>JARQOD010000001.1:162253396-162309291 GCA_033576555.1 Oophaga sylvatica | reverse complement strand
TCTGTAATTTCACAAAAGTCGGCAATTGAATTAGCGGCTATTATACTATGTAGAAGTGCATGAACTTTAAATATATGTATATATAATGTGAGACAGTGAAGGGGTGTGTGCTGGACGGCGTGTATATCTCGCCCAGGTTTCTTAGCTGGGGCACATAAAAATGGGTTGTCAGTGCAGTGTTCATTCCATTCCTATCTGGGACAGGTTTTCAGTGCAACCCGGAGTGAACACAGCTGCTTAATTAGGCAGCCATAAGTACCTGCTTGAGAAGTTCAGAGGGGGCTCTATCTCTCAGTCTGGATCTGACTTCAGACGCCATTGGAGCCTCATGTGAGCTGCACGCTGGTAACTACTGAACATATGTGTTGTTTTGGGCACAGGCTATTAGAGTCTGGACCCGGATAGAAAGGGTAATCTATCTAAGTGTAATTAGTGGCGGGACACGCCTAGGCTTTATGTTTATGATTTTGTTTTAATTTATGTTCTGTTTGCTGTGGACTTTAATAAAACTGGTTGCGGCCAGTTTTTAACAGAACCACTGTCTGTGAATGGTCTCTTTATGCCACTCCGTCTCCCCAAGACGGCGATCCCAGAGCTAAATCCCCTGAAAAGCTTACAATTGGTGGAGAATGCGGGCAGCACAGTGGCTGAAGACTTTGAAAAAAAAAAGGTGTCTGCACCGCAAAACTGAACTTATTGTGGAGAAGACTGTGAAGTGTATATGTCTTGGGTGAAGGCTGTCAGCCAGCCCAAGATGTCCGGCAGTATCGAGGAGCTCGTTAAGCAGCTGGCCCAGAACCAGCAGGCCATGCAGCAGCAACATCAGCAGGCCATGCAGCAACATCAGCAGGCCATGCAGCAACAACAGCGGGCCATGCAGCAACAACACCTAGAGGCCCAGCAGAGCCAGCAGCAACAGCAGGAAACCAACCGGTTGTTACTGGAGCAGGTTGCAGCACTAAAAAAAACTCCTAGCACCTCGTCCCCGAATGAAGACGCCGGGTTACCGGCATTATCCGCTGTAAAGAAGGCGGTAAAACAGACTCTGCAGAAGATGACGCCTCATGACGATGTGGAGGCATATCTGGCTATATTTGAGAGACTGGCAGAGAAGGAGAATCTGCCACAATCTGAATGGGCTATGGTGGTCGCGCCCTATCTGACTGGGGAACCCAAAAAGCCTATTTTGACCTCAGCGAGCAGGACAGCAAAAACTATACTAAGTTGAAAGCGGAGATTCTTGCCCGCCTGGGTGTGACGAGGGCAGTCCGTGCCAGGAGAGTCCATAACTGGAGATACAGGCGAGACAAGCCTGCTCGCTCACAAATGTATGACTTGATTTCTTTGGTAAAAAAGTGGTTGGAACCTGACGTCAGCACCCCTGCCCAAATGGTTGAAAAGGTGGTACTGGACCGGTACATCTGGGCCCTTCCCCTGAGGTCCAGCTCTGGGTCGGACAGGGAGACCCCAAAGATGCCGATCAACTGGTCAGCCTAATAGAAAGGTATTTCGCCACCAAAGACTATCTACGTGACCAGCCGTCCGAGCGATCATCAGTTCGGAATACCCGGCCTCCGTCATCTTCCGGTAAGAGGGTTCCAGCTGTGGGGGCAAGGGGGGCTGTTGATAGTCCGGGTCAGCCCCGAGGGGACATGTATGAGCGGAAGGGTGATACTTACCTACCAGGAGAACCCAGACCTAGGAAGGTCTCCCCGTCGGAACACCCTGACCTGAGACAGTGTTGGAGATGCCGTGAACAAGGTCATATTTCAGCCAATTGTCCACTAGTGGGGGAACCTATGGACTGTGACGCTGGACAGTCTCTCTCGTTCCTCGCCGAGCCCGTGTGCGTGGCCACCCTAGTCGAGGAGACTGGCCCACAGCTGTGTCAGGTCGTGATAAATGGGTGCCCAGTACAGGCCCTACTCGACTCAGGAAGTCGAGTGACTCTAATACATGCTAGTCTGGCTGATGGGAACTTCGTCACAGATAGGTACCTAAGCGTGGTGTGCATACATGAAGACGTCAAAGTCTACCCAGTAACCTCCTCAGACTTCGTCACAAAACTCGGGGAGATCTCATATGAAGTGGGGGTAGTGAAGAACTTGATGCATCCGCCATATTGGGTCGTGACTTTCCCCTGTTTTGGGGTCTTTGGAAAAAAAATGTTTCTGCTGGACAGTGTGATGAAGCTCCTACTGAGGGTGCGCAGTCCCGAGGGGCGGAACACAAGGCTAGTGGGCCGTTAAACTTATGTGATGACCATGATAATGATGATGACCATGATAATGATGATGATCATGATAATGATGATGACCATGATAATGATGCTGATGCTGATAGTAATCATGATAATGATATTGATAATGATGATGACTGTAAAAAAAATGATGAATTTCCATTTCAGGTGATGTTGGGGGAGGGGGAGGATGTTTCTCTAGAACAGAATGTCCCTGACCTACCGGTGTCCCGTGGCAATTTTGGGAGTGAGCAATTGCAAGACCCCACTCTTAAACATGCCAGGGAGAATATAACTGTTCTGAATGAGATCCCACAAGAGCCCGGCTCTGATGAAAAATTTCCCCATTTTGCCATGAACAATGACCTGCTGTATAGGGTCACTAAAGTAAAGGGAGAGGCCGTGAGTCAGCTCCTGGTACCTAAGTCATATAGAAGTATGGTGTTAGGTTTGTCCCATAACCACGTGCTGGGTGGGCACCTGGGGATGGACAAAACCCAGGAAAGAATTCTTCAGAGGTTTTACTGGCCCGGGGTTTATCGAGATGTGGAGGATTATTGTAAAACCTGCCCCTCGTGTCAGATAAATGCTCCGGTGTCTCACTTCCGGAGTCCATTAATCCCGCTGCCGGTTATAGAAATCCCCTTTGAAAGGATAGCAATGGACTTGGTAGGTCCTATTGTAAAATCAGCCAGGGGACACCAATACATCTTAGTTGTCCTTGATTATGCAACCCGGTACCCCGAGGCGGTCCCTTTAAGAAATATGGCATCTAAAAATATTGCACGGGAACTGTTTCATATGTTTTCCAGGACAGGAATTCCTAAAGAGATCCTCACGGACCAAGGCACACCTTTTATGTCCAAAGTGATGAAGGAACTGTGTAAGTTGCTTAAAATCTCGCACATTCGGACATCTGTGTATCACCCCCAGACGGATGGGTTGGTTGAACGTTTTAATAAAACTTTAAAACATATGTTAAAGAAAGCAGTAGAGAAAGATGGGAGGGACTGGGACTACCTGTTACCCTACTTATTGTTTTCGGTCAGAGAGGTTCCCCAGGCCTCTACGGGATTTTCTCCCTTTGAGTTGGTGTATGGTCGGCATCCGCGGGGCTTGCTGGACATAGCCAAGGAGGTTTGGGAAACCGAGACAACTCCATACAAGAGTGTTATAGAGCATATTGCCCAGATGCAAGAGAGGATGGCTAAAATTATGCCATTGGTGAAGAATCATCTGCAGAGAGCCCAAGAAGCTCAAAGCAGAGTCTATAATCGGTCAGCAAAAATTAGGTCTTTCAATCCCGGGGATCGAGTCCTAATTCTAATTCCCACGGTGGAAAGTAAGTTTTTGGCCAAGTGGCATGGTCCATACGAGGTCGTACAAAAAGTGAGCGAGGTTACTTACAAAGTACACCAACACGGGAGACGGAAGCCCTACCAGATATATCATATCAATCTGATCAAGCCCTGGAGGGACAGAGAGGCATTGTTGGCCTCGGGTGAAGTAGAGAAAGGGGTAAAACCATCTCTACCTCCTGTGACCATTGGTGAGACATTGTCCGTGCACCAAAAACAGGAAGTACGGGAGTTTCTGCAGAAAAATCGGCAGAGGTTTTCTGACTTGCCCGGCCGGACTTCTCTCGTAAAACACCATGTCGAGACTGAGCCCGGTACTAAGGTCAAAATAAAACCGTACAGAATTCCAGAAGCCCGCAGAAAGATAGTCTCTACTGAAATCAAACGTATGCTAGACCTCGGGGTCATTGAGGAGGCCCAAAGCGAGTGGTGTAGCCCGATTGTTCTGATCCCAAAACCTAATGGAACCTGGAGGTTCTGTAATGATTTCAGAAAGTTGAACGAAGTGTCAAAGTTTGACGCATACCCGATGCCACGGGTAGACGAGCTAATCGAGAGGTTAGGGGGTGCCCGTTATATTACAACCCTCGATCTGACAAAAGGGTACTGGCAGATACCCCTATCTGAGGAGGCAAAAGAAAAACGGCCTTTGCAACCCCGGAAGGTTTGTTTCAGTATCTGGTGATGCCATTCGGGTTGCATGGAGCCCCAGCTACCTTTCAGAGGCTTATGGACCAGATCCTACGCCCGCATCAAGCCTATGCAGCTGCCTACCTGGATGATGTGGTAATTTTCAGTTCTGATTGGGAGAGCCACCTCGCTAAGGTACAAGCCGTCCTAGACTCGATAGGCGGAGCTGGGCTGAACATAAACCCAGAGAAATGTGCAATTGGCCTAGAAGAGGCCAAGTACTTGGGCTATGTGATTGGCAGAGGGCTGATCAAGCCACAAATCGATAAAGTAGAGGCAATTCGAAACTGGCCTGTACCCCTCACAAAACGACAGGTCAAAGCATTTTTGGGCATCACTGGGTACTATCGCAGATTCGTACCAAATTATGCCTCCATTGCTGCCCCATTGACTGACCTGACAAAAGGGGGGAAGTCCAAAATGATAAATTGGAATCCGGAGGCAGAAAAAGCATTTCTGTCGTTGAAAATGGCTTTGTGTCAAAGACCAGTTCTGGTCACCCCTAATTTCAGGGAAGAGTTTCTTGTTCAAACTGATGCCTCTAATGTGGGGTTAGGGGCGGTGTTATCACAGGTCGTGAAGGGTGAAGAACACCCAGTCCTATATCTAAGTCGAAAAATGACACCGGCTGAACAAAATTATGCCATTGTGGAGCGAGAGTGCCTCGCAATCAAATGGGCACTGGACTCCCTACGGTATTACCTCTTGGGTAGGAGATTTAAATTGCAATCAGACCATGCTCCTCTGACATGGATGAAGCAGAACAAGGAAAGGAATGCCAGGGTGACAAGGTGGTTCCTTTCACTTCAAGAGTTCAATTTCTCGGTTGAGCATAGACCTGGGAAATTACAGGGTAATGCTGATGCCTTGTCCAGAGTTCACTGTCTCTTCGGAATTTCTGACCAGTCCTCCGGTCTGGAGAAGAGGGGGGGGATATGTGAGACAGTGAAGGGGTGTGTGCTGGACGGCGTGTATATCTCGCCCAGGTTTCTTAGCTGGGGCACATAAAAATGGGTTGTCAGTGCGGTGTTCATTCCATTCCTATCTGGGACAGGTTTTCAGTGCAACCCGGAGTGAACACAGCTGCTTAATTAGGCAGCCATAAGTACCTGCTTGAGAAGTTCAGAGGGGGCTCTATCTCTCAGTCTGGATCTGACTTCAGACGCCATTGGAGCCTCATGTGAGCTGCACGCTGGTAACTACTGAACATATGTGTTGTTTTGGGCACAGGCTATTAGAGTCTGGACCCGGATAGAAAGGGTAATCTATCTAAGTGTAATTAGTGGCGGGACACGCCTAGGCTTTATGTTTATGATTTTGTTTTAATTTATGTTCTGTTTGCTGTGGACTTTAATAAAACTGGTTGCGGCCAGTTTTTAACAGAACCACTGTCTGTGAATGGTCTCTTTATGCCACTCCGTCTCCCAAGACGGCGATCCCAGAGCTAAATCCCCTGAAAAGCTTACAATATATATATGTCTCAATGACATATATATATATATATATATGTATTCTATGTGTATATATCTATTCTTTCGTTTGTGATTTTAAAACTATTCATTTGGATCCATTATATGTTGGTTTTGCTAGCCACCGACATTGTCGGATGTCAATCGGATGTGTAACGAACGCTCAAAGGCGACTAAATCGCATCATCCCCAGTTAATCGGATGACAGACGGATCAATGTTCAGGAAACTTTTGTGTGATAATCGTCCCACTAAAACGGTCCGATTTTTTAGACGTTGTGTGAGACCCCAGCCTAAGTGGTAAAACCTTGGTCACAAATTCTCTTTAAGAAGGATCTATAAATTCTTAAAGGCACAGGAAAAATCAAAATAAGGAAAATCTAGCAAGTCTTAGTATAATATCTCTTTAAGTGGAACTACAAAACCCTGGGAACTACACTTAAAAGCAATTCTATTATGGTTTACCACAATTACATATCATTTATAGGCTACAGGAAAAAATGCATCAAAACTGTCCAGACAAATCTTGTTGACACAACTCAGTTTTACTGCAATTGAAAACTTTTTATCAAAAACAAAAAGTTTCTATTATTTCACACTTCATATTTTGAACATACTGCTAGATATTAAGAATCTTGCTAATCACGTTTCACACATTTTTTCCATTTATTTAAAAAATAACCTCTTCAATTTAGATGCAGCTTTTTCAGGTTATTAAAAATATCTTTAAGTACAATAATTTTTAATGTATTATGTAAGGCATGTTAAAAAGCCCATTGGAATCTTCACAGAAGCACAATACAAAAAAACAAAAACCACATGTCTCACCAAAACACTGGGAGATAGATTCATGAAAATTGCCATACAGAAAAAAACAACAATTTTGTATCCCATAGTAGCAATACATGTTATTCTCTAATCATATTCCTCAATGCTAACAGTTCATGAGCTCATACACCGGTCTGTGTGCGCGTTTGTGCATGAGCAGAGGCAGCAAAAATCTAGCAAATGCTTTGAATAATAGCTGGGGTGACTCAGGAGTCGGACCCCTTTCAATCTACAGGGCACTTGATGCGCTGTCATCTATTAGAAAAGATAAAATAGAATAGGCATTCCTAAAATAGAACCAAATACTATGGGCCTGATTCCTCATTTCTTTATCCTGGCTGTGAAAGCTTGAATCTTGTTTCTCTATTTCACCAGCTTTATAACTTTTCTAAAAGGTATGTGAGGCCTAAAATGGTGGTGCCAGTAGTGGACAAACAAATTCACTATAATTTATTCCTCCAAGTAGCATAAACTAATTTAGATTGTTGAGCGCTAGCTGCCAGAAGATGTCGCCAAGTCATTAATAGGCTTTAAATGCATGCAGTGCGTAGATTTTTTTACAAGACTGGTGTACACAATAGCATTCTTGATCAACAGCCTCTGTGTGTGAATCTGCTATCACAGTGACCAAAATAAAAAAAATAGCAAATAAACCCCCCTTTATCATCCCATTAGTTAGGGAAAAATAATAAAATAAAGAAAATTTGTTTATTTCCATTTTTCCATTAGGGTTAGGCTAAAGTGAGTTGGGCTAAAGTTTTAGGGTTAGAGTTAGGCTAAAGTGAGTTGGGCTAAAGTTTTAGGGTTAGGGTTAAGCTAAAGTGAGTTGGGCTAAAGTTTTAGGGTTAGGGTTTGGGTTAGGGATGGGATTATGATTGGGATTAGGGTTGGGATTAGGGTTAGGGGTGTGTTGGGGTTAGGGTTAGGGGTATGTTGGGGTTGGGTTGTGATTAGGGTTATGGTTAGGGTTGGGATTAGGGGTGTGTTGGGGTTAGGGTTGGGATTAGGGTTAGGGGTGTGTTGTTACGGTCGTGATTAGGGTTATGGATAGGGTTGGGATTAGGGTTAGGGGTGTGTTGGGGTTAGGGTTGGAGTTAGAATTAGGGGGTTTCCACTGTTTAGTTACATCAGGGGGTCTCCCAGTGTGATATGGCGCCCACCATTGATTCCAGACAATTTTGCGTTCAAAAAGACAAACTGTGCTCCCTCGCTTTTGAGCTCTACAATGCGCCAAAACAGTGGTTTACCCCCACATATGGTCTAATTTCTCCTGTTACCCTTGTGAAAATAAAAATTTGGGGGTGAAAAGATCATTTTTGTGCAAAAAATATGATTTTTTATTTTCACGACTCTATGTTATAAACTTCTGTAAAGCACTTGGGGGTTCAAAGTGCTCATCAGACAACTAGATAAGTTCCTTAAGGGGTCTAGTTTCCAAAATGGTGTCACTTGTGTGAGGTTTCCACTGTTTAGGCACATCAGGGGCTCTCCAAACGCGAAATGGCGTCCGATCTCAATTCCAGCCAATTCTGCATTGAAAAAGTCAAACAGCGCTCCTTCCCTTCCAAGCTCTGCCGTGTGCCCAAACAGTGGTTTTCCCCCACAAATGGGGTATCAACACATTCAGGAGAAATTTCACAACAAATTTTGTGATTCATTTTCTCTTTTTACACTTGTGAAACTAAAAAAAATGGTTCTTAAGTAAAATGTTTGTAAAAAAAAAGTTAAATGTTCATTTTTTCCTTCCACATTGCTTCAGGTCCTGTGAAGCACGTAAAGGGTTAATAAACTTTTGAATGTGGTTTTGAGCACCTTGATGGGTGCAATATTTAGAATGGTGTCACTTTTTTGGGGGGTATTTTCTGTAATTTACACCCTCAAAGTGACTTTAAATATGATGTGGTCCCTAAAAAAATGGTTTTGAAAATTTTGTTGTAAAAATGAGAAATCGCTGGTCAACTTTTAACCCTTATAACTTACTAACAAAAAAAGATTCTGTTTCCAAAATTGTGCTGATGTAAAGTAGACATGTGGAAAATGTTATTTATTAAGTATGTTGTGTGACATATCTCTCTGATTTAAGGGCATAAAAATTAAAAGTTTGAAAATTGCAAAATTTTAATTTTTTTACCATATTTCCATTTTTTTCATAAATAGGCACAAGTCATATCGAAGAAATTTTAGCACTAACATGAAGTACTATATGTCTCGAAAAAACATTCTCAGAATCAGCTGGATTCGTTAAAGCGTTCCAGAGTTATAACCTCATAAATTATCAGTGGTCAGAATTGTAAAAATTGGCCTGGTCATTAAGCTGCAAATTGGCTCTGTCACTAAAGGGTTAATTACTCTGCAGTCATTAGAATTAGCATAGCTTATTACCTTTGCCATTTATTTCATATAACTTTATAGACATCAATTGCCAAAATAATAACCTATTAACTTCAGTCACAATAGGCATGTTCTTAAATAAAAGCTATAAAAATAAAGCGTTTCTTTATTATGCACAAAAAGCTATTCTAGGTCAATTGTTAAAACGTAATTGCTCTAGAAATTACCATCTACTTGGCCATTGTGTTTTGCATTTGTGCTATTTTCATTAAGATTCCAGAGCACAGTTTCAGGCGTTCTGCCATGTTTTATTGCTCGTGCTGAGTTCAGAAATAGAAAAGTTAACCATTTTTACCATTTTTGATCTTTCCACAGACCACAAATAGAAGGCCGTGAGAACATTTTCATTAGTGTGCTGCAAAGGATCTGTCTGTCCTGGGAAATCTAGGCTGAATATACCCAGCACCTGGGAAGTCAGCCAGAAGTTGTTAATGTTAACCACAAAGGATTTAAATCCCCCACTCTCCATAATCCACAGAGGGCTAAGATTGTGTTTTCTAAGTTGGAATGTGATATGAAGAATTTTGAATGATTTACATAAAAATAGTGTAATCTCCATGCTTACAATATGGCATGAAAGCTGTGATGTTTGGTTAGATATGGCATGCCTTCTATTCATTTAGATAAACTGGTCACAACTCGTACTAAGCAGATCAGCTTAAGAAATTGATCACGCAGAACCCGTTCTCCAGTTGTGTGTAGTTAATTAGTGCTATATACAGTATTTTTCTGAGTTGCAGTGCAGTGTTCAGAGGGCTATTAGGGCTCATGCACACGCCCGTATTTTCTGTCCGAGTACTATCCATGAAACAAACGGATTGCGCTCAGACCTATGTTATTCAATGGGGCAGTGCAGATGAATGATTTTTTTCACTAGCTGAATCTGTGTGTGAAGAAAATCGCAGCATGATTTCCCCCTAAAATCAGACAAGAATCACTCATTCAAGTCTATGAGTGCGAGAAAAAAATCGGATGCACAGTATAATATCGAAATTTTATAGATACATTGCAATTCTGTAACACTGAAATCTGTAAATGGTCCTGTAAATGATTTATAGCTGCTGCTGTAAAAAAACAGATTGTATACGGACAGCACACGGATGATAACTGAGCAAAAAATCGTCCCACCTTTCTGGATGAAACTGTGGATGATTTTTATATACTGTTTTGTGACCCTGTCAGCACAAAATAACCGTTTAAATCAAGCACAGGATCCGCAGCAAAACATTTCAGTGCTCCATTCTACCTACTTGTTTTTCATTTATCACCCCCCCCCATTCCTTATTGTCAACTCTGGATTTACAGGAGCTGGAGAAGGGAGGAGATAGATGGAAAACAAGTATTTGAGGAGCACAGAGCTGTTTGGTCATTCCAAAGGTGCATTGAATTCCTGTTGTAGAGATATAGAGTTAGTGGGTGCTCTCGTCCGCTGGCCCGGATGTCTTTTAGAAAGACCGCATGGACCAGGGCTCATACCATTGAATGCCCACTCTCTCTCCCTGTGGGCTGAACAACACAAGGTGAGGGTAAAACAGTGTGGCAATAATTTACTGTACCACCAACACACAATAGCATATAGAACAGTCCCAGCAAATACCCCAGATGGTGCAAATTACAGCGTCTTACCCTTCAGCTGACTCGCCAGGATTAGAGCTGCTTCCAGTGCCGAATACCCTCACCAGTGTTTCGCTTTTGGCGGGCCCCCACAGTGAGGAGGTAATGACAAGCTTAGGAAGCTGACAGTCCGTTAATGTACGAGGCCAGGTGACTTGATTGTCCCAACCTGTATTCTCTAAACGTCTTTGAGGGTTGAGTGATGGTTAATGAGTCAGCTCTGTTGGAGTGATGATGCCATGACTTATGTAATCTGGACTCAATGAACACAGGCAGGGTACTACACATCCACCTCCTATTGATTTGAATAGCAGATAGATGTGTAGCACCAAGCTTTGGCCATTATCAGAAGATGGAGCAGCTCCGCAATTGAGTACTTTGAGCTGGCACCTGCCTACAATGTTGACTGCTGATCATGGTGGTGACTGGTGTTGGACCCTGACCGATCAGGTCGATAGGTCATCAATGCTAAAGTAGTGGACAACTGGTTTAATAGGGAATTCAAAAAAGGCTATAAACTGAAGGGCTTCTGATCATTGCTCTGGGTGATTTAAAATAGTGTGTTATTAATACATTTAACTAAATTACTTTAAATTAACCAATAAAAAAAACCCTTTGAGGCCCAGTCTTTAATGCTTTGAAATCTAGAAAACTGTAGGCAGGTGACAATTAGGCACATTTCACACTGTTTTTTATTGGTATTTACTGTATGTGCAGGGAAAGATGTCAGTGCATATGATAAGCCGATCCCTCATTCATCGGATCGAAGACAATTTGGTCTTTTTGGCTGTCTACAAAGCCCAAAATGCTGCACTATTCCGTTCAGTGGTTTCCAGTAGAAAACTAAACAAAACAGTTTTTTCACAATGGATACCTATGGGTAAGGAGTGACACTGTATGGCATCAATCACAGCCAGGGGCTGGCTGGAAAATTTTGTCCTGGGGGACAAAGACAGCAGTGGACCTTGAACAGGAACTCATCCTCGTTGTGTTTACAGGATAGGAAACAAAGGGTGGTTATTAATGGAGCACACTCGGACTGGGTCACGGTTAGCAGTGGGGTACCACAGGGGTCAGTATTGGGGCCGCTTCTCTTTAACATATTTATTAATGACCTTGTAGGGGGCATACAGAGTAGTATTTCAATATTTGCAGATGACACTAAACTCTGCAGGGTAATAAATACAGAGGAGGACAATTTTATATTACAGGAGGATTTATGTAAACTAGAAGCTTGGGCTGATAAATGGCAAATGAGCTGGGGATAAATGTAAGGTCATGCACTTGGGTAGAACAAACAAGATGTATAATTATGTGCTTAATTGTAAAACTCTGGGCAAAACTGTCACTGAAAAAGACCTGGGTGATGGGTGGACGACAAACTCACATTTAGTGGCCAATGTCAGGCAGCTGCTGCCAAGGCAAATAAAATAATGGGATGCATTAAAAGAGGCATAGATGCTCATGAGGAGAACATAATTTTACCTCTATACAAGTCACTGGTGCTAACACACTTAGAATACTGTGTTCAGTTCTGATCTCCAGTGTATAAGAAAGACATAGCTGAACTGGGTGCAAAGAAGAGTGACCAAGGTTATTAGAGAACTGGGGGGTCTGCAATACCAGGACAGGTTATTACACTTGGGGTTATTTAGTTTGGAAAAACGAAGGCTTAGGGGTGATCTTATTACAATGTATAAATATA
Organism: Oophaga sylvatica; assembly: GCA_033576555.1. Lineage (NCBI taxonomy): Eukaryota > Metazoa > Chordata > Amphibia > Anura > Dendrobatidae > Oophaga > Oophaga sylvatica. Next base: position 162,296,998 of record JARQOD010000001.1, on the reverse strand, counting down.
TGAGGGGACAGTACAAAGACCTTTCTAAAGATCTTTTTACTCTTAGACCTGTGACGGGGACAAGGGGGCATCCTCTACATCTGGAGGAAAGAAGGTTTAGTCATAATCACAGATGCAGATTCTTTACTGTAAGAGCAGTGAGACTATGGAACTCTCTGCCGTCTAATGTAATGAGTGATTCCCTACTAAAATTTAAGAAGGGACTGGATGCCTTTCTTGAAAAGTATAATATTACAGGCTATATTCACTAGTTTCCTAGATATTGCGTTGATCCAGAGAGCTAGTCTGATTGCCGTATGTGGAGTCAGGAAGGAATTTTTTTCCCCGATGTGAAGCTTACTGTTTGCCATTTTGGTTTTTTTTTGCCTTCCTCTGGATCAACATGTAAGGGCAGGTTAGGATAGGATATGGGTTGAACTAGATGGACTTAAAGTCTTCCTTCAACCTTAATAACTATGTTACTATGTATTCACTATTGAGTGGACTACATAGAAGCAGTGAAAGACCCAAACCTACAACCCCTGTCAAAAATTATGGAATCACTGGCCTTGGAGGATGTTCATTCAGTTTTTTTTTATTTTGTTGAAAAAAAGATCACAGACATGGGACAAAACTGAAGTCATTTCAAATGGCAACTTTCTGGCTTTAAGAAACACTAGAAGAAATCAAGAACAAATAATGTGGTAGTCAGTAATGGTTATTTTTTTAACCAGTCATAGGGAAAAAATTATGAAATTTGCCAGGGGTTGTACTACACAGATATGATATCAAAACCAAGCTTAGGGTAGATGCACATCTTTTTCAGGTGGATTCCGCCTTAAAACAGGAGGTAAGGAGGTTCAGCTTGGATGTATAGCAGGCCCTTTTTCTGTTCCCTATTAGTGGATTTAGTTGTTTCACTGCTGGCTGTAGTACTTAAGAAAGAGCCGATTAAATTTTACCTAAATTATCACCTTTCTTGCCCGAAAGGTTTATCAGTGAATGACAGGATTGAGCCTGAATTATGTTCAGTGGTTTATACATCATTTGATGCACCGGTTAAATGGGTTTGGCATTATGGGCATGGTATATTATTAGCGAAAATAGAAATTGAATCGTCATTTAGGTTAGTTTATCCGGAAACGTATACAGTTGCTAAGTTGTTTTTAGAAAGGGAGATACTTGTGCGATGAGTTGTGCGATTTCTTGTTCTCTTTTTGAAACCTTAAGTTCTTTTTTCACATGGGTGGTGAGGGATGTTTCCGCCTTTCATTCCGTTATTCATTACCTAGATGATTTTTTGCTTATGGGTCCTCCTGATTCGGCAGTTTGCAACAATCTTTTGATGAATGGATTATGGAATGGCTAGTAAATTGTTTTGAAGTTACGTTGGGAAAGGAAAAAATGGTGGGACCTTGTACACAGTTAAGTTTTTTGGGTATTTTAATTGATTCAGAGTTAATGGAATGTCGTTTGCTGGAGGACAAATTGGTGTCTTTGCGTATGGAGTTTGAGAGGGTGCAGCGCTTGCACAAGTTGACATTTATGGAGTTACAGTCACTATTGGGTAAATTGAATTTAGCTTGCAGAATTATACGTATGGGAAGTTTTTTTGTCGAGGCTAGCAGGGGCGATGACTGGAGTGCAGTCACCACATCATTACGTGCGATGAAAAAAGGAACACAAAGATGACTTGAAGGTGTGGTAAAGGTTTTTGAATTATTAGAATCATTCAACAGTAAGTACAGGATAATTTTGTCTGTGAGATCTACACAGATGCTGCAGGTGTAGATTTCAGGGCGTACTGTGAGGGGCAATGATGTTCAGGGGCGTGGCCTGGTGGTTGGAGTAAGCTAGATCGTCTAAAGAATCTGGCGTTACTGGAATTTTTACCAATTTTGGTGTCTGTATTCAGATGGGGCGAGGATTTTAAAAATCGTGAGATTATGTTTCATTGCGACAACATGGCGGTGGTAGAGATTATTAACAACCTTATAGCTTCTTCACTACCCGTGGTAAGATTGCTTAGGGAGCTGGTTTTGCGTTGTTTGGAACTGAATGCGTGGAGTGTTGCAGTACATGTACTGGGAATAAAAAATTGCAGTTCCAACTCTTTGTCTCGATTTCAGTGGGATCGTTTCGGAGAATTGGCTCCCTAAGCTCAAGAATCCGGTTTGGAGTGTCCCTTGCACCTGTGTAAGCTGGTTATCGAGGAGCAAGACGCTTCATAGGGAGTTCAGTTGCTGATGGTACATGGGAGGCTAAATGAATCGTTTTATTGCAGAGTTGGCTTTTGGTTTTAAACTTCATGGTCAGAAGGATGTGACTAAGGAATTTTTGGGTAAAGCAAAAGCAGTCTTTAAAAGGATATCGGAAGGGATGGTTAACAATAAATATGAGACGTCCTGTTTCATTCAGAATTTTAGAAAGGCTGGGAGATCAATTGGAAGTGGTTTGTACTTCCGTTTTGTAAGTAGTTTCATTCGGGTTATCATTTTCACTGGCGTTTTTCGGGGCACTAAGAGTAGGGGAATTAGTTTCACAGAGTAATGGAAAGCAGTTGTTTGTTATGGTATGACATTTCTTGTACAGATAAATTAATTGAATTTTGGATTGGAAGGTCAGACATATCAAGTAGGTTGAGGCAGAAGGGTTAAACTTGGGTTAGTGGTTAGGTCTGTGATGTGTCCGTTGCGCTGCTTCATAGAGTATTGGGAGTTAAGTCCAGAAAAGAGCAGTCCGTTGCTTCATCATGTGGATGGGTCTTTTCTTTGAAGATACCGATTTACTGTAGTTATGAAAAAAGGATTAAGGGAGTTGGGTTTGGATTCAACTTGTTACGCTTCTTCAGGGCCGCCATCAGGGCATTACGGCCCTGACTGGAGTATGGGACCCGATCAGCAGAGGGGGCCTGCATCGGGCCCCGTCACTTCTGCCCATCGGGCCCCAGCGGCAGGCTTCTTCTGGTGCAGTAACTGAACCTCCGAGACGCAGGTTCAATTAAACTCTATTGCCGTGTGGGCCCGGGCCCACATGGCAATAGTTAAAGCATCCAGCCAATCGGAGGCTGGCAGCTGATGTCAGCGCGCACGTCACCAGTATATGACGTCATTGTCTTTCGCTGGCGAGTGCGTGCTTGAAACACCTGGAGGGATCATCACTCGCCGCAGGAGTGCGGCCAGGTAAGGAGAAAGTTTTTTTTTATTTTATTGAAAGTGGCAAGCTGCAGTATTTTTCACGGGCAGGATGGAGACACATGGACCATGTGTCTCCATCCTGCCTGGGGCAGAATTGACACATGGGGGCAGCATGGAGACAAGGAACAGAATGGAGACACCGGGGGCAGAATGAAGACACGGGGGCAGAATGGAGTCACGGGGCAGGATTGGAGACACGGTGGCATGATGGGAGACATGGTGGCAGGGTGAGAGACACGGGGCAGGATGGGAGACACGGTGTGCAGGATGGGGGACATGGGGGCAGAATGGACACATGGGGCAGGATGGAGACAAGGGACAGAATGGAGACACAGGGGCTTAATGGAGACACGGGGCAGAATGGAGACATGGGGCAGGATTGGAGACACGGAGCAGGATTGGAGACATGGGGACAGGATTGGAGACATGGGGGCAGGATGGGAGACACGATGACATGATGGGAGACACAGTTGCAGGGTGGGAGACACGGGGGCAGGATGGGAGACATGGAGGCAGGATGGGAGACTCGGGGGCAGAATGGAGACATGGGGGCAGGATAGGAGACACAGGGGCAGAATGGGAAACAGGGACAGGATGGGAGACACATGGGGGCAGGATGGGAGACAAAGGGACAGGATGGGAGACATAAGGGCAGGATGGAGACATGGGGCAGGATGAGAGATACGGGGGCAGGATTGGAGACACAGGGGGCAGAATCATGGGCAGGATGGAGACAAATAGTGCAGGATCATGGGGCAAGATGGATAAGATGGAGACAGATGAGGCAGGATCATGGGGCAGATGGGGCAGGATCATGGGACAGATGGGCAGGATCATGGGACAGATGGGGCAGGATCATGGGACAGATGGGGCAGGATGGGACATCACATGGGGCAGAATGGATACTCATGAGAGCAGGATGTGAGAACATATTGGGCCAGGATGGGAGAACATATGGCTGGAGCCAGGAATGAGACACACAGGGGCCAGGAAGGGGATATTATTACCATAGGGGCTAATTGAGGGATATTATTACTGCAGTGATGTATTTATTTTAATTTTTGAGGATACTCTTTTAAATGGGGGAGGCGGTCCTGTTACTGTGCAGAGCGACACTGTCGCCTTTTTTTCTTCATCTGGTGTAGTTTATAATTTGGTAAAAAATTAAGTAATGTGTTCTGCAAGCGGTGCTCTAGATAACTGTGTTATTTCCTGCAGAGACAAGCCCTGGCTGGAAGAAGTGACGGCGGTCTGAGCTTGAAGCTGTAATGTGAAGATGAAGGACTTCACCTAGAGACGTCACTGGTGAGTCAGTGTGTTACCTGTACACTGACACTATATACTATATACAGCGGTCCTGTGTACAATGTCACCAGTGATCACTGTATTACCTTTACACTATACACCATATACAGAGCTCCTGTGTATAATGTCACTGGTGATCACTGTATTACCCATACACTATACCCTATATACAGAGCTCCTGTGTGTAATGTCACTGGTGATCACTGTATTACCTGTACACTGACACTATATAGAGAGCTCCTGTGTATAATGTCACCGGTGATCACAGTATTGCCTGTACACAGACACTGCATACTAAGTACAGATCTCCTGTGTATAATGGCACTTATGGTGACATTAGTATTGTGTTTTTTATTGTTAGGGCTGGTGGAACGCACAAAATAAATATAGATAATAAGTGCGTTCGCAGCCCGGGGTCCACCGTGCAGGCAGAGGCTGCTGCTAGTAGGATGGCGGTACGGCGAACTTTGTTACTTCACAGAGTCGCAACTATGGACACTGTGGCCCTATATGGCGGTATAAGCGAACTCTGTTACGCCACAGATTCGCTAAGGTAGAAACGCAGAAATATGGACTGTGTCCTGTTAACTCCACAGGTATGCACAGACAACTGCTGTGCAGACGCAGTCCGTAGTAACGCAATCAGCAACGCAATCAGACAATCTCACCGGAGAAGCCGGTATTCTAGGGGCTTATTTCAGCCGAGCCCTAAACACGTGCATACAATCTCCTCATCGGAGGTGCCGGTATTCTAGGGGCTTATTTCAGCCAAGCCCTAACACATGCGTGCAAGATCACCCTGGCACAAAGCACATAATGTGATTGATACTAGCGCATGGCGGCACGACCATGCCATCCTTTTATAGTAGCAACTACAGGACCTGCCAGATAAGGACCAATAGGAAACTGCTCCAGAACACAAGTGGTTTCAGGACCTTCCTGGCGAACCAATAGGAGCTGCTGTAGTACCTGAGCATGTGACCCCTGATCTCCAATGAGAGATCTTACTCTGGGCATGCTCAGAAGGGGAAAGCAAGGACTTTGTCCTAAAGATGTCTGCTCGTCGCTAACCAGTACTGGCTACAATAGCAGAGCCTGGAGGAGCAGCAGTAATCCTCTGCACAATCTTAGACTGGGTGAGACGCTGGGACCGACGTCTAAGCTGAGCAGAGTCCACTGCGGCCGGAGACTGATGGGAGACCACAGCAGGGACGGCTCGAGATTCCCCTTGTGCAGAAGCGGGAACTCGACCCCTAACATTACCCCACCTCCTAGGGCCCCCCTTTTTTGGGCATCGCTACGTTCAAAGGCAGCGATGAGTAGCGGAGCATGAATATGTTCGGCAGGCTCCCAGGACCTATCCTCAGGCCCATAACCCCTCCAATCCACCCCAAAAATTTTTTTGCCCCGTACCACCTTGCACCCTACAATGGCATTCACCTCGTAATCGCCTGTAGACGAACCCGACGTCCTGGCAGATGACTCAGGCAACCGGGAGATGACCACGGGTTTTAGGAGAGACACATGGAAGGTGTCGGAGATACCAAGGCGAGGCGGAAGGGCCAAATGGTAAACCACAGGGTTCACCTGCTCGAGAACCTTGAAGGGACCCAAATAGCGGGGTGCCAACTTAGTGGATTCCACCCGTAGTCTGATGTTTCGGGCGGAGAGCCACACTAGGTCGCCAGGAGCAAATGTCAGAGCGGGACGCCGATGGGCATCGGCAGAAGACCTCATCCTTTCCTTGGAAGCCTGAATGGCATCCTGGGTGCGGTCCCATATTTCTCGTGCCTCCACAGCCCAGTCTGCCACCCTGGAGTCGGCGGAAGCCACGGGCATGGACACCGGTACCCGCGGATGCTGGCAATAATTTAAGAGGAATGGCGTTTGTCCGGTGGAGTCAGCCACAGCATTGTTTAGTGCAAACTCCGCCCACGGGAGCAAGGATGCCCAGTCATCCTGCCTGGCAGAGACAAAATGTCGCAGGTATGTGACCAAGGTCTGGTTGGCCCTCTCTACCAACCCATTCGTCTCGGGATGATATGCAGAGGAGAGGTTTAACTCAATACAGAGTAGATGACACAACTCTCTCCAGAACCGAGATGCAAATTGGGGACCTCAATCGCTGACAATCTTGTCTGGCATACCGTGTAGATGGAAGATGTGTCTAATAAATAATGCTGCCAAGGCCCGTGCAGAAGGTAACCGGGGTAGCGGCACTAAGTGCACCATTTTGGAGAAGTGGTCAGTGATCACCCAAATGATAGTGCAACCCCGAGACTTGGGTAAGCCCCCCACAAAGTCCATCCCGATTATCTCCCAGGGCTTGTCTGCCACCGGCAAAGGAAAAAGTAACCCAGCTGGCCGTTGTCGAGGGGACTTGTTCTGGGCGCAGGAGACACACGCCTGAACATACTCCCTGACGTCACGGGCCATATGTGGCCACCAGTATGTCCTCGCCAATAATTCTGTTGTCCTCTTTGCCCCAAAGTGTTCACCCACACTGGACGAGTGTGCCCAAGAGAGTACCTCCGGTCACAAATCAGTGGGCACAAAAGTCTTGCCCGGAGGCACAGACTCTAGCGAAACCGGGGCTACAGTTCTCAGGCTCTCTTCGGGGACAATAAGCCGAGGCTCCTCATTCTCCTCCTCTGATGACACTAAGGAGCGAGAGAGAGCGTCGGCCCGAACATTCTTCTCACCGGAGAGAAAATGGAGGGTGAAGTGAAACCGAGAGAAGAATAGGGACCATCTGGCCTGGCGAGAATTTAGCCGCTGAGCCGTTAGCAAATATACCAAGTTCTTGTGGTCGGTGAAGACTTGGAAGGGAAAACGAGCCCCCTCCAGAAGATGTCTCCACTCAGAGAAGGCCAACTTCATAGCCAGCAACTCCCGGTCCCCGATGGAATAGTTCCTCTCTGCTGGTGTAAAGGTCTTAGGAAAGAAGAAGCAGGGATGCTTCCGACCTTGAGCATCCTTTTGATAAAGGACTGCTCCACTACCAACAGAAGAGGCGTCCACCTCTTAAATAAACGGCTTATCAACATCAGGGCGATGTAATATGGGAGCACTGGCAAAATGCGACTTGATGGAAGAGAACGCCTTGGAGACCTCCTCAGACCACAACTTGGGATTTGCTCCCTTCTTGGTGAGGGCTACCAAGGGAGCTACCAAAGTCGAGAAATGGGGAATGAACAGACGATAATAATTAATGAACCCCATAAAGCGCTGCACCGCTTTAAGAGAATGGGGTTCTTGCCAGTCCATTACAGCTTGTAGTTTGGCAGGATCCATAGCAAATCCCTGGGCGGAGATGATATAGCCCAGGAAAGGTAAGGACTCCTGCTCAAACACAAATTTCTCCAGCGTTGCATTGAGTGAGTTTGCCCGTTAGAGGTCGAAGACTTTGTTGACATCCCTCCGGTGAGAGTCTATATCTGGTGAAAAGATGAGAATATCATCCAGATAGACTACTACAGAGGTCGAAAGCATATCCCGGAAGATGTCATTAACAAAGTCTTGGAAAACAGCGGGAGCATTACAGAGCCCAAAGGGCATCACCAGGTATTCATAATGCCCATCACTGGTATTAAAAGCTGTCTTCCACTCGTCCCCCTCATGGATGCAAATTAGGTTATAGGCACCACGTAGATCTAGCTTGGTAAATACCCTTGCTCCTCGGAGCCTATCAAAGAGCTCAGAGATTAGGGGCAATGGGTACTTATTCTTGACGGTGATGGCGTTAAGACCCCTGTAGTCAATACATGGACGTAATTCTCCGTTCTTCTTTTGCACGAAGAAGAACCCAGCCCCTGCTGGTGACACCGACTTCCTAATGAACCCTCTTTCCAGATTCTCCTGAATATACTGGGACATGGCCTCAGTCTCAGGAAGCGAGAGGGGATAGACTCTTCCCCGAGGAGGTTCTGCTCCAGGCAAGAGATCAATAGGACAGTCGTAGGGGCGATGAGGCGGAAGAGTCTCCGCCGCCTTCTTGGAGAAAACGTCTGCGTATGACCAATAACACTGGGGGAGAGAAGTGAGATCTACGGGTATCTCTGTGGTGGTGACCTGAACGCACTCCCTGACACACCTGCCTCTACATGAATCACCCCAACCCAGTATCCTCCCAGAGGACCACTCAATATTGGGAGAGTGGTGACGGAGCCAAGATACTCCCAGCAACACCCCGTCTATTCCCTCGGGCAGAACAAGAAAGGAAATACTCTCCTGATGGGAAGGGGACATAGACAACGTGAGAGGGATAGTCTGGTGGGTGATTTGTGAGGGCAGAGTCGATCCATTCACTACACGCACAGTCATCGGTTTGGCAAGCATCACCAGAGGTATAGTGTGGCGGAGAGCAAAGGCAGAGGACATGAAATTCCCCTCGGCTCCAGAATCCACACAGAGCTCGGCGGTGGGAGTGGATGGACCTACAGTAATTGTCCCCTTAAAGGACAACTTGGTGGAAAATGCCGCAGTGTCTAGTGAACCTCCTCCCAAGATCACTAGACGCGACCGTTTTCCCAACCGCTGTGTACATTTGTTGGCATAATGTCCTAACTGCTGGCAGATGTTACAGACCACGGGTACTCGAGCGGCCCGGGACTTAGGTCCTGCTCGAGAAACCTCCATGGACTCATTAGAGTCGGGCGCCTGGCTGAAAGATTCCAGAGGTCTGGCGAAGGTGCGAACCAGCCGGAACCTCTGCCTACACTGGACCGCTCCAACCTCCGCTCGTGAAAATATGGCGATAAGCTTCTCCAGTGTGGCGGGAATCTCCCTGGTAGCCAAGGCGTCTTTCACATGGCCCGCTAGTCCTCTCCAAAACACGGGAATGAGGACTTTATCTGGCCAGTCCAACTCCGAGGACAGAGTCCGAAATTGGACAGCAAAACAGCTGACCAAGGACGAACCCTGTGAACTTGCCAGGAGTTGGAGCGCCGCGTCGTGGTGCCTGAGGTCCTAGAAAGACCTTTTTTAGAGCCTCCAGAAAACGAGGAGCACTCCGCACCACACGGTCGTCACGCTCCCACAGCGGGGTGGCCCACTCCAACGCTCTGCCTGACAGAAGAGATATTACAAAGCCCACTTGTGCCCGATCCGTGGGGAAACATGCAGCCAGAAGCTCGAGTTGTATAGAGCACTGACTCACGAATCCCCGACATTGCTTGCTGTCACCAGAAAACTTGTCTGGAAGTGGGAGGTGGGATAATGTGGGGACAGAGGTGGCAGTGGACACACTGGCTGCAGCCACGCTAGCAGCCTGAACAGCGACTGCGGTAACATCCACAGCTGAGGTTGTGCGCTCAAGAGCCGCCAACCTACCCTCCAGCTGCTGGATGTCCTGCAGTAGGCGCTGATCATCCGCCATTTTACTAGCCAGACCCTGGCGCTAGTATTATGTTAGGGCTGGTGGAACGCACAAAATAAATATAAATAATAAGTGCGTTCGCAGCCCGGGTCCACCGTGCAGGCAAAGCCTGCTGCTAGTAGGATGGCGGTACGGCGAACTCTGTTACTTCACAGAGTCGCAACTGTTATGATCTGCTACAAGCACTAAGGAAAGGTGGGAATTCTGTCCCTACAATAGGACTGAGCTGGATCCCTACGATGTAACGGGGAACCTGATCCTGCGACCAGACCCGCTAAAGTCCTCAGCTAGTCTGAACGAAGACCTATAGTTGCGAGGGAGGAATCCCTACAAGATCTAGGGACTGGGTGAAAAGGTGGACACCTCCTAACAGAAAGTGTAGCAGGGAAAATAAAACAGAAAACAAATACTAAGAGATACTAAAATCTAGCAAAACTGACAGAGTAAGGCACCTAAGCACCCGGCTAGCTTAAGAGTAGATAATACAATGAAGTCCAGCAAGGCCAGAAGGGCGGAACCAGACCAAATAAGGTAAAAAGGTCATGTGACCAGCAAAGTGAAACAAAACCTAACAAGAGGGTTCTAACAGTACCCTCCCTTCTAAGAGGATCCTCCGGATCCCCTAGGACTTAGGCTTATCCGGAAACCTCTTGTGAAACGCTCTGACAAGTCTAGACGCAGAAACATCATCCGCCCTCACCCATGAGTTATCCTCGGGTCCATAACCCTTCCAAGCGACGAGGTACTGTAAACTCCCTCTATACCGTCTAGAATTTAGGATACGGGAAATCCCATATTGCCCGTCCTACACCACCAGGGGAACAGTGGCCGAGATGTCTCCATCTGAGACCTCAGCTTTTTTCAAGAGAGAAACATGAAACACCGGATTAATCTTCCAGGAGGTGGGAAGCTCCAACTTAACAGCAGATTGGTTAATAACCTGAAGCACCTTAAAGGGCCCTACAAACTTGGGACCCAATTTCTTAGACGGAATCCTCAAGCGCAGATTCTTAAAGGACAACCAAACCATGTCACCAATAGCAAACAAAACCTCTTGTCGTTTTCTATCAAAATACACTTTGGATCTTTTGTTAGCCTCCTGAAGATTACCACGCACATCAGTCCAAACTCTCTCCAAAAGACCAGAAAAATTCTCCTCTTCAGGTACAGCCGATCCCAACTTGGAAAATGACCCAAACGACGGATGTCTCCCAGTACAACAAAAAAAAGGCGAACAACCAGCAGAAGCGGATGTATGGTTGTTAAGAGCAAACTCAGCAAGTGGCAGAAACTCAGACCACCCCTCTTGATTATCAGTCACAAAACAACGCAAGAACTGCTCAACATCCTGGTTTTTCCTTTCTGTCTGGCCATTAGACTCAGGATGATATCCGGATGAAAACGACAAATGAACTCCCAACCTGTCACAAAAGGCGCGCCAAAAACGAGCCACAAACTGAGGTCCCCTATCGGAAACAATGTCAGTAGGAACACCATGTAGTCTGACTATTTCCTTGACAAAGGCCTTAGCGAGAGTCTTAGCGCAGGGCAGTTTGATGAAAGGAACCAAGTGACACATCTTGCTAAAACGGTCCACGACCACCCAGATGACAGTGAAACCCTCAGAGGGGGGAAGGTCAGTAATAAAGTCCATAGCCAAATGTGTCCAAGGTGCACTAGGGACCTCCAGAGGGCAAAGCAACCCCGCAGCAGGAGTATGAGAAGACTTAGATCTAGCACACACAGTGCATTGACGCACCCACTTAATGACTTCCTTCTGCCATCCTGGCCACCAAAAACTGCGACCCACAAGTCTCTTGGTCTCAGAGATTCCAGGATGACCTGCCAACCGAGAGTCATGACATTCATCAAACAAATCTCTCCTCAGGGTACCAGGCACAAACAACCTCCCATGCGGCGTGTTAGATGGGGCATTCTCCTGTGCTTTAAGAATCTCATCTTCCAGCACGGAGTCCAAAACAGCAATAACAACCCCCTCTTGCAAGATGTTTTCCTCCTCCTCCTCAGTACCCACCATAGGAGAAAAGCTGCGAGACAAAGCATCAGCTTTAACATTTTTAGTACCTGGGATGTAAGTAACGGTAAAATTAAACCGTGAGAAAAACAGTGCCCACCTAGCCTGACGGGCATTCAAGCGTTTGGCAGCATCAAGGTAGATCAGATTTTTATGATCGGTGAAGACTTGAACGGGAAATTCCGCTCCCTCCAAAAAATGACGCCAGTGTTCAAATGCGAGTTTAATTGCCAACAATTCCCGATTACCGATATCATAATTTAGTTCAGACTCAGAAAATTTCTTTGAAAAAAAAGCACAGGGATGTACTCCATCCGTCTTTGCCTGAGACAACACCGCGCCGACCCCCACAGAAGAAGCATCAACCTCAACCAAAAATGGTTTAGTCACATCAGGCTGCGTAAGGATGGGAGCAGAGCTGAACCTCTCCTTTAGCAACACAAAAGCCTCAATGGCCTCAGTAGTCCACTGAACCGCATCAGCACCTTTCCTGGTGAGATCGGTCAGAGGTTTGGCAATCACAGAAAAATCTTTTATGAATTTTCTATAATAATTGGCGAACCCCAAAAACCTCTGTATTGATTTCACACCAATAGGTCTAGGCCATTCCTGCACAGCTTGCACTTTCACCGGGTCCATCTCAAAACCTTCACTGGAGACAATGTAGCCCAAAAAACTAAGTCTCTGTACAGCGAACTCACATTTTTCTAGTTTGGCAAAAAGTGAATTATCACTCAGTAACTGTAATACTTCACGCACACTCCTCCAATGAGACTCCAAATCCGGTGAATAAATCAAAATGTCATCCAAATACACAACCACACTTCTGCCGATCAAAGGTCTAAGGATGTCATTAATAAGATTCTGAAAAAATGCCGGAGCACTGGAAAGTCCAAAAGGCATGACCAAATTCTCAAAATGACCCAGTGGAGTGTTAAACGCAGTCTTCCATTCATTCCCCTCCTTCATGCGCAACAAATTGTATGCCCCTCGAAGATCAATTTTCGAGAACCACTTGGCCCCCACTAACTGGTTAAACAAATCAGGAATCAATGGCAGTGGGTAAGGATTGCGTACAGTAATCTTATTAATCTCACGAAAGTCTAGACAAGGCCTTAAACCGCCGTCCTTTTTTTTAACAAAAAAAAATCCAACCGCCACAGGAGACTTGGAAGGCCTAATGTGACAAGCGGCCAAACTTGTCTGTATGTATTCCTCCAAAGCCTTTCTCTCAGGAATAGTCAAATTAAATAAGCGACTTTTAGGAAGAGTCGCTCCAGGGACAAATTCAATTGCACAATCATAATCTCTATGAGGAGGCAATACCTGCAATTCCTTATCAGAAAAAACTTTCCAAAAATCCTGAATAGGTACAGGTAACTCCCCCTTAACTACAGCAGCAATACGCCCGTTACAACACTTGTCATAACAATTGGGACTCCAGGACTTAATTTCATTGCTAGACCAATCCAGTACTGGATTGTGCAATTTTAACCAGGGTAACCCCAAAATCACCGGTGAGGGCAAATTATTCAAAACCACCAAATCCAAATTCTCTTGATGAACACCATTAATAGTAAGAGGAAATTCACAGATATGGTGAGTAACATTTTTCAAGTGAGAACCATCCACAGACACCACATTAATAGGGGAAGACAGAAGTTTGGGTTTTAATTTTAGTTTTTCCAAAAATTTCCCATCAATCACATTGAGAGTTGAACCACAATCCACAAATACCCGAAACTCCATTAATTCCTCCTCAACAGCAGTGGTAGCAGAAAGAAAGACACCTTTATTGTTTAAACAAGCTATACGGGCGAAACTGACCTCATTTTTTTTTCTCTCTTTATTCATTCGAAGCGCACAGTTCTTAATAAAATGCTCCGATTTACCACAGTAGAAACACAAGCATTTAGCAAATCTGCATTCTTTTTCCCGAGAGTGAAGTGTCATTGCTCCAATTTCCATCGGCTCTGCAATGTCAGTACATTCCTTCTCCAAACTTGGAGCTGACAAGGCAGATTTACTCTCATTAACCCTTGCACGCAGTCTCCTATCCACCCGTATGGCTAATTGCATAGCCTCTTGCAAGTTACCAGGTATAGGATAAGCAATCAGCAAATCTTTAACCCTTTCACTTAACCCTGCAAGAAATAAACTTTTCAAAGCTGAATCGTTCCAGCCCACCTGTGTGGACCACCTTCTGAAGTGAGTACAATATTTCTCCACATTACCTGATCCCTGTCTCAAACGTCTCAATTCTGTCTCAGCTGATGAAACACGATCCGGATCGTCATATAACAACCCCAAAGCAAAAAAAAAACTATCCACTGATATAAAGCATGGATCACTAGGCTGCAGAGAAAAGGCCAAATCCTGAGGTTCTTTGCGCAAAAGTGACATTATGAACCCTATGCGCTGTGATTCCTCACCAGAGGATCTGGGTCTCAAACGGAAATACAACAAGCAAGCATTTTTAAAAGAAAAAAAATCTTGTTGTTCACCAAAAAATAAATCAGGCAAACGTACCTTTGGCTCCACGAAATGTGCTCCAGAACAACTACTCACGTGTTGCTTTATCTCAGCCACCTCCAGAGAAAGTCCCTGCAGGCGCTGAACCAAATCCTGAACCGACACCATGATGGAAAACAGAAAATCTTTCCTTAGAGATTTTTTTTTTTTTTTTTGGCTGGACTTACTGTTATGATCTGCTACAAGCACTAAGGAAAGGTGGGAATTCTGTCCCTACAATAGGACTGAGCTGGATCCCTACGATGTAACGGGGAACCTGATCCTGCGACCAGACCCGCTAAAGTCCTCAGCTAGTCTGAACGAAGACCTATAGTTGCGAGGGAGGAATCCCTACAAGATCTAGGGACTGGGTGAAAAGGTGGACACCTCCTAACAGAAAGTGTAGCAGGGAAAATAAAACAGAAAACAAATACTAAGAGATACTAAGATCTAGCAAAACTGACAGAGTAAGGCACCTAAGCACCCGGCTAGCTTAAGAGTAGATAATACAATGAAGTCCAGCAAGGCCAGAAGGGCGGAACCAGACCAAATAGGGTAAAAAGGTCATGTGACCAGCAAAGTGAAACAAAACCTAACAAGAGGGTTCTAACAGCAACTATGGACACTGTGGCCCTATATGGCGGTATAAGCGAACTCTGTTACGCCACAGAGTCGCTAAGGTAGAAACGCAGAAATATGGACTGTGTCTTGTTAACTCCACAGGTATGCACAGACAACTGCTGTGCAGACGCAGTCCGTAGTAATGCAATCAGCAACGCAATCAGACAATCTCCTCACCGGAGAAGCCGGTATTCTAGGGGCTTATTTCAGCCGAGCCCTAAACACGTGCATACAATCTCCTCATCGGAGGTGCCGGTATTCTAGGGGCTTATTTCAGCCGAGCCCTAACACATGCGTGCAAGATCACCCTGGCGCAAAGCACATAATGTGATTGATACTAGCGCATGCGGCACGACCATGCCATCCTTTTATAATAGCAACTACAGGACCTGCCAGATAAGGACCAATAGGAAACTGCTCCAGAACACAAGTGGTTTCAGGACCTTCCTGGCGAACCAATAGGAGCTGCTCCAGTACCTGAGCATGTGACCCCTGATCTCCAATGAGAGATCTTACTCTGGGCATGCTCAGAAGGGGAAAGCAAGGACTTTGTCCTAAAGACGTCTGCTCGCCGCTAACCAGTACTGGCTACAATAGCAGAGCCTGGAGGAGCAGCAGTAATCCCTGCACAATGTTAGACTGGGCGAGATGCTGGGACCGACATCTAAGCTGAGCAGAGTCCACTGCGGCCGGAGACGGATGGGAGACCACAGCAGGGACGGCTCGAGATTCCCCTTGTGCAGAAGCGGGAACTCGACCCCTAACATTTTATAATGATCAGTATTGTAGTATTCAGTCACTATGTGGTGGTAATATGTTGTCCGGCCATGGTGTGGTGGTATTTCTTCCTTGTATGTGCTATTATTGGTCACTATGTGGTGGTAATATGTGGTCTGGACATGGTGTGGTGGTATTTGTCCCTTGTATGTGTTATTATAGGTCACTATGTGGTGGTAATATGTGGTCTGGTCATTGTGTGGTGGTGTTTGTCCCTTGTATATGATGATATTGGTCATTTTAAAAATTTTAAAAAATAATAAAATATACCTAAATTGTATTGGATATTTTAACAAATATTTAATAGGTTAGAGTAGAGTAGGGCCCGGCCAAAAGAGTCTACCTTGTCATGGTGGCAGCTTAAAAAATCTTTTGGCCAAAGCAAAAGCTGCTGGCTATATGTATGATCTGGTAATGGGAACTGTTAATGTGTGATTGGGGAGAAGTGGAGTTTTTCCAAGAGAGCGCAGTGGGACTGTGGACAGTTCAGGAGGTGGGGCTGGGGTGGCAAATGCGGAGTCTCAAGGGGGTCCCAAAAATTTTACCAGTATGGGGCCCTGAAATTCCTAGTGGCAGGCCTGCGCTTTTCACTCTTTTAGGATAGATGCGGTAACAGAAGCAGCACACGGTTCTCAGGCCAAAGGAAATAAGAAGAATAGGAAAACTGAGTGTAAGGTTCTTTGTACATGTTTCTTGAAACTCAGTTTTTCCGTCGGCCATTTTGCTTTCTGTCTTGCTGCACCTATCTTGCCCTCTGCCTCAGTAAATATGGAGTTTCCAGCTTTCATGTTCCCGCCCTGATTCTCTCCCTCTTGCTTCTTAAGCAGCCTCAGCTGAGCAATCAGTGCTTCAGAATCAAGCCTGCAGTGAGCCTGTGACCTGACTCCTGGAAAACCTTGGACTTTGTACTCCAGCTATTTCCTACTGAGGAACTTTGGAACACTTGTGGACTCTGGAAACCTGCTATTTGATAAATCCACGTTTGCATGGAATTACGGTAACAGAGAAGAGATCCTGAACCTGTTGTGGAGAGTTATTGCTGAGCTTAAGTTACTCTGGCCTGCTGTGTCTCCTGCTTCAGTACCTGCAAACTGTGTGACCATTTTTGCCACTTGTATGAAGTAATACAAGTCCTTCTATATCAAACCTGTGTCTCATGTGTTTTCCTCGCACCCAAGCACAAGACGCTATATGAACTGTACACCATACATTACACTGAGTTCTAGTAGGTATAGGTTATATATAACACATTAATTTTTGACAAGGACCGACATCCCGGATATACATGTGTGCAAAGTGTCCCATTCAGGTACACAGAGCAAAAAAAGGGTGCCAAACTCCCGCAATAATTAAATCCTACATGAGTCAAAAAGATTAAGGTTTGAACCATAACTTACCAAGAATGATTACTCTAGAGCACAGGAACTGCATTGCTGCTAAAGAAAATGGGAGGAAAAATTGAAAAAAGTGCTATATAGTGTATATATGAAATATGCATCTGCAAAAATTGCTATAAAAAAAGGAAGGATCTTAGTGCATAGATTGGCCAATATATGTGTGCCCAATTGCTATGTCAAGGCGTCCTTCGTAAATTGGGTCCCTGTCCTGTAATGTCACCTCTCTTGGGCAAAAAAGCCTACAATTTATGGGGCAGGAATGGACCAGCTATTCTGCTTAAACTCACCTGTGGCTAATGGGAGTGGGAGTGCACATGTCCAAAAGGCTTTGATGCAAATAAACAAAAAGAAGGTCCAGCACATCTAAGCTAGTGTGAATAGGCGCCGACCAAAGAAAGTATGCAAGTCAAAAAGATTAAGGTTTGCACCATAACTTACCAAGAATGATTACTCTAGAGCATAGGAACTGCATTGCTGCCATAGAAAATGGGAGAAAAAAATTGAAAAAAGAGCTATATAGTGTATATATGAAATATGCATCTGCAAAAATTGCTATGAAAAAAGAAAGGTTCTTAGTGCATAGATTGGCCAATATATGTGTGCCCAATTGCCATGTCAAGGCGTCCTTCGTAAAGAATTCGTAATGAATGAAATATGGATTGTTATGCCCCATAATATTAATGAGAGCAATAATCAAATACATTTAAAAATTAGAAAGTTGTATTGTTACAATTTAATAACATGACATGACAGACAATATATAATATGATGGGTAATGATGAATGACAAGGGTAGGCGACCCCAGCAAATTATTGTAGAACACTATAACCAGGCTCACATGAGGACCGCCCCAGGAAAGGAAGACCAAGAGCCACCTCTGCTTCTGAGGATAAGTTTATCCGAGTCACCAGCCTCAGAAATCGCAGGTTTACAGCAGCTCAGATTAGAGACCAGGTCAATTCCACACAGAGTTCTAGCAGCAGACACATCTCTGCAACAACTGTTAAGAGGAGACTTTGTGCAGCAGGCCTTCATGGTAAAATAGCTGCTAGGAAACCACTGCTAAGGACAGGCAACAAGCAGAAGAGACTTGTTTGGGCTAAAGAACACAAGGAATGGACATTAGACTAGAGTAAATCTGTACTTTGGTCTGATGAGTCCAAATTTGAGATCTTTGGTTCCAACCACTGTGTCTTTGTGCGATGCAGAAAAGGTGAACGGATGGACCTCCAGGCTGTGTAAGGGCTATTTGAACAAGAAGGAGAGTGATGGGGTGCTACGCCAGATGACCTGGCCTCCACAGTCACCAGACCTGAACCCAATCGAGATGCTTTGGGGTGAGCTGGACCGCAGAGTGAAGGCAAAAGGGCCAACAAGTGCTAAGCATCTCTGGGAACTCCTTCAAGAATGTTGTAAGACCATTTCCGGTGACTACCTCTTGAAGCTCATCAAGAGAATGCCAAGAGTGTGCAAAGCACTCATCAAAGCAAAGGGTGGCTACTTTGAAGAACCTAGAATATAAGACATAATTTCAGTTGTTGCACACTTTTTTGTTAAGTATATAATTCCACATGTGTTAATTCATAGTTTTGATGCCTTCAGTGTGAATGTACAATTTTCATAGTCATGAAAATACAGAAAAATCTTTAAATGAGAAGGTGTGTCCAAACTTTTGGTCTGTACTGTACATATAATAAAAAACCTGTATAGGAGACCATTAACCTCCCGACAAGTATGACGGTGACAGATATACATCAGGTAAGCCAGTAATGCCTGCAAAACACAGATAAGGTGCCAGACATGTTGAGACAGCAATTTGTGCAATGTAGTCCATCATAACTTCCGTTAAGAGGTACAGTTCTTTATGGTCTCTAGACTGTTTCTTCCAATGTCCAATAGGGAGATATAGGGGGATGAGATGAAGGAAACAGTTGAACATGTCCACAAGATGTGGAGGGGATTCTGGAGGGGGTTCCAGAAATATATAAATTGTGTACAAATAAAAATGATGTTAAAAACATATTTAACAACAAAAATAAAATAAAAGAAACAGAGGAAAGTCATAGAATAGGAGAGGAACAAAGGAGAGCTTCTCATTAAGGCCATGAGGGGACCTAGTTCCTAAAGAGACTATCCAGCTACACTCCAGCTGTGCCAGTGTCCGTTTTAGGTCGCCCCCTCTGATGCCACAATGAACTTTATCTATCCTGCATATTTTAAGAGCATAAGGATTACAATCATGGTTGAGCCTGAAGTGTTGCAGGATAATCTTTAGTTCAGAAACATTAGTGGCATCCTTAACAGCACTGATGTCCCTGACATGTTCCCTTGTCCTAATACAAAAGGTAAGACCTATATATATCAAATTGCACGTGCACATAGCATAATAGATGACATAGTTATTGCAGCATGAAATGTATCTTGTAGTTCCTACTTTCATCCCCAGATATAAATGTAGTTGCACGTATGATGTTCCTACATGCCAACCAGGACTCACAAGGGAAACAACATGTTCTTTGTTTTATATTTCAGATGAAGGGTCTGTTTTAGCCTGGCTTTTTTGGACATTCTTTTGTGCATTGGGGATCAAAGTGGGCGGATGTCAGACCGGAAGGAAGGCAGCTAGGTTTCTGGAAAGAGGATAGTTGATAGATGGCTCGGATTCAGAGGTATGGTGTGGGGGCGGGTACATAAAGCAACATGACTGGATAGGATGCCGGATATTTTGGTTTTGCACATCGGACGTAATGATTCGGGTGTAAGGTCGGTGAGGGAACTAATTAAGGATATACGCTTTTACCTTTGGTCTGAATCTCCAAAAACATTAGTGGTTTAGTCTGACATAGCATATAGAAAATATGGCGGGTAGCAAGATCAATAGAAAGGGTTAATAGGGCAAGGGTGAAGTTAAATAGGGCTACATCGAGTTTCGCAGTTCAGAATGGAGGCATAAGCATGAATCACCATGATCTGGAAGCTGGTGATTGAAATTTTTGGTTACAAGATGGTGTACATTTAAATGCTGTTGGTATTGATATTTGAGCGCTTGCTATACAAGATGGGATTGAAAGAGAACTGGAGATTGTGGGGGCACAGACGCACATTCTGCTGAAATGTAATGTGCCGCAGAAATCACCAACTCCTAGCACTGCAATAGCTATATTGGCTGCAGGTCTATCAGAGGCCTGCATCTGACGTTGACGTGCCCTTCGCAGGTGGCGCATTACATTACTGCCATGTGCTGTTCACCCTCTTGCATCGGCTATGGGAGTGAGGACAGGAGAGAAAAATCTTATTTTCTTGTGTTTAAATGTGTTTGAGGTGGAGTGCCAGGTGCTGACATTACTTCAAGATGGGGGAGGTGATTACAGGATGGGGCATGTTATTACAGGGCAGGGGACCATTATTACAGGATGGAGAATATTATTACAGGATATGGAACTTTATTACAGGTTGTGGGACATCATTACAGGACAGGGGACGTTATTACAGGACAGGAGACATTATTACAGTGGCTCATAGATCTGACCAACATACTGGTGGGGGCCTTGGTACAAATTTTCCACTGGGACCTGTAATACTCTAATTAAGTCACTGTACATCTGATGTCTGTGCACACAGTACAGCACAGATTAGTATATAATATACTATGGCTACAGACATCAGAGGACATATAACAATAATGGGTGTGTAATACTGGGCACAGATGTATGCAGCTCTGGCAAAAATTAAGAGACCACTGCATAGTTTTATAAAAATCAGCTTCTCTCCATTTCTGACAGCCATTCCATTCCAGTGTCAATTGAATTCCAACCACAGTACACCTCATTCTACTTAATGTGCTTCTGATTAGGTGATCACCTGAACCAAATCTTATTTCACGAAGGAATGCATAAAAAACACTGCTGTGATGCTCACAATCATCTTGCAATAGGACAAGCTGGATGGCAAAACAAATGCTAGCAATATCCTAAAAGCAATAGGAATGAAAAAATAACTTTTAACCATGCCAAAGGAGTTGAAAAGGAAAGTCTTAAGTGAGGAAAAGAAGGGCTCAATTCTGGCTTTACTAGCAGAGGGATACAGTGTTGCCTCCATCCTTAAAATTTCTAAGACGGCAGTACATTACAAAAAGGATAAGCAGCAGACATTGGGGACAACAAAGCTACAGACCGGCAGAGGGCGAAAACGACTCTCCACTGACCAGGATGACCATCATCTTATTCGAATGTCACTTAGCAACCGCAGAATGACATCAAGTGACCTACAAAAGGAATGGCAAATGGCAGCTCTGGTGAAGTGCACGGCAAGGAACAGTTCGTAACAGGCTCCTAGAGGCAGGGCTCAAGTCATGTAAAGCTAGAAAAAAGCCTTTCATCAATGTGAAGCAAAAGAGAGCCAGGCTGAAGCTTGCCAAAGACCATAAGGATTGGACCATAGCGGACTGGAGTAAGGCTCTCTTCTGTCCCACTGGTATCGCCATTTGTGATCATTATGTCGCAAGGTAAATGACTGTTTTACTATGGGAGTCAGCTCTATGCTATTTAGCTTTATTTGGCTTATGTCATGAGACTAGCATGAGACTAGCAACTTAAGATCACTTATTTGTTCTGATCACGGGTACTATTGCACAATTATGTGCATTGATTACCATTTAACCCTACTGTTATCAGATAGAGCTTTGAGGAATATTATAATATTCTAAGTTTACCCCTTTTTTTCTTTTGAGGTCCTTTTTCCTCTCTAGATATTATAATATTTTTCTCACTACCTTAGCGATATTTACCTATGGGACATTGTTTTTCTGTCTGTTTGTATATTTTAGATCATATGTATTTTCCAATAGCTGCTTATTACTACTACCTTATATTGATATCCTCTTTGTCAATATTTCAATATTATGTCTAATAAATTATATATTTTTGCATAAAATCCTCCTCCATGCGGATTCATTTATTTTTAGTTATTATTATATAAAACTGCAATCTTTCGTTGTGCTTTTCTTTTTGGTAATTGTTTGAGGCCTGGGAGGTATATCCGGTTGGCCACGGATATTTTTTGGTTTTCTAATTTTCAGCTTTGCCCAACACCTGGTCACCTAATGATTAGATGGAGACCTGGAGAGGCGTACAAGCCACAGTGTTTGGTGGAGGATCAGAGATGATCTGGGGATGCTTCGGCAAAGCTGGAATTGGACAGGTTAATCTTTGTGAAGGACGTATGAATCAAGCCGCATACAAGGTTACTCTGGAAAAACAGTTGATTCCTTCTGCTCAAACAATGTTCCCCACCTCTGAGGACTGCTTTTTCCCGCAGGACACTGCGTCATGCCACACAGCTAGGTCAATCAATGTGTGGATGAAGGAACACCACATGAAATCCCTGTCATGGCCAGCCCAATCTCCAGACCTGAACCCCATTGAAAACCTCTGGAATGTAATCAAGAGGAAGATGGATAGTCACAAGCCATCAAACAAAGAAGAACTGCTTAAATTTTGTAACAAGAGTGGCATAACGTCACCCAAAAGCAGTGTGAAAGACTGTTGGAAAGCATGCCAAGACGCTTGAAAGCTGTGATTACAAATCATGGTTATTCCACAAAATATTGATTTCTGAACTCTTCCTGAGTTAAAACATTAGTATTGTTGTTTCTAAATGATTATGAACTTGTTTTCTTAGCATTATTTGAGGTCTGTAAGCACTGCATTTTTTTGTTATTTTGACCATTTCTCATTTTCTAAAAATAAATACAAAATTTATTGCTTGGAAATTCGGAGACGTTGTCAGTAGTTTATAGACTAAAAAAAAGAGCATTTATATTTTACTCAAAAATATACCTGAAGAGAAAAATCAGACAAACTGAAAATTTTGCAGTTGACAAAGATATATATATATATATATATATATATATATATATGTAGTGAAGAGCAAAAGTGTAACATATTTTAAACTTTTGAGTTTCATGCTCCATATCTCACCATGCACTTCAGCTTTGAACTTGAGACTGTCATTTTATAGATAATCATCTTGGATATCTCAAACGTAAATTTGACCTGCTACTATTTAGCATACGATTAGTTATGCAGATTTAAATTTTAATTTGTATTATTTTGTTAGTATTTAGTAAATCCACCTTTTGGCTTTCAACACTGCCTGAATCCTTCTCAGTATGCTCTTGACCAGATTCAAACATATGTCGACCGAAATTTCATCTGGGGTCTCTTCTACACATTGACAAAGTTGGTTCATACTGGTCGACTCACTTAGGTTTGTATACAATTTTTTTTCATTCTACCCACAAGTGTTTATTGAGTTGAGGTCTGGGAACAGTAGGGACCATTCCAGCATCTCTACTTCATTGTCATTGAATAATTTATTTGCCAATCTTGATGTATGCTTTGTGTTGTCCTGGTGGAACAAAATGTCGTCCTTTTCATACCCATAGTACTTAAGTGTATGAAGTAACTCATCTTCTAAGATACTCACATACAGCTCAACATTGAGACCGCCATCAATCCTGGTCAAGTATCCAATACCTTTGGCTGTGAAACAACCCCATATCATCAAGCTTCCTCTACCAAACTTGACATTTCCTTCAATTTCTCAATCCGTTAGCCCATTTTTCCCTTGTTTTTTTCAGACCCATTTGTACCTATCAGAGCGTAGTCTATTAACTTTCGTGTCATCGCTCCAATCACCCATTACAAATCTTTAATTGTCCAGTTTTCGTACATGTTTGCAAACTCGAACCGAAGCTTCTTATAACAATATTGAAGTTGAGGTTTCTTCACCTATTATATAAATGTACATTGCCGGCACCCGACATCTAAAGCAGTACTTGCTGTGGGACCTGTTCTGGGGAAATCTGCCCCTCCTGCCTAGCCTGCCCCGGATCAGAGCCTTTGGTTAAATGTAGACATTTTAAGCTTTCCCAGTTTATTCATTCAACGGAAGGAAATGATAATTTGAGAACTAGAGGTGGTGACTCATCATACTGGTTCTTCCGAACTTGTTTCAAAACCAGGATTATCCTGAACTTTGTGGCACAAGATGTTAAACAAACAAGGAAAAAAATATTTAAATCAGACTGGTGCCTCCTCAGATTGGCCCTTCTTCACCTACAGGCTCCCTTGTTTAAAAGTAAACATATACTTTTTATTTAGTGGATTGCCACTATGATTCTCTTTATTCAGGTTTTTTTTACCATCTGTCCTCCTAGGCTCCATGGTTTAAAACAATATAGACACTATTTATAAAGGTTCAACGTGATGTATTGACTCATAGAGTTACAATTGAGCCTGTACACTGTTATATGCGCAATTTAGAATATATATACCGTATTTTTCGGACTATAAGACGCACACCAAATTTTCAGAAGGAAAATAGGGAAAAAAAATAATGTGTCAAATGGGGGTCCGTCTTACAGTCCGAATTCAGCTTACCAGCGAAGGGATCAGCACAGGTAGAGGAGTGGTTACAGGGGTCGTTCGGTGGTCTAGGCTGTTGCGGTGGTGGTGCTCTGTGTTGCAGGGGTGCTCTGTGGGGTGGCTGTGCTCTGTGGGGTCGCTGTGCTTTGTAGGGTGGCTGTGCACTGTGGGGTGGCTGTGCTCTGTGGGGTGGCTGTGCTCTGTGGGGTGGCTGTGCTCTGTGGCGGTCCCGATGCAGCCTCCCTCTTCTCCGTGGTGCGGTGATGTACGGGCTCTGTAGTGTGGCGGCGGTCCCTTGGCGGTGGTCCCAATGCAGCCTCTTGTGCTCTGTGGTGCGGTGGTGTCCGGGCTCTGTAGTGTGGCAGCAGCGGGGCTCTATGCTGCGTGGGGGGCTCCGCTGGCATTTCGTCATAGCCGGTAAGCCCACCTCAGCTCGGCTGCTGTGACGCGGAGGCCTCCTGAAAGATGGCCGTCAGTTGCCTTCGGAAAGATGGCCGCTAGAGGTGGCGCATGCTCAGATTCAGATCTTGGCTGCAAACTAATATACAAAATACAAAAAACCTGACTGACACATCCAAACTAATGTGAATAGGTGCAAACTAGGAGGAGCTAGCCCCATGTACAACATTCAAAAAAAGGTTGCACTCTATCATGCTAAAGCATGTCAATATGGAATATGTGAAACCCTGAATAGCAATATGGCTTTGGAGTATTAGGAAAAATTTGAGACGCTTAGTATAAAATTTGGCCAAATATTATTTGCCCACCAACCATCGTCAAGGTGGTTTCAAGCTCCTCCTGGTTTGCACCTATTCACATTAGTTTGGATGTGCCAGTCAGGTTTTTTTGTCTTTTGTATATTAGCTTACTGACCGAGCACTCCGCCAACACCAGGTGGTGGTTTTAATTACAGAATGTCCCTACTTACCCATAAAGTGCAGGCATTGCTGACAGAGGTGTCCACATTCACCCAGGAATTCAGATATCAGCCTAGAGAGGTATTCACACAGGTCAGAGACCCATCAGACTTGAGACCACCTTGACGATGGTTGGTGGGCAACACCAAATGAGTAAGTTACCTCTTTTTTTTTAAAGGCCAGAACTTAAGATTTGTCCACAGTATCCACTAAAATCAGATTATGGGTATTTTGTTATGATTGATTTTAAGTGCTAGAGTGTTATTATACTGACACCCTACTAGGCCCCATTACTATGTGAAATGTTTGTCAAAAGTTTTGTCAATTTGCAGCAATGTAATAATGAAATTATATGTCACATTGCAGTTGAAGATGTCATGAGACGCTGGCGCAGCACCCGCGACCAGTTCCGGCGGGAACGTCAGCAGAGGGCCAGGAGAGGGGCTGCAGCACGGACCAAGCGCAAATATATCTATTTTGACCGCCTTGGTTTTTTAGCTCCTATTCTGGATCTCAGACCATAAGTACATACATCTCACCACATTACACATATGCTGTTTAGGGTCAGATCTCCAACATTTTTTATTTAAATTTAATTTCCTAACAGAACTTAGTCCAACCTCACTGAGAGGGAGACAGGGTCGGATTCTGATGCCATTATAGACCCAGTCGGGGGAGGTGAAGAGGTGGCTGGCCCATTTTCTGAGCCTCCCAGCTGCAGCCCCCAAGCTCCACCAGCACTAGGACCTGACCCACCAGCTGCACCAGTACCAGTACTTGACCCACCAGCTGCACCAGCACCCGGCAGCTTGAGGAACCAGGCAACAGCAGTAGCCCTACTGTACGTCTGGGGGCTCCCCCCAGCCTGCTGCCATATCCCGCCGTGGGAGACGAAGGCAAGAGAACCCTGCCTCTGATGCCCGGAGGCAAGTGGACACAGGGGTCCTCAATTACCTGTCCAGGGCAGCCGCGGATGAGGGTGAAGAGGCTTATTCACGCAACCTTGCCTGTTACCTACGTCCCCTACCCCGTGAGGTCAGGCTACGTGTGCGAGGATCCATTCAGATCCTAATTGATGCATGCACACCCCCCAGTACCCCATATGAGGTGTTTGAATTCCTTGAGAGGTGGCAGCTCTCACCCCGTAACCTTCTTCGCCTTACTCCCCACCCAGATGTGCATGCTCAGTTAGGATCTGAGTGACCTCCTGCACGTGCGCCTACACCTCAATCCATTCCCCCACAAAACCAACCTTGGCAACAGGGTCAAATGGCAGCCTATAACCCACCTGCCCAATATGGCCACTTGTACAGATCCAGTGTAGGAGGCTGGTCCCAACCTGGATTTGGACGACATGGCCATATTGGGGGGTATGATTCTCGTGGGTACCAGCATCCCAAGGAGTATAATCTCCTTTACCCTTATGGCCATTTGGCCACACAACAACCTGACCATGGCCACGTTACCTCTGGGCCAAGAAAATCCACCCCAACAGGGTGATGGTCAAGGTGGTCACCCAAGCCAGCAACAAAGAGATGCTGGGCTCCTGACCTCACCGCCACCAACATACCACCAACTGTAATTTGTTATTTTTCTTATATATTATTATTTATACAAATGTTTGTTATTTTTCTATAATTTATTTTTCTACATGTTGTGTAAACCATATTTGCACAAATCTGAATGACTACAAAAACCATATGCTACAAATATGGTAGTCACTAGCCAAAGTGACAGTTTGCTATTTTTAATATATATTATTATTTATACAAATGTTTGTTATTTTTTATCACTTATTTTGATACATGTTGTGTAAAGCATATTTGAACAAATCAAATAAAAAAAAAACATGTTACAAATATCGTAGTCACTTGCCAATGTGACAGTTTGCCAATATTAAAAGTATTTAAATGGCAAGTTTGGACTCTTCTTTCATTGATTCTTTATAGAACACAACCTACACATCTGTAATGAACAATAACAGAAGACACAAAGACAATGTAAGGAAAAAAAGATATTTATATAGAAACACATAACAACATTACAACATTGATAATGTCTGATCTTGCCAGGTAGTAGTACCTTGAGGTGTCACAAAATACTGTGTAAATATATCACGGACTTTGAGTCCTGAGAGTGGACGACGTAAAGGGATCACATGTGGCCTAAGCATATCCCCATTGTTCACCACACATTCACCAACATCAGATGGTGCACAATCATGCATTCTTGTGAAGTTATGTAGGACAACAGCAAAAAGAGGAAAAAATATTCAGCCTACCGTACATCAGTGTCCATATAGTCCATGAGCGGTCTGATGCCAGGAGATGTCCAGTGCGGTTCAACTAGTGCTATAAATCCAAATCCAAAGAAAAAAAGAAGGGGTCTCCAGCACCAAAATTAGTGAAAAAGATAAAACTCATATTTATTAGGAAGGTTTTAAAAACATATTAATAAGCCATCATGACAGGCAAGGCTACCTTACGCGTTTCAGACAGATATTACATGTCCTTAGTCCTATGACATCAATGAGGTCATCAAAGCTTGCGTTGTCCTACATATCCAAATCCAAAGAAAAAAGAAGGGGTCTCCAGCACCAAAATTAGTGAAAAAAGATAAAACTCACATTTATTAGGATGGTTTTAAAAACATATTAATAAGCCATCATGACAGGCAAGGCTACCTTACGCGTTTCAGACAGATATTACATGTCCTTAGTCCATGTAATATCTGTCTGAAACGCGTAAGGTAGCCTTGCCTGTCATAATGGCTTATTAATATGTTTTTAAAACCTTCCTAATAAATGTGAGTTTTATCTTTTTTCACTAATTTTGGTGCTGGAGACCCCTTCTTTTTTCTTTGGATTTGGATATGTATGACAACGCAAGCTTTGATGACCTCATTGACATTGGCTTCACTCAGCTGAATGGCTGACTGGAGGACCCGCTATTTTGCACAAAGAATGCCAAAGGCGCACTCCACCAGTCGCCGGGCCTGATAGGCGCAAGTTAAAGATCCTACGTCGGTGGTCAAGGTTTCGTCGCGGATATGGCCTCATTAAATTCCTGGACAATTGAAAGGCCTCATCTCTAACTACAACATAAGCACAGGTACAATATTGGAGCCAGGAAGCTGACGTGGTGGTGGTAGGTCCAACTGGTTATTACGCAGCTGCCGACCCATAATGGAAGAATTGAAGACTCGAGAGTCTCCAGTTCTTCTATAAGCCCCAATGTCTACAATTATAAACCTGTAGTTACTGTCAACCAGAGCCAACAGAACTACAGAAAAATATTGTTTATAATTATAGAATTGTGACTCTGAGTTCTGCAGCTTCCCATCCAGGGCTCCAATAAAATTGGGAAATTGGCATTGCTCCTCAAATCTCCTGGCAATCCTCATCCCGTCTTCCATCTTGGGCTCAGGCATGACCACTTGATGAAGTCTGATCCAGATTTGGGAACATTTATCACGAACTATGCCAGATATGGTAGATCTCCCTATCAAAAACTCCAGATGGAGTGCGGCATATGAAATGCCAGTTGTGAGGAACCTACAATTAAACAAATGTAGATAGATCAAACATTACAACATGCAAAATGATTCACAAATTAAATATAGATCACTCGAACAGTGTGTAAATAACAAGCAAGCCAAATACTACATATACACAAGGCAAAGGTCTATGTGAATTTCACATAAACATCATAGTATTGTTACTTAGAGCAGATATTTGGGATATATTAAGAAGATAATGAAGCAAAAGGGGTCAGTACCAAAGAAAATTTGAGGGAAAACACATCATCAACATACAGTATGTAGCTGTGGAATACATACTGTAACGTAAGGAGAAGGCGCTCCCCTGCAGAGATACATTTGCGCATCCTGGTTTCAGGTAGGTGATCCCTGGGCGCACTGTCTCCAACAAAACATTAAAGGTGGCAATGCTCATCCGACAATATAGGAAAAACTTGTTGGGATGTGTCCGAAGAGATGCATAAAGGTGGTGAAAATGGCCTTTATTGAGGCGTTGCCTCAAATGCGGATGCACCTACATTCGTCTCCTCCTCGGATCAACGATCACTGAGTATGGCTGCCCAAAGCGGCGGGACAAAACCCAGTTGTACAGAACTCGGTCAGTTGGGGTGAACTGAAGTGTGTCAGACATTTTGGCAAACAACCAACAGTACTCCAACACAAGCACAGCACTAAAATGGCCAGATTGGGGGCTGCCACCTGATGCAGAGGCAATAAATAGGGTTGCTGATGATGGCTTAAATGATTTTCAGGCCTAAAAACCGTTATATGTCCATTTTGCAAGGTCGCGAGAAAAAAACGCAATACGGATGCCATACGGATCACATACGGATGCTTACATGCGCAAAATACGCAGCCACACGTTGACAACGGATGACATACGGATCACTGTTCAGGGAACTTTTCTGCGTATTACGTCCGTACAATGCGGTCCGTATTTTTATACGTTGTGTCTGACCTTAAAGAAGAAGTTACAGGTCTGTGAGAGCCAGAAACCTTGCATGTTTTTAGGTGACCGAATACCATAATTTGCAAAATAAATCTTGCCAAATCAGATAAGGTTATTTTCTGGATTTGTTTTATCATTTTGTCTCTCATAGTTGTGGTCTATCTATGATGTCAATTACAGGCCTCGCTCATCTTTTTAAGTGGGAGAACTTGCACAAATGGTGGCTGACTAAATACTTTTTTCCCAACTGTATAACATCCTAATATGCATAAACATTGTTAAGAGAATCAAAGTACAGCACAGTATGTTAGACCTATGAACAGGGCCGGCTCCAGGTTTTTATGGGCCCCGGGCGAAAGAGCCTCAGTGGGCCCCTTTAACACAGACCACGATTCATAATACACAGATACTGCAAGAAATATGGGTATAGTACAATGCCAAACACTTCACTTCTTCCATTACATGACTGATGCCTATTGTAAATTGTACAATAGCTCAAAAACCGCCAAATCCTCACAGCGCACAGAACAGACTGGACAGTACAGTCCTCCATACAATATTATGGGCACCACAGTCTCCCCCTCATCACCCATATAATACCCCATGCAGGATGTCACCCCTCATATAATGCTGCATACAGAATACTGGACCCAAATAATGCTCCATACAGAATACTGGACCCAATATAATGCTCCATACAGGATACTGGTCCCCATATAATGCTCCATACAAAATATGGAGCTCTCCTCTGCGCTGTACTGCGTTCTGCACTTTTACGGCTCAGGAAAGGGCGCTGTGGAAAGACTCCCCATTATCATCATGATTTCCTCCTCATCATCATCATTGCCTCCTTATCATCATCATTGTCTCCCATCATCATCATGGCCTCCCCATTATCATCAATGCCTGCCCATCATCATCATCAACTCCTCCCCATCATCATCAATGCCTGCCCATCATCATCATCTCCTCCCCATCATCAATGCCTGCCCATTATCATCATGGCCTCCCCATTATCATCAATGCCTGCCAATCATCATCTTCTCCCCATCATCAATGCCTGCCCATTATCATCATCTTCTCCCCATCATCATCATCAATGCCTCTGTGAGGTTTGCCTGTAAACTAGGCCTTTCAGTATATTAGATCGTGCCAAATTAGATAGAGCTCTGATCACGGCCGGATGAGATGAAATGACACAGGAGACGGTTGTCTGGTTCTGATGCCAAAGTCATCTGACTTTAATCAATCCCAGCCGGCTTATATTGACAGCTGAACTGGGCGTACACATACATTAGGTAATGGTGTTTTTTCAGGATATATTGGGAAATCATTTATTACAGTAAATACATTTTGTCATGGACCAAGGTTTATGTCAAGTTGACCCAACTAATTAGCTATCTAAGGAATTCACTAATCATCATGTCCATCCTTTGATGAACCCCCAAACTGTCGTCATTAGCAGTTATAACTTTATTACTTTATTGATTAATTGAAGATCTGATCGTTATTCACCTGTGCTCATTATTTGCTATTCCTTCCATTAGGGTGTTATTGCTTCTGACTAACCCATAGTCAACAGGAATATGTCCTGTTGGCTTAACCTTTGATACATCATGTCATGGTGTCAGGGTGCAGTCAGCATTATAATATCTTAGCTGAATATAGAAAAACAATTTCTTAAAGGGATTGTTATATGTGAAGGGTATCAGAATCTAGAAGGGTCTCCTGAATTCCCTATCAGTTCCCCCTTTGAGAATAGATATGATTTCTCTCTTAAGAGTGTATGTAAGGGAGATCATATCCTTGTTCTCACTTATACCATTTGTTCATACTCGTTATTATTATTTGGAGGTTTCAGTCCCATATACATAGTTTTTGTAATGGAGGCATCTATTAGTCTCTGGAGTAGTCCTCTGATGCATGGGATACAACAGCAACCGCAGACGACGAGTATGGCTGCCACAACTGCCAGTGAGATGAGAAGGCTGGATACAAGATGCTTCCATCGTCCAAACCAGGAATCCAGCCAGTCAGTAAACGGGTTGTCGATACCAGAATTTTCTGCCAGTTCATCAGATAGTGATGTAAAACCCTCCAAAGCCTTGGTGATGCTTCCATCTGGGGCGGTATTATTTGGGATAAATGTACAACAATATGTTCCAAACATTTTGCAAATTCCTCCCTTCTCTGCTAGCAGCATGTCTAAAGCCATCCTATTTTGCCACGTCATTAAAGAAGTTGGAGCCAATTGTTCAGCTATCCCCCTTATTGCATCCCTTGTGTAATTTATAAACCTTTGTTGATTATAGTAAATATAGTTTATCCAATCTACATTCTTATTTAGGGTAGCCCACCAGAAGAAGACTGATTCAAATCCTGCTGCAATCTGATTTCTTGCCTTGTACTCATCAGGCACACCTCGTGGGACCCCAATACTGTCAATATAAATTCTTGGGTCAAAAGAGCCAGCAGGTGTTGATCTTTTATTTCTACGTAGAGTTTCCACATCTATGTTACCCTTCGTTATCTCTTCTGATGAAATTATTTGGAACGGCATAAGCACCTGAGCCAGAGCACAGCTTCCAACCCAATTAGTCGGCAAGCGGGCCCTTAATCTCATGTCCCCACACAGCCACCAAACATCACTTCTTGCTATAGTTTGATTATCGAACCACTTAGCTTTGTAACCATTCGTGTCTGAATCTACAGGGATGGTAGTTCCACAAAACTCTGAGGTTAGATTTTCTACTAATCTTACTATTCCTACCCCTTTCCCTTTCCTTTGAAAACAACTGTAGTTGCCAGGGTATGGAAAGACTCTAGGAGGTACTTGGTCCGTCTTTGTTAGTGGATACAGAACTGAAAGAGAATGGCAAATAGCATTATCAGTGGGGTCATATGAGATATTATATAATACTACCATACATTGCAGACCTGTTTCATCTTCAGGTGATAATCTAAGAGGAATTGTACCTAAATGGGGTCTGGCAGTTGCACAAGCAATACAGTTGGATCTTTTATTCTGTTCTGCTGTATATTTTACCCACATAAGCCATTCATTTCTCTCTGTGTAACCTGTTTCTATGGCCAATTTTTCTTCATAACTCATTTCCTTAGAAACTGTAGACTTTGTTTTTTCTTCTATCTTGCTCATACTTTCACTGTCTTGTGGAATAGCTTTTAACCAGAATCTCTTTATTGGCACTTCTCTCATTGGTACATAGAATCCTAACACATAAAGTCCTTCATCCCCAGGAGAAGGTTCTTCTATGGTAATTATGACAGGGTTACAGGATGATCCCCAAACTACAGATCTTATATCACAGGTCCATCGTGGACGTGCCAAAGCAACTGTCATTCTTTCCAAAAGGGGCCTTCCTGAAGCACTAACTCTAGTCATGGCTTCCTGTGGCTTATGTTTCCATGAAGCCCCCGTGTTCCATGCTGCCTCTTCCCATGAGTTACAATCCTCATTCCCAGGTCTAGTTATACATATGAATACTGCTGCTTCATCTATTTCTGTAAGAAATGTATACACTGGATCACTGCTTTTCCTACCAAACTTATCATGTTGACATTTTACTATGTGACATAAATCAAATCTAAAAGTAGCAGAGTTCTTTGATGTATCAAACCACATTGTTATTTCTGTTCCATTGTGGGTGATCTCAGCCATTTGTCAATATCATCAGAAGCAGGAAAGTAGTAGTTTGCATGGCTCCAGATAGGTTTTAAGTCAGTCCCCTCTCCAGCTGGAAAGGTCAAAAAGGATTTCTCAGCTGTAGTGGCTTCTAGCATCCGGAAGGCTTCTGACCACCTGTAAGAAGTCAACACACATGAACACATACATTCCTACCTGTGTGGTGTGTAGCCTGGTGTAAGGCACACGCAGTACCCTGGAGAATGTGTGGAGAGATAGCAGTTCAATGCTCTATACCATTCACTCAACATACACTAGACACACCCACAGGGAGTGTTCAGATTGAGTAGTGATTTGAGCAGTCTAGCCTGGACTTGGAGGGAGGAAGTAATCCAGCCTGAGCCTGTCAGCAGTTCAGAAAGTGGAGGCTAGTACAGGTGAGCTAGTTCACCTCAGCCTAGTCAGAGCTGTGCCCCACTAGAAGACGGACTGAGACATCTATTGAGAGTGTGAGCAAGTCGAAGGGCATAGTGGAAGAGAACAGAAAAGTGCCATAGGTATAGGATACCTGCACATTGTTACCGGTCACTGGGGACCGAAGGATCACTATAGCTTCACGCATAGTGGTAGGAAAACCAGAGGCTTATCGGACCTTAGGTCGCGGAAAGCACCCCCTGAAGAGTCAGTACGTAACTGGGGTCAGGGAGAGTGAGAACCTTGAGTCAGTGCACGACAGGAATTGGAACTCAGCTCTCTCATAGGAAGGCTCCAACCACAAAACTGACCGGGCAGTACAGCTTTGAAATAGCTGGAGTTTCAGGAGTGAACTACGCTTTACGCTGGTTGGACTCATCATCATTGGAAAGCAGAGGAGGCCCCTAACTTGCTTAGCCCTTGCCTCAAAGCTCATCCTCCATCAACCCCATCAGCCTCCCTGGGACCTGCCTTACCATCTTACAAGTAAAAGGTATGGAAAGACGCTGACCGTGTTGAGACTGAGTTATTTATTTGCATGCCTGCACAACCTGCTTTAACTACCGACCTGAGGGAAGAGTCCCACCTGTAGGGGACCCGACATCTAGCTGCCTCACCATCCCCTCAGAGATCTACAGCAGCGCTGGTACAAATTACCAGAGACTACAGGTGGCGTCACGAACTGTATATAAATCTATCCCCTGTAAATATTCCCCCAACATACGCCAGACCGCCAGGGCCACAGACCGAGCCACCGCTACCTGTGACAAACCCCATAGACTTCCATGGGCTCGGCTCTGAGTACCCCATTGCCCTGGTAATCCACAATTGTGGTGGCGGGTCGACACATGTGGTAGTTGTATGTAGTCAGTCTGCAGTCATTGGAACGAATAGAGGGGCTTAGACGTGTGTGTATGCGGTGTTCCCTATTCTACCTGTGTTGTGCACATGTGGGACAGACTTGTGTAAACATTTATGAAACCAGGAGTGAACCAGTCATGCCATCTTTGGGCAAGTGCATTTGACCATGAGCTTATTGTACCGCTATGCAGCACGAGAACCTCAGCAAGCGTTTTCGCTGCCCTCACCATCCACATCTCCATGGCCCCCTTGCTCCAGCTTGCGACCAGATCTCTCGTCTCTCTTCCCGGTAATAGGCCGAGTCAGAGCCTGCAAGAGACTGAAATCTAGCTGATTTGCATTTAGTTCTTACCATGATCAGTGGAGGTGTCTCAGAGGCCTCAGTTTGTCCTTCCTTCTTTGCTCCTTCCTCAGCTACATGGTCTGCTCTCCATTTCTCTGAATTCGCTGGATCTGGAATCTGTATGTATCCTTACCTGTGCTATTGGAGACCTTCCTTGGGAGTGGCAAGGCTTCCATGAAGTGTTTAATGAGATGTTCATGCTTGACCGGTGTGTCTGGTGGTGTGTAGCCCCTTTAAGCGCTTCAATGAGTGCCATCAACTCCACCTCTTTTGTGCGCACGTAAAGAGGGAGTGGTACTGGGTTGTCTACATCATGTTGCGTGACTAGTTATATACCGTGTGGAACCATCCGCCCTGTACCGGTGCTGTTTGAGCCAACTACAGAAAAACAAAACTCAAGAAACATTTCAAAAATATGTAATAAACTTATTCCATAAGCCATAAGGGCTATACAAATTGCTTTAAAACATTTGAAATTATTGATTCACATTTAAAATTTTATTCATTCATCCTTAGCAAAGGCTAAAATTCCTTGCTGCTTTTCCTCTCCTACATCCTCCCCTCCTCACGAATCCTAGGCTAATCATTACTCATTACGCCCTAGATTCGAAAACTTGCTGTAGGTACAAAGTACACAACTGAGAAGGATTACTTCCGTGAACTAGCGTGGATGAATACAACACCACCAAAAAGGTATAGTACAATTATGAACTTGAATTTATATTCTCATAATCAGTTTTACATTGTGTCAAACTCAATTGCCTTGTGTGTTGCTCAAATTCTATGATATATGTATACAGATTTAACAACATTCCAATTCCTTGATTCTATCGTCACTTGCAACTGCTTTCACAAAAATCCTTTCAATGCAGGTTATGCCTGCCTTTTTCTAACAACTTGCGGTATACTTTCTATACATTCAATTTCCATTTTACTTTCCTTTTTCCACGTTTATCATAATGAACATTTGCACATTTACAGGGTAAACCCATGTATCAAAGCAGACATTTTTGCTATATGAGTAAATTCTTCTGGTTCCCCTCTATTCAGGGGCATCGGAAAAAGGGTATATTTCCCGGGACCCAGATTTTTCCCTCCTCTATTTCATTTAATAGTATCCCATAAGGCCAACTATTGTCACTAGGGGATCCATGCACATTTAAGCGAAAACACTTTAAGTTCTGAAAAATTCTCTGATAGATGCTTAAATCCTGTGTCTTCTAAATTGTATCCTCCTGGACGGATCCCCACAACTCTCCATCCCTCATGAGATATGGCTAGCATCAACCCAAACTTACAATCAAGACAAGACATTTTGCAAGGTGTTTCTGATCCTAACTGTTAAACAAACAAAAATTACCTATTCCTTATCACCCAGATCAAAACAAAACTACTAGCGTATATACCTTAATAACCTCTGGTTCTACTACTCATACGTTTTATGTGCAGAACCTGTCCATCTGGACTTTGAATTATATATTCACGGTTATTTTGGATACCACTCAATGTATAGCCTAAATAAGACTCATCTATATGAACATGTGTGTTTACATGAAAAATAGCCCAGTAAACACCCCTTCGTTTTACACCTTTTATCCTTTGGCTTTGAGGTTCTGGAAATAATCTGATTAAAGCCCAGTTTCCAATAGGCATTCGCTTCTCATTCAGTCTTCTTTTGAAACATGCACTTCCTACACAGAATCTGCAATCCATGCAGGACAAATGTCCTCATTCACTCTTGTGACTATGTGTTTCACACTCAATTAGTGTACCTCTATTATATCTTTGGTACCATTTGACCAAAGATCATACAAATACCTAATGGACTCCCTTATACAGTACAGGATTTTTATTTGCGTTAAATCTTATAACTTGCACACACTCATTCAATGCATTCAAGGAGCCTCATATATCAGTCTTTCTCTGTCACACTCTACCACAGTTGTGTCACACTACTCTGTAATCTTCCTGTCTGAAAAACTCCCCCTTTTCCTGGTACCTCTTTGCTTCTGACCTAGTACTGCCCTTCTTTTTTTTCTCTTGGTCTGGTTGATACCTACCTACGAGCTGTGTCTACGGTGTTATTGTGTGTTTTTCCCTCCAGTCCTTTTTCCTCAACCTGATTTATAAATAAACAAGGTGCAAGGACCTGACATATGTCTCCTCCCCTCTTACTCCTGGGGATATAATAAAATGCTTCTCCGTGATCACCCCTATTCCAGTGTCACAGCACTTTACCTTAAGACCCGTCACCAGGGGATAGCACACTCTTATTAGCCCTTGAATATTCAGATGTTTTATGTATCAACCAGAAAATAAGACAGCTAACAATAGGCAGGCCAAAGTTATTGCAACTACCTCAACGTTCTTTAGTATCATGTGGGAGATGACAAGACAGAAAACAGACAGACTTATCCCCTGTTTCAAGGTGCCAACATGTGGTCACCAAAAAGAAATGCAGGGAATCTAGCCCGAAGCGATCGGCGTTTTTGGACACCGTACCTCTTGCTCTCTCCAAGAAGTGTACGTAGCTTGCTCTGAGTATCAGCCACCTAAATGTAACCTCTTATGAATCCTGGCAAAACCAGTTAGCATAGAGAGGAACGTTCTTAGTGACAGACCTAGCAAAGCAGTCTCATACCTTCAGGGTTAGTGTTACTTTCACACTTCACTCATACACTAAACATGTAACATGATGTAACAGACATACAAATAGCAGCAACAGAGAATAACAAATCTAATATACTGTTAAGTATCCCGCAGGATATTCTACTTGTTCTTTGTCATTAAAATGAACTGGGTTTGGAAGGTCCCGACTATACTGTACCCTGGATCCGGCCAGCAGCTTGTAGAACAGGGGGAGACACAGAATTTGTATGTAAGAATTCAAAGGTTCTCACCTTTCCGGGATTTTCTGTGTGTCCTGCTGTCTCCTCTGCCTTGTGCCGGGCCTTCAGGTACCGTTGGAGCCTTCTCTCCCAGCCCCACGTTGGGCGCCAGCTGTGAGGTTTGCCTGTAAACTAGGCCTTTCAGTATATTAGATCGTGCCAAATTAGATAGAGCTCTGATCACGGCCGGATGAGATGAAATGACACAGGAGACGGTTGTCTGGTTCTGATGCCAAAGTCATCTGACTTTAATCAATCCCCAGCCGGCTTATATTGACAGCTGAACTGGGCGTACACATACATTAGGTAATGGTGTTTTTTCAGGATATATTAGGAAATCATTTATTACAGTAAATACATTTTGTCATGGACCAAGGTTTATGTCAAGTTGACCCAACTAATTAGCTATCTAAGGAATTCACTAATCATCATGTCCATCCTTTGATGAACCCCCAAACTGTCGTCATTAGCAGTTATAACTTTATTACTTTATTGATTAATTGAAGGTCTGATCGTTATTCACCTGTGCTCATTATTTGCTATTCCTTCCATTAGGGTGTTATTGCTTCTGACTAACCCATAGTCAACAGGAATATGTCCTGTTGGCTTAACCTTTGATACATCATGTCATGGTGTCAGGGTGCAGTCAGCATTATAATATCTTAGCTGAATATAGAAAAACAATTTCTTAAAGGGATTGTTATATGTGAAGGGTATCAGAATCTAGAAGGGTTATTGTCAGTAATGCCTGCCCATCATCACACACAGACAGCACACAAGCACTCTCTCACATACATACACACACACACACACACACACACACACAAGCACCGCACTACATACACACAGACACACACACACAGAGAGACACACACACGTCTTACCCGTCCAGCGTCCGCGCTCTCTGTCACAACCGGCCGCTGAATGATGACGTCATTCAGCGGCGCTGCTGTGAGAGGAAGCGCCGACGCCCCCTGGAGCCCGGAGCTGCGGCAGCGGAGAAACGGGAGAGGTAATTATTGTGCCAGCTGATGCCGGGGCCCTGAGCAAGCGGGAGGGCCTAGTGGCGGCGCTGACACCGCTCTCCTCCGCTAAAGGAGGGGGGGTGCCAGACGGCGAGTGGGCCCCCCCGCCTGCTCAGGGCCCCGGCACTTGCCCGAGTGTGCCGGGTGCTGACGCCGGCCCTGCCTATGAATCACTCACCAGTGGGACCGTCTTAGAGATAGTCTCTCATGGCGCTGTCGTAATGCACTACCGTGCAGGGGATATGATGCTAGAGTGAGTGCATCTGGGGAGTCTTAAATAAGGCTATAATGGACCTCGTCGGTGCTGCTGTGCCGCGATCCCAGAAGTGCGGTGAGTGACCGCGTCACCGGAAGTGACATTACTGGTTGGGAGAAATGAGTCCCTCCCCTGTATTCGGCCAAGCTGTCGATAATGTCATAGCGGTCTTTCTTGGAATATGTTCCCGCTGCTACAAGCAACAGGAAATGATGTAGCAGGGAGGGAAGTGTCGCCTCATTGGAGGATAAAGATGGTAAGCAAAGGTTTCCTGAATGAAACGCAGCATATACTGTATACTATATCTATGAGCTCAGAGGAAGCCCAAGTAAGAGGAAATGAATGTTGATAATTGTTATATGGGAGTTATCAGCAAAGGGGGGAAGGGATAGGCTGAGACCCCAGAATGCCTGTAAAATAAATAGGCAAGTAAAATTGAGATCACAATGGAATGAAAATGTGGAAAAAAATTAAAGTATGAAAAAATAATCGGAATAATAAATGATGAAAAAATGAAATAGAAATGAAAATGAAAAAAATAAATAAGAAAAAGAAAAAATTAAAAATAGAAAAAAAAAAAAATTAAAATAAAAAATTGAAAAAATAAAAATTAATAAATAATGAGAATAGGAATGGAGGTTAGTGTAAAAATTGAGATGGCAAAAAGTGAGGAGAAGCATAAATAGAGGAATGAGGAGTAATAAAGGAGAAAAAGGGAGGCGGTAGTGGAATAAGGAAATTCAAATAAACAGAAAGGGGGGTGTTTTGGGTAAAATTGAAAAATTTGACAAAAAGGAAAAACAAAGCAGAAATGAAAATGTCAAAATGAAAAAGGAAAAAAAAAAACAAAAAAGAGAATAAAAGAGTAAAAACAGTTTGCAAAAATTATGTAAATGAATCAAGACAGAGATGAAATGTGATGAAGAGGAACTATACTGTTCACGTGTCGAGGAGTGGTAAATCAGCCTATGCATGTCTATGCAAAAAAGGAGAAAAGGTTAGAGACATATCGGATAAAACTGGAGATCTCATAGTCCCTATTTAACCCCCCCTTGGTTCGAGGGTCTCAAGTTTATTGATCCAAAAGGCTTCTCAATGCTTGAGTGTTGTTATGCTATTGCCAGCTCTCCTGGAACATGAAACATGATCTACAGTAATAATTGAAAACAAAGTTGAGACATGTTATGTTTATTTTATAAGAAAATGATGTGGAAGGAGTAAATAAGTATTTTCACAGTGAATACTAGACTTATGCTGGGAAATGTGGTCTTGAATATGTTGGGTTGTTTCCCGAACATATACGAGACCGCATGGACATTTAATGACGTAGACTACAGAGGAGGAGACACGTGAAAAAACCCTGTATGTTGATGCCTTCCCCTTTGTGTGGGTGAAAGAATCTATCAGCTTTGTATGTTTCCATATTGTGGACAATGAAGACGGGAAGGTCCCCTTCTTTGGGGTGTCTAAAAAAGTCTGTAATGGTAATTTCCTGAAAGAGCCAACATGTGCCTATTGTAGTTTGTAACGTAAATAGGTAGGTCTGCTGAAAAAAAGGTAAAAAGGAAGATTTGAATTCATATATATTGGGGTAGCTGGCTTTAAGTAAATGCCAGTACTTTCAGATACTTTTGTGTATACATACATAAAAGTATGAAATGTGTGGATGAAAGGAATCCTGGTATTAGGTTCTTTTGGAGACTTCCTGGAGGGCTTTTTTGAATCCATTAGGAGTTTATTAGGCTAACCTCTATCCAAGAATTTATTGTGGATCTCATCCAGTCTAGTATTACAAGTGGATCGATTGGATACAATCTTGGTTACCCATCCAAATTGTGAAAGAGGGATGGATTTCTTGGGTGGCTTTAGGGTGGCAGCTAGAGAATAATAGTTTGTTACGATCTGTCTCCTTCACGTATAGGTCAATCTCTAGATTGCCTTCATCATCTTTCACAATTTTGGTGTCTAAGAAACTCTCATAATGGGAACCGTAGTGGATGGTGAACTGTAGTTCCGGCCAGATTAGGTTGCGTTCGTTATGAAAGGAGAGCAGTGAGTCCAACAGGCCTTGCCAAATGCAAAAGATGTCATCAATGTAACATCGCCAGATGATGCCGTTGAATTGGAAAATAGAGTTGGTGTACATAAATTGCTCCTCAAATTGGGTAATGTAACAATTAGTATATGGCGGGGCCAAGTTGGTCTTCATATTTGAGTCTGTCACACCATGTTTTCTTTATTGGTGTAGAAATATTAGTCTTCATAGAAATAAAGGTCCATACATACCAATAGTTGTCCACAACATCAATATACTGTAGGATGCAGACAGGATCCCATGATTAAGGTGGAGGCATCACAGTTGCAAAATACTGATGAAACAACCACTCACATATCTATCATCCATGGAGGGAGTAGTTGCCAAGTATTACAGATGCACACAGATAAGGCTTGCACAGGGTGATTCACTTGCAACTTTACCATAAAAAATTGCTGTAACTTCTAAAAGAGACAATATATTGTACTGAAATTTAGACATAACTTGATTCATGATAAACTGATGTTCTACATCAGATGTTTAAAATGTCCACAATTCACATCAAAGCAAGCCTGCATGCGCTATTCCACATTGTTGAATGTATTCCGCAGGATGTCTGGGGTCATAGCCTGAATATCTCTCCTTATCTTCTCTCGGAGTGCCTTGGCTTATTACTCTACACCCAACTTTTCAAAAGGCCCTAAAGGAAGTAATCTGGTGGACATTTTCGTACGTCATACATCATGCCTGTCCAGTAATGTTCCTGTATGCTCCATCTTATTCACCAATGACAGAATACAGTTTGGGTAGCAGATTTTGACTTTAGAAACTCACTTTGACACCTGTTTAAGGACTCAGTTTTCCAATAAGTTTTCACACAATACAGTGAATACAGTTATTACACACTGAATACAGTTATTAGGTTTTTTAGAAAGACATTGATCTGGGGATTTATTCTGATGGATATAGGCTGAACTGGATGGACAAATGTCAAATGACAAATGTCTTTTTTCGGCCTTGCTAACTATGTTACTTTGTTACTAATATGCGCTCTATCAAACTGTACACGTACATTGACACGTATACTATTATATCAGGTGGGCTGTCCAGCACTTATTTAAGTGCACCACATTTCCTTAACCAACACTGCAGGGTCTGGTTGCTCCCTGCAAAAATAAAGAAAATATATGTATGCCCGACCTTTCAAATGGCCTCAAAAGAAAAAATCAGACATCCTACATCATGCCTACTCAGGAATATTCCTGTACACTCCAGCATATTCACCAATTGCAGAATACACGGTATGGATGGCGAATTTTGACCTTCAAATTTCATTGGAAACTCACTTTGGCACCTTTTTAAGCACTCAGTTTTCCAATAAGTTTTAACAATGAAAACACGATCCTCCAAACTGTATCTGTAGATTTACATCCATAGTATTATATCAGGTATCAGGTGGGATGACCAGCACGTATGTAAGTGCACCCCACAGGGACAGATACCAAATTTCCTTAACCAACACTACGAGGTCTAGCTTCTCCCTGCAAAAATAAAAAAAATATATGCAATATGCAATTTAATTATGTAAAAATCATACAATGTGATTTTCTGGATTTTATTTTAGATTCTGTCTCTCGCAGTTGAAGTGTATCTACGATAAAAATTACAGACCTGTCCATTCTTTGTAGGTGGGAAAATTGCAAAATCAGCAGTGCATCAAATACCTATTTCCCCACTGTCCGTATGTTCTTTTACTATATGACAGCTAGCTAAACACACATTTAGGCCGGGGTCACACTTGCAAGTGAAAAGTGAGAAACTTGCGCGAGTCTCTCGCTCAAATACCTGACACTACCGCTGGCACTCGGGATCGGAGTGTGCGGCTGCATGTATTTCTATGCAGCTGCCCACTCCAGTCCCGAGTGCCGGCGGCATAGCAGGGTATTGATGCGAAAGACTTGTGCGAGTTTCTCGCATTGCACTCGCAAGTGTGAGCCCGGCCTTGGAGTCGAAACGTTGCTGTCTGTTTTTTGGATGTAAGAAAAGAT
>JARQOD010000001.1:162182765-162253296 GCA_033576555.1 Oophaga sylvatica | reverse complement strand
TACCAGCCAGCAGCCATGGTACTCCCTCATCACGTCACACAGTAATGCACAGCTCCTCTGCCAGCCAGCAGCCATGTTACTCCCATCATCACATGTCACACAGTAATGCACAGCTCCTCTGCCAGCCAGCAGCAATGTTACTCCCATCATCACATGTCACACAGTAATGCACAGCTCCTCTACCAGCCAGCTGCCATGTTACTCCCATCTTCATGTCACACAGAAATGCACAGCTCCTCTGCCAGTGTGTAGCCCTGGTACACAATACCAGGAGGATGAGTGGAGAGGTAACAGTTAAGGTCTCTTCATGACATCATGTACACTTCTGACACACCCAGCAGGGGTGTGGAAGGGAGTGATTTTTTAGTCAGTCAGTTTCCTGTCCTTGGACAGAGTAGACGTGTCCAGTTTGAGCCTGTTAGCAGTTCAGAAAGTGGAGGCTGGTACAGGTGGTTTAGTTCACCTTAGCCTAGTCAGAGCTGTGCCCCACTGGAAGAAAGACGAGCTAACTATTAAGAGTCGAGCAAATCGAAGGGCAAAGTGGAAGGAAGATTATTGGAAAAGTGCTTTTGGCTTGGAAAAGTCCTGACATTGCTACCGGTCACTGGGGACCGAAGGATCACTATTGTTACAAAGCATAGTGAAGAGAAAACCAGAGTTTTAAACCGGACCCTAGGTCGCGGCAAACAGCCCCATATAGTCAGTACGTAACTGGGTCAGGGGGAGTGTAAGACTTGAGTCAGTGCACGACAAAATAAGAATTCAGCTCTCTCGCAGGAAGGCTCCTAACACAAATCTGACTGGGCAGAACAGCTTTGGAAAAGCTGGAATCATAGGGGGAACTACGCTTCAGGCTGGTCGTACTCATCATTATTGGACAGTAAAGGAGGCCCCTAACTTGCTTAGCTGTTGCCTCAAAGCTCATCCTCCATCAACCCCATCAGCCTCCCTGGGACCTGCCTTATCATCTTGCAAGTAAAGGTATGGAAAGACGCTGACCGTGTGAGACTGAGTTATTGATTTGCATGCCTGCACAATCCCTACCTAACTACCGACCTGAGGGAAGAGTCCCACCTGTAGGGGACCCGACATCTAGCTGCATCACCATACCCTCAGAGATCTTAGCAGCGCTGGTATAAATTACCAGAGACTACAGGTGGCGTCACGAACTGTATATAAATCTATCCCCTGTAAATATTCCCCCAACATACGCCAGACCGCCAGGGCCACAGACCGAGCCACAGCTACCTGTGACAATCCCCATAGACTTCTACGGGCTCGGCTCTGAGTACCCCATTGCCCTGGTAACCCACAATGTGGTGGCGGGTCGACACAAAATCTTTGG
This sequence comes from Oophaga sylvatica, assembly GCA_033576555.1. Lineage (NCBI taxonomy): Eukaryota > Metazoa > Chordata > Amphibia > Anura > Dendrobatidae > Oophaga > Oophaga sylvatica. The sequence continues at coordinate 162,251,951 of JARQOD010000001.1, read as the reverse complement.
CGTCACGAACAGGATACGAAACTTGCAGCATTGCGAGCCCTGTGTGCCTGTGGAGTGTTTTGGTGAAAAAGACTGTTGCTGTTGTTTGGCGCCAAAAATCGCCATTTTTGTCGCCATATTCGCGCCCTAAGGCGCTGGAGAAGAAGGTGGGCGTACCTGAAAGAGCGCGCAGAGTCTTGGACACGCCCCCGGCTCTGACTCATTCGGCAGGTCCTGCAACAGGAAGTGAACGCTCTGACATCAGAGCGCCTGCGACGAAGGTCCTGTTCCCACTGCGGTGCCTGTGAAATAGCAGCATCTGAAACCGGTAGGCTCCGTTTAACCAAGGGGGCGCTAAGATGTCACAACAACCGGCTGACAGTGCGGCCCCAGCCGAGTCCCCAATCCCGCACCGTCTGGTATTGTAGCGCCAGATGGGGGCGCAGGCCCTGCACCCAGTCCGGTAGTCCCGATCATGCCACTAACGCTCCCATATATGCCTGGGGCGAAATGGCTTCCCCAATACAGCGGTGAGCCAGGCACATTAGCAGGCTTCAAGCGGAAGTTATGCAGCATCTTAGAAATGTACTCTATGCCTGAGAGACAAAAAGCTGCTGTGCTAATAGGGCAGCTAACTGGCGCTGCTGAAAGGGAAGTGGAGACTTGGATACCGTTGATCAGGAGTCGGTACCTGCGATCTTCCTGAAGCTGCATCCATATTTGAAGACCGCACAGAAACGGATCTCCGGATGGCCTTCTATCACTGTTCACAACAGCCAGGTGACAGCATCCGGGACTACGCTTGCCGACTACAAGGAGCCCTGAGAGCCCTCAAGCAAATTAACAATTTAAATGCTATCGACGAGAATAGAATGCTGAAAGAACAATTTATACAGGGATTGAGATCCCCAGAGGAACGCAGAACTGTAAATTGGTGGTCCTTAGATCATCCGGATGCTACCTTTGATGCCCTAAAGGACATGGCAATAAAAGGGCTGCGGCCCCTGGGCAAACCTGAGGTGGCCACCCAACATCATCAGGGTGAAGTCACTCTGGAACCGGCAGTAACCCCCTGTTCCCCGTTAGTGGCCGAAGCCAAAGCGCAGGTGACACCTCCTAGTGAATTGGACTGTCTGCGCTCAGAGGTGCGCCAGCTGACTAAAAATCTGGCCGCTGTGATGAGTGCCCTGCAGCTGCGGAAAGAGGAGGAAGGAAAGATCTTGTTAGCTGACTGCCCAGAAGACGTCCCGTGGATGCACCGGAGAAGAAAGAAGACGTCGCCCCCCCGGAGGAGGACAACGCCACCCCCAGGAGCAACCTCTGATCAACACCCTTCTCGTCGAGAGATCATCTGTTATCGCTGCAACCGGAAGGGTCATCTGTCTACACAGTGTCCTTTAAACGGGCAGAACCTGGGTCCAAGGGCCAACACCCAGGAGAATACCCGTCAGGCCCCCTAGACTGGAACCGCAGGTATGTGGGCGGGCGACCCTACCTGTCTATTATTCTAGATGGTATTGCTGTTCCAGCATTGTTAGACACTGGGTCCCAGGTGACCCTAATACCTGATGCTCTATATACCAAGTACTGGTCAATGGACAGTCTTAAACCTCCGAGCCTTGACTTTACTGTGTATGCTTCTAATGGTCTTCCTGTAGAAGTACTCGGAACAAAATGTGTAGATGTAAAGGTGGGCCGAGAGGAGTTGAGAGACCAAGGGCTTCTGGTAGTAAAGACTGTAAATGAGGAGAACGGTTTAAATATCATTTTGGGTACTAACATTATCGGTAATTGTTTGGGAGAAGTTGTGTTCTTGCTCCAACAGCTCGCTGAGATTGCCCGACCAAGGCAGAGAGGAGTAATCCAGAGAGAGATCCGGGCCCTGGTGTGTCAGCAGCAAGCGAAGCTTACCGACGGCGAAATTGGTAATGTACGGGTCACTGACTCGGATCCTATTGTGATACCCCCAATGAGTGAAATGATCATTTGGTGCAGGGCGGCCATAGGTCTGAGAGGACAGAATTACCAAGCTGTAGTAGAACCCCACCATTCAGAACATAGACCTACACTTATGACTGCTAGAGGAGTAGTAGAAGTGGTGAATGGAAGAGTACCGGTACGGCTTCTCAATTGGGGAGATGATGAGGTAAATTTACCCCGTTATGCAACCATTGCTAAACTTCATGCTGTTGATAATAATTCTATTCTCCCGGCTGAGTCCTTAGACTCCTGTCACATAGCGGAGGACAATGACCCAGCAACTCAGGTGGCGGAATGGTGTCAGCAACTCCATGTTGGGACGGACACCACTCCCGCTCATCAGAAGCAAGGGTATTACGGGTGGTGCAAGAGTACGCCCAAGTGTTTAGCAAGAATCCACTTGATTTTGGGATAATTAAGGGAGTACAACATCATATCCCTACAGGCAGTCATCCTCCCATCAAAGAGCGGTATAGGCCCATACCTCCAGCTCATTATCAGAAGGCTAAAGAAATGTTAAATGATATGAAGAAAGCTGGGGTGATAAGGGATAGTTGTAGCCCCTGGGCAGCCCCTCTAGTTCTGGTTAAAAAGAAAGATGGTAGTATGAGAATGTGTGTGGATTACAGGCAGGTGAACCGCATAACACACAAGGATGCATACCCGTTACCACGTATAGAGGAATCATTAGCTGCTCTGAAAACGGCTAACTACTTTTCTACCTTGATCTGACTAGTGGTTACTGGCAAGTGGCTGTGGCTGAGGAGGATCGTGAGAAAACGGCTTTCACCACCCCAATGGGGCTCTGTGAGTTCGACAGAATGCTGTTTGGGCTCAGTAGTGCCCCAGGAACATTTCAGAGAGTGATGGAAAACTGTCTGGGACATCTCAATTTTGAAACCGTGCTGCTATACCTAGACGACGTTATCGTGTATTCCAAGACATATGAGGACCATCTGAAGCACCTGGCAGAAGTATTCGAGTCCCTGTCCAGGTACGGGATGAAATTAAAACCTCAAAATGCCATCTACTCAAGCAGAAGGTACAATACTTGGGGCACATCGTCAGTTCGGAAGGAGTAGCGCCGGACCCAGAGAAAGTCACTGCCATCCAGAAGTGGCCGGAGCCGAAGAACCTTAAGGAAGTGCGACAGTTCCTGGGACTAACGGGTTACTACAGGAGATTCGTGAAAGATTACACGAAGAAGGCAGCTCCTTTACAGGACCTCCTGGTAGGACAATCCTTAAAGAGCAGAAACCCTCCCTTTAATTGGGGTAAAGAACAGGCTGAAGCATTCCAAAAGATGAAAGAGATCCTTACAGGTGATGAGATCTTAACCTATCCTGATTACAGCCAACCGTTCCTGTTGTACACCGACGCCAGTAATGAAGGGTTGGGAGCCGTTCTCAGTCAGAAGCAGAATGGACAAGAAAAAGTCATCGCATATGCCAGCAGAAAACTCAGGCCAACTGAAAGGAATCCGGAAAATTATAGCAGCTTCAAGCTGGAGTTTCTGGCGCTGGTCTGGGCCATTACTGAAAGATTTAAGCACTATCTGGCCTCCAATAAGTTCACTGCGTTTACAGATAACAACCCGTTAACGCACCTGGAAACTGCCAAGCTGGGTGCCATGGAGCAGCGTTGGATGGCTCGGTTGTCCAATTACCAGTTTACTATCAAGTACCGGGCAGGTCGAAAGAATGCTAATGCTGATGCGTTGTCCCGAATGCCGCATGACTCTGATACGGAAGAAGAATCGGACGACCTGGAAGAAATTGAGCTACCCGCGTTCCATCGAAATGGGGTAGTCCACGAGCATCGAGTTCACAGAAAGCAGTATGGTGCAACATTAAATCCTTTACCCCATCACAGCTGGAAAGAGACTCAGGACAGTGATCCAGTGGTCAGCCGCATCAAGGAGTTGTTAAAACAGGAAGGTTCCTCCTTGGAAAAGGATGCACCTATGTCAGCCAAGCTCCTGTGGAACGAGAAAAGCAGGTTGTTCCTATACCGTGAGAAGTTGTGCAGGAGATACGTCAACCCCAGAACCCATGAAATGGTCTGGCAAATAGTGGTCCCCAAGGCAGACGTCCCAATGGTGTTGGAAGCGTACCACGATCAAGCAGGACACTTTGGCTGGAGAAAGCTGGAGACCCTGTTGAGGTGCCGGTTCTACTGGGTAGGGATGCGCAGCTCCATCGAGAGGTGGTGTCGGAACTGTGGACCCTGCGGTCTCAGAAGAAAGGACTACGGTAGTCAGAAGGCACCCCTGCAACCTATCCGGACGACTCGTCCCCTGGAGATTGTGGCCCTGGACCACGTCAAATTGTCGCCAAGTAGATCTGGATACTCATACGCCTTGACCATGGTGGACCATTACTCCAGATTTCTGGTGGTTGTTCCAGTTAAGGACCAGACCGCAGTGACGGCTGCGAAGACCTTTCAAGCAAGCTTCTGCAGACCGCATGGGTATCCCGAGCAAGTCTTAACCGATCAGGGACCTGCTTTCGAAGCTGATTTATTCAAGGAATTCTGTCACATGTACGGGTGCAAGAAAATTAGAACGACACCATACCACCCTCAAACCAACGGTCTTTGTGAGAAGATGAACCATATTGTCCTTGACTTGTTGAGATCCATACCGTTGGAAGACAGGAATCGATGGCCGGATTTATTGCCTGATTTGGTTGATTTGTATAATCATATACCTGTAAGCTCAACTAACTGCACTCCAGCCTATCTTATGAGAGCAAGGCCTGGAAAACTACCAATGGATTTAGAACTTGGAGTGGTAGAACCGGAGGCAGACGACGCTGTTGAAAACTGGGACGTCAATCGGCAAGAGCAATACAGAAGAGTACAAATCTGTGTAGAGGAAAGTCTCAAGAAGGCACGGGAGAAACAGGAAGATGTTTACAACCGAAATGCTCCTGCCAAGCCTTTGATGCCTGGAGAGGTAGTATTAAAAAGAAAAAGGAAGATGCACAAATTGGATAATCAGTGGGAGCAAGAACCCTACGTCATACAAGATTCTAAATATGACAACAGAAAAGTTTGTGTCGTCAGTAAGGACGGAGGAAGAACAACAATCACTGTGTCCAGAGATCATTTGAAATTGTGTCCAGAACACTTAAAGAGTTGTGAAAAGAACCCTGTCCTCAATCAAAGAGAAAGAAAGGAAGAGGTCATCCACACCGATCTGGGAGATTTTCCTGCGGATTGGCCTAGACTGGGAGATGCTGTGATAATTCCAGTGTTGCAGTTTTATCAGCCACAAGAGGAAGTTTTACCTCCAGTTGTGCCTGTGGTGCCAGTTGAGCCCGCTCAGGAGTTACCCATCCCAGCAACACCTCAACCTGTGGAACCTCAAGATGGATCATCTGAAGCAGCGCCCCATACTATGGGATCTCCTGGTGAAGCTGACTCACACCGCCCAGCCATCAGTACGCTTGCCAGATCCATAGAAAGATTAAGGCAGTTCTATAGTTTGCCGTTACGCAGTGCAGACAGATTGCAACTTGATATACCTGAAACTACACCACGTAGATCAGAGAGAATCACAAAAGGGAAATTACCCATTAGATATCAGCAGTAGTTATAACGAATTTATGTGAATATTGTAAAAGTCTATATATATAAATGTGTTTTCCCTATTATGTCTTCGTTTAACAATGGACTCAGAGGCTGAGGACTGAGCCAGCCCAAAAACTGTATCCTGTAAATAGTTGCACTTTGTGCCTTTTTAATGGTTTCACATGAAACCTTGACTTACCTCTGAACCAAAAACCCGTGTGGTGTGGCACTGAGTGAGGTCTGCATTCGGATGTCCTGCAGCCCACCCAGGACCTACGTTGAAGGTTTGGTGCGGGTCCTTCACAAGGAATACTGTATATTTATTGAATGCTATTTAATACTTGTATTTTTCTATAATGTTTGCAACGTTCAAGATATCCTCACCTCCCGGATGGGACGAATTAATGTTATTGTTAATATTTTCATGCATAAACAAAAATGTCTCTTTATATTTTACAGCCGGGAGTGCTGTCGTTTACCATGGGGGAATGTGTAGCCCTGGTACACAATACCAGGAGGATGAGTGGAGAGGTAACAGTTAAGGTCTCTTCATGACATCATGTACACTTCTGACACACCCAGCAGGGGTGTGGAAGGGAGTGATTTCTAGTCAGTCAGTTTCCTGTCCTTGGACAGAGTAGACGTGTCCAGTTTGAGCCTGTTAGCAGTTCAGAAAGTGGAGGCTGGTACAGGTGGTTTAGTTCACCTTAGCCTAGTCAGAGCTGTGCCCCACTGGAAGAAAGACTGAGCTAACTATTAAGAGTCGAGCAAATCGAAGGGCAAAGTGGAAGGAAGATTATTGGAAAAGTGCTTTTGGCTTGGAAAAGTCCTGCACATTGCTACCGGTCACTGGGGACCGAAGGATCACTATTGTTACAAGCATAGTGAAGAGAAAACCAGAGATTTACCGGACCCTAGGTCGCGGCAAACAGCCCCATATAGTCAGTACGTAACTGGGGTCAGGGGAGTGAAGACTTTGAGTCAGTGCACGACAAAATAAGAATTCAGCTCTCTCGCAGGAAGGCTCCTAACACAAATCTGACTGGGCAGAACAGCTTTGGAAAAGCTGGAATCATAGAGGGAACTACGCTTCAGGCTGGTCGTACTCATCATTATTGGACAGTAAAGGAGGCCCCTAACTTGCTTAGCTGTTGCCTCAAAGCTCATCCTCCATCAACCCCATCAGCCTCCCTGGGACCTGCCTTATCATCTTGCAAGTAAAGGTATGGAAAGACGCTGACCGTGTGAGACTGAGTTATTGATTTGCATGCCTGCACAATCCCTACCTAACTACCGACCTGAGGGAAGAGTCCCACCTGTAGGGGACCCGACATCTAGCTGCATCACCATACCCTCAGAGATCTATAGCAGCGCTGGTATAAATTACCAGAGACTACAGGTGGCGTCACGAACTGTATATAAATCTATCCCCTGTAAATATTCCCCCAACATACGCCAGACCGCCAGGGCCACAGACCGAGCCACAGCTACCTGTGACAATCCCCATAGACTTCTACGGGCTCGGCTCTGAGTACCCCATTGCCCTGGTAACCCACAATTGTGGTGGCGGGTCGACTCTCCAGCCAGCTGCCATGTTACTCCCATCTTCACGTCACACAGTAATGCACAGCTCCTCTGCCAGCCAGCAGCCATGTTACTCCCATCATCACGTCACACAGTAATACACAGCTCCTCTACCAGCAGCTGCCATGTTACTCCCATTATCATGTCACACAGTAATGCACAGCTCCTCTGCCAGCCAGCAGCCATGTTACTCCCCATCATCATGTCACACAGTAATGACACAGCTCCTCTCCAGCCAGCAGCATGTTATTTTTTTTTTTTTTTTTTTTTTTTTTTTTTTTTTTTTTTTTTTTTTTTTTTTTTTTTTTTTTTTTTTTTTTTTTTTTTTTTTTTTTTTTTTTTTTTTTTTTTTTTTTTTTTTTTTTTTTTTTTTTTTTTTTTTTTTTTTTTTTTTTTTTTTTTTTTTTTTTTTTTTTTTTTTTTTTTTTTTTTTTTTTTTTTTTTTTTTTTTTTTTTTTTTTTTTTTTTTTTTTTTTTTTTTTTTTTTTTTTTTTTTTTTTTTTTTTTTTTTTTTTTTTAGTAATGCACAGCTCCTCTGCCAGCCAGCAGCCATGTTACTCCCATATCACATGTCACACAGTAATGCACAGCTCCTCTGCCAGCCAGCAGCCATGTTACTCCCATCTTCATGTCACACAGTAATGCACAGCTCCTCTGCCAGCCAGCAGCCATGTTACTCCCATCATCACATGTCACACAGTAATGCACAGCTCCTCTGCCAGCCAGCAGCCATGTTACTCCCATCTTCATGTCACACAGTAATGCACAGCTCCTCTGCCAGCCAGCAGCCATGTTACTCCCATCATTCATGTCACACAGTAATGCACAGCTCCTCTGCCAGCCAGCAGCCATGTTACTCCCATCTTCATGTCACACAGTAATGCACAGCTCCTCTGCCAGCCAGCAGCCATGTTACTCCCATCATCACATGTCACACAGTAATGCACAGCTCCTCTGCCAGCCACAGCCATGTTACTCCCATCATCACATGTCACACAGTAATGCACAGCTCCTCTGCCAGCCAGCAGCCAATGTTACTCCCATCATCACGTCACACAGTAATGCACAGCTCCTCTGCCAGCCAGCAGCCATGTTACTCCCATCATCACTGTCACACAGTAATGCACAGTCCTCTGCCAGCCAGCTGCCATGTTACTCCCATCATCACATGTCACACAGTAATGCACAGCTCCTCTGCCAGCCAGCAGCCATGTTACTCCCATCTTCATGTCACAAGTAATGCACAGCTCCTCTGCCAGCCAGCAGCATGTTACTCCATCATCACGTCACACAGTAATGCACAGCTCCTCTGCCAGCCAGCAGCCATGTTACTCCCATCTTCACGTCACACAGTAATGCACAGCTCCTCTGCCAGCCAGCAGCCATGTTACTCCCATATCACGTCACACAGTAATGCACAGCTCCTCTGCCAGCCAGCAGCAATGTTACTCCATATCACATGTCACACGTAATGACAGCTCTGCAGCAGCAGATTACTCCATCTCTGTCACAAGTATCAAGCTCCATCCAGACAGACATGTTACTCCATCATCGTCCACAGTAGCACAGCCTGCCAGCCAGCGCATGTTACTCATCATCAGTCACACATAATGCACAAGCTCTCTGCAGCGCAGCCATGTATGCCATCACATGTCCACAGTAATGCACAGCTCTCTACCAGCCAGCTGCCATGTTACCCCATCTTCTGTCACAGTAATGCACAGTCCTCTGCAGCCAGCAGCCATGTTACTCCACACAATGTCACACAGAATGCATAGCTCCTCTCCACCGCGCCATGTTACTCCCATCTTCATGTCACACAGTAATGCACAGCTCCTCTGCCAGCCAGCAGCCATGTTACTCCCATCTTCATGTCACACAGTAATGCACAGCTCCTCTGCCAGCCAGCAGCCAGTTACTCCATCATCAGTCACACAGTAATGCACAGCTCCTCTGCCAGCCAGCAGCCATGTTACTCCCATCATCATGTCACACAGTAATGCACAGCTCCTCTGCCAGCCAGCAGCCATGTTACTCCCATCTCACGTCACACAGTAATGCACAGCTCCTCTGCCAGCCAGCAGCCATGTTACCCATCATCACAGTCACACAGTAATGCACAGCTCCTCTGCCAGCCAGCAGCCATGTTACTCCCATCATCACTGTCACACAGTAATGACACATCCTCTCCAGCCAGCAGCATGTTACTCCCATCATCACGTCACACAGTAATGCACAGCTCCTCTGCCAGCCAGCAGCCATGTTACTCCCATCATCACTCACACAGTAATGCACATCCTCTCCAGCCAGCAGCCATGTTACTCCCATCTCATGTCACACAGTAATGCACAGCTCCTCTGCCAGCCAGCAGCCATGTACTCCCATCTCACTGTCACACAGTAATGCACAGCTCCTCTGCAGCCAGCAGCCATGTTACTCCCATCATCACGTCACACAGTAATGCACAGCTCCTCTGCCAGCCAGCAGCCATGTTACTCCCATCATCACTGTCACACAGTAATGCACAGCTCCTCTGCCAGCCAGCAGCCATGTTACTCCCATCTTCATGTCACACAGTAATGTACAGCTCCTCTGCCAGCCAGCAGCCATGTTACTCCCATCATCATGTCACACAGTAATACACAGCTCCTCTGCCAGCCAGCAGCCATGTTACTCCCATCATCATCATGTCACACAGTAATGCACAGCTCCTCTGCCAGCCAGCAGCCATGGTACTCCCATCATCACGTCACACAGTAATACACAGCTCCTCTGCAGCCAGCAGCCATGTTACTCCCATCATCTTCATGTCACACAGTAATGTACAGCTCCTCTGCCAGCCAGCAGCCATGTTACTCCCATCTTCATCATGTCACACAGTAATTCACAGCTCCTCTCCCAGCCAGCAGCCATGTTACTCCCATCATCATCATGTCACACAGTAATGCACAGCTCCTCTGCCAGCCAGCAGCCATGTTACTCCCATCATCATGTCACACAGTAATTCACAGCTCCTCTGCCAGCCAGCAGCCATGTTACTCCCATCATCATCATGTCACACAGTAATTCACAGCTCCTCTGCCAGCCAGCAGCCATGTACTCCATCATCAGTCACACAGTAAGCACAGCTCCTCTGCCAGCCAGCAGCCATGTTACTCCATCATCACATGTCACACAGTAATGCACAGCTCCTCTGCCAGCCAGCAGCATGTTACTCCATCATCATCATGTCACACAGTAATGCACAGCTCCTCTGCCAGCCAGCAGCCATGTTACTCCATCATCATCATGTCACACAGTAATGCACAGCTCCTCTGCCAGCCAGCAGCCATGTTACTCCCATCATCTTCATGTACACATGCACAGCTCCTCTGCCAGCCAGCAGCCATGTACTTCATCATCATCAGTCACACAGTAATGCACAGCTCCTCTGCCAGCCAGCAGCCATGGTACTCCCATCATCATCATGTCACACAGTAATGCACAGCTCCTCTCCAGCCAGCAGCCATGTTACTCCCATCATCTTCATGTTACACATGCACAGCTCCTCTGCCAGCCAGCAGCCATGTTACTCCCATCATCTTCATGTCACACAGTAATGCACAGCTCCTCTGCCAGCCAGCAGCCATGTTACTCCCATCATCTTCATGTTACACATGCACAGCTCTTGCTTTCAGCCCTGTGTTACATGATTATGATTGGGTCACTTCATAACATTTACATTCAATGTAACAACCGTGGCCGTGTCAGCTCTCCTGCATCCACCAGTGGAATGGCGTTAACCATCTCTCTCCCACAATGCAGCCCAGAGACATGGCGAGCTGAGATTCCTCTGTGACTATGTCGTTGCTGCAGCAACAAGAGGTGCAGCGGACGACTCCTTCCTCTGTCACCGCTCACAGCTCAGCGCTGGGGACTGGGGACGAGGGGCCCAGAGCTGCGCTGCTATTGGCTGCTGCTGGCTGTCTATCATCAGGAGGCGGGGCTCGGCTCTGCTGCCGCTGCTGCTCGCCAGGCTTCATTATCGCTGCAGAGGCTGTCACTTAGTAACTCTTTGTGGACCATCTTCAAAGGGGGAAAGGAGAAGCACTGGCAGAATGGTAGGTGCTCTGTACTTATGGGGAGATCCTGACTGAACCATATGTATACACATGTATGTATGTGTGTATGTATAGGGTCATAGCTGTGGTGTTCCTCACACATGTATGTATGTGTGTATGTATAGGGTCATTGGTCTAGCTGTGGTGTTCCTCACACATGTATGTATGTATGGTAGCTGTGGGTCTCAACATGTATGTATGGTGTATTATGGTCATTGTCAGCTGTGGTGTTCCTCACACATGTATGTATGTATGTGTGTATATATAGGGTCATTGGTCTAGCTGTGGTGTTCCTCACACATGTATGTATGTGTGTATATATAGGGTCATTGGTCTAGCTGTGGTGTTGTGCCTCACACATGTATGTATGTATGTGTGTATGTATAGGGTCATTGGTCTAGCTGTGGTGTTCCTCACACATGTATGTATGTGTGTATATATAGGGTCATTGGTCTAGCTGTGGTGTTGTGCCTCACACATGTATGTATGTATGTGTGTATGTATAGGGTCATTGGTCTAGCTGTGGTGTTCCTCACACATGTATGTATGTGTGTATATATAGGGTCATTGGTCTAGCTGTGGTGTTGTGCCTCACACATGTATGTATGTATGTGTGTATGTATAGGGTCATTGGTCTAGCTGTGGTGTTCCTCACACATGTATGTATGTGTGTATATATAGGGTCATTGTTCTAGCTGTGGTTTTGTGCCTCACACATGTATGTATGTATGTGTGTATGTATAGGGTCATTGGTCTAGCTGTGGTGTGCCTCACACATGCTACCTGACATCAGTGCACAGCTGTGTAGGTGGATGGGCTCTGCATGATCTTGTGATTCCTGTTATTCATTGCAGACCAATTATTGCCATTATTATCCCTTATTCTTGTATCAGGACGGCCACATTCCTGAATCCGATCATTGTTTTTGTTGTTATCATGTTTTTTTTCGCTGTAAAATATCAGTATTTTTGGCTGTGTACACTATATGTGGACGCTCTGCTGGAAATCGCACAACACCGTTCCCTGGGAATCTGGGATTATTTTCCTGCCAAATGAAATGAAGGATGAGATGTCACAATGTAGCACAGCGGCTGCTGACGAGCGAGAAATGCCGGTAATGTCACCAAATGTAAATCGAGGACACTGCGGTGACAGCCCGCCGGACGCTACATTCGCTGCAGTGTCGTTTGGAGAAGGCCTTGGACTAAAACGCGTCGTGTTCACTCCTAACAAGTCACAATATATGTTTTACTTCAGTTACTCAGATTTATGTTTTCGCTTTAGGAATTTACAAGGTCACTTATATGTGGAGTAAATTTTGTAAATATAATTTTTTGTAGGACTGATGTTTGGCATAAGCTGCTGAGGGTTTATGTCTACAGCTGCTGCTGTGGTGTCGGTTCTTCAAGCTGATATTTCTGGAGTTCTCTTTTTTTTCTCTGAGGATAGAATATATAATGATGTATGAAATATTGTTCTTAAAATATTATTAATATTATTTAGTAGACGAATATAGGAACCACTGAAGCGAATGGCTGCACTGATCAAATAGGATCTGTTTATTTGATGAAATCCATTTTGTTCTGAACATAGAATAGATGCTGTTATTTCACCGGAAAAATGAAAAAAGTGTATATGTGCTGAGTGTGTCCTGTCATTTATCGCCAAAAGTAATCGGCGCTGATGTGAAAATGATGTGCCTGTCCGCCTGTGTATTGTGTGACATAAGATCTCATTGAAATATAAATCCAGCAGAAACGTCAGACCAGGAGATCATTCACCGCTGAGTATACGAAGGAGATACAGATGAGCAATGTACAGATATCTATGTTTTTTTAACAAATTGTTCTTTTTTCCTTGTAAAAATATGGACAGAGTATATAATGAGCCAATATACATAGGTGAGGTGTGCAAGGACAGACCATGCATTTTTCAAAGTCAGTCCATTGAAGTCTATGGCCTTACGGGGGTAGTCCGAAACTGAAATTTATTTTAGTCCTGTCTACTTAATGTCATAATCTAACCTCTTTTCTAATATAATTTAATTAAAAAGTCCCAATTCTTCCCTCACTATGCTTATCTAACGGCTTTATTTTATTTTTTTACTACTTCCTGTGTTATGAAACTTTGAGGATACTAGTGCATGCTGGGATACTCAAACGAGTCGTCATCAGGGGGCAAATCACTGCCGCAGACTCTGCCCCCACCCTGAAAAGAAGCGTCATCAGTGAACATCCGTTTCAGGGGCTGGTATAGTCCCTTCTCTACTGTCAGTTGTCAATTGTGATGTAAACTCAGTAGAATCTTGTCACTGTGCAATATGCACAGTGACGGTGCGCTCCCTCACCAGCAAACCAGCAATAGAGCGCACTGTCATTGAGCATTGTAAGGAGAAAATCTGGCAAGCAGAGATGAGCCCTGCTTCTGCAAGTGCCATCACTTGCAAGGTTGGAGCTGGTGTCTGCTGGCTGCTTCTCTCTTTATAGTGCACTCTCTTGCTGGCTCATGACTTCTCATAAGAGCTGTTGAGGAAACATTGTCACTGTGTACTGGGATGACTAGTGCATGGTGACAAGATCCTACTGAGCATCCGTCGGAATTGACAATCGACACATGCTCAGTATAGCAGGGTCTAGATCAGCCCCTGAAACGGAAGTCACTGATGATGGGAGCAGGGGCCGCAGCAGTAACCGCAACCTCTGGCTCCTGATGATGACTCATTTGAATATTCCATTATGCACTGGGATTCTCAAACAAGGCATCACCAAAAAGGAAGAATTAGAAAAATAAAATAAAGCGGTTGGATAGAGCAGTAAGGGAGGAGTAGGGAATTTTTAATGAAAGTATAGTAGAAAAAAAATTTGATTTTGCCATTAAATATATAGATTTCGGATTAAAATAAATTTTAGTTTCAGACCACTCCTTTAAAGCACCACTTATACAGATGTATTGAAACTGCGAATGGAAAAAAACAAAAACATCTAAATGAAACTATATAAAATGTATTGGCACAATTGGCTAGTTTTATAGGTTTACTTGTGATTGATGCAATTAATAATGATGGACAATGTTAAAAATGTTTTATGTGGTATTATATGAGGGAACATCACAAAAAAACTAAAGTGTGAGATATATCCCATATTTTATACTGTAGTACACATTTTTATTAAAAATATTTTACTCGTTTGCCCCTTCAGTAATGAGTCGCTTACTAGGAAATCATCAGTTCAGACTATGAACAGCCACCATCTTCTCCTCCTGAACCATTTGGGCCAGGATTTGGTCATAACACAAGAGCAGTGGTTTAGCTACTGGGGTAGGCAGAGGGGGTGGTTGCCCTGGGCCCCTGACTCAGTTAAACTCTATTGTAGAGCAAGGAGACATGGTACCAGATTCCTAAGGAGATAGGTGGGCAAAAACCAATGAGTGACTGCTAAAGATCTGCGGTAAGATTAGGTGGCAGCAGGAACTGACCCAAAAGCATTGGAAAAGTCAATAGCTCAGTGATGCTCTTCGTTTGCTGTACATCCATGCTGGAAACCTGTATGTGCAGAGGGCAAGAATTATAAGGACATTCTCAGAGATAACGCCATGTCAATTTTGAGGAACATGAATTTTAGCTATCATTGGACCTTCAAAAAGGACAATGATCCCAAGGAAACCTCAAAGTCCGCCAAGGCTTGGCTTCAGAAGAAGTCCTGAAAGATTCTGGAGTGGCCCTCACAATCTAATATATAAAGCTGAATGTATGTATGTGTGTATGTATTTGGGTATGTTTGTCCGGGATTGGAATCCGCACCGTCGCACTTATGGGCATGAAATTTTGCACGCCCGCACGTCTCGACCCCGAAAGAGTCCTAGGCTATGTTTTGAATCGAAATTTTAACCCCGCGCGTTCCAAATCGCCAAACAATTTTGGCCCTATCTACATAATGGGGAGAAAGCTGAATGCTTGTGTGTATGTCCGGCATAGGAATCTGCATTTATGGGCATGAAATTTTGCACACCCGCACGTCTCGACCCCGGGAGCGTCATAGGCTAGGTTTTGAGTAGAAATTTTAACCCCGCGCATTCCAAATCGGCAAATAATTTTGGCTCGGGATAGGAATCTGCACCGTTGTACTTACGGGCATGAAATTTTGCATGCCCGCACATCTCAACCCCAGGAGCATCATAGGCTATGTGTTGAATGGAAATTTTAACCCCTGCACGTTCCAAATCGCCAAACAATTTTGGCCCTATCTACATAATGGGGAGAAAGCTGAATGCTTGTGTGTATGTCCGGCATAGGAATCTGCATTTACGGGCATGAAATTTTGCACACCCGCACGTCTCGACCCCGGGAGCGTCATAGGCTAGGTTTTGAGTCGAAATTTTAACCCCGCGCATTCCAAATCGGCAAATAATTTTGGCCCGGGATAGGAATCTGCACCGTTGTACTTACGGGCATGAAATTTTTCATGCCCGCACATCTCAACCCCAGGAGCATCATAGGCTATGTGTTGAATGGAAATTTTAACCCCCGCACGTTCCAAATCGCCAAACAATTTTGGCCCTATCTACATAATGGGGAGAAAGCTGAATGCTTGTGTGTATGTCCGGCATAGGAATCTGCATTTACGGGCATGAAATTTTGCACACCCGCACGTCTCGACCCCGGGAGCGTCATAGGCTAGGTTTTGAGTCGAAATTTTAACCCCGCGCATTCCAAATCGGCAAATAATTTTGGCCCGGGATAGGAATCTGCACCGTTGTACTTACGGGCATGAAATTTTGCATGCCCGACATCTCAACCCCAGGAGCATCATAGGCTATGTGTTGAATGGAAATTTTAACCCCCGCACGTTCCAAATCGCCAAACAATTTTGGCCCTATCTACATAATGGGGAGAAAGCTGAATGCTTGTGTGTATGTCCGGCATAGGAATCTGCATTTACGGGCATGAAATTTTGCACACCCGCACGTCTCGACCCCGGGAGCGTCATAGGCTAGGTTTTGAGTAGAAATTTTAACCCCGCGCATTCCAAATCGGCAAATAATTTTGGCTCGGGATAGGAATCTGCACCGTTGTACTTACGGGCATGAAATTTTGCATGCCCGCACATCTCAACCCCAGGAGCATCATAGGCTATGTGTTGAATGGAAATTTTAACCCCCGCACGTTCCAAATCGCCAAACAATTTTGGCCCTATCTACATAATGGGGAGAAAGCTGAATGCTTGTGTGTATGTCCGGCATAGGAATCTGCATTTACGGGCATGAAATTTTGCACACCCGCACGTCTCGACCCCGGGAGCGTCATAGGCTAGGTTTTGAGTAGAAATTTTAACCCCGCGCATTCCAAATCGGCAAATAATTTTGGCTTGGGATAGGAATCTGCACCGTTGTACTTACGGGCATGAAATTTTGCATGCCCGCACATCTCAACCCCAGGAGCATCATAGGCTATGTGTTGAATGGAAATTTTAACCCCCGCACGTTCCAAATCGCCAAACAATTTTGGCCCTATCTACATAATGGGGAGAAAGCTGAATACTTGTATATAGATATATTCATTACAATTTGTTATAACTAACCGTAGTTAGGTACTATGCCCGGGCAGCGCCGGGCTCTTCAGCTAGTTATCTAATAAAGCTAATCTGCAATGGAGGGAGGGATTTTGTGAATATTTTGATTGCAACTGCATCTATAGAATGTATATCATTGTACAGTTAGATATACATGAATGAACATCTTCCTCGATCCTCCCAATTTTATTAATGCTTTTATGTTGTTGTAGAATCATAGAATGTTAGAGTTGCAGCTCAGGATTCACTAAACCATCTCACACAGATGTCTGTCCAGCCTCTGTTTGAAAACTTCCATTGAAGGAGAACTCACCACCTCTCGAGGCAGCCTGTACCACTCATTGATCACCCTCACTGTCAAAAAGTGTTTTATAATATCTAATCTGTATCTTTTCTGTTTCAGCTTCATTCCATTGCTTTTTGCGTTTTCATGTGCAAATGATAATAATTATTATCCCTCTACACTGTGACATCCCTTCAGATATTTGTAGACAGCTATTAAGTCTCCTCTTAGCCTTCTTTTTTGCAAGCGAAACATTCCCAGATCATTTAACCGTTCCTGGTAGGACATACATTGCAGTCCACTCACCATCCTGGTAGCTCTTCTCAGAACTTGCTCCAGTTTTTCAATGTCTTTTTTAAAATGTTGTGCCCAGAACTGGACACAGTACTCAAGATGAGGCCTTACCAAGGAGGGGTAGAGGGGGATAATGACTTCACGTGATCTAGACTGTATGCTTCTGTTAATACATCTTAGAACTGTGTTTGCCTTTTTTGCTGCTGCATCACACTGTTGACTCATGTGCAGTCTGTGATCTGTTAGTATACCCAAGTCTTTTTCACCTGTGCAGTTGCTTAGTTCTATTCCTCCCATTCTATAGAAGTAATTTTTTTCTTGCCCAGATGTAGAATCTTGCATTTCTTCGTGTTAAATGCCATTCTATTAGTCACTGACCATTGTTCAAGCTTATATCCTTCTGAATCCTTTTGCTGTCTTCTCTAGTGTTATCTTTGCATTGTTTGCTAATTTGATAGTTTACCTTCAGTTCCCTTATCTAGATCATTCATAAAAATGTTGAACACTGGGGCCAGGACAGAGCCTTGTGGTACCCCACTTGAAACACCTTTCCAATTGGGTGTGCAACCATTTTTTGCCACTCTTTGAGCACGATCACTGAGCCAGTTATGAATCAATCTAAACGTAGCCTTGTCAGTCCCATACTTGGTCATTTTTTTCAATAAGGATAGTATGACATACTTTATCAAATGCTTTGCTTAAGTCGAGATATACTATACTACTGCTTTTCCCTATCCACTCAGTGAACTGTGGTAGATATAGTATACAGTCATGGCCAAAAGTTTTGAGAATGACACAAATATTAATTTTTACAAAGACTACTGCTTCACTTTTTCTAATGACAATTTGCATATACTCCAGAATGTTATAAAGAGTGATCAGCTTAACAGCAATTACTTGCAAAGTCAATATTTGGCTAGAAAATGAACTTTATCCCCCAAAACACATTTAAACATCATTGCAGCCCTGCCTTAAAAGGACCAGCTAACCTCTTTTCAGTGATTGCTCCATTAACACAGGTGTGGGTGTTGATGAAGACATGGCTGGAGATCAATCTGTCATGATTAAGTAAGAATGACACCACTGGACACTTTAAAAGGAGGCTGGTGCTTGGCATCATTGTTTCTCTTCTGTTAACCATGGTTATCTCTGAAGAAACAAGTGCAGTCATCATTGCAATGCACAAAAATGGCCTAACAGGGAAGAGTATCGCAGCTAGAAAGATTGCACCTCAGTCAACAATCTATCGCATTATCAAGAATTTCAAGGAGAGAGGTTCCATTGTTGCCAAAAAGGCTTCAGGGCACCCAAGAAAGACCAGCAAGCGCCAGGACCGTCTCTTAAAAGTGTTTCAGCTGCGGGATCGGGCTACCAGCAGTGCAGAGCTTGCTCAGGAATGGCAGCATGCAGGTGTGAGTGCATCTGCACGCACTGTGAGGCAGAGACTCCTGGAGCAAGGCCTGGTCTCAAGGAGGGCAGCAAAGAAGCCACTTCTCTCCAGAAAAAACATCATGGACAGACTGATATTCTGCAAAAGGTACAGGCAGTGGACTGCTGAGGACTGGGGTAAAGTTATTTTCTCTGATGAATCCCCTTTTCGATTGTTTGGGACATCAGGAAAACGCCTCATTCGGAGAAGACAAGGTGAGCGCTACCACGAGTCTTATCTCATGGCAACTGTTAAGCATCCTGAAACCATTCATGTTTGGGGTTGCTTCTCACCAAGGGAATCGGCTCTCTCACAGTCTTGCCTAAAAACACAGCCATGAATAAAGAATGGTACCAGAATGTCCTCCAAGAGCAACTTTCCCAACCCTCCAAGAGCAGTTTGGTGATCAACAATGCCTTTTCCAGCATGATGGAGCACCTTGCCATAAAGCAAAGGTGATAACTAAATGGCTCAGGGAACAAAACATAGAGATTTTGGGTCCATGGCCTGGAAACTCCCCAGATCTTAATCCCATTGAGAACTTGTGGTCAATCATCAAGAGACGGGTGGACAAACAAAAACCTAAAAATTCTGACAAAATGAAAGCATTGATTGTGCAAGAATGGACTGCTATCAGTCAGGATTTGGTCCAGAAGTTGATTGAGAGCATGCCAGGGAGAATTGCAGAGGTCCTGAAGAAGAAGGGTCAACACTGCAAATATTAACTTGCTGCATTAACTCATTCTAACTGTCAATATAAGCTTTTGTTACTCATATGTTTGCAATTATTATATTTCTGTCTGTGATAAAAACATCTGTCAAACACACATAACAACCAGAGGGCAGCAGATCATGTGAAAATATAATATCTGTGTCATTCTCAAAACTTTTGGCCATGACTGTATGTATATTAAGTAGATATATTTTTGGCACTTTGTGTATGGTTTTCAGGAGGAAAAAGATGAACTTCTTGCTAATAACAACATGATGTTTGTGATTTAATGAAAATTACCTGAATTGACACCATAAACCAAAAAAGGAAAGGCAATAATAATTTTGAGTCTATCTGAAATTTCAAAACGAATGTTAAAAATGTAATTTTTGAAGTGCTTTTTTAAAAAATAATAAACAACATAAATCATCAAATGACAGATATATTTGATGTTAACAACCCATACACCACAGTGATCACATTTTTAATGTTCATCGGTAAATGTCTTAAAAAAGAGGCATGATTGCTTTTTTCTTCATTAACCCCTTCACGACATGCGTCGTTCTAGTACAGCGCATGTCGTGTCTCCCTCTTTGATGTGGGCTACGGCGCTGAGCCCACATGTTTTTTCGGCACATGTCAGCTGTTTTGAACAGCTGAAATGTGCCCGGAACAGCCACGGGTTGGAATTGCGATTCACCCGCGGCTATTAACCCGTTAAATGCCACTGTCAAACTCTGACAGCGGCATTCAATGTGCACTTCCTGCCATTGGGCCGCAAATCCGCCCATCGGTGACCCCCGTCACGTGATCGCGGGTCACCGATGAGTCGGCATGACAATCGGAGGTCTCCTGCAGACCTCTATAGTTGTCAATGCCAGATTGCTATGAGCGACGCCTGGTGGTCGACGCTCATAGCAAGTCAGCAATTCTGCTACATAGAGGTGATCTGATCATCGCCTGTATGTAGCAGAGCCGATCGGGTTATGGCAGCTTCTAGTCTCCCATGGAGAATATTGAAGCATGCCAAAAGTAAAAAAAAATGTTTTTAAAAATATAAAAAAAAAAATATATATATATAAAAGTTCAAATCACCCCCCTTTTGCCCCATTCAAAATATAACAATAAAAAAAATCAAATGTGTCGACCCGCCACCACAATTGTGGGTTACCAGGGCAATGGGGTACTCAGAGCCGAGCCCATGGAAGTCTATGGGGATTTTGTCACAGGCAGCTGTGGCTCGGTCTGTGGCCCGGGCGGTCTGGCGTATGTTGGGGATATATTTACAGGGGATAGATTTATATACAGTTCGTGACGCCACCTGTAGTATTCTGGTAATTTGTACCAGCGCTGCTGTAGATCTCTGAGGGGATGGTGAGGCAGCTAGATGTCGGGTCCCCTACAGGTGGGACTCTTCCCTCAGGTCGGTAGTTAGGTAGGGATTGTGCAGGCATGCAATAATAACTCAGTCTCACACGGTCAGCGTCTTTCCATACCTTTACTTGCAAGATGATAAGGCAGGTCCCAGGGAGGCTGATCCAAGGAGAGTGTATCTTGAGACAGCAGCTGGACAAGTTAGGGGCCTCCTTTACTTTCCACACAATGAGTCCAACCAGCCTGAAGCGTAGTTCCCTCAATAACTCCAGCTAATCCATAGCTGTACCGCCCAGTCAGCTTTGTGTTAGGAGCCTTCCTGCGAGGAGCTGAATTCTTATCTTATCGTGCACTGACTCAAAGTCTTCACTCCCCCTGACCCCAGTTACGTACTGACTATATGGGGCTTGTTTGCCGCGACCTAAGGTCCGGTAAATTCCTGGTTTTCTTACCACTATGCTTGTAACAATAGTGATCCTTCGGTCCCCAGTGACCGGTAGCAATGTGCAGGACTTCTTCAATCCGTAAGCACTATTCCAATAAACCACTGTGCCTTTCGCCTTGTCCACGCTGGTAACATAAGCACTCACACTAGCCAAGGGTCGAGTAGTCACTTCTTTCTTTTCCTTCACTTCAAAGTTAGTTACAGATGCTCAGTTATCAATAGGCAGGAGCACGTCTCTGAACCTTACACTGTCCTTTAGACAGGATGCTGAAGACTTTCTGCACTAAACTTCTTCTTTCCTTCCAATGTATTCTGATGAGGTACAGCTCTGACTAGGCTAAGGTGAATTAAACCACCTATACTAGACTCCACTTTCCGAACTGGTGATAGAGCAATCTGGACTGCTTCCTCCCTCCAGACGTCTTCTCTCTCTGAAGTCCAGGCACAGACTTCTCGACCTCTCCCTCCGAAGTCTGGACACCGACTATCATCACTCCAACACATACACCTTGACCACTCCCTCAATAGTAAACTGCACTACCCTAAGGGTGTGTCTAGTATATGTTGAGTGAATGGATATTTAGCATTAAACTGCTGTCTCGCCACACACTCTCCAGGGTACTGCGTGTGCCTAACACCAGGGCTACACATTCCCCATGGTAAAAGACAGCACTCCCGGGCTGTAAAATACAAAAGAGACATTTTGTTTATGCATGAAAACATTAAACAGTAAACAGTAATTCGTCCCATCCGGGAGGTGAGGATATCTTGAACGTTGCAAACATTATAGAAAAATACAAATATTAAATAGCATTCAATAAATATACAGTATTCTTGTGAAGGACCCGCACCAAACCTTCAACGTAGGTCCTGGGTGGGCTGCAGGACATCCAAATGCAGACCTCACTCAGTGCCACACCACACGGGTTTTTGTATTCAGAGGTAGTTGTGCTGGTTTATGTAAAACCAAGATAAGGCACCGAAGCGCAACTATGTACAAATAAGTTCTGGGTTGGCACAGTCCTCAACCTCCAAGTCCATTGTAAAACCAAAGACATAAATATAATATCACATTATTATACTAAAGTGCAAAACTTTTTCTGGTTACCCAGCCGGGCATTCTACGGTTAGCAAAATATATATGCTATACTCTTCACTTGTGCAAAACTTTATAAAACATTTCTGAAACTTTCTACAATATTACTTATGGTAGACCCTATAGGGATCTCACCGATTCTTCTTTACTATTTATTCATTTTCAAATAATACACTTTCCACCCGGGGGCTGGAACAATGCGATGCTCGCACAGGACCGTTCCTACTCCTGGGCCCAGTGCCAGCACCAAGATTATCGACTCCACCATCGGGGTCTGTGTGGCTGGTGTGCACTGGGCTGGTGGGGACGTCGGGGGTTCCAGCAGGGTGTCATCATCGCTGGTTACCTGCAGGGCCGGTTCACTCCGGTCCTCTAGGCCGTAGGGCCCGTCCTCCTCTGGGGACGCTGCTGCAGCATAAGATACTAGGCAAAAAGCAGGCTTTTGTAGTGGCTCAATTGAGGTCGCATCAGACTCTTGCGATGTAGATTGGGTCGCCGATTGCGATGCAGAGTAGATCACCGATTGCGATACGGAGGTGTACGCAGGGGGCGATGCCGATGCACAATGCTGGTGTGATGCAGAGCAGGAAGCAGGAGTGCGCAATGGCTCAGTTGGGGACGCACTAACCTGCTGCTGTTGCTGTTCCATAATTGACGGACAGGACCCCTCCGGTGTCCCTGTCGGGGACCGATCATCTGCTGCGGCCTCCTGGCCGGGCGGGCGTTCCGGAACTGGCGGTACCTCCTCAACCTCCTTCGCCTCCACCGCTTCACCGGTGGGATCAGGATCGGTACTTTCGGGGGCAGCCTCCGGTTGCTCCTTCGCCTTGGGCAGCAGAATCTTCGGTAATTGAAATCGTGGGGGGTCGTTGAGGGGAGAGATCACCGTGTCCCACAGCCTCCGCTGCTCCAGGGTACGCCGGCGTCTCTCGATCTCTTCAAATCCAGGTTGGTGCTGGACCATCTTCTTCAGGCGTGCATTTTCTTCTTTTGTTTCTAGCAACGCCTGTTGCAGGTGCAGGATCACGGATAACTCCGGTGTTGGTGGCAGCTTGGCTGGGGCACGGGGCCTGCCTTCCTCCGCTTCCCTGCTCGGCTGCACACGTCCTGCTTCCATGATGTTCCAGAAGATTCTTTCTTCTTTCTGCGGAGACATCCGGTCTCTTCCGTGGAGGTGGGGTTTGCGTCTCCTCCTCCTCGCAGGGAAGGTGAAGAGGAGGCGGACCTCCTTTGCTGTAGGGCAGGACCGCATGTTGTAATAGCACTTTGAGAGGGCAGGCATTTTCTTCGCGCCACAGGGGGTACACGCCCACGAAGGTACGCCCACCTTCTTCTCCAGCGCCTGAGGGCGCGAATATGGCGACAAAAATGGCGATTTTGGCGCCAAAAATGCAAACAGTCCTTTTTCACAAAAACAATTCCTTAGGCACACAGGGCTCGCAATTCTGCGAGTTTCGCATCCTGTTCGTGACGCCAAGTTTTTGTGTCGACCCGCCACCACAATTGTGGGTTACCAGGGCAATGGGGTACTCAGAGCCGAGCCCATGGAAGTCTATGGGGATTTTGTCACAGGCAGCTGTGGCTCGGTCTGTGGCCCGGGCGGTCTGGCGTATGTTGGGGATATATTTACAGGGGATAGATTTATATACAGTTCGTGACGCCACCTGTAGTATTCTGGTAATTTGTACCAGCGCTGCTGTAGATCTCTGAGGGGATGGTGAGGCAGCTAGATGTCGGGTCCCCTACAGGTGGGACTCTTCCCTCAGGTCGGTAGTTAGGTAGGGATTGTGCAGGCATGCAATAATAACTCAGTCTCACACGGTCAGCGTCTTTCCATACCTTTACTTGCAAGATGATAAGGCAGGTCCCAGGGAGGCTGATCCAAGGAGAGTGTATCTTGAGACAGCAGCTGGACAAGTTAGGGGCCTCCTTTACTTTCCACACAATGAGTCCAACCAGCCTGAAGCGTAGTTCCCTCAATAACTCCAGCTAATCCATAGCTGTACCGCCCAGTCAGCTTTGTGTTAGGAGCCTTCCTGCGAGGGAGCTGAATTCTTATCTTATCGTGCACTGACTCAAAGTCTTCACTCCCCCTGACCCCAGTTACGTACTGACTATATGGGGCTTGTTTGCCGCGACCTAAGGTCCGGTAAATTCCTGGTTTTCTTACCACTATGCTTGTAACAATAGTGATCCTTCGGTCCCCAGTGACCGGTAGCAATGTGCAGGACTTCTTCAATCCGTAAGCACTATTCCAATAAACCACTGTGCCTTTCGCCTTGTCCACGCTGGTAACATAAGCACTCACACTAGCCAAGGGTCGAGTAGTCACTTCTTTCTTTTCCTTCACTTCAAAGTTAGTTACAGATGCTCAGTTATCAATAGGCAGGAGCACGTCTCTGAACCTTACACTGTCCTTTAGACAGGATGCTGAAGACTTTCTGCACTAAACTTCTTCTTTCCTTCCAATGTATTCTGATGAGGTACAGCTCTGACTAGGCTAAGGTGAATTAAACCACCTATACTAGACTCCACTTTCCGAACTGGTGATAGAGCAATCTGGACTGCTTCCTCCCTCCAGACGTCTTCTCTCTCTGAAGTCCAGGCACAGACTTCTCGACCTCTCCCTCCGAAGTCTGGACACCGACTATCATCACTCCAACACATACACCTTGACCACTCCCTCAATAGTAAACTGCACTACCCTAAGGGTGTGTCTAGTATATGTTGAGTGAATGGATATTTAGCATTAAACTGCTGTCTCGCCACACACTCTCCAGGGTACTGCGTGTGCCTAACACCAGGGCTACACACAAACATACACATATTTGGTATCGCAGCATTCAGAATCGCCCGATCTATCCATATAAAAAAAGAATTAACCTGATCGCGAAACAGTGTAGCGAGAAAAAAAGTAAAAACGCCAGAATTACGTTTTTTTAGTCGCTGCAACATTGCATTAAAATACAATAATGGGCGATCAAAAGATCATATCTGCACCATAATGGTATCATTAAAACATCATGTCGGCACGCAAAAAATAAGCCCTCACCCTACCTGAGATCACGAAAAATGGAGACGCTACGGGTCTCGGAAAAAGGTTCAATTTTGTTTTCTAACAAAGTTTGGATTTTATTTTCACCCCTTAAATAAAAAAGAACCTAGACATGTTTGGTGTCTGTGAACTCGTAATGACCTGGAGATCATAATGGCAGGTCAGTTTTAGCATTTGGTGAACATGGTAAAAAAATCCAACAGTTGTAGCATTGCACTTTTTTTTGCAATTTCACAGCACTTGGTATTATTTTCCTGTTTTTGAGTACACGATATAGTAAAACCAATGGTGTCATTCAAAGGTACAACTTGTCCTACAAAAAACAATCCCTCATTTGGCCATATTGACAGAAAAATAAAAAGTTGTGGCTCTGGGAAGAAGGGGAGCGAAAATCGGAAATGCAAAAACGAAAAAGGGCTGCAGAGCGAAGGGGTTAAACCCAAAAAAAATATAATGAAAATGTAACGCTAAGACCGTGTTCACACATAGCAGCAATACTGTGTTTTTTCTACTGTCTATTTTTTGCAGGTGTCCACACAACACGACACAATAATAGTCTTCTCTAATTATTGCCTATTTTGTGCATTACTTTTTTGCGTTTCTCCCTTAGTTATGTTTTTTTAACACATTTGAGGCAATGTTTTTAATGCTTTTTTAATGGTACAGAAAAACTTTTATTCTACACTTAAAAATACAATATCATTTTCTTTTACATGTTTTTTTTCAGGCTCTACATGAAACTAATAGAGAAAAAAATGCACCAAAACTGCACAGTTCAGTCGTGTGTTTAGATGCACAATGGGCAAAGTTTTCATGAAGCCACATCCAGTCTGCTTGTGCATTTAGGCCATGTTCACATGTATGTATGCTGCATTTTTTTTCTGCTGCTCTTTTGCAGAAATTCTGCTGTGTTTAGAGGTAACCTGTCAGCAAGTTTGTCCTATGTAATCTGAGAGCACCATGGTGTAGGAGCAGAGACCCTGATTCCTGTGATGTGTCACTAAGGCTATGTTCACTTGTCTAGTAGAGATCAGTTAGAATGGATCCAGCAGCAGTGCATTGGATTAAAAAGTCTCTACAAAACTTTTTTGCCAACGGATTGCTGCTGGATCCGTTCTAACTGACCACTACTGGACATGTGAACTGAGCCTTACCTGTCTGTATTTTGCTGTTTCAATACCATCATTGTTTTATCAGCAGGATATGATCAATATAGGACAAACGGCCTTGTGCATCCTAGTCCCAGCCTTCCCCCAGCACCAATTAGCTGTCACTATACAATGTACACAGAAAGATGTCGCATGGGCGAGGTTTTACACAGCCCAACAACTGAGCTCTGCTAGATTTGTAGCAGAGAAAATGGTGACTCTGTCGTAACTGTTGTACCCAGTAAACTAAGTGATGTATCGCTGGAATCAGGATCTTTGTCCCTACATCATGCCGCTGTGAGAATACGTAGCAAAAACCTGGTAACAGGTTACCTTTAATTGTCCAAGAAAAGTGGATATGATTTCACGTAAACTGCTACAAACTTTGCGTCTAAAGATGCTGTTGAACTGTGTGGTTTTGGTGCTTTTTTCCCCTTTATAGGCTTCTATGTGAAGCCTAAAAAAATGCTAGTAAAAAAGCTCCAGTTACTTGTTTAAATGTACTATAAAAACTTTTCTGTACTACATTAATAACACTGCCTCAAACCTGCACCAAGTAAGGCGGAAAAAGCAAAAAAAATCCAGCAAAAATGCAATAGCCAGAGAAGAATGTTATTACGTAGTTTGGTGAGGACAACTGCAGAAAACAAAGAAACACAGTATTTACACAACATGTGAACACGGCTTTACAGACCCAAAAACCAAGGTGTCATATAGTGATGTTGGTTGCATAAAATTGAGAAAGCTATGGCTGCTATGACAATGAATGAACAGAAAATGATTCCATAAGATCCAGGGATAGGTGAACATGATGTCTAAATCATCTTGTGCCAGCCTGGGGTAATCAAAAGCCGTGCCGGGGACATTGGGAGGTAAGAGATTTGTGGGCCTCCCGTTCAGCCAGCAGGTACCACTGACCTGGACACTGGACCGGAGTCCTGTGAATCGATCCCCATTTCTAGTCCCAACTTTCCTAGATACAGCAGGACAGTCCCCAGTTTGGGTCTACCTCCTGTAGTCCCGGGCTTCTGCTGGGTGTCCACCCATCTGACATTTCTCCTGCCAGGATAGAAAGAGATAGTAAATGGGTGTGACTTGTGTGTGGCCGGGGCATGGTCAACGTCTGCTACGCGCGTTGCATGCTTTGCCTCTCTGTTCTGTAAAGTTGGGAGGTATGCAATCACAATTACGATTTTGGCCAGGGCTACATGGAGACATTTTGTAGTTGATTGATTTTAACTAATGAGCTACTGCTACAATCTAAATGTATAAATTGAGTAAAATGCAATCTTGTGGACCCCAAGTGTCACTCAAAATCAATCAGGAGCACTAAAAACACATTTGTCTAACTCAGGCCTTAATAGGGTTTTCCAGGACTTAAAATTTAATGGCATATTCTTAGAATAAGATTGGTGGGGTACAGCTCTTGGTACCCTGCACGACCAGCTTACTGAAAGCAGCTTGAGCACCGCGCCCCTTCATTCTTTACCAGGAGCACTTTGGAGAAACCGTGTGGAGCCCTTCAGATGTCTAGAACTCACTCATTCAACTGAACTGCTGCTGGACCTGACTGGACAGTGATGTGTCTGGTAAACAATAAGATGGATGCGCACACTCATTCAGGTCATTCAGATCACTCATTCAGAGATTGGATCAGACCCAGCACTAAAGCTGAATATCTAGTGTTCTAATAAGAGTTTTGTATAAAACATAATGTGTTAGGTTGGGTTCACATTGCGTTATGGCAGTCCTTCTAACGGATTGCATTACAACGCGGAATTAATGCAATGTAACGCATCCGTTAACGCACCCATAGTCTGCCATAACGTAGCGCATCGCTAACGCATGTCATAATCGGCATGCGTTAGCGATGTGCCGTCATGCTGTGACGGACCCTCGGACGCGGTCTGCAGCGTTCAAGGGTCTGTCACTAACACGATCAAAAAAAGGCAGTTGCGTTAGCACAGTCCATTTAACGCATGCATTGAACGAACTGCCCTAACGCAATGTGAACCTAGCCTTAGCAACATAATTTCACAAACCTTGAACATTGGATGTCTGTGAGTAAAGCCGTGGTATAAGAAGAAGAAATAATAATAATCTTTATTTATATAGCGCCAACATATTTCGCAGAATTTTAGAATTTAGAGTTTCATGTACAACAGTCATCATAATTAACATAGTTAATGGGGTCAGTAGTGCATGTAGTAGGATGAGAAGAAGAGAGGAGCCTGGAGACTTCTTCTGTGACTGGGTCAAATGTGGAGAGTGAGCCTGAGGAGACATGGAGAGTGATGGGAGTCACGGCACTTGGTGGCTGGAAGCTGAAAGAAAGTGTGCTTCTTAGTAGAAAATATAACTTTTGTTAGTGGTGGATGTAGTTCTTCTTAGTAGAGGGCGTACTTCTTGTTACTAGATGGTGTATGTCTTGTAAGTAGAGGGTGTTCTTATCATTAGCAAATGTGTATTTTAGTTTAGGAGAGGTTGTTCTTGTCAGTAAAGGGAGTACTTATTGTTACAAAAACCTTAAGAAATTAACTGGAATATAAGTTGTTATGCATGCAACATGTAGGTGCATGTTCACAATGGCCACTAAACAGACAAAGCATAAAATGAAAAGTGAGAAAATATGTTTCAGTAAATAAATAGCAATAGTGCATGTAAATAACATAGGGTACATGGTAAACATAATTTTGATTAAAAAAAAACCCATAAAAGCCATTCCATCACGTCACGATGATCCTATTCGGGATGGTCCTAACTTCTAGTATTAAATCCTTACCATATGTCAAATTACATAAATGTGAATAAAGGCCAAACAGGACCTTATTCACATTTACGTCATTTGACATATGTTAGGATCTTCCCGAATAGGGTCACCGTGACGTGGTGTGATGGATTTTACTTTTTTGATCAATATTCTGTTAACCAAGTATCTTATATAATTTTCATTCACTATTGCCCTTTACTTACTGCAGGGTCTGTGGTTGCTTTGTTTTTATCTTAGGTTTTGTATGTATTGTTAGTAGACAGTGTACTTCTTGTTAGGAGCAGGTATACTTACTGTTATTAGAGCGTGGACTTCTTGCTAGTAAAGGGTTGAACTTTTGTTAGTACTAATTTTTCCTCATGTTATTAGAGGATATACTTCTTGTTAGTAAAGGTTGTATGTCTTGTTAGCAGAGGGTGTCTTTTTGTTAGAAGAGGGTATACTTATTGTTATCAAAGGATGTCCTTCTTTTTAGCAGAGACTGAATATCTATTCAGCAGGAGGCATACTTCTATTTAGCAGAGGGTGTATTTCTTGTTAATAGAGGGTACACTTCTTGTTAGTAGAGGATGCTCTTATTGTTAGCAGCATGTGTTCTGCTATTTAGCAGAGGGTGTTTGTCTTACTAGTAGAAGGTGAAGATTTCATTCCTGTTAGTAGAAGTTGTACGTCTTGTTACCAAAGGATATACTTCTTGTTAGTAGAGGGTGTGCTTCTTGTTGTTAGAGGGTACACTTCTTGTTAGTAGAGGGTGTGTTTATTGTTAACAGCAGGTGTATTTCTGTTCAGCAGAGGGTGTTTTTCTTACTCGTAGAGGGTGTATTTAATGTAAGGTGAAGGTGTGTTTCTTGTAGGTGAAGATGTACTTCTTGTTAGCAGATAATGTACTTTTTGTTAATAATTGGAGCACTTCTTGTTACTAAAAAGTGTTCTTCTTGTTAGTAGAGGATGTGCTTTGTTAGTAGAATGTATATCTCCTGTTAGTGGAGGAAGTACTTCTTATTAGTAAATGTTGAGATCTCTTTGTTAGGAGAAGGTGTTGTCCTTCCTGTTAGCAAAGGTATACTTTTTGTTACAAGGTGTAAGAAAAGAATGTACTATATCTTGTTAATTTTGTTAATTGAAAGAGTAACTCTTGCTAGTAGAGGGTATACTTCTTTTTATCGGAAGGCATACAGCTTGTTAGTAGACAGTTTACTTGTTAATAGAAAATGTACCTGATGTTAGTGGAAGATGTACTTGTTGTTAACGGAGGGTGTACTTCCTGTTAGCAGAGGGTGTACTTCCTGTTAGCAGAGGGTGTACTTCCTGTTAGCAGACGGTGTACTTCCTGTTAGCAGACGGTGTACTTTTTGTTATTAGGAGGTGCACTTGATATTATTCTTGTTAGTATAGAGTATACTTATTTTTAGTAGAGGGGGTAGTTCTTGTTAGTAGAAGATATACCTCCTATAATTTTGAGTGTGTACTCACTGTTAATGTTTAATAATGTATAATTCTACATTTCTTTTCTCATGTACAGTATGGCTTTGTCAACCATGCCTTGGAGCTACTGGTGATAAGGAACTATGGGGAAGAAGTATGGGAAGATATCAAGTAAGTCGTTAACAGGATTTTGCAATGTTTTTCTTGTTCAAAAAATTATCAACACATTTGTTGAAATGTTAATATAGCAGCTCTAGTGTTATCAATTGGCACATCATCCCATGATAGGTTATCGGTAGTTTTCCACAGGAGTGCAGGCTAACTGAAGTTATTTTAAAGCATATTTTACCATTTTAACACCAAAGTGTATTTTTGAATATGCAACTAAGCAACTTAAAAAGTTAGATACATCACTTTACTAATGATGTAAAGTTGATTGCATATTACCATCCATAGCTACATTCATACAGTTAGGTCCAGAAATATTTGCACAGTGACCAAATATTTGTGATTTTGTCTCTGCATGCCACTATTTTTTATTTAAAATGAAACTGAGATGCAATTGTACAGTAGTGTTGACTTTCAGGTGTATTTAAAGAAGTTGAACTAAAATATCCTGTGAAACGTTTAGGAATTGCCACCATTTTTCTACAACGCCTCCACATCTCAGGGGCTCAAAAGTTATTAGACAAATTGCTTTTATAAAAAAAAAAATGTTAATTTTTAATAGTTTGTAGAGAATTCTCTGCAGGCACCAAACGCTGCATTTCTTCCTTTGTGATGCTTTGCCATGCCTTTACACACATGTACACTGCTTTTGCAGTATGTTTTGGCTCATTTCCATCTGTACTGTAAAGCGCCGTCCAATAAACCTTCCTACATTTGTTGAATCTGAGCAGAAATGCAGCTGTCTAATACCTAGCAATCATGAATTTATTACAGGTCCACTGGTTAGGTAATACAGACCCTTTTAAGGCCTTTAAAGAGGCAAGTAATCCACTTTTATCATGGACCTATTGACAATTTAGCAGATTGATTGTTCTTAAAGTTCTTTGTTCTTTAAAGTTTCAATTATTGCACCCGTATTTACAGAAAAGGATGTGATGTCGACAGACAGTGAATTTTATGATCAGTACAAAATACATAATGAAATGACATAGTTCCTTAACTTCTTTATGACAGAGGCAATTTTGACCTTATCCCCTTTCCGACATCAGGCGTAATAGTATGCCAATGTCGGACTCCCCCTGTTTGGTGCGGGCTCCGGCGCTAAGCCCACACCTTTCCGGGCACATGTCAGCTGATATATACAGCTGGCATGTGCCTGCAACAGCCGAGGGTGGAATCTTCATCCACCCATGGCTGTTAACTAGTTAAATGCCCCTGTCAATCTCTGGCAGCGGCATTTAACTCGCGTTTACTGGAAGCACATCGGAAATCCCGCCCATCGGTGACCCGGTTTGCAGCAGACCTCCATGGTTGTCATTGTTGGATTGCTATGAGCGCCACCCAGTGGACCTGATCATCGCCTGTGTGTACCAGAAATGATTGAAGTACTGCAGCTTCTAGTCTCCCATTGAGACTATTGAAGCATGCAAAAAGTTTAAAAAAAGTTTTTAAGAATATTTAAAAAATAAAAAAATCTAAAAGTTCAAATCACCCCCCTTTCGCCCCTTTCAAAATAAAACAATAAAAGAATCAAATATACACATATTTGGTTTTGCCACGTTCAGAATCACCCAATCTAACAATATAAAAAAAGAATTAACCCGATCGCTAAACGACATAACAAGAAAAAAAGTAAAAATGCCAGAATTACAGTTTTTGGTCGCCGCAACATTGCATAAAAATGCAATAACGGGCGATCAACAGATTGTGTCTGCACCAAAAAGGTATTGGAAAATGGTGCAAATTTTTTGTGTGCAAACTTTGGAATTTTTTTCACCACTTAAATAAAATAGAACCTGGACATGTTTGGTATCTACAAATTCGTAATGACCTGGAGAATCATATTAGCAGGTCAGTTTTAGCATTTAGTGAACGTGGTAAAAAAAAAATCCAAAAAACAGCCATGGAATTGCACTTTTTTGCACTTTCACCGCCATTTTGACCGAAAAATAAAAAAGTTATGCCTCTGAGAAGAAGGGGTGCAAAAAATGAAAACGCAAAAAACAAAACTACCTCTGGTCGTTAAGTGGTTAATGACGAAGTCCAATTTTAGAAATCTGACCAGTGTCACTATATGTGGCAATAACTATGGAATGCTTCAACATATCCCAGTGATTTTGAGATTGTTTTTAGTGAGACATTGTACTTTATAAAGTGGTAAATTTAGGTCGATATGTTTTGCATTTTTTGTGAACATACCGGAATTTTAACAAAAATATTTTAAAATTAGCAATTTTCAGTTTTTATTTACTTAAATCAGTTAGTCATGATGCACAAAATAATAAATAACATTTCACATATGTCTACTTTACATCTGCCTGATTTTTCAAATGTTATTTTAATTTATTAAGATGTTAGAAGGGTTAAAAGTTTAGCAGCAATTTTTCATTTTTTTAAGAAATTTACAAAACCTGTTTCTTTAGAGACCTACTCAGATTTAAAGTGACTCTGTCACTTGAAAACAAACAGTTACGCTCCCCCCCAGAAATGGAGTTAATCTGCAGGTTAATAGGATTTTGAACCTATCCGGCTCCCGCACTTAGACCCCCCACTGCTGGGAGTAAGTTAACTTTTTTCCTCCTGATAGTGTTCGAGTTTCAGCCACTGGGGCAGCGCTGGAGCTGGTTCAATGACTGCTCTGCATATAGAGAGCGGTATCTGTAACCACACCCCTGACACTGAGTGACAGCCATCCCTGATGCTGAGCAAGATG
Source organism: Oophaga sylvatica (assembly GCA_033576555.1). NCBI lineage: Eukaryota > Metazoa > Chordata > Amphibia > Anura > Dendrobatidae > Oophaga > Oophaga sylvatica. Next base: position 162,218,256 of record JARQOD010000001.1, on the reverse strand, counting down.
TCAGTCAGTGTTGGGGGTGTAGTTATGTAAGGGAAGGACGAGACTGTAGTCGTGACCTGCGATACTGTTACATCGATGTCCAGTCCTTCCCTACAGAAAACTGTATTCTTCTCCTTAGCGTACCTGCATCTCCAGATTCAGCTTCCCCAGGTACTTCCCAGGCAACGACGGTCCTCTTTCAGGCGACCCCCAGTAATGGAGACACAGTCCAGGATAACGTGAACATTCTTTTTACTTAACACTTCACACGTTACATCCACAGTTGGCACATAATGGGTTTCACTTGTTTCCTTATCTTTCCCTGCTTTGCTGTCACTTCTGTACAGTACACGCCCGGACCGTCCTAGACTGCTTCCTAGTTCCTTCCTGGCCTGACCTCGCCATGATGACATTTCCTTCTGCCTGTTTCACCCCATACTCGAAATCATCAGTCACCAGGTTTGTTGCCTCTGGTAAAGCATCCGGCCCGTCTGTACCGATCTCGTCGAAGCTCAAACTTCCTTCATCTCCTCAGTCCAACCGACTCCTGCCCTAAAAGCATCTGCCCAGATGATGAGTCGGCACATCTTCCTTCTCTGTATGGGCTCACTGATATGATGCACAGTGGCCGTGGGTAACGTGGGCTGCAACACTTTAACGTTACGTGGCTGCCGAGCTGTCCGGGCCTATAGCCCATGTGGACACTTGGGCACTCTGGCCCTGTCTGAACTAACTTCCTAGAAACTTCTTTCTTACTACCCGGCTGCCCTCCTACACTTAACCCTCTATAGACATCCTACCAACTATACCTAACAGTGCACACTAGTATGCCCCCATCTAGTGACCCATAAAGGATCTACATCTACCCTTATCTATAGGAACTATATACTAAAGTGCCCTCGTCTAATGTCCCAAAAGGATGCACTTCACTTTCCCTAAACTGTACATGAGCATTAATAAACATTATATATAACGAAGCATGACAACACATTATAATATTACATTAGAAGGAGCACAACATAATATAATACAGTTCTACAGAGAATGGTAACACATGTATGAATGTGTAGGACCATAACAGTACCACAATTGTTTACAAAGACATTACCAACATTAGCATATATAAACATGAATTCGCTGAGAAAAATTAGAGGAAGGGAAGCAAGGAGGTAATTCTATCTCACCCGCTTACAGTTACAGCCACCACTTTCTATACTCAGAGCGATGAATTACCCAGCTTCTGCACCGTCCCCGTGACTGAAACCGGCACGCTACTGGAAGGAATAAAGTTAATTTCTTACCATCAGCGAGGGTCTAAGTGCCGGCACCAGACAGGTTCAAAATGTTATTAACTTGCAGATTAACCCCATGTCTGCAGGTTAATAGCGTTTTTTTCACATGACATGTTCCCTTTAAATAGACTTTGAGGGGCCTATATATTAGACACTCCCCAAAAGTGATATCATTTTAAAAACCGCACCCTTCATAAACTTCAAAACTGCTGTCAAGAATTGTGTTAAACCTTCAGCTGCTACACAGGAATTAATGCAAAGTGGAAGGAAAAAAGAAAAAAATTTCCTGTGAAATGTTGCTGTAGGTTCAAATTTTTCACTTTTATCGGTGACAGCCTAAGAAAATGGCCCTCACAATTTGTTACCCAGGTAATTTTGTGCGCGTTGGTACCCAAAATGTGGCCAGAAACATGTTTGGACCAACCTCAGCACTTGGAAGGGAAGAAGCACCATTTGAATTTTAGAGCACAAATTTGGCTCAGATAGACTGCGGATGCCATGTTGCATTTGCAGGACCCATAAGATGTCCAAACAGCAGAAAACCCCCACAGCGGACCCCATTTTGGAAACTACAACCTTCAAGGATTTTATCCAGGGGTATACCCAGAGAACATTTTGAACTCACAGGTAAAATACAGAATTTGATTACATTAGGCATTCATATTAAAACAGGTAAGACATAAAAGTGGAGCCCATCGTTTGTTACCCACTTTCTTCATGTAGTCAAAAAGTGCTCCTTGGACACACGGCAGGGCTGGGAAGGGAATAACCGCCTGGTATTTGTAGCCTAAATTTGGCTGGAATAGATTGCAGACAACATGTCTCATTTACAAAGCCATTCACATGCGAAAACAGCAGAAACACCCCACAAAAGACCCCATTTTGGAAACTAGAACTCTCAAGGAATTAATCAAGAGGTGTAGTGAGCATTTTAACCTATAGTGAATTCACAAAACTTTATAATGTTTAGGCTATGTGCACACGTTGCAGAATTGCCATGGAAATTTCCGCGGCAATTCCGCACCTCCCTGCCGCGGGAAATACGTATATTATAGGTATGCGTATTCCCGCTAAAAACTAGCGTTTTGCAAGCGTAATTAGCTTGCAGAATGCTAGCGTTTTACAAGCTATCTGACAGGTTGGTCACACGAGTCAAACAAGTGTTTGACAAGTGTGACCAACTTTTTACTATTGATGCCGCCTATGCCGCATCAATAGTAAAAAGATCTAATGTAAAAATACTAAAAAAAATAATAAATAATGATATTCTCACCTTCCGGCGGCCCCCGCAGCTTTCCCGCCTCTCAGCGACGCTCCCGGCCAATCCCGTTCCCAGGAGTCCTTTGCGACAATCATCCCGATGACGTAGCATCACGCGAGACCGCTACGTCATCTGGGGTGATTCTCGCAATGCATTACTGGGACTGGGAGCGTCGCTGAGAGGCGGGAAAGCTGCGGGGGCCGCCGGAAGGTGAGAATATCATTGTTTTTTATTTTAATTATTGTTTTTACATGAATATGGTACCCAGGGCTTGGAGGAGAGTCTCCTCTCCTCCAGACCCTGGGTACCATCCACGCATGAACCGCTTACTTTGCGTATGGTGGGCACAGCCACATGCGGAAAGTAATTGGTTCAATGCATTCCTATTACGGCGGAATCGCCGCGGTTCCGCAAAAAAGAATGAGCATGCTGCGGATTCTCCCGCCATGCGATTCCACCGCGGAAAAACCCGCAGCATGTGCACAGCATTGCGGAATCTCATAGGCCTTAATGAGTTGTATTGTGTAAGCGGTTCTGCCGCAGTTTCGCGGCGTTTCGGCCGCGAAAAACCGCGACAAAACCGCTAGGAATCCGCAACGTGTGCACAGGCCCTTAGTCGTGTAAGCAAAAAAAAATAAATTTTTCCACTAAAATACTGATTTAGATCCAAATTTATAATTTACACAGGCAACACATGCAACTGCGTTCCTTTCTGCGCTTTATATACTGAACTTTCACGAGCCACGGCAATCCGTTGTTTTCTGATGAAGGTCTGGAATTTTGGACCGAAACGTCAGATGTATATTGCAATTGGATGACAAATAAAACTGTCATAATTCTACTGCTCAAACCCTGAGTACCGAGTTTTTTATCTGTACAGAATTACGAATTGGATCCCTACTTGGGTAGCGCTACTCTGATGGAGTGACGTATAGTCACAGAATTTTATAACATTGGGATGTGGAAATATAACATTTTAGTGGCAAAATGTAGTTTTTTTACTAACTGCAATTTGGCACAAGGTTTTATAGGTCAAACTGGACCCCACAATTTATTGCTTAATTTCTCCCAAACGCGGTGATGCATCATATGTTATCATAAACTACTGTTTAGCCACACGTCAGGGATGAGAAGGAAGGAACGCCATTTATCACTTGGAGAACAGATTTTGCTAGAATAGTTTGTGGCGACATTTGTGGAGCCCTAAAAGTGCTGGAACAGCACACAGTGGGGCTCAGAAGCAGGGGGATATTTGGATTTGAGAGTGCTGATTTCTTTGGATTTTATTTGAGGGGTGTGAGGGATCTCACAGGGGAAGGGAGGCATCGACTTCGCTCACCTAGGGGGAGGGGAGAGAAGGACCTAGCAGGGGTAGGCTCCCTGGAGCCACCACATGCCTCTGGTCAGTCAGGGAACAGCACCGAGGGCAAATAGTCACCGAAAAGGCTTCCATTATAGGTACGAGTTAGTGAGGCGCTCCCAGTGAGGGGGGATATATATCACCAGTCCACGCTGGGGATATATATATAAATCTCCCGGCCGTCACTGCCAGAGTTCCTCACTAAAACAATATGGTATTCTGCCACCAGTTCCTCGTTTGAAATAATCCCCGTCCGACAGCAGGCTTATATCGGGTCAAGAACCAACCCGGTAGAGTATCATATAACCAACCGAGTGTGCGGACGTGGGGATTCGTGGATCGAGATAAAAAAGCAGCCCAAGATTAATTTTATATTTAATCGCCTAAAAGGCGCGCTAGAAATATACAAGCATATATTTACAGAACAATATACAGGTATGCAGTCAGGAGTGTAATACAAAGGATAGGGTATAGATAGGTTGCAATCACCGTGTTATGTAGCATGTGACCACAGGGAGGCGCTGATGGATCACAGGTCCAAATCTTAGTTACAGGCTTTCCTGGCTCTGTTTGATAACGGGTCCTCCGGACAGAAGAAAACTGAGCCCTCAGTGTGGAGCTGACACATCTCCTTGGCTGCTCCTGCCACACTCTGTGCCCACCCCTGGCTTGTGCAGCCTCTCTCCTCCCATCTCTGAGAGTATGATTTTCAGTCCAGAACAGTGAATGGCCCACAACTTTCCGTCCGAAGCTCTGAATGGAATGGCAGCAGCGCAACTGGATTTGGCTGGATTTTATCTGTGCATCAAGTCCAAATTTTCCTACCATATGTAATTACTGGTGGCTAAGCTTTATAACTTCATAACACAGAGTGCTACAATTGGCTCAGAGATATTACATTCTGTTATTTCAGCTGCAGATGGAAGGGAGGGAGACACAGTACTTCATTACTGATGGGTAGGCGGAGCCCAGATCACGATGACACCTCAGATTAAAAGCTTGTTGACTGGCTGGCTCCTCCAGCTCGGGCTCCTCCTACTCAGCTTTCTCCAGTTTACAATTTGAGGTCCAGAGGACGGTCGCTGCTGGAAGCAGCTCCTCAGAAGATTTTATTATTTTTTATCGGACAAGAGACTTGGATCACCAAATGTGGTCTAGAGGTCTCAGGGGTCTCAGCGCTGCTGGACTCCAACCTCTCCCTTGGCAGATCTGTATTACCCTAAGGGTGGTCCCTGCAGAAACCTGCCGGCCCGGGGGGATGAGGATGGCTTCCCTGGCGGGGGCGCACACCGCGCTGCAGGGGTCACTGCGTCCCCCGCCCTGGGGGAAGCATGGGCACGCGCCAGAAACCCCTGGGGGTCCCTGTGGCGCCTTCGGCTGGTGAGTACTCACATTTTATTAAAAGTGTGTGAGTGCTTTAGCGACTGCTGCGGCAGCCACTGTACATGTACAATGCCGGTGACTAGTTTTTTTATGTCCGCAGGTGGATGCCTGCAGGACGGGGAAAGAAGAGGAGTACGCGCTCTTTTTATTTTTTTTTTGAATTTCGCACCGCTCTGAGCGCGCGCGCTTTACGGCAGTCTCCATTTCCGGCTCCTCTACATGGAGCACGTCGGAGACAGAGCGCGGCGGCCATTGCTGATAAGAAAGCAGGCTGAAAGCTCTCCGGATCGCTCCCCTCCCCTCCTGGCAGGAACGGTACCAGCTTGGTGAGTCGCTTCTAGCCCGCCGGGCAGAAGCTTAACCCTTTCACCTCCACAGCGCGGGCGCCGTCTGGGGCGCTACTGAGTGACAGATTGCGCGGTCCTGCAGCTGTTTTGTCGTATATGGGGCTCGCACACTCTTTTAATGTTAAAAAAGAGGTTGTGGGGAGTCTGCGACATTAATACTGCCACTATCGTTCCCGATAACGATCCCAATAACGACGCATACTATGCGATCGTTTGTGATCGTTTTTTAATGTCGCTAGTAGCTGCCAATCTGGGCGATTTCATTAACATCGCATAAGCGGTTAGTGATCTCCTTAACAACTTTGGCGGTCATTGCGTTATACAAACAGCGCAATTTTTTAGCGATCTTGTGGAACTTTTTTCTGTATAGTGTGGCATAGCTGTCCTGCAGCTGCGACCTTATAAGAGGCGCTTGGGGCTCACACCCTTTCCATTATCAGGGTTGTGGGGAGTCTGCTACTTTAACCCCTTCTTAGGCGGTTAACTCTTAGTGGTAAGACAGCTGGGGTAGCTCTCTCTTTAGAGCTTTAACCCTTCAGCGTTTTGTTTTTTCTTTAAGAAACACTGTTCTGGTTACTGACAGGTTTAACCTGCCATATACTGTGCGCGGGCATGTCAGATACCATCTCTCAGATCCGCTACGGATCAACCTCGCGTATCTGGCGCACAGACCTCGACTCGGAGGTTCCAGCAATCCACTAGCCTCTATTGATGGCCTGTCTGACTTTTTAGATTATGAGTGTCAGCTAGATCCTCTCAAGGAAGCGACACAAATCGGTGCCTTCCTTTTCGCTTAGCGAAGAAGTCCGTTTCGGATAAGGAGGATCGGCAGGGACACTCTGCCTCTCTCATGGGCCGTACTAAAATTTCTATGGCTATGAGGGCGTTACAGTTACCGGAGGAGGTAACTAGACGTACTGGTAAGTCGGCCCGGATGTTTCAGGAGTCGCATGGCGACGGCTTTGCAAACTGTATCCGTTTTTTTCTATGGGGTTGTTTGTTAATTGGACCCCTTCTCCTGAAGTGAATGTCACTTTATTCCAGCTTAGCAAATCTTCCTGGTAAAGGGAAGGCGAGTCTGCAGGACACGCTGGACAGAAAAACGGAGATGGCAACAATATCCACCTGCGAGGCCGTGGATCATAGATTCGGTATTAAGGATCTAGGTGTACTTGTTAAGCTCACCTGAGCCGGTTGGACCGTCTAAGGACGGCGTGGCAAGATGGATCTCCTCTATCGAGGTAGATGGGCTTTTCAAGTTGAAGGATGATGCGTCACTGCTATTCAGGGCGCAATCCTCGGCAGTTACAGTCAGAAGAGCACTGTGACGTGAACAGTGGAACGCGGTTTCCAAGCAGGATTTGCTATCTTTAGCTTAGAAAGTGGTCAGCTATTTGAATCTGACCTCACGGAGCTGATTGCCAAGGCAAAGGCAAAAGAAACAGCTTTACCGCAGCGCAGACCTGTGACTTCTCGTCTGCAGGACTAGTGCCGATAGTTATCGGCGGTCCTTTCGGTTCAAGGGATGATCCGGCCAACCCTCTGGGGTTTTTGGGTCGTCTCTCTTTTTAAAAAAAAAAAAAAAAGAAAGAAAGGGGGAATTCTCAGAAATTCCCCATACCCTGGAAACAGAACTTCTGTTAAGACAGAATCTGGCAAAAAAAAAAAAAAATCCGCTAAGGCGGACTGACATCTGAATCTCACTCGAGTGCTCTCGAGTGGGGGGTCGTTTACTCCATTTCAAACCGACTTGGGTTTCCCGTGTGTCGGACGCCTGGGTGACACAGGTTGTGTTGGCAGGCTACTTAATGGAGCTTCTTTTTCGACCCCCGGACAGTTTTTTTGCCAATCTCGCATTCCGTCAGAGCCGAACTTTTTACCTCTCTATTGCGAGAGGTCGATTCCCTTCTGCAGAAGGGTGTGGTGATACCGGTTCCGCAGAGGACCGGGGAAGAGGATTTTTTATTCGACCTCTTAGTAGTCCCCAAGAAGGAGGACAAATTTCACCCTATTCTGGAAAAGATTGAATCGGCTTGTCCACACCAGATAATTCTGCATGGAGCCGCTTCGCTCCGCTACAGCAGCTCTGTCGCAGAACGACTTTTTGGTCAATCGACATTCGCAACGTTTATTTGCATGTTCCCGTCGGAAGAGCTCACCAGAGCTTCCTTCGTTTTTTGCCATAAATCAACCATTACCAGGTTATGGCTCGGCCTTTCGGCTTGGCCTTAACGCCCAGAACTGTTACAACGATTCTGGCACCTAAATCTCATGGCAATTCTTCAAAGACGGGGGCTTTCGATTCGTCCCTACCTGGACGACCTTTCGATTGTGGCCTCAAAGGAGAGGCTGTGACGCAATCTATCCCTTTAGCTCCCTGAGGATTCGGGTGACTGGTCAATTGGGGGAAGTCGTTTCTGGAATCGTCGCAGGCAATCCTGTTTTTGAGGATGCATTTCGTCACGGTACGGGCGGTGTTGTCCCTACCTCCAGACAAGCAGGCATGTCTTCTCCGACATGTACAGATTATGAAGTCTGCGACAGCAATGTCCCTTCGGAAGGTATGCGCCTTCTGGGTTTGATGGTGGTGTCCATGGAGCACTTCCGTTTGCCCAATTTCATTCCAGAGCTCTCCATAGGTTCATTCTGAGTCTTTGGGATCGATCGCAAGTTTTCACTGGATTGCAGTGTCACCATCTCTCACAGGGTGCGAGAATCCCTAGGATGGTGGTTACGTCTAGGAGCGTTATCCCTGGGAAGGTCTTTCTTCCCTCCGAAGTGGTCGGTCATAACCACCAATGCCAGCCTGACGGGCTGGGGAGGGTGTCTGGAACGATCTTCGGATCCAGGGAGTATGGTCATCGGAAGAGTCGGTTTTACCGATCAACATCCTAGAATTGAGGGCAATTTTTTCCTTGCCTCCAACACTGGACGGTCTCTTTGAGCGGTCTGCCAGTCCGAGTGAGGACAGACAACGCGACGGCGGTCGCGTATATCAACCACCAAGGCGGGACGAGGAGTTCCCATGATGGAGGTGTCTCGGATCCTGATTTGGGCCGAGACCAGGGTTCCAGCCATCTCTGCGATTCACATTCCAGGAATCCAGAATACCACAGCGGACTTCCTCAGTCGCGAGAAGATGGATCCCGGAGAATGGGGTCTTCATCCGAAAATTTTTGCACTGCTGTGCTTCCGTTGGGGAACTCACTAAGTGGACTTGATGGCGTCCAGGTTCAATACCAAACTACCGACCTTCATGTCCAGGTACAAGGACCCGAAGGCTGTGGCGGTAGACGCTCTGGTGGATCCGTGGGACCATTTCGAGCTAGTCTATGTGTAATGTATGTAGTACAGTTCATATAGCGTCTTGTGCTTGGGTGCGATGAAAACACAGGAGTCACAGGTTTGATATAGAAAAGTCCTGTATTACTTCATACAAGTTGGCAGAAATAGTCACACAGTTTGCAGACACAGAAACAGGAGACACAGCAGGCCAGAGTAATCCAAGCTCAGCAATCACTCTCCAATACAGATTCAGGATCTTCTTCTCTGTTACCGTAAGTCCATGCAAACGTGGGTCTTTCAAAGAGCAGGGTTCAGAGTCCACAAGTGCTTCAGAGTTCCTCAGTAGGAATAGCTGGAGTACAAGGTCCAAGGCTTACAGGAGTCAAGTCACAGGTTCACTGCAGGCTAGATTCTGAAGCACTGATTGCTCAGCTGTGGCTGCTTAAGAAGCAAAGGAGAGAATCAGGGCGGGAACATGCAAGCTGGAAACTCCATTTTGACTGAGGGCAAGATAGCTGCAGCAAGACAGAAAGTAAAATGGCTGACGAACAAACTGAGTTTCAGGAATATATACATAGAACCTTACATTACTCCCCCCTTAAGGACATCCTCCGGATGACCTCAGACCAGGCTTGTGTGGGTACCTCTGATGAAACTGACGGAGCAAGCGAGGAGCATTAACGTTATTGACCGGTTCCCATGAGTTGTCCTCCACTGGGTAGCCCTGCCATTTAATCAGATATTGTAACTGATTTCTATACAACCTGGAATCTAAAATCCTTTCCACCACAAATTCTTCCTGACCATCGACTAGCACTGGGTCAGGGCAAGGAGAGGAACGTCCAGGAAACGTATTGGGTGTCGCAGCCTTTAGTAGGGATACATGAAAGACAGGGTGGATTCTCATAGTTCTGGGCAGTTGAAGACGACAAGCAACGGCACTTATAATTTTACTGATTTTATAGGGTCCAATGTACTTATGTCCCAACTTAGACGATGGAATCCTTAACTTAAGATTTCTGGTTGACAGCCAGACCAAGTCTCCTACCTTGAAAGCTGGTGCAGGTTTACGAAATTTATCTGCTGCTTTCTTGTACCTTTCTTGAGCCGATTCCAGATTTTCCTTTAGAAGATCCATATTCTTCTGTAAAGACGTGATTCTTTCAGCCACTGCTGGTAAAGGCGTTTCTATGGGAAATCGTGGTAGAATGTTAGGATGATAACCTAGATTAGAGTAAAAAGGAGACTGTTTAGTGGAGGCACTCTGAGAGTTGTTATACGAGAACTCAGCTAATGGAAGTAGATCCACCCAATCATCCTGTAGGTGGCAGATAAAGCAGCGGAGATACTGCTCCAGGGTTTGATTGGTTCGTTCGGTCTGTCCATTAGTCTGGGGATGAAAAGCAGAAGAAAGGTTTACTTTAATGTCCAATGCTGCACAGAAATTTTGCCAAAACCTAGAAGTGAATTGCACCCCTCGATCCGAAATAACCTCATCCGGTACTCCATGTAAGCGAAACACATCTTTAATCATCAAATCTGATGTCTGTTTTGCAGTGGGTAAGCCGACACAAGGGATAAAATGAGCTGCCTTTGTTAGACGGTCAACCACCACTAGAATGGTGTTCTTCCCTGAGAGGTTGGTAACTCCACAATGAAGTCCATAGAAATGGATCCCCACGGGCGGGACGGGGTGGGAAGAGGCTGTAACAGACCAGTTGGTGAGGAGCGAGGTGTTTTGCATCTTGCACAGACCTCACATGAAGTGACATAATTCAAAACATCCTTCCTGCAAGTGGGCCACCAAAAGAAACGAGAAAGAAATTCCTGTGTCTTTAGAATTCCTCTATGCCCAGCTATCTTGGAATCGTGAATGAGTTGCAATACTCTTAATCTGACTGTTTCAGGAATATACAGACGTTGTCCCTGAATCCACACACCATTCTTAAAGACAAGACTTACGTCCCTTGGGGGTTGTGCCAAAAAGGAATCCGCATGGTATGCTTCCTTGATGTCCTTAAGTAGGTCTTGATTATGAATTACTCCTAGGAATCTAGAGTCAGGAAGAATAGTCTTAGGAGGAGTAATTGGACGTGTCTCTGCTGAGTAAATCCTAGAGAGTGCATCAGCCTTTCCATTGTGCGATCCTGGTCTATAAGAGATGATAAAATTAAATTGGTTTAAGAAAAGATTCCAGCGAGCCTGGCGAGGAGTCAGGCACTTAGCCGACCTGATAAACTCAAGGTTACGATGGTCTGTCAGGACGACTATTTGCTGTGCAGCTCCCTGAAGAAGGTGTCTCCATTCTTTGAAGGCGGCAATAATGGCCAACAACTCTCTATTGCCCACATCGTAGTTCCTCTCAGCCGAAGACAACTGCTGGGAAAAGAAGGCACAGGGATGCAAGACATTCTTCTCACCTGTTCTCTGAGAGAGTATAGCTCCAACGGCACAGTCTGAAGCATCCACCTCTATTATGAAGGCAAGCTCGGGGTTGGGATGTACTAGGATAGGTGCAGTGGTAAATTTATCTTTTAGACGGGAAAATGCTTCCTGGGCTTGGGGAGTCCAGGAAAACCTAGACTCTTTCCGGGTAAGTTGAGTGATAGGTGACACTACCTCAGAGAAATTTCTAATGAAACGTCTATAGAAGTTAGCAAACCCGATGAAGCGCTGTACCTCCTTCACATTTCTAGGACTTGGCCAATCCTTGATGGCTTGGGTTTTGCTTCCATCCATACTAATTCCTTGTGTAGACAGTACATACCCCAGAAATTGAATTTCGGTCCTATGGAATTCACACTTTTCAAGTTTGATGTAAAGATGATTTTGTCTTAGACGTTCCAAGACCATTCTCACATGTCCATGATGTTCCTCTGTGGAGTTAGAAAAAATTAGAATATCATCCAAATAAATCACCACGAATGTATCTAGGAGATCCCTGAAGATGTCATTCACCAAGTGTTGGAAAGTGGCTGGGGCGGTACTCAGACCAAAAGGCATAACTAGATATTCAAAGTGTCCATAGCGTGACCTGAATGCAGTCTTCCATTCATCCCCAGGTCTAATACGGACTAAGTTATAGGCCCCACGAAGATCTAGTTTAGAAAAAATTTTGGCATGTCGCACTCTCTCCAATAACTCAGGGATTAAAGGCAATGGATAACGGTTTCTAATAGTAACCTTATTGAGTTCCCTATAGTCTACGCATGGTCTCAGAGATCCATCTTTCTTCTTTACAAAGAAGATGGGTGCACCTGCAGGAGATGAAGAGGGGCGTATGAAGCCCTTGGCTAGATTTTCATCTATGTAATCCTTTAAAGCCTTTAGCTCGGGCCCGCCAGGGGGTAGATCTTACCAAAAGGTATCTCTGCTCCAGGCAATAATTCAATTGGACAATCATATGGACGGTGAGGAGGAAGCTGGTCAGCGTTCTTCTTGTCACATAAATCCACATAGTCCTGGTATACAGCTGGTAGTTCAGGGACTGACATGATTCCTTTAGGAACAGAGCAAGCTGAAACTTTTGGACTCATCTGTTTCTCTGGAAAGTGTAATTCCTTGGTCTCCCAGTTAATGGTAGGATTCTGAGCCTGCAGCCATGGTAGCCCTAGAATAATGCGAAAGTGGGGAGAAGAGATAAGCATAAAGGACAGTTTCTCTTGATGATCTTTACCCATAAGAACCCTCAAAGGCTCTGTTTCCTGATCCACTGGTCCAGAGGTCAGCAGGGAGCCATCCACAGTTTCCATCTGTACTGGAGTAGCCTTCTTCACTGAACGTATTCCCTGTTTCAGAGCAAAGGAGACATCCATAAAATTTCCACTTGCCCCTGAGTCGATCATAGCAGAGCTAGACACCCAAGCTGAGTCAACCCAGAGTTTGATGGAAAGAAAGCAATGAGAATTGTTTTTCTTACAACTCAGCTGGGACACCGCTGAGGAAACTTGAAAAATGGCAGCGTTTACACAGTCAACGTCCTCAGAGGTAACGGAGTTTAAGTCCGAGAAATCAAGATCTGTTGCTGCAGATCTCTCTGGAGCCTGAGGCTCGGACCTGACAGATCCCCTCTCGCAACACTCAGAATGAATGAGTGCTGCAGTAGTCTTACGAGAACGGCTGGGGCAGTTTATAATGAAGTGCCCTGACTTACCACAATAGAAACATAGATTCTCCTTAAAACGATGTTCCTTGCGTGCATCACTAACCCGTCGTTGTAAAGAGTCTACCTGCATGGGTTCAGGTTCAGGTTCCCGTGTAATCCTACTCAAAGGTTCCTTAGCTGGAGAGGAAGGTAGGAAAAGGTTAGTACGATTGCTTTCGAACCATCTCTCTTGCCTGCGTTCAGTCAGACGAGTATCAATACGGATGCAGTAGTTAATAAAGTCACCTAACGCAGTGGGAGGGTCGGCACGAGCAAGTTCATCCTTAATCAGTGGAGATAACCCCTTTCGAAAAATAGATTTTTTGGCGGAACTGTCCCAGGTAGTATCAAGGGCCCATCTCCTGAAATCCAAGGCATATTCAGCTACCGAGTGCTTACCTTGGCGCAAAGCTAACATGGCTGCTTCAGCTGTTGCACCTCGATTGGGGTCATCAAACACCTACCCCATGGCTGAAATAAAATCATCAAGGTGATTCAAACAATCATCCTCAGTCTCAATCAGAGGGTTTGCCCACATTAAAGCCTTGTTGGTAAGCAACATAATTATAGTAAGCACCTTAGATCGTTCAGTGGGAAATTGTGAAGCATGTGCAGAAAAAAAAAGATTGCATTGATTAATAAATCCCCTGAATTTCTCACGTTCACCGCCAAAACGAAAAGGGGGCAACTTGGGAATCCCAGCACTCGGGGCTACGGCAGGAGCCTGGACTCGCCCCTCTAGAACCTCAATCCTGGCTCGCAAATCCTGGGTAGTCTGTCCAACCACTTGCAAATTGTGATTATTGAGGTCCTGTAGATTTGTAAAACGGGTCTTTATATTCTGCAAATCTGCAAGGATATTATCAGTCACTCCGCAAAGTTCCTTTATGCGGGCCTCCATTTTCCAGATCTTTTAAGACAGGATTACTGGAAGAAGAGGAGAGAAAAAAAAAAACAATAGTGTTCACCTGTGGCAACACTGCAGAGAGAAAAAAAAAATTAAGGGAACTGCTCACCTGGAATGGTTGTGAGAAGTCACAACCACTATCATCACAGAAAGTTTCAACCAGACATCTGATATCCAGAGTTACAGCAGACAAAAAAGAGAAAAGAAAGGAAAGAAAAAAAAAACAATAGTGTTTACCTGTGGTAACACTGCAAAAAGAAAAAACTTAAGGGAATTGCTCACCTGGAATGGTTGTGAGAAGTCACAACCACTGTCATCACAGAAAGTACAACCGGACGTCTGATATCCACAGTACAGCAGACACAGCCTTCCAGACCCAGCAGACACTAACGTTTTGGCTTCAGAATCTTGTAATGTATGTAGTACAGTTCATATAGCGCCTTGTGCTTGGGTGCGATGAAAACACAGGAGTCACAGGTTTGATATAGAAAAGTCCTGTATTACTTCATACAAGTTGGCAGAAATAGTCACACAGTTTGCAGACACAGAAACAGGAGACACAGCAGGCCAGAGTAATCCAAGCTCAGCAATCACTCTCCAATACAGATTCAGGATCTTCTTCTCTGTTACCGTAAGTCCATGCAAATGTGGGTCTTTCAAAGAGCAGGGTTCAGAGTCCACAAGTGCTTCAGAGTTCCTCAGTAGGAATAGCTGGAGTACAAGGTCCAAGGCTTACAGGAGTCAAGTCACAGGTTCACTGCAGGCTAGATTCTGAAGCACTGATTGCTCAGCTGTGGCTGCTTAAGAAGCAAAGGAGAGAATCAGGGCGGGAACATGCAAGCTGGAAACTCCATTTTGACTGAGGGCAAGATAGCTGCAGCAAGACAGAAAGTAAAATGGCTGACGAACAAACTGAGTTTCAGGAATATATACATAGAACCTTACACTATGTGTTTCCGCCGATATCCTTACTCCATCTGGTGTTGCGTTGGATCAGACTGGTGAGAATTCCGGCTATTTTTGATAGCCTCAGGTTGGCCAAGAAGGACGTGGTTCTCGACACTAGTGTCGCTTTTGGCGGCGCCGCCATTCCCACTTTCCTCTTCGCCCGGACCTGTTAACCCAGGGACCCGTTTGTCATCTGGACTTGAAGTCTCTGCGTTTGACGGCGTGACTCTTGAGACTAAAATTTTTGACCCTTAGAGGTTTTTCAGCAAAGTCATTGCCACTCTGCGAGCTGCTAGTAGTTCGACTACTACTAGGATTTATCACAAGACTTGGGAAGTCTTCTTTTCGTGGTGTTCGGGTTCTTCAAGGAACCCGAAGGTTTTTCCCTTTCCCAATTTTGTCTACAGTATGGCTGGACAAAGGTTTGGCAGTGAGCTCCCTGAAAGGGCAGGTTTCTACTTTGTCCTTACTGTTTCGGAGGGCTATCAACTTCCGTAGAGTCGTACGTTTCCTTTTTCGCGGAGTAACCCGTCAGTTTCCGCCGCGGGAGGCGCCTGTGTCTCCATGGCGGTTCAACCTGCTCTTGGAGGCTCTTCAACATGTGTCTTTGAGCCTATGAGTTCTGCTACCCTTTCTCTACTTTCTGGGAAGGTTGCCTTTCTTAGTGGCGGCAACCTCTTTGAGAAGGGTTTCTGAGTTGGCGGCTCTTTCTTGTTCGCCTCCTTTCCTGGAGTTTTATTCTGATCGAGTAGTGCTTCGCACACGGGGCGACTTTCTACCTAAGGTGGTGTCGCAATTTTCATGTTAACCAGGATATGGTGTTGCCCTCGCTTTGCCTGGGCCCGAGGAATGCAAAAGAACGGACCTTGCACACATTGGATTTGGTGCGGGCTTTGTAGTTCTATTTGTCTATTACTCAAGTTTTTCGCAAGTCAGGTTCCCTGTTTGTAATTCCTGCAGGTCGCAGGTGTGGTCAACGAGTTTCCGAGGACTCTATAGCTCGTTGGTTTCGGTCGGTTTTTTTGGAAGTTTACCGACTTAAAGACGAGCCTTACCTGATTAAGGTTCGAGCTCACTCCACGAAGGCTGTGGTTTCATCGTGGATTTTTCATCAAAGGGTTTCGGCAGCTCAGCTCTGCCGAATGGCGACCTGGCGTTCTGTCCACACATTTACAAAGTTTTGTAAGGTGGACGTTAGTGCTTCCGCTGCTGCGGCCTTAGGACATAGGGTCCTTCAGGCAGCGGTGGTTTAAAGTTTTAGTTAACTTGTATTTGGCGCTTGTTGCGTTTTTATCTAGGTTGTTGGGTTTCTGCCTATTTTTGGTTTTGTTTCCCACCCTAATTTTTTAACTGCTTTGGGACGTCCCATCAGTAATGAAGTACTGTGTCTCCCTCCCTTCCATCTGCAGCTGAAAGACAGATTTTGGTAAGAACTTACCTGTAAAATCCTTTTCAGCGAAGGGAGGGAGACACAGATCCCTCCCATGGCAGAAGTGTGTTGTTGCATTTACAGATGCGGCGTGACCCGTCTCTGATAAGCGATTATCTGGGCTGAGGTCGACGCGCTACGGCTCTGTTCCAGCATTACCAGCTCATCGCAGTGGTCAGGTTCCGTAAGTAGTACCTGGAACTGTGTGGTTTTTGCCTATTTGCTTGCATAACCTGTATTCTTGTGTTTTTGCCTCTGAAGTTCTTCAGAAGGGGTTATGTTGCTCCGCTGGTGATATTGCTCTTCCTTAAGCTTGTGTACAACTGGAGAAAGCTGAGTAGGAGGAGCCCGAGCTGGAGGAGCCAGCCAGTCAACACGCTTTTAATCTGAGGTGTCATCGTGATCTGGGCTCCGCCTACCCATCAGTAATGAAGTACTGTGTCTCCCTCCCTTCCTTCGCTGAAAAGGATTTTACAGGTAAGTTCTTACCAAAATCCGTCTTTTAGGTCATTTTCCAGATTCAATACCTCATAGCCTTTGTGCTTAGTCACACAAAAGGGCCAACTGGCATGCAGCTGCAGAAGTTTTCACACCTTGGTGTTATGAGCGTCAAAGGATTTGTTCTTGGTTTTTAATTAAAGATAAACACTGCATGGCTTTTTATGGCCTTGGGGAATGCAAGGGTGGGGGCACATTTTAGGAGGGGAGAGACCTGCACTTAAGGGTATGCCCACTAAACAATATCGCTAACGGGATCGCTAAAAAACGTCACTATTTAGCGATCCCGTTAGCGATGTTGTTCAGTGCGGCAGCTTCCAGCGACGAGCTTCCTGCTGTGATCTCGCTCGTCGCTGGAATCGTTCCGGACCCTATTTCATCGCTGGCGCTCCCGCTGGGTAAGTATCTTATCGCTGTGTGGCACCTTTTCTCAGCGATTTAGCGGTACTTTTGTACCGCTAAAGTCGTTAAGAAGATCGCTAACGGCGATAGCGTCGTTAACTATATCGCTAAATGCGGCAGCATTTAGCGATATAGAAACAATCCCGCTAGCGATCTCATTAGTATGCAACGCTAACGAGATCGCTAGCGGGATAGCTTAGTGTGGCAGTACCTTTAGTCCCTCACAAAGGGGTTGAAGCTATGTCACTTTTCCAGAGTCTTTGTTCTACCAGTAATTTGGGAACCCCCTATATTTCCAGTGACAGATGATGGACCTGAGTAGGGGCTGGTTTCATGTGGGATAAGTTAGGGATTTTATTGGTAACTTCCAGAATAAGCCTGGATCACAATCTTGTGTTCTACGCTGAATGCTTATATTGGGGTTTCTATGTACATTCCACAAAAATACGATTCAAACAAAACCCTCTTTAGAAGCACCCACCATAATGAGGCAAATGGAGACACTTTGGACTCTGTTTGGTGTCTGTTCCGGTGGTATCTATCTTTTTAGGTGTGCACAGAACTGTGGTCGACCACACTTGTGCGCTAAAACAAAATGCCTAAAATGATGGGACACCACCTTAACAGAGACCAGGAGGAGACCAAAATGACCCCATCTGCCTCATAAGTGAGTAGTTTCTTCGGGTGTTTGTCTGAATCACGGTTTTTGGAATTTACATGGCAATCCCAATGTAAGTGCTCAGCATGGAGCACAAGATAAATATGAACTGAGCCTTTTTCCGATTTTTTTGGAGTTAGAATGAATAAATAGACAGCAGTACAAGAATAGTTCAGATATTTATTTTTGCACAGTTCAGCCTCGAATGGGTCCAAAACTGGTCAGGGTCAGACAATATTTTTTACGAACACATTGGAAATCCCTATTGAATCTTTATTTTTGTAAATGATATATGTGTGGAGGCCAGAATTCTGAAATGAAGACTTTTGCTGCTCTCACTGTAAAATGATGATAATAGTAGTAAACATAACCTGTATAAGTTTTTCCAGCCTCAAAAAAAATCATGGACTTCTAAATTTTGTGTTATGCACAGGACAAAGGAGTGCCCTACTTTTATGGACTGTCCTGGTATTTCTGGACAGTTTGCTACCCCTGCTGTTGGCAAGGAGAGAAGCAGAGCAAATCCAACCTTTCACAAAATTCCAATTATTGATATACGCAGTGCTTCCTGATGACATTACCATCGATAGTTGCTTTGTTTCATTTTAGGTGGTCTGGTATATTACACCATAGTTTATGAGGTAACACTGTATGTAATACAGATTCGTTGACATAAAGAATGTTAATGCACACCACTTGAGGTTCTCACCTAGGGCAACGCGTTTATTTAAACCTCATATGACATTCAATGTAAGTGTAAAAGTTCTTTCTCCTTCTTCTAAAGTGGAAAAGTTATCCTGTGCGCCGATATGTTATTGTAATATATACGTCCCATGCTGTTTCCTTAAAAGGAAAGCTTTCTCTCCCTTTCTATCTAACATGGAAGTCGCATTGCGTGACTTCCAACTAATTTTTCCAACTTGACAAATGCACTTTTCAATCATTCAAAATTATATTTTCTGCCCACAGAAAATGAAGAAGGCCACTGATTACTGTAGTAGCAATTACTGTAGTCTTCAAGATAAGCCACTAGTATCTGACTGACCTATCTGACTCTCAGGAACCCATTAATTGAGTAAAAGGGGCAAAGTGCTTTATGAAACCAGTAGTGGCCTCGTATTGCAGCAGCTCTGCTTCATTCAATTGAAAAGGACCTTGCTGTATGCACTTGCTTAAGGGTGAAAGCACCCTTAAGCGTAACTGTCATTTTAATTTTTATTTCATAAATCAATAGTACTGAAAAAATTGTATCTAGCTAGATAGGAGGTAGGAGGGTGGATGGGGAGGGAGGATCTCTGTCTGTAGCTCCTCCCTCTTCCTGTCTACATAGAATCTTATCAGTAGCAGCTGTCATCTGCCAAATCTCAGTAATGGAAAATCTGTCTGCACGGAATACAGATTTTACTGCAGATTTGAGAATTTTGAGAACGACTGATCAATTCTGGCAGAGGAAGAAGCTGATTTCTCTGATAAGATATATTACAAAGTTGCTCATTTTCATGTGTACTAATGATTTATGAAATGAAAACTAAAAGGACTGTCAATCTTTAAAAACAGGAGATCAGTAAAGAAAATGCTTATGGGCATAAGACCCTATGCAAATGTATAGCTATTCATTTTTCATTATAGAAAAAAGAAATATTGGAAATTTGATAGCTGGTTTAAACAGTTAAAAGAAAAATAGCTTATCTGCACTGCCTTGCGAAAGTATTCGGCCCCTTGGAACTTTTCAACCTTTTCCCACATATCATGCTTCAAACAGAAAGATACCAAATGTAAATTTTTGGTGAAAATATCAACAACAAGTGGGACACAATTGTGAAGCTGAACGAAATTTATTGTTTATTTAAAATTTTTGTGGAAATACAAAAACTGAAAAGTGGGGCGTGCAATATTATTCGCCCCTTTACTTTCAGTGCAGCAAACTCACTCCAGAAGTTCATTGTGGATCTCTGAATGATCCAATGTTGTCCTAAATGACTACTGATGATAAATATAATCCACCTGTGTAATCAAGTCTCCTATTAATGCACCTGCTCTTTGATAGTCTAAGGGTTCTGTTTGAAGCACAGAGAGCATCATGAAGACCAAGGAAGACAATAGGCAGGTCCGTGATACTGTTGTGGAGAAGTTTAAAGCCGGATTTGGATACAAAATAATTTCCAAAACTTTAAACATCCCAAGGAGCACTGTGCAAGCGATCATATTGAAATGGAAGGAGTATCATACCACTGCAAATCTACAAAGACCCGGCTGTCCCTCTAAACTTTCATCTCAAACAAGGAGAAGACTGATCAGAGATGCAGCCAAGAGGCCATGATCACTCTGGATGAACTGCAGAGATCTACAGCTGAGGTGGGACAGTCTGTCCATAGGACAACAATCAGTCGTACACTGCACAAATCTGGCCTTTATGGAAGAGTGGCAAGAAGAAAGCCATTTCTCAAAGATATCCATAAAAAGTGTAATTTAAAGTTTGCAACAAGCCACCTGGGAGACACACCAAACATGTGGAAGAAGGTGCTCTGGTCAGATGAAACCAAAATCGAACTTTTTGGCAACAATGTCAAACAATATGTTAGGGTAAAGGCAACACAGCTCATCACCCTCAACACAGCATCCCCACTGTCAAACATGGTGGTGGCAGTATCATGGTTTGGGCCTGCTTTTCTTCAGCAGGGACAGGGAAGATGGTTAAAATTGATGGGAAGATGGTTGAAGCCAAATACAGGACCATTCTTGAAGAAAACCTGTAGGAGTCTGCAAAAGACCTGAGACTGGGACGGAGACTTGTCTTCCAACAAGACAATGATCCCAAACATAAAGCAAAATCTACAGTGGATTGGTTCACAAACAAACGTATCCAGGTGTTAGAATAGCCAAGTCAAAGTTTCCAGACCTGAATCTAATCGAGAATCTGTCGAAAGAGCTGAAAACTGCTGTTCACAAACGATCTCCATCCAACCTCACTGATCTCGAGCTGTTTGCCAAGGAGGAATGGGCAAGAATTTCAGTCTCTCGATGTACAAAACTGATAGAGACATACCCCAAGTGACTTGCAGCTGTAATCGCAGCAAAAGGTGGCGCAACAAAGTATTAAGTTAAAGGGGCCGAATAATATTGCACGCCCCACTTTTCAGTTTTTGTATTTCCACAAAAATTTAAAATAACCAATAAATTTCGTTCAACTTCACAATTGTGTCCCACTTGTTGATTCTTCACCAAAAATTTACATTTGGTATCTTTATGTTTGAAGCATGATATCTGGGAAAAGGATGAACAGTTCCAGGGGGCCGAATACTTTTGCAAGGCACTGTATGTATACAGTGAGGGTGATCAATGAGTGGAACAGGCTGCGAAGAGAGATGTGAGGTTCTCCTTCAATGGAAGTCTTCAAAGAGAGGCTGGACAGACATCTGTCTGACATGGTTTAGTGAATCCTGCATTGAGCAGGAGGTTGGACATGATGACCCTGGAGGTCCCTTCCAACTAACATTCTATGATTCTATGACTACTAGTATGGCTACAAAAATTAATACCCACACAGTTTTTACAACCGGATAAGAACTGGTATACCGATTGCTACCAATTTCCAGTCATAATTCAGAGTGAACAGTATATTTGAGTTATGTTGATGGCTGCATCATTGAGCTTGATGGAGCAGTAGTATTCACACACAGCTGCACTGCTCTTAATATAGTCTGTGCCATAGATAATATGCTGTTGCGAATATGGGGTAAGTGCCATATTGATTTTTAAAGCCGCTGGTGTTCTAGCAGTAAGGTCATTGATTTCTGTACAAATTGAGGTAGACTCTAAATTTCTTAAAAAGTAAAATCAGCTTCAAATATTATCACATTAGAAATACCTTCATGTTACTGCAGAGTAAGAGAAATGATAAAATATTCATAATTATTTATCTGCCATATTAGCTCTTGTAACAACAAATCGTGTATCTTATTTTCATTGGTGTTCAAGATAAGTTTAAATTATCTTCATCATCAATTTTAAAGGATATTTGTCATCAGAGAAGACCTATTGTTTAAATCAGGGCTATGTGTTACATTTTTTTTATTCTTGGCAATGTTTTTTTATTCCATATTATCCATATTAACCAGTTTAAGACTGGACCATTTTCCTCTGTCCCTAATCAGTAACATTTTGTTGCTTTTTTCGTACATGCAGTTGAAAGATATCAAATTATTTATTGTTATTATCATTACTGTATATTTATTAATTATTTTTATCTTTATCAATTAGTTAAAACTAATTTTGCATCTTTCTTTGTGACGGGACCCGACTATGAATAAGGGACATCTAAACGATAAGTGTCCTCTTTTCTGATACTATATTTATGATGGGGATTTCTTATGCATTATGTGATGGTGGAAATTTCTGATACCACATTGGATTATAACAAATTATTTCTTAAGTGATAAATGTTTTATTCTGATTCCATATAGGATGGTGGGAATTCTGATACATATAGGATGGTGGGAATCTCTGTTACCATATTGGATGGTTGGAATCTCTGATACCATATTGGATGTGGGAATCTCTGATACCATATTGGATGGTGGGAATCTCTGATTCCATATAGGATGGTGGGAATCTCTGATACCATATAGGATGGTGGAATCTCTGTTACCATATTGGATGGTTGGAATCTCTGATACCATATTGGATGGTGGAAATCTCTGATATCATATTGGATGGTGGGAATCTCTGATTCCATATAGGATGGTGGGAATCTCTGATACCATATTGGATGGTGGGAATCGCTGATACCATATTGGATGGTTGGAATCTCTGTTACCATATTGGATGGTGGGAATCTCTGATACCATATTGGATGGTGGGAATCTCTGATACCATATTGGATGGTGGGAATCTCTGTTACCATATTGGATGGTGGGAATCTCTGATACCATATTGGATGGTGTGATTTTGAACAAGGGATCTCTAATGATTAATGTGTATAATTCCCTGATACCATTCTGATTTTTGCTTTTCTGATACCATATTGATGGGTCCTTTCTACAGGGGTGATATCTGAAAACACCAATGGGGACATTAGTACATTATAAATCATAGGCCTTATGCTAGTTCAAAAAACCAGGTAGGCTAAGATAACGCAAGCCTACTGCATCATCACATGTTTGTTAGCCATCCCAGTTTAGCGTTAATTCCACTGATATATGTGGTTATAACCATTGCACGATGCCCACTTATTGCACAACACCCAATAAACAATCAACAAAAAGTGAAATTAAAGATAAACCTAGCTTAGCTTGCGTATCCCTCCATGATAAGAGTTCCTAAGGAGGCATATGGAAACTTCAGTGTTCCTTCAGAATATCCGAGATGATAATGACGCCAATAAGTGGGACCCTCTCCCCTTATCTATTTAACACTGGTTTTTGGGTGGGTTAAAAACAGGGTCATTTAGGAACAGCCTACGTGGAGCGGAGGCACCAAAACGCGTTATCATTAGGGTGTTAACCTCCGCTGTCAGGTAGTGATCTCTAAATAGGGATTCGGAGGATAGTTTTTCTCTCCTTACCCCTAAAATTTATTGTTTTCTTCTCAGTTACTGCTCAAATCCCCTGATTTGTATTTTGGTACTTATTGTGGTGATCTTATATTTGGCATTTTTTCCCCTATATATAACCCTGGACTGCTTAGATAGAGCTATGGCACAGCCCCCTTATTTTGATTTTTAAGGTTTTGTTGGTTGGTGTTTTCTTTATTTTTAGCGTCCAACAGGGATTTTAGGGACAGCAGCTGTGGAGCAGGGGCGCCAATTGCGTCTCAAGAGGGTGTCAACCTCCGCTGTCAGGCAGGGGTATTGTATAGGGCCTACTAGGGTACATGTAGGGCCCTTTTTTTGCACCCCTTAATTGGTGATGACTTTTTTCTACGTGATTTTGATCAGTGAATGGGTGCTTGGATTTTTCTTGTTTTCATATTTTCGATGGTTTTTTAAACATGACTAATAAAGTTGATCTTTTCTGATTAGTTTGTCTTTTGATGAGCCCTTTTTTGAGAACTAGTCCTCTTTTATCTCAATCTTTTGATTGAATTGGAGAATTACTTAAATTTAATGATAACGGGGAGGTCTCTGATGAATCTCTGTGGCTGGCGCATAAGGCATTCATGAGGGGGTCCTTGTAAAAATGGCGTCCTTTGAGAAAAAACAAAAAGCTAAAGCTATAGGTGACTTACTTGGGAAAATCGGGTTGTTGGAGAATTTGAATAAAGTCTCTTCCTCGTCTAACACTCTTCAAGAGATCCTAACCTGCGGACTGCAATTGCGTCCTCTTCTCCTATCTGCATATGAGAATCTCAGGAAAACTAGGTCCCAATTCTATGCCCTGGGAGATAGAGCAGGGAAACTTCTCGCAAGGAGAGTCAGAAAACAAGAATTAAAAAATAAAATTGATTACCTTGATGGCCCAAGGGGTACTAAAATTTGTAACCCTCTGCACATTGCTGAAGAATTTGCTAAATATTACTCGAATATATATAATCTGAAAGATGACCCCGGTACTTTCCAACCTTCTCTTTCTTTAATACGTGATTATTTAGATAAACTACAGTTGCCTAAAGTGTCTGAGGAACAACTTGGTCAACTTAATAAGCCTTTCTCCTTGCGAGAGGTCTTAGATGCCATTAGGACTTCTAAATCCAATTCTGCTCCTGGGCCTGATGGCCTTCAGAATGAATACTATAAACTTTTCAATAATATACTTGCCCCATATCTGTTGAGATCCTTTAATTTCTGGCAAAAAATATGAACTATTGCCCCAGTGGGATTGGAAGCCTCGATAACCACTATTCCCATACCAGGAAAACGTCTCACCTCCCTGGCCAACTTTAGACCCATCTCTTTACTTAATTGTGATCTGAAATTATTTGCTAAACTCCTTGCTTTCAGATTATATAAGATTTTGCCTTTCTTGATAAATCCAGATCAGGTGGGCTTTGTCGCTGGTCGCCAATCCAGAGATGGAACTAGAAGATTGATCAATTTAATTTGTGTTGCCGAAGTGTCTGGTTGTCCCAGTGCTCTCTTGTCATTGGATGTCAAAAAGGCTTTTGACCGGGTGCACTGGGGCTATCTAGATGGGACTTTATCTAAATTTGATTTTGTGGGTCATATTAAATCAGCTGTCCTATCTTTATATTCTAACCCTAATGCATCAGTTGTGGCCTCGGGAATTTAGATTGCGGAACTCCTCTATCTCTTAATGGCACCCGCCAGGGCTGTCCATTATCCCCGCTCATCTTTGCTTTAGTTATGAAACCCCTGGCGGAATCCATTCGAAAAAATGAAGGTATCTCAGGTTTTCAAGTTGGTAAAATTAACCATGTGATAGGTCTTCATGGTGATGACATAATTATACTGTGCACAAATTTGGAGAGATCCCTACCTGAGGTTATTGATGAGCTTGAGAAGTTTTCAAAATGTTCCTATTATAAACTGAATGCTTTTAAATCTCTGATTTTCCCCATTGCAGTTCCACTCGCCCTGAGAGACAATCTATAAATCTATTTCCCTTTAAATGGCAAATTGAAGGTATTCTGTATTTGGGAATATTACTGACATCATCTCATCCTTAAAGAAAACTTTAATAAGCTATATAGTTCCTTAAATGCGGAGTTGGATAGATATTCGGGACTACATTTATCTTGGATGGCTAGAATACAGTCCTTTAAGATGGTATTTTTACAAAAATTTTATATTTTTTTCACTGTATCCCTTTAAAAATACCCAGGTCATTAATTCAGCAACTCCAATCGCTTATCGGGAAATTTATTTGGGCAAAGAAGAGGGCCAGAGTGGCTTATAAATCTATGGTTTGCAGTTATATCCGGGGAGGACTGGGTGTTCCCAATATTATGGCTTACCACAGGGCAGCATTACTTGAGGGTGTGGGGTTTTGGTGGTCTCAGGCGTCCTCACATAGTTGGCTCCAAATTGAAAATTTTTTCGCATGGAGGGGCTCTTCGAGACTTCTTTTGGAAGCCGAACGTTTATCGCCGACTAATTTGAATCTGGTTCTCCCAACTATGAGGTCATCACTGTTTGTGTGGAGGCTCTGGGTGGGATTGGGTGACTTTCCATCTCTTGCAAAAATTTCCATTAAAGCAGAGGATGCCCATATCCCACACCTCAATTTGAACAATTGGTATAGGTTGGGGGTCACTTGCTTAGCTGACTTATTTAATAACAAATCATTTACTTTCTTTGAATCTGTGGTGAAGACCCAAAAATTAGAATGAAATTTTTTTATCAATACCTACAGGTCAGACACTTCCTTGCTCCCCTACAATTATTTAATAAGAAACCTAGTATATCTTTATTTGGGAAGTACTTTGATCGTACTGATACAGCTTTGAGAGGTCTGTCTATAATCTATGGGGTTTTGACCACATCTGGTCATGTGGAACGCTGACTGTATATGGCGAGATGGGAACGAGATCTTGGCCTTTCTTTTTCGATTGGGGATTGGCAGGAAGCCTCTAGTTGCATACTTAAATCTTCACGTTGCATAAATCATTTAGAACAATTGAAAAAGGTGCATATGAGATGGTATTTGACCCCAGATAGACTAGCTCATAGTTCTTCAAGTCAGTCTCCTTTGTGCTGGAAGGGATGTGGCTCTGTTGGGTCTTTAGCTCATAACTTCTGGTATTGCCCCCTGATTCAAGTATTTGGGTGGGTGTTTTTGAATTGATATCTGAGCTTATAAATGTCCAAACTGCCCCTTCCCCTGCCCTAGCAGTCCTAAATATGGGCACTGATTGCTTTCCCAGAGACTATAGGAATATGGTAGTGCAAGTCCTTATTGCTGCTAGATAGTGTATTGCTGCTACGTGGAGAGCTCCGTTCCCTCCATCGCTGTCTCAACTCTGTGATAAAATCAATACTCATTTTCATCTGAAGTTTCATCTTGCTCAAAACCATATATCCAGATCCAAAATCACCAAATTGTGGAAACTCTGGTCCTCCTCAAATTATGCTACTCTTCTCCCTCCTTCCTCTAGTTAAGACCTCAGAACTTTATATTGGTTTTACATGATTAGATATGAGACCAGTGACTATCGGTCAGATCTTTCCCCGCTCCCTTATTCCCCTTCTTTCAATGTTAAACTGTATATGTTTATATGTTTTGTATCTCCTTATGTTGGGACCTGTGATCCTAACTTATTTTTGTATTGCCTGTATCGCTTTATTGTTCTTGTACTGTTTGATGTTCTTCAATTTGAAAAATTTAAATAAAGATTGGACAAAAAAAAGACAGATGTAAATAAAAATGGTACAGCTGAAAACGTCATCTTGTCCCGCAAAAAAATAAACTGCCATACAGTTCCATCAGCAGAAAAATAAAAAAGGTTATAGCTCTCAGAATAAAACAATGCAAAAATAATTATTTTTTATATAAAATAGTTTTTATTGTGTAAAAACGCCAAAACATAAAGAAATGATAAAAATGAGGTATTGCTGTAATCGTACTGTCCGGAAAAGCTGTCTTGCCAATTTAACCACACGCGGAACGGTATAAAAAAACAAAAACAAAAAGCAATTCCTGAATTGCTGGTTTTTGTTCAATCCGTCTCCCAAAAATCAAAATAGAAAACTATCAAAAAATGTCACGTGACCGAAAATGGTACCAATAAAAACTCCAGCTCATCCCGCAAAAAACAAGCCCTCACATGACTCTGTCGGCCGAAATATAAAAATATTATAGCTCTCAAAAAATAGTGTTGCAAAAACTAGTTTTTGCAATATAAAGTGTCTTTTAGTGTGTGACAGCAGCCAAACATAAAAACCTGATATAAATCTGGTATCGCTGTAATTGCACTGACCCGAAGAATAAAGTCGCCTAACCACTTATACCGCACTGAGAACTGTGTAAAAAATAAATAAAATCAATTCTTCATATGCTGTTGATTTTTTTATTCTGCCTCCCAAAGATTGCAGTAAGGCTCAGCACCCATTTATCCGGTGCTCTGCACTGAGCACTTACACCGGGGTTTCCGTGTAAATCTGTGAAATACGCGATTCACACAGACAGAAGATTCCCTATAATGAGGCAGATGGAGGCACTGTAAATGCAGTCTGACCTGTGATCCGGGGGTGTCCGTCTTTTTCGGATTGCATAAAAGTGCCGCCGGCCACAGTTTTGTGCACTTCTGAAAAGGACGCTGTTGAACAGAGGCCAGACGGAGTCCAGTGTAACTCTGCTGCCTCATTATAGTGAATGGATTCCTTGGGTATTTCATCTGTCACATCACTCGGAGATTTAGATGGAAACCCCGATGTAAGTGCTCAGCGTGGAGCGCCGGATGAATGTGATCCCAAACGTTATGTAAAATGTTCCCAATAAAAGCTTCAACTCAATAAAGAAAAAGCAAGCCCTTACTTACGAAAGTATAGGGGCTTCCACATTACTGTTAGCACAAAGGTTCTGGAAAAGCTAAATGGCTCCTCGCTCCCCAAAAGAAATTCAGCTAATTCTCTGCTCCCAATTCCAAATGCCCCCTTCCATTCTGAGCACCAGTGTGCCTAAACAACATTTAGCGCCCACATGTTTGGCATTTCTGTAGTGATAAGAGCCCGCCTAATTTACAGCGGCGTGTCTCCAGAAGCGTGAGCTGGACATAACGTACTGGTCACTGGAGCGTACTGGTCACTACAGCGTCAGTTTGCAATTTTCACTCAGCAACATCCACTGCTACCTGTTTCTTGAAAATGCCCATCGCAATCTAGTCTAACAAAATCTGTGTTTCAGAAGGCAGAAAATCTGCTTTCCCTCCCGATTCACTCCGTATGGCAAAGTAGTACTGTACAGCCACATATGGGGTATTTCTACATTCAGGAGAAATTGTGGGACAAATTCTGGTGCCATTTTTACCCATTTCCCAGTGTGAAAATGTAAAACTTCTGGCTAATACACAATCTTGACGGTAAAAATGTAAATTATTTTTTCTTCACTGCACAATGGTATAAAAGTCTGTGACACACCTGTGTGGTGTCAATATAATTACCGCATACCTAGATGAATTCATTGAGAAGTTTAATTGGTGAAGTGGGGTTACTTATGGGAGGTTCTGCTGTTCTGGCACCTTAGGGGCTCTGCCAATGTGACATGGTACCCTCAAACAAGTGCAGCAAAATCTGCACTGTAATATGTAGCTACTTCCTTTCTGAGCTTTGCGCTGTGCCTCAAAATTAGCTTTTGACCACATTTGGGGTATCGGTGAACTCAGGAGAAATTGCACAACAAACTTTGGGGTCTATTTTCTCTTTTTGCCCTTGTGAAAATACAAAATTTGTAGCTAAAAAAGATTTTTGTAGGAAAAATGTGATGTTTTCTATTTTCACGGCTTAACATTATAAATTTCTATGAAGTACCTGAGGGTTCAAGATGCTCAATACACATCTAGATAAGGTTCCAAAGGGGTCTAGTTTCCTTAATGGTGTCATTTGTGGAGGGTTTCCACTGTTTAGGCACATCAGGGGCTCTTCAAACACGACATGGCGTCTGCTAATTATTCCATCAAATTTTGCATTCAAAAAGTCAAATGCCTCTCCTTCCCTTCCAAACTCTGCCGTGCGCCCAACAGTAGTGTTCCCCCACATATGGGGTATCAGTGTACTCAGGAGAAATTGCACAACAAATTGTATCGAGCAATTTCTCCTGCTACCCTTAAGGTGCCAACCTCCGCTGCCAGGAAGGGAGAACATTTAGGAGGAACTAGGGACTTACTAGGTCCACATATTTACCTCCTTAGGAATTATTGGGTGATCCCAGACACCGCTTTAACACTCTAGTTTGTTTTTCTGTGTACGTGCTGTTGGTGATTAGTCTTTAGTGCTTTTAGAAAGAGAAATAAAAGTAAATTTTTAGGAGTCAATTTTTTCTTGTGGTTGTTAATTCTTGACTTTGGTCTCACCTAGTTATATATGATTTGGTGTTTCCTGCTCCCTCCCTAGACCCATCAATAATCGCTGGTTCAGGAGGTGGGAGTGGCATTAGCACGTCCTTTTACTGTACACACAGCACTTATTCAGAAATGTGTATACACCACTCGAGAAGACTGAGACTGTAATAAACAGTCTCTACCTTCCCTATGCGAGCTCGGCTTGTTTGCCAGCTGGCTGCCCACTCTCTCAGCTGCACGGTCACTTGCAATTGCTGTACTTTGCAACGATGTTTTAGAATGTCTCTGCAAAGTAGAATGCAGACGGGGCTGATGTTTAGTATATTTATAGGCAGTCCAGAAGTAGTTAAAAATAAAAATATTGCAGCGTTCACACTTGCCACCCGGGTTGTTTTGCACTCTTAATTTCCTACTCTTCCATGACGTCCATGTGTGAATGTCATTGTGAAGGGAGGGGGAGCAGGGGAGCTATGACATGCCTACTGTGATTGGTGGATCCTCTATTATCTGTCATTGTAATCCTGCCTGTGATGATAAGGAAATTATTGTAAACTCTTCCTAAAAGAACAGGAATTCAGAGTCTAAAGAAGCCCCAGTGAGCTGGCTGTCAGTCAGTGCCAGGGCGTGGTTACAGCCTCCGTTCACTATGCACTAAGCGGTGACTGAAGTCGCGCTGGTTGCATCAGTCCAAATACGCCTCAACTGCAGATTGACTAGTTACATTGTTTTTTGGCTCACATCATGGTTAAAATCTGCCTGTGTAACCTGCCTCAACAAGTCAGTCCCTTATTGAGCCTATTCTCTGCCTGTATAAAAAGACCTTTGGGTGTGACGTATCCTCGGCAAGTGGAGATGACACTGATGTGTATCTTCCCTCCGTATGGTCGGACTCTCTTTCTCTGCCACAATGTATGGTGACAATACCTTGCTGTAATCCCTCATTTTATGTGAGGTTATTATTGTTTTTACTAATTAGACATAGAAAAGTAAAGGAGAATGGGAACTATTACAATGACTGCATAGTCTAATTGCTCAGAAAAACTAAAAAATGAAAATGTTTCTTGAGTCTGAATGACTTTGTGTCAGGGCTGCTGATACTTGGAAAACACAATGAATCACCATTTTTAGACAGTGTGTACTACTATTAGAAAGCACTTAGCCGGGGCAATATGGAGACCTTAGCAGTGACACCTGTCATGTGACCAAAGTTTGGTATGTCGCAGTGTAATACAAGGGAATGGGGTCACATTGTGACCCCCAGGGTTGAAGCAGCTGCAACAAGCAAGGCCAACCACATTAGATTTTTTTTCAGCTTATATGTGGCAGTACCCTTGGGGTCGCAACTTGATCATATTGACTTTCATGGTGCTGCGATGTAGCAGCGACTTCAAGCGAACTTTGGTCTTGTGACAGTTCGCAACCAAAGTCGCTGTTTAGCCCCACCTAGTAGTGCATACTGTGTATTAGAAATGTAACCTTGGCCCCACAATTTTGTTTTTTAATATCTGTTATTCATATACAGCACTGGCAAAAATTAAGAGACCACTGCAAAATTTTCAGTTTGTCTGATTTTTCACTTTATAGGTATATTTTTGAGTAAAATGTAAATTGCTCTTTTATTGTACAGTATAAACTACTGACAACATGTCTCCAAATTTCTAAGCAATAAATTTTGTATTTATTTTCAGAAAATGAGAAATGGTCAAAATAAAAAAAATGCAGTGCTTGTAGACCTCAAATAGTGCTAAGAAAACAAGTTCATAATCATTTAGAAACAACAATACTAATGTTTTAACTCAGGAAGAGTTCAGAAATCAGTATTTTGTGGAATAACCATGATTTTTAATCTCAGCATTCATGCGTCTTGGCATGCTTTCCACCAGTCTTTCACACTGCTTTTGGGTGACCTTATGCCACTCCTGGTACAAAGATTTAAGCAGTTCTTTGTTTGATGGCTTGTGATATCCATCTTCCTCTTGATTACATTCCAGAGGTTTTCAATGGGGTTCAGGTCTGGAGATTGGGCTGGTCGTGACAGGGATTTGATGTGGTGGTCCTTCATTCACACATTGATTGACCTAGCTGTGTGGCATGGTGCATTGTCCTGCTGGAAAAACAGTCCTCAGAGTTGGGGAACATTGCCTGAGCAGAAGGAATCAACTGTTTTTCCAGGATAACCTTGTATGCGGCTTGATTCATACGTCCTTCGCAAAGATTAACCTGCCCAATTCCAGCATTGCTGAAGCATCCCCAGATCATCACCGATCCTCCACCAATTTCACAGTGGGTGCAAGACACTTGGTTGTGCTTGCACTCAAGGTGTTGGGCAAAGCTGAAAATTACACTCATCAGAGAAGATTACCTTACTCCAGTCCTCTATGGTCCAATCCTTATGGTCTTTGGCAAACTTCTGCCTGGCTCTCCTTTGCTTCTCATTGATGAAAGGCTTTTTTCTAGCTTTACATGACTTCAGCCCTGCCTCTAGGAGCCTGTTACGAACTGTACTTGCCGTGCACTTCGCCCCAGCTGCCATTTGCCATTTCTTTTGTAGATCACTTGATGTCATCCAGTGGTTGCTGAGTGACATTCAAATAAGATGATGGTCATCCCGGTCAGTGGAGAGTCATTTTCGCCCTCTGTCGGTCTGTAGCTTTGTAATCCCCAATGTCTGCTGTTTGACCTTGTTGTAATGGACTGCCGTCTTAGAAATTTTAACCCCTCTCTGCCATCAGACGTACTATTCCGTCCATGTGACCCTGGACCTAATTCCCATGGACGGAATAGTACGTCATAGGCGATCAGCTGCGCTCCCGGGGGAGCGTAGCTGATCGCCGCCGGGTGTCAGCTGTATATCACAGCTGACACCCAGCACTATGTGTCAGGAGCGGTCACGGACCGCTCCCGGCACATTAACCCCTAGCACACCGCGATCAAACATGATCGCGGTGTGCCCGGGGCACAGGGGAGGATCGCACAGGCAGGGGGCTCCCTGCGCGCCCCCCTGAGACCCTCAGAGCAGCGCGAGTGTCGCGCTGTTCCGAGGGTCCGTCCTCCCTCCAGGTCCCCGGATCCAAGATGGCGCCGGGGTCCTACAGGGAGGCGGCTTCCTCAGTGCCTGCTGAGAGCAGGCGCAGAGGAAGCTGCAGCGATGCCAGAGCGATCGCTGGTGTGACAGAGTGCTGTGCACCTGTCACACCAGCGATCTGCTAAAATACTGTGAGTCCCACCTGGGACAAAGTAAAAAAAATAAAAATAAAAAGTGGTAAAAAAAATCAAAAAAAAAAAAAAAATTCCCCAATAAATTCATTTCTTCCTGTAAATAAAAAAAACAAAACAATAAAAGTACACATATTTGGTATCGCCGCGTCCGTAACGACCGCCCTATAAAACTGTCCCACTAGTTAACCCCTTTAGTGAACCCCTTAAAAAAAAAAAAAAAAACTAAGCAAAAAATCAATGCTTTATCATCATACCGCGAACAAAAGTGGAATAACACGCGATCAAAAAAACAGATATAAATAAACATGGTACCGCTGAAAACGTCATCTTGTCCCGCAAAAAACGAGCCGTCATTCAGCATCATCAGCGAAAAAATAAAAAAGTTATAGCTCGCAGAATAAAGCGATGCAAAAATAATGATTTTTTATATAAAATTGTTTTTATTCTATAAAAGCGCCAAAACATAAAAAAATGATATAAATGAGGTATCGCCATAATCGTACTGACCCGAAAATAAAACTGCTTTATCAATTTTACCACACGCGGAACGATATAAACGCCTCCCCCAAAAGAAATTCATGAATTGCTGATTTTTGTTCATTCTAACCTCCCAAAAATCGAAATAAAAAGCGATCAAAAAATGTCACGTGCTCAAAAATGGTACCAATAAAAACGTCACCTCGTCCCGCAAAAAATAAGACCTCACATGACTCTGTGGGCCAAAATATGCAAAAATTATAGCTCTCAAAATGTGGTGATGCAAAAAACTACTTTTCGCAATAAAAAGCGTCTTTTAGCGTGACAGCTGCCAATCACAAAAACCCGCTATAAACGGTAAATCAAACCCCCTGCATCACCCCTTAGTTAGGGAAAAATAATAAAATTAAAAAAATGTATTTATTTCCATTTTCCCATTAGGGTTAGTGTTGCGGCTAAAGTTAGGGTTAGGATTGGCGCTAAAGTTAGTATTAGGGTTATGGTTTGGATTAGGGTTAGGGGTGTGTTAGGGTTAGGTTTGTGGTTAGGGTTGGGACTAGGGTTAGGGGTATGTTGGGGTTAGGGTTGGAGTTAGGATTGGGGGGTTTCTGCTGTTTAGGCACATCAGGGGCTCTCCAAATGTGACATGGCGTCTGATCTCAATTCCCGCCAATTCTGCATTGAAAAAGTCAAACGGTGCTCCTTCACTTCTGAGCTCTGCCATGCGCCCAAACAGTAGTTTACCCCCGCATATGGGGTATCAGCGTACTCTGTACCCCAAGAGTTATTGTGCAATTTGTCCTATTTCTTCTGTTACCCTTGGGAAAATAAAAAACTGGGGGCGACAAAATCATTTTTGTAAAAAAAAAATGATTTTTTTGTTTTTACGGCTGTATGTTATAAATTTTCTGTGAAGCACTTGGGGCTTCATAGCGCTCACCACACTTCTAGATAAGTTCCTTGTGGGGTCTATTTTCCAAAATGGGGTCACTTGTGGGGGGTTTCCACTGTTTAGGCGCATCAGGGGCTCTCCAAATGCGACATGACGCCCCCAGACCATTCCATCAAAGTCTGCAATCAAAAACGTCACTACTTCCCTTCCGAGCCCAGACGTGCACCCATACAGTCGTTTTCTCACACATGTTGGGTATCAGCGTACTCAGGACAAATTGGACAACAACTTTTGGGGTCCAATTTCTCCTGTTACCCTTGTGAAAATAAAATATTGGGGGCGAAAAAATCATTTTTGTAAAAAAAAAAGGATTTTTTATTTTTACAGCTGTACGTTATAAACTTCTGTGAAGCACTTAGGGGTTCAAAGTGCTCAACATACTTCTAGATAAGTTCCTTGTGGGGTCTATTTTCCAAAATGGGGTCACTTGTGGGGGGTTTCCACTGTTTAGGCGCATCAGGGGCTCTCCAAATGCGACATGACGCCCCCAGACCATTCCATCAAAGTCTGCAATCCAAAACGTCACTACTTCCCTTCCGAGCCCAGACGTGCACCCATACAGTCGTTTTCTCACACATGTTGGGTATCAGCGTACTCAGGACAAATTGGACAACAACTTTTGGGGTCCAATTTCTCCTGTTACCCTTGTGAAAATAAAATATTGGGGGCGAAAAAATCATTTTTGTAAAAAAAAAAAGGATTTTTTATTTTTACGGCTGTACGTTATAAACTTCTGGGAAGCACTTCGGGGTTCAAAGTGCTCACCACACATCTAGATAAGTTCCTTGTGGGGTCTATTTTCCAAAATGGGGTCACTTGTGGGGGGTTTCCACTGTTTAGGCACATCAGGGGCTCTCCAAATGCGACATGACACCCCAGACCATTCCATCAAAGTCTGCAATCCAAAACGTCACTACTTCCCTTCCGAGCCCCGACGTGCGCCCATACAGTAGTTTACTCCCACATATTGGGTATCAGCGTACTCAGGACAAATTGGA
>JARQOD010000001.1:162065611-162182665 GCA_033576555.1 Oophaga sylvatica | reverse complement strand
CCTCTATAGCCAAGCACCTTGTGCATTTTTTCTTGAGTTCCTTAATATTTTAAGCCATGTCTTTTAAGCAAAATATCTGATAAACTTAATTTTATTTATCATAAATTCTAAGATATACTATTAAAAATGAGAAAAAAAAATGTACACACCATTGTCAGGACCTACAGTAAGGTAAATAGAACTGCTAACAGTGGTGGGAGGGATGGCAGATAATGTATGAAGTGTAAAATTCAAACTAGGAATCTACTGCATGAATACATTTTCAGATGGTAGATTATGAGTGCATAGCTGAGGCTCATTTACCCCTTGTCTGCATTGTAGGGTAAACGGATCCATGGATCTACTTCATCAGAAAAATGAGGTCAAGTGTGCTTGATCTAGCCTGTATATCTTGGGGTTCACGTTGTCTTTTTTTGGCGGAATCCTATGCCCGATGCCACTGTTATACTTTATATGAAATCTTAGACACATTCAACAGTTTTTATGCAGCCTAGCCAAATAAATAAAAATGAATTTGCTTTTTGATGTCTTGCTAAGGTTGTTCAACAAAGAAATGAGGAGTTTGACCACACACAATTCCTGATAGAAGAAAAGGATTCTAGAGAAGAAGACTTTTATGAAGACCTGGACAGATTTGAGGAAAATGGAACTCAAGAATCCCGTATCAGTCCTTACACGTTCTGCAAAGCCTTCCCTTTTCATATAATGTTTGATAGAGATCTTGTTGTTACACAATGTGGAAATGCAATCTACAGGGTTCTTCCTCAGGTAAATCTATCTACTAACTATCTATCTATCTACTATCTATCTATCATCTATCTATCTATCTACATCTATTCTATCTATCTTCTATCTATCTATCTATCTATCTATCTATCATCTATCTATCTTTAATCCAGAACATCTGTAACAAATTTCTAACATATTAATAACTTAATTACAGATGTGAAGTGGTTAGGATTTCAGTTTGTCAGTTTTAACTAAGATAAAAATAAATCCCAGAAAGGGGAGAAGAAGAACATTTCCAAACCTTTCCTTTGGGAATATTTTCCTCCTTTTCTCTTCTAGTATCAGTTCCTGTTATTGATTAATTATATGCTTACTGGTTAAATTCAATACTTAACGATTTCCTATCTTTTCTGCTATCAGCACTGTTCTGGTCCCACATGACAGCTCCACTTATTTGCTTATTTGCTAGCTCACACATGGACCATT
This sequence comes from Oophaga sylvatica, assembly GCA_033576555.1. Lineage (NCBI taxonomy): Eukaryota > Metazoa > Chordata > Amphibia > Anura > Dendrobatidae > Oophaga > Oophaga sylvatica. The sequence continues at coordinate 162,181,450 of JARQOD010000001.1, read as the reverse complement.
GCCTGTAGTAGAGCTACAGTACTTCCAGCAATGTAAGCTTTATGTAGCCTCAGAACGAGGTTTCATAGACTTACATTGAGAAAGAAATTTCCAGTTCACTCCCAAACCGATGTGTGAGTCGGTTAGTCTGTTTTCAAATCAAGGGAGTAAGAAAAGAACCAAAGTGGCAGTAGAAACCGGAGAATAAGACCAATTAATAATTTTAATACATTTACACATCATTACAATTACTTACATAATTATGATGGATTATGAAATATATTTTTTTCATGGGACATCTTCTTTAATTTACTTGTCACCAGCAAAAACTTAACTATCATTAAAGTGTTGCTTAACTTTTTAAAAATTTTTTGACAAGTCATACATTTTCTTGACATACAGTGTCTTGAAAAAGTATTCACAACCTGTGAATTTTACCACATTTTTTTCACGTTACACCAACAAACTTAAATGTATTTTGGGGGATTTTATGTGATATACCAAAACAAAGTTGCAAGAATTGGTGAAGTATAAAGGGCATAATACAAAGTTTTCTAATTATCTTAAAAATCTAAATCTGAAATTGTGGCATGCATTTATATTCAACCCTTTGCAATCTGATAGTCCTAAATATAATCCTGAGTGACCAATTAACTCCAGAATTCACATAATTAGTAAATTGAGTCCATCTGTTTGTAATTTATTGTCAGTATAACTACAGCTGTTCTGTGAAGGCCTCAGAGGTTTGATTGAGAATATTAGGGATCAAATAGCATCATGGAAACAAAGGAACTCTCCAGTCAGGTCAGGAAGAAAGTTGTGGAGAAGCTTAAAGCAGAGTTCGGTTCTAAAAAAAAAATAGCCCAAGCTCTGAACATCTCACGGGTCACTGTTCAATTCATCATCCAAAAATGGAAGGAGTATGGCACGACTGCAAACCTACCAAGACATGGCCGTCCACTAATTAGAGAAACAGCCAAGAGGCCCATGGTTACTTTGGAGGAGCTACAGAGATCCACAGCTCAGGTGGGGAATTTGTCCACAGAACAACTATTAATCATATACTCCACAAATCTGGCCTTCATGGAAGAGTGGCAAGAAGAAAGCAATTTTTGAAAGCAAGCCATAAGAAATCACATTTGCAAAAATCCATATCTAGGCCACAGCTAGCCAAGTACACCAACACACCTACACAAATATGTGAGACTCCAACACCAAAATTAAAAATATCAATCTGTTTTTCATACTGCAATAAAGAATTAGCACAAATAATTAGTCGATGATGAAAAGGCGACAAAGAAAGTAAACAAATACAATTAATAAAATGTAACCGGGCAAGATTGGAACAAACATAAAGTGCTCGGGTGCTGACAATAGATGCATAAATAAAGTCTCCGTTTCCTACCCAAGCACCTGAATGGCGCCAACCTGTAGTTTGGAAGTAGTAATGGGTGTGAAACTGTGACTTTATTTATGTATCTATTGTCCAACTTGAGCACTGCTTGTTTCTTCTGTCCTGCAGGAAGCATTTTATTAATTGCTCGAGCCACTTATTAACTTTACAGTATTTGGCATGTATAAATTCTGTTTTCAGCTATCTATAAAGCTAAGTTTCTATTTAGTACATTCACATTTTATTGGTAGCAGCTTTAGGTTATACGATATATTGGATATAGGATGAGTAACTATTTCACAACTTAGTTAGAGGAAAACTTTATAATACTTGAATAATAGTCTTATTTGGCACCATTTATTACTCTGTACTTGTTTGCCATACCTGTATAATATATAAAACATGGATATTCAATATTAATGTTCCTTTCCTCACAAATTTATAGCTCCAGCCTGGAAACTGTAACCTGCTGTCAGTTTTCTCCTTGGTACGACCCCATATTGACATAAGCTTCCATGGAATCCTGTCTCATATCAACACTGTGTTTGTCCTGAGGAGTAAGGTAAAGGATAATTAATAAAGTTATGAGTGCACATCTATTTTTTTCCACTGTGAGTTACTGGATAAACTACACATTCAAATTATGTATTGTGATAAACCTGCCTAAAAGGTTATGTGTTTAGGACAAGGTTAAAACTGTAGATGTTGGGAATTATTCTGATTATCTGTGGTAGTGCATTCCAGAGAACTAGTGCAGCATGAGAAAATCCTAGGGATGGGAGTGGAATGCTTGGAATATGGAGGATGTTTGTTTTATATCATTGACAGAACATGGAGGGCAGGAATAGTGGGTAAGATGTAGAGAGGTGCTGAGTTCTTTCGGTTAAAGCAACACATTTAAATTGATTTCTAAAGTGAATTTGAAAGCATTGCAGTAACTCTTTCATTTAAAGCGTTATTCCCAAGATATTAAGTTATCCTCTATCTGGAACTTGGAAATTGGGATCTGCACAGCATTGTTTTGAATAGCGTGTGATGCAAATCTCCTCCTAACATTGTGATGCAAAAATGTTTAAAATATATAGTGGAACAGGAAAAAAGTTCAGGGTTTTTAGTGGGGAAAATGCAGAAGAAAAAGGATGGGAATATCTTACAGTCTAGCATGGGAAATAAAAGACTGAGGAGGTATGAAGGAGACTTTTTATCTGCTCGTAGACCCCACATCTCGAAGTGGATTAGATCCATTCCTTACACTAAACAAAAATATAAACCCAACACTTGTTCTTGCTCCCATTTTTCATGGGCTGAACTCAAAGATCTAAGACTTTTTCTATGTGCACAAAAGGGCCCTTTCTCTCAAATATTGTTCACAAATTTGTCTAATCTGTGTTTGTGAGCCCTTTTCTTTTGCTGAGATAATTCATTCACCACACAAGTGTGACATATCAAGATGCTGATTAGGCGGCATGAATTTTGCACGGTGTGCCTTAGGCTGGCCCACTGCTGCCCATTTTACACTCCATCTTGTCCACTAGCTATTACGGCACCATATCTCCTGCGGATTGGTTACCAGTCCACCAAACCCCTTAGCGCCCAAGGCCATTGCGTTACATGCTGTATTCTAATCTGTATCGCTCGAATAATAAGCCGAGGGAATCACATAACCCATACACAACAGGGTCATTCACCAGCATCCACATTACTAATAATAATGGGTCCGTAGTAGATTCCCTAATTTAAAATGTCCTGACTCCATGATGGGACGTGTTAGATTTGATGGATTACTGAATGATGCATCTGCAAACTTTATAATTCTCATCCTACCGCTTAAAACCTCATGTAGAAAATTTATGTTAACCTCCAACTAAGGTCCACTTCTGCCCAGAGTTCTCATGTGATTGTTAGCAACAGACAAGACTTGTTTGTGATCAGAACAAAAACCTGTTGCTTAGGATTACGAGGGAATTCTTTTGCAAAAATGAATTTTCATGTAATGTATGAAATTGTTGCCCTTATTTCTGGAATATTTATGATTGGCTCGACATAGGAGTTCACAGCCAGCTCTCATTTATACTATGTGTAAAGCTGAAATATCTCCTAATAAGGTTATGTTTACCCACCGTTCAGATGTCTCAGCACAGGAAAAACAAAATGGAAAATACATTTTAAAGTATACAGCAAGATTTTATTTGGACTACATAGGATCATAGCAACCCAAGACTGTCGTAGAAAGTTTACATGTCGCATAGTGCCAGGCAGGCTTAATGAAGTGTCCCTTCCTTTTATTGTGATGGTCAGAAGTCTGATTGCCAACTTTCCTTTAATATCAAAGAAAAAGGATGAAACATGGTTGAATTCATGTATATGGCTGTTATCTTTATTACATTCTACTGTCAATTTTCTACATAAAACAAAAGATCAAACAAAGTGTTGATAGTTCAGCAGTGCACATTCAGAGAGAAGAAGACTATAAGTCTATAGCGCCAACTGTTGGAAGCAGCGATCCTACAAGTCACTACCGACCCTTTAATAAGCCTTGCAGCATGACTTAGGATAAAAACCAAATCACAATCTTATCACTGCAAAGTAAGATCTCTAATTTGGCTTGGTGAGAGGCTCTAGACTGAGCTCTAAGGGGTTAGGTTTCTCCTTCTGGAGAGTGTCATACCAGCCCTGGCATGCCAATGTAAGGAGGCTTATTCCTCGTGCAATGCTCCTCTGGGAAATTAAATATGTAAATTGCCTCTTCAGAGACAAAGAAGATTAGAACTCTATAGTGCCACCTGTTGGAAGCAGCAATCTTACAAGTCACTATCTACTCTTAAAAAGCCTTGCTGATTTTTGAGAAAGTTTACCACTCCTGATATCAGTGAAAGTTAACTTTCCCTTTCTTTCCCTATTGATTTATTCAAGGTTAAACATACAGTAAGGGCTCATTCAGAAGCCAAATTTTCACATACAAGTGCTATCCATGTGAGGTAGGTCACGGAGACATGCCTGATTTTGATCCAGGGGTCAAATCAAAATCAGCAAATCAAGTCAATGAATCCATAAAAAAGTTTGACATCCTTGCACGGTCCGATTTTCATGGACTATCGGAAAGGAAAAGGTGGAGAAACTTTTTTTTTTTTTTTTTTAATTTCTTCACATATGAGAAAAATAGATGACACTCGAACCACACTCTGATCAATGTCTGATTAGAATCTGATCAGAAGAATCAGTCCCTTTTATTATGCGAGGAAAACCGGACGTATGAATGAGCCCTAAAGAAAAGCAGTGGTAAATGCAATAAATTCTACAACCACTCAAAACACATAGTTATTACATGATTTATTGAAAATCTGTGGAAGAGAAACACCCAAGCACACATCAGACAACTGCAATATTGAAAAAATGACGCAGTATAGTCATCCCAAAATAGCAGATCCAGCACGATATGCTGGCGAGCATCTTCCTCTCCTTGTCAGTAAAGCTCACAATCTGAAAGACTTCATAACAGATAATTACTAGAGATAATTTAATGGCAATTGAATATCATGAAATTTGCAGGTCCGGGTGAATTCAAACACTTTGCAATTCGATTTGCGCGAATCACAAAAAAAATGCCACCATCTTACGCATTGCAGAAGATTGCATCAGCCACACAAGGCTGACTTGGCCGAAGGCGCGAGTACGACGGCTTCCTCGTAATGCCCTGCGGCTAGAACATCACATGATATAAATATAAATCAGTTTTGTCCACAACTGTGCACTTTTTCATAAAAAGTAAATGAAAGTTTGTAATGGACAATATCATCTAACAAAATCTAGGGTGAAGAAGACCTAGGATTAAGTTCGAATTTCTGTTATTGTAAATAGCATTAAAAGGTGGCTCCTGTAGGTCATCTGTGCCTCAAAGTGGGGCATACTCTTCTAAGCTACAGTGGACAGCCTCTACGAAGAGCAAAACCCACTCAGGCGGAGTCAGGGATCTTATTTTTGTTGGTAATAGGTGCCGTGTAATACTACATGACTGTACAGAGCTTCCCTTGCAGAGTAAAGATGTGCTCCAGTCAAGTAACCCTGCTGTTTTTGGCTGCCTGCTGTACTGGTTACAGCCTCAATTGAATGGATATCAAGTTCCTTACAATCAGGACTCATCGGGGGTCAGAAGACATTAACAGTTCATTGCTGATGAGCCGCCCGCCAGGGCAGTGGGGTACTCGGCACCGAGTCCGTTCACTTCTGTGGGGGATGTCACGGTAGCTGCAGCTCGGTCCGTGGCCCTGGGGCTCACCTTAAATGTGGGATATTTACAGGGAATTAAAGGTTTGTAGGATGTTCGTGACGCCACCTGTGATACCTGGTCAGGGTGACCAGCGCTGCTATACAGATCCGCTGAAGGGTTGGTATTGGGCAGCAAGGTGTTAAGCCTTCCACAGGCAAGGCTGGGGTCCTTCAGGGTAGGTAGAATATGTAGGGATGCAGGATAGACGAGAATCCGACAGCAGAAGTAATAAGATGGACACACACACAGAAGTCTCTTTCTGTACCTTTACTGAAGATGTTATTGCAGGCACGTCCCGGGGTACTCCAGGGTGAAGGGTGCAGATCCAGTTTCCACCCCTGAGTAGGTGTAGGGCCTCCTTACTTCTATAATGTGAGTCTCTGACCTGTGTGAAACTAGGTCTGAGTCTGTCTCCAACTCTACGCCCGGCTGACCTTGTGGTAGGGCCTTCTCTTGAAAGAACACAGTCTTTAATGGCGGATCCAGCCAGAATCCTGTCTTCCTGACTCAGTTACGTATCAACATTTATGGGCTCCTGGACTTGTAGTCCCGCAGGATCACCGGTATTTCCTACTGGTCGTGAAGATCCCAGTAAGCTCGGACCCGGTGTCCGCTTGTAATGGTGGGGATGAGCTGTTTAGGCTCCTCTGTCCCCCGCTTGCTTTCCACTCGCCTTTCGTCCTACTCGGGCCCTCACACTATCACACACTGGCAGATGGTGGGCTGCTTCTTCTTCTCCTCTTCACCGCTCTCTCAACGTCGGCACGCTTGCTCGCTGAACTGCACTCACTTGACTCAGTTCTGACTAGGCTGGAGTGGTTTCCGTCCCACTTGTACTAGACTCCACACGTTTGAACTAAGCTTCAAGCTGCAGACTTCAGACTCCTTCATAAACAGCTGAACTCTCTCTCTTGAGCTCTGCTCCGTGTGCTAGCTTGCACACTTTCTCTCTGCACTCTCTGCGCTCACAACACTCTCCAAGCTTAGACCGTCTGCTCTTCACTTCACCTTCTGAGGTGACTGAAACTTGACTAGCTGAGAACTACTCTGTCACTCTATGAGTAGACTCTAGACTGTCTGTGAGCTCTTTGAGGTGACTACTGACTGCAGCCCTCAGACTAACCAACTTTCAGTGTCTTCAACCTCCTTATATATGGCTAAACAGCTCCCTCTGGTGGCTCTAGGGATGGGTGAAGGTGTGTGAATGTGTATACAGGACCTCTAGTGGTGGTTACCTTCAGTGCACCCTTCTGGAGATTAGGATTCCAAGCACAGCTGGGCTCCACATCCCCCCCTGGTAAAACTCAGCACTCCCGGGCTGAAAGAAAAACATTTTTGAATAAAACATTAACATTAACTCTTCCCTTACGGGAGGTCAGGATCTTTAACCTTTGCATAAATACATAAATAACACTTTTAATATCAACATCAAGTATAGTGCAAATATCAGAAGCTTCACAGTTCAAGTAAACCTATACTTGTGGAGGACCCGCTCCAAACCTCCAACGGTGGTCCTGGGTGGGCTGCAAGACTTTTCTGTAGCAGACCTCACTTTCGGCCACACCAAACGGGTTTTGAGTTTTGAGGTAGCACTGGTTTACGTAAAACCAAGATGGAGCACCGAAGTGCTAACTATATACAAAGGAAAGTTTTTGGGCTGGCAGAGTCCTCAGCCACACAGTTCAGGGCAAATATGCAATACTCATTACCCAACTGGGGTATACCTAAGGCATAAATATAAAACTTTCAAATAACAGACACCTGTCCGGGTGTAGCAACAATTTTAAACTATTTTACAGTACAGTGACCCTGTTCGGGTTATTCATTTACTTAGCTGGGGCGACACCTGGTGGCTGTGAACGCACAGGGCCGTTCCTGTCCATGGGCACAGTGCCTAGCACCAGGGTCATTGACTCCACCGCTGGTGTCCATGTGGCTGGTGGGGGTGTCAGGGTTCCACCAGGGTCCTATGTCGCCTGGTAGCTTTTGCTACCAGATCATGTCCAGCCCCCTGCCGCCGCAGCCCCTGCACAGTACCTTGATCATGCTGCTCCTGGCGATGCTGTTGGGACAGGCGGCGCTTGGCACCTACAGGTGCAGGAGCCGCCTCGGATCCTGGTTGGGGAGCCGGCTCTTCCGGTTCTCCAGGCCGCAGGGCCTGTCTCCCTCTGGCGATGCTGGTGTCAGGCACAGATCTTGTGCAGGCGGCGTGGGAAGACGTTCCTCCACGGACTTCTCCGCTGTGGTGTCAGTTTCGGTGTCAGGATCCTCTTCTGATTCTTCTGTGGGGACAGGTGCGGCAGCGTCTGCGACGGGACTCGCTCCTTGGACGGCTTCTGATGCCAGGATCACAGGTGGGCGGAGCGATCGGCTCTGCTGCAGCCGCAGCTTCTGGGCCCTCCAGCTCTGTTCCATCCGCTCCACTTCTGCCCGGTGCCGGGCCAGGTCCTCCAGCGCTGCATCCGCTTCATCGCTGGAGAGGGTGCCGACAGGTGCAGACTCCTTAAGCGGCTCGGCGGTGGGTAGTTCTCCTTCATGCTGGGAGAGGGTGAGCTCCTTCATTCCCTCCCGCGACAGCTCACCACCGGCAGCCATCTTTATCAGGTCACCCGTCCCTTCTCCATCCGGGGGGGTCCCATTCTTTGGTACAGGGGCGGGGTTTTCTCTTCCTCCTCTTCACTCCATTTGAGACCAGGAGGCGGATTTCCCTTGCTGATGGGCATGTCCGGTTAGTGCAGTAACACTTAGGATAGGCGGGCATTTCTTTCGCGCCACAGGTGGGGTACGCCCACAAATTCACGCCCCTCTTCTTCACCAGCGCCTCGTGGCCGAATATGGCGGCAAAATGGCGGCAAATGGCGGTAAATGGCAAATACAGTCTTTTTGCACAAAACAGTCAATTCAGGCACACAGGAATCGTGTATCACAAGCTTAAGAATCCTGTTTGTGACGCCAGGTTAGATGAGCCGCCAGCCAGGGCAGTGGGGTATTCGGCACCGAGTCCGTTCGCTTCTATGGGGATGTCACGGTAGCTGCAGCCCGGTCCGTGGCCCTGGGGCTCACCTTAAATGTGGGATATTTACAGGGGATTAAAGGTTTGTAGCATGTTCGTGACACCACCTGTGATACCTGGTCAGGGTGACCAGCGCTGCTATACAGATCTGCTGAAGGGTTGGTATTGGGCAGCAAGGTGTTAAGCCTTCCACAGGCAAGGCTGGGGTCCTTCAGGGTAGGTAGAATATGTAGGGATGCAGGATAGACGAGAATCCGACAGCAGTAGTAATAAGATGGACACACACACAGAAGTCTCTTTCTGTACCTTTACTGAAGATGTTATTGCAGGCACATCCCGGGGTACTCCAGGGTGAAGGGTGCACATCCAGTTTCCTCCCCTGAGTAGGTGTAGGGCCTCCTTACTTCTATAATGTGAGTCTCTGACCTGTGTGAAACTAGGTCTGAGTCTGTCTCCAACTCTACGCCCGGCTGACCTTGTGGTAGGGCCTTCTCTTGAAAGAACACAGTCTTTAATGGCGCATCCTGCCAGACTCCTGTCTTCCTGACCCAGTTACGTATCAACACTTATGGGCTCCTGTGACTTGTAGTCCCGCAGGATCTCCGGTATTTCCTACTGGTCGTGAAGATCCCAGTAAGCTCGGACCCGGTGTCCGCTTGTAATGGTGGGGATGAGCTGTTTAGGCTCCTCTGTCCCCCGCTTGCTTTCCACTCGCCTTTCGTCCTACTCGGGCCCTCACACTATCACACACTGGCAGATGGTGGGCTGCTTCTTCTTCTCCTTCACCGCTCTCTCAACGTCGGCACGCTTGCTCGCTGAACTGCACTCACTTGACTCAGTTCTGACTAGGCTGGAGTGGTTTCTGTCCCACTTGTACTAGCCTCCACACGTTTGAACTAAGCTTCAAGCTGCAGACTTCAGACTCCTTCATAAACAGCTGAACTCTCTCTCTTGAGCTCTGCTCCGTGTGCTAGCTTGCACACTTCTCTCTGCGCTCACAACACTCTCCAAGCTTAGACCGTCTGCTCTTCACTTCACCTTCTGAGGTGACTGAAACTTGACTAGCTGAGAACTACTCTGTCACTCTATGAGTAGACTCTAGACTGTCTGTGAGCTCTTTGAGGTGACTACTGACTGCAGCCCTCAGACTAACCAACTCAGTGTCTTAACCTCCTTATATATGGCTAAACAGCTCCCTCTGGTGGCTCTAGGGATGGGTGAAGGTGTGTGAATGTGTATACAGGACCTCTAGTGTTTGGTTACCTTCAGTGCACCCTTCTGGAGATTAGGATTCCAAGCTCAGCTGGGCTCCACATCGACCAATGTGAATCCATAAAATAACATCTGGGAAAAAAAACCTTTAAATTAAAATATTCAAGACATAGATATAGTAGAATCCTCAATATGATTCAACTATGCATTGTTATGAAACATAAAATTACACCTTACATGTTAAAAAAAACCTATCACCAGGTTGTTGCTACTACACCTGAGAGCAGCAGGCTTAGACCCTGTTCCCTGATTGTGGCACTTACCGGGCTGTTTGCTGCAGTTTTGATTGTAAACTGTTTTATGTTCTGTACATCTATCGGTTCTCTGAATGCTGAGTCCTGTATAACCCCGCCCACATCGCTGATTGGCAGCTTTCTGTATACTGTTTATAGCTTCCAATCACTGGTGGGGGCGGGGTTAAATATAGAGTTCATGAATATGGAGGACTACATGGCAGAAGGTTTTCATGTCCTGTAGTGATAATCTCCTGCTGATACTTATTTTATCAAAACTACAGCAAGTAGCCCAGTGAGTGACATTGCTGGAATCAGGGTCTTGTCTCTACATTATGGTGCTCTCATATTAAGTGGAAAAACCTCGTGACAGATTGCCTTTGAGCAAGTTGCCTTAGGCAAGAGATATGGTCGACACTTGCTAACTATTTTGCTTCCTTACCAACACTTGTGATAATGACTTCTGCTATGTTACTAGGTAATATGGCCTATATAGTGGTATTTACTGAAGTGTTTTTTATAATATTGTGTTATTTAATACCAGGAAGGTTTGCTGGATGTGGAAAAATCAGAGACTGAAGATGAACTAACTCTAACTGAAATAAGTTGTCTGCGACTGAAAGGACAGATGATCTATTTGCCGGAAGCCGACAACATTCTTTTTTCTGTTCTCCAAGGTAATAAATCATACAAAAAAATCTTTAAGTTACTGTTATTCTACAGCTGTATGAGAGGAAGCAGCAGCTTTTAGGTAGGGAATCGCTAATCTTAGCTCTTGTACTGTATATACATATTATGCAGTACATTTGGTTGAATGGTCATCTTGATAGCTATTGTGGGTTCCAAAATGTTCATATCGATGAGTTTGTACCTTTTCCACTTTAGAAATCCTCTGCTTGGCCTTATTAGAGGACAGTAAAATCATATAGATCAATATGTGTTCAACAGACTAGCACTTCCTATCACTGCTACAGAATAGAATACTTTACATTGTATAGCAGATTTGTGTTTAAAGGGAACCTGAGAGCTGACATATGCTGCCCTGTCCATGGTCAGCCTCCTGTATCACTGGTGTATGTGCTCAGCCACGTACAGTACGTTTGTCTCTGAAACGCTGGAGAGGAAAACCTAGTTTGAAAGCAACGTGTGCGTATAGGCAGAGACCTGTCAATCCAAGGCAGCGGGCGGGAGAAGCTTCCGACTAGTCTACAGCGCTCTCTTGGTCCCAAGCGGCTTGTAGAGTTTTTTCTCTGACCCGTCGCAGCGGCACAGGGTCAGACATACGTGGCTGAGATGATTCAGCCAGTGCCTGATACATACTGCCCACGGATTCAGCACCCTGTATGACAGGTTCACTTTAAAGTCATTGTCCAACTAGAAAAAGTATTGGACCCAGCAGCTCCTTGTCTGTATTTGCATTGACACAAGATTAAGCCTGTTCGCCCTGATGTTTATATAGCAGACTGGCAGATAGGCTGACATGAATAGTTATGTCCTCCCCGTGCTCTGCATCTCTGTGTCTTCATCAGCCATGACATACAAGGGGGCTGGCTTTGCTAGTAGAATAAGCCAAACAGCCAGCCCCATTCATACACGTCACCAATTTGGAAGAGGGAGAGGAACCTATGTCTGGTATTACAGTAAATGCAGAAGCAGAACCCCGAAGGGACAATAACGGTGCTTTTATAGTCATAGTAGAACAGAAATGTGTACTTTTTCTATTTGGGACACTTTTAAAGTGTCCTTTATTTAGCTGGAAAACTTCCTTTAAATAGTCATAATTGGCTTTATAAAGCAGTACCGTAAAATGTAAATTATCATGTGTAACCTAAGAAAAAAGTGCTTCTATACTGCATCATCTTAAAAGGGTCTGTGGGCCAGCTGCCCGGGTCTCTTATGACCGTGGCTGGCAGCAGGTGACTTCATGACTACACGTGGCCATGTGACTTCATGACTACACGTGGCCATGTGACTTCATGACTACACGTGGCCATGTGACTTCATGACTACACGTGGCCATGTGACTTCATGACTACACGTGGCCATGTGACTTCATGACTACACATGGCCATGTTTACTTCATGACTCTACTACACGTGGCCATGTGACTTCATGACTACACGTGGCCATGTGACTTCATGACTACACGTGGCCATGTGAGACTTCATGACTACACGTGGCCATGCTCTGATCTAGATGGCACAAGCCTGAGCACAGTGATTAGTTGTAACGATCACTTGCCCTTTAGTTGTTAAATGCCGCATCAGACCCAAGGAGGAGAAGAAACGTGAGCGGGTTGTGAACATGACAAACTGCTTCCCAATAAAATAGATTATGTGACGGTAACTAGAATGCACGGATGCCATTGTCATTCTGACAAATATACTTTGTATGGTAACCAATGATTCCATAATCCGTGTAATGACAGTGTAATGAACTTGGATGATTTGACAAGAAGAGGACTGTATCTCAGTGACATCCCCCTCCACGATGCAACTCGTGACCTGGTACTTCTTGGAGAACAGTTCAGAGAAGAGTATAAATTGACTCAAGAACTTGAAATTCTTACTGACCGCCTGCAGCACACCCTACGGGCCCTGGAAGATGAGAAGAAAAAGACTGATACGTAAGAGAAGCTTTTGTATAATATTGGAGTAATTATAGCATCATAAATGTAATGCGTCTTATTAGTCAGCCTTTCACCACCGTCAATCAACCACTGCCAGATCACTGAAGCACAACCGTTATTTGATGTTTTTTCTTCATCAATTAACAGTACACTTGAAAAAACTTCTTTCTCCTTCTAGACCATTTATTCTCAAATTGCAGGTAAAATCCATAGTTGGTAAATACAGATATTCCCATTACTGAATTAGGACAGACCAGTTGGTTTCTCATAAAGTTCTATGGAGATCTGTAACTGTCATTTCAGGAGAACTTGCAGCAGAATGTGTGTGTCTGCGTATGGCGACTCCTCCTTTCACCCGCATAGAATTTTAACCCCTTAATGACTGGGTCAAATTTTTCAAATCTGATCAGTGTCACTTTATGTGGTAATAACTCTGGAACGCTTCAACATATCTCTGATTTTGAGACTGTTTTGTGACACATTGTACTTTATGTTAATGGTAATTTCTGTCAATATTTTCTGTGTTTTGTTATAAAAATATCAGAAATTTGGCAAAAATTTAAAAAAATTTGCAATTTTCAAACTTTGAATCATTATCCCTTTAACCCGTTTCTGACATTGGGCGTAATAGCACACCGATGTCAGACACCCCCTGTTTGGTGCGGGCTGCGACGATGAGCCCTCACCTTTCCGGGCACATGTCAGCTGATCTATACAACTGACATGTGCCCACAACAGCTGCAGGTGGAATCGCAATCCACTCGCGGCTGTCATCTAGTTACATGCTACTGTTAATCTCTGACAGCGTCATTTAACTCGCGCATCCAGGAAGCGCGTCACTAATCCCGCCCATTGATGACCCGTCACATGATCACGGGTTACCGATGGGTCAGAAGACCTCCATGGTTGTCATTGTCAGATTGCTATGAGGGCTGTGTGTAGCAGAGCTGATCAGAAAACTGCAGCTTCTAGTCTCCCATGAAGATTATTGAAGCATGCAAAAAGTTTTAAAAAAAGTTAATATAAATATTAAACCTTTTTTAAAATATAAAAATTGAAATCACCCCCTTTCACCACATTCAAAATAAAACAATAAAGAAAAATCAAATATTCACATATTTGGTACCACCGAGTTTAGAATCTCCGTCTATCAATATAAAAAAAGAATGAACCCGATCGATAAACTGGCGTAATGAGGAAAAAAATGAAAAACATCAGAATTACTTTTATTTGGTCACCGCTACATAGCAATAAAATGCAATAACAGGTGTTCAAAAGATGGTATATACACCAAAATGGTATCAATAAAAATGTCAACTTGGCACACAAAAATAAGCCCTCAGCCAACATGAGATCACGAAAAATGGAGACGCTACACGTCTTGGAATATGGCGCCAATTTTTTTTTTTTTTACCAAACTTTGGATTTTTTTTCACCACTTACATAAAAAAGAACCTAGATATGCTTGGTGTCTATGAACTTGTAATGAGCTGAAGAATCATAATGGCAGGTCAGTTTCAGCATTTAGTGAACATGGTAAAAAAAAAAAAAAAAACTGTGGAATTGCACTTTTTTTGCAATTTCACTGCACTTGAAATGGTGTCGTTCAAAAGTACAACTTGTCCTGCTAAAAACAAGCCCTCACATGGCCATATAGAAAAGTTATGGCTCTGGAAGAAGAGCGAAAAACAAACACGGAAAAACTGAAATACTTCCAGTCATGAAGGGGTTAATCCAGACAGTCATACCACATAAAATATTTATTAAATAACATTTCTTGCATGTCTGCTTTACATCAGCATAATTTTTAAAATATCCTTTCATTTTGTTAGGATATTTAAAATTGTAGCAGCTATTTTTAATTTTTTCAAGGAAATTTACAAAACTTTTTTCTTTAGGGACCTATTAAGTTTTGAAGTGACTTTGAGGGTCCTATTTGTCGTAAAATCTCTAAATGTGAGACCATTTTAAAAACAACACCCCTCAACATAGTGAAAACTGCTGTCAGGTAGTTTATTAACCATTCGGGTGCTTTTCAGGAATTAACCCCTTTCTGACATTAGACATACTATGGACTGGATAGTACTTCATAAGTGATCGGCCGCGCTCACGGGGAGACCGCACGCGCAGCGGTGTCAGCTGATTATCACAGCTGAGACCCGGCACTAAGTGCCAGGAGCGGTCTCCGCTCCGGCACTTTAACCCCCGGCACACTACGATCAAACATTATCACAGCGCTCCGGTGGCATAGGGAAGCATCACGCAGAGAGGTGGCTCCCTGCGTGCTTCCCTGAGATCCTCAGAACAACACGATGTGATCGCATTGTTCTGAGGGCCTCCTCCCTGCAGGCCTCCGAATCCAAGATGGCTGCGGGATCCTTCCGGGTCCTGCAGTAAAAATATTTTTTTAAAAATCCCTAAATAAATAAAATACAAAAAAAATTATTTCCACAATAAACACATTATTATTATGTAAATAAAAAAAAATAACAGTACGTATATTTAGTATCACCGTGTCTGTAGCGACCCGCCCTATAAAACTGTCCCACTAGTTAACCCCTTTAGTGAACCCCTTAAAAAAAAAAAAAACAAGGCAAAAAAAATGCTTTATCATCATACTGCCAAACAAAAAGTGGAATAACACGCGATTAAAAAGAAGAATTTAAATAAACATGGTACCGCTGAAAACGTCATCTTGTCCTGCAAAAAAACGAGCCACAATACAGTGTCATCAGTGAAAAAATAAAAAAGTTATAGCTCTCAGAATAAAGCAATGCAAAAATAATTATTTTTTATATAAAATAGTTTTTATTGTATAAAAGCGCAAAAACATAAAAAAATGATATACAGTACAGACCAAAAGTTAGGACACACCTTCTCATTTAAAGATTTTTCTGTATTTTCATGACTATGAAAATTGTAAATTCACACTGAAGGCATCAAAACTATGAATTAACACATGTGGAATTATATACTTAACAAAAAAATGTGTAACAACTGAAATTATGTCTTATATTCTAGGTTCTTCAAAGTAGCCACCTTTTGCTTTGATGACTGCTTTGCACACTCTTGGCATTCTCTTGATGAGCTTCAAGAGGTAGTCACCGGAAATGGTCTTCCAACAATCTTGAAGGAGTTCCCAGAGATGCTGTTATGAGCTCGGTTGCAACAACTTTATTATATAATGGATTGCAACCGAACCCGGGGTCCGCGATGCAGTTTAGTCACTGCTGCCGAACACCCTTTGGGTATTAGGGTAACAACTGACAACAGAAATATAATATTAGATCTCGCCTGTGTTACTTCACACTAGGGGAGATGTAGAATTGGCACTATCTCCGTTAACGTCACAGGAGATGTGTTATCGACTGGCTTAGATGTAGCCCTGTTAATGGCACAGAAGCCACTTGCCAGATATTAGGTTTGCACTATGTGCTGCCAGCTGGTATAGACGTAGCCCTGTTGACTGCACAGAAGCTACGTGCCAGCCGCTAGGAAGTGAGTGCGACTAACGCCAGGCGTACGTGCTACCAGCCGGCGTGAGACCGCCCTGGGCCACTCTCTGTTCAGCTTGGCAGGCAATGCCCAGGTTACGCGCCCCGCAGTCTGTTCAGGGTGTATAGCTACCCTATATTCGTAGCAAGACTGCACCACGTTAGCTACAAGTTACGCGCCCCACAGTCTGCTCAGGGTGTATGGCTACCCTATATTCGTAGCAAGACTGAGCACATTGGCTATCTGCCTGGCATAAGCTAAACCTGCCTGAAGGACCTGTGCTAATTAGCCGAGCGTACTCTGGCATCGGCAGGTCCTGGAGAGCAAAGCTAGAGAGCACGTGGAGCCCAGATTCTGGTACGTCCACACATGAGCACTGCCTATTTTAGTTTGATCTGACCGCGCCGTGCCGCGGACAGACAAGCTATTTAAGGGCTAAGTTCCGCCCCCAGCCATCTCATCAATCACATCACCGATGACGTCATCTGTGACCAATCAGGCGGTGCCAGGTCAGAGGATCAGCTGACGTTAACCACCAATTACGGTTCGCCATGTCACGGACATGCTCAGTGCAGGCATTTCTGGACTTAGGCTATAACAGCCCTGTCTCCTTCTGTAACCTATGCTTAAGGCTACTATTAACAAAGACCCTGGAGACAGCTTGTACTTTCTTGTACTGGCTAGGTGTTGGGATCGATGGTGAAGCTAAGCAGCATCTTCCCTGGCTGAGACCTGGATACCAGAGTCAAATCCAGCCAACACCTAACATTATCCCCCCACCTGATGCTCAAATTCCTCAATGAGCCGGGGGTATGAATATGGTCCAAAATTTCGAAAGGACCCATAAAACGGGAGGCGAACTTAGCAGATTCCCCGTGTCCTCTAATATTGCGAGACAGGCCTTGTCGCCCAGGAATTTTAATGGGCCTTAACAGAGATAATTGTCAACCAACTATCTCTTATGGGACGATTTCTCTCTGGTACAAGATTGGACATATTTTTAAAGTCCTGAGGCAACGAGGCCACCAGTACGACCGTTGGAGAAACTTAGTGGTACGTTTGACTCCAAAATGACCCCCGGTTTTAGGGGCATGTGCCCAAGAAAGCACCTTATTTTGTAATTTAGGAGGAACAAACATCTTCCCGGAGGGACCTGGTCTAAGGTCATTGGTGCCACTGTCCACATATCCCCAGAAGGCATTACATTTTTGGGCTGTTACCGTCCTCGGTCGTATCTACAGGCAGGGAATAACCCCTACTGCGACGAGGCTCTGAGCCGGGAACCAAATCAATTGGACGGTCATACGGTTGGTGGGAAGGCAAAGTCTCAGCAGCCTTTTTGGAATGCTCAGGACGAGCGAACAAAGTTAACAGACTGCTCTGAGACTACCCTCCGGGTCGAGGCAATCATACGCTGAGAAACACAATTCTCACCCCCGAAATTAATTTCCCCAGTGTTCCAGTTAATGTGTGGATTGTGACAACGTAGCCATGGAAGGCCTAATAGCACCTCATCCGATCCACCGGGAATAATGAGAAAAGAAATATCCTCCCGGTGACCCTGAGGAAATGACATAGTGAGGGGAATCGACTGGTGGGTGATTTGCGTGTCTAGCAGTGAACCGTTGACTACCTTAATGTTCATTGGTTTGGGCAGTAACTCCATAGGAATGGCATGTCTCTGGGCAAAGGTTAACAACAAAATATTGCCATCTGCCCCAGAGTCCACCCACGCCTTGGCAGAAACCGCAGTTGCTTCGACGAGCAACTTCACCTCATATATTAGTTTGGAGGCAGAGGTCCCTGAATCTAACACACCTCCTCCAATGGTGGTTAGACACTCTCGTTCACCCGCCCGCTTGGAACCCTTATTATCGGGGTACTTCAAGAGATGTGTGGGACCGGAACGAGGGGACCATTTCCTAGTCAGGGATATATCACTAGGCTCAGGTTCCGTGTCTGGAACCGCTGGTTGGAAATAGGTCTAGAACATGACGGTGCCAACGGAAACCGAGGTTTAGAGACCTCCAGCTCCAACTTGCTTTCTTCATGACGTAAATCTATTCGGTTGGCAAGGGTCATTAACTCTTCCAGAGAGGTTGGAATCTCCCTGGTAGCTAGAGCATCTTTTATATGCCCAGCCAGACCCTTCCAGAACACCGGGATTAGCGATGGTTCAGACCAATCCAGTTCTGCCGCTAATGTCCTGAACTGGACGGCATAGTGACTGGCGGTGGTCGAACCCTGTACCAATGCAAGAAGCTTAAGAGCCGTATCATGTGTAACCTGAGGACCGAGGAACACACATTTTAGGGTTCTAAGAAAGAGACCCGCATTAGCCACTACCAGATCATTCCGTTCCCACAGAGGAGTAGCCCACTCCAAGGCTTTGCGGGAAAGTAATGATATGACAAAACCCACTTTAGCCCTTTCGGAGGGGAACTGTGCCTCCATCATTTCTAATTGAATGGAGCATAAATTAATAAATCCTCTGCAGGATCTACTGTCGCCAGAAAATTTTTCCGGGAGATCAAAACGGGATAATGAAACTCTAGCAGCTGCTGCAGCATTCACCGCAGCAGTGTTTACGAGATTTGCTGCTTGTGCGGCTGCCTGATTAGCTACTGCAGTGAAATCAGCAACTGGAGCGGCCTGCTCCAGATACTTAACTCTGGCCTCTAGTCGCTGAATGCAGCGCTGCAGCTGCCGGTCGTCAGCCATGTTTGGCTAGACCCTGGCGGTCAGATACTGTTATGAGCTCGGTTGCAACAACTTTATTATATAATGGATTGCAACCGAACCCGGGGTCCGCGTTGCAGTTTATGTCACTGCTGCCGAACACCCTTTGGGTATTAGGAAAAACTGACAACAGAAATATAATATTAGATCTCGCCTGTGTTACTTCACACTAAGGGAGATGTAGAATTGGCAACATCTCTGTTAACATCACAGGAGATGTGCTATCGACTGGACGTAGATGTAGCCCTGTTAATGGCACAGAAGCCACTTGCCAGATATTAGGTTTGCACTATGTGCTGCAAGCTGGTATAGACGTAGCCCTGTTGACTGCACAGAAGCTAAGTGCCAGCCGCTAGGAAGTGCGTGCGACCAAAGCCAGGCGTACGTGCTACCAGCCGGCGTGAGACCACACTGGGCCACTCTCTGTTCAGCTTGGCAGGCGATGCCCAGGTTACGCGCCCCGCAGTCTGCTCAGGGTGTATAGCTACCATGTATTCGTAGCAAGACTGCACCACGTTAGCTACAGGTTACGGCCCCATAGTCTGCTCAGGGTGTATGGCTACCCTTTATTCGTAGCAAGACTGCGCACATTGGCTATCTGCCTGGCATAAGCTAAACCTGCCTGAAGGACCTGTGCTAATTAGCCGAGCGTACTCTGGCATTGGCAGGTCCCAAAGAGCAAAGCTAGAGAGCACGTGGAGCCCAGATTCTGGTACGTCCACACATGAGCACTGCCTATTTTAGTATGATCTGCCCGCGCCGCGCCACGGACAGACAAGCTATTTAAGGGCTAAGCTCCCCCCCAGACATCTCATCAATCGCATCACCGATGACGTCATTCGTGACCAATCAGACGGTGCTAGGTCAGAGGATCAGCTGACGTTAACCACCAATCACGGTTCGCCATGTCACGGACATGCTCAGTGCAGGCATTTCTGGACTTAGGCTATAACAGCCCTGTCTCCTTCTGTAACCTATGCTTAAGGCTAATATTAACAAAGGCCCTGGAGACAGCTTGTAATCTATTGTACTGGCTAGGCATTGGGATTAACAGTGAAGCTAAGCAGCATCTTCCCTGGGTGGGACCACTGATGCCTCAGATCCCAGTTCAAATCCAACTGACTCTTAGCACTTGTTGGCGCTTTTGCCTTCACTCTGCGGTCCATCTCACCCCAAACCATCTCGATTGGGTTCAGGTCTGGTGACTGTGGAGGCCATGTCATCTGGCGTAGCACCCCATCACTCTCCTTCTTGGTCAAATAGCCCTGACACAGCCTGGAGGTGTGTTTGGGGTCTCTAATCTGAGCTGCTGTAAACCTGCGATTTCTGAGGCTGGTGACTCGGATAAACTTATCCTCAGAAGCAGAGGTGACTCTTGGTCTTCCTTTCCTGGGGCGGTCCTCATGTGAGCCAGTTTCTTTGTAGCGCTTGATGGTTTTTGCAACTGCACTTGGGGACACTTTCAAAGTTTTCACAATTTTTTGGCCTGACTGACCTTCATTTCTTAAAGTAATGATGGCCACTCGTTTTTCTTTACTTAGAATTTGTATTATGGCAAGAAAAAAGCAGCCAACAGTCTATTCAGTAGGACTATCGGCTGTGTATCCACCAGACTTCTGCACAACACAACTGATGGTTCCAACCCCATTTATAAGGCCAGAAATCCCACTTATTAATCTGACAGGGCACACCTGTGAAGTGAAAACCATTTCCGGTGACTACCTCTTGAAGCTCATCAAGAGAATGCCAAGAGTGTGCAAAGCAGTCATCAAAGCAAAAGGTGGCTACTTTGAAGAACCTAGACTATAAGACATAATTTTAGTTGTTACACACTTTTTTGTTAAGTATATAATTCTACATGTGTTAATTCATAGTTTTGATGCCTTCAGTGTGAATTTACAATTTTCATAGTCATGAAAATACAGAAAAATCTTTAAATGAGAAGGTGTGTCCAAACTTTTTTCTGTACTGTACATGAGGTATCGCTGTAATTGTACTGACCCGACGAATAAAACTGCTTATCAATTTTACCACCCGTGGAACGGTATAAACGAACCCCCAAAAGAAATTAAAAGCTGGTTTTTATTCATTCAGCCTCCTAAAAATCGTAATAAAAATGCTGTCAAAAAATGTCATGTGCCCGAAAATGGTACGAATAAAACCGTCAACTCGTCCCGCAAAAAACAAGACCTCGCATGACTCTGTGGTCCAAAATATGGAAAAATTATAGCTCTCAAAATGTGGTGATACAAAAACTATTTTTTGCAATAAAAAGCGTCTTTTAGCGTGTGACAGCTGCCAAACATAAAAACCCGCTGTAAAACCCGCTATTACCAGTAAATCAAACTCCCCTTTATCACCCCCTTAGTTAGGGAAAAATAATAAAATAAAATAAATATATTTACTTCCATTTTCCCATTAGGGTTAGGGTTAGTGTTAGGGTTGCGGCTAAAGTTAAGGTTGGGGCTAAAGTTAAGGTTGGGGCTAAGCTTAGGGTTAGGGCTAAACTTAGGGTTGGGGCTAAAGTTAGGGTTAGGGCTAAACTTAGGCTTTGAGTTGGTGCTGAAGTTAGGGTTAGGGTTGGGGCTAAAGTTAGAGTTAGGGCTATATTTGGAGTTAGGATTTGGATTAGGGTTAGGGTTGAGATTAGGGTGAGGGGTTTATTAGGGTTAGGTTTTGGTTAGGGTTGGGATTAGGGTTAGGGGAGTGTTGGTGTTAGCGTTGGAGTTAGAATTGGGAGGTTTCCACTGTTTAGGCCGATCAGGGGCTCTCCAAATTCGACATGGCGTCCGATCTCAATTCCAGACAATTTTGGTTTGAAAAAGTCAAACGGTGCTCCTTCCCTACCGAGCCCTGCCATGTTCCCAGTGTTTTTCCCCCACATATGGGGTATCGGCGTACTCAGGAGAAATTGCACAACGACTTTATCTGTCAATTTTCTCCTTGTACCCTTGTGAAAATAAAAAAAAGTTTGTAAAAGATCATTTTTGTGACTAAAAAGTTTTTTCCTTTCAAATTCCAAAAATTCCTGTGAAGCACTTGAAGGGTTAATAAACTTCTTAAATGTGGTTTTAAGTACATTGAGGGGTGCAGTTTTTAGAATGGTGTCACTTTTGGTTTTTTTCTGCCATATAGACCCCTCAAAAATTTTGCTGATGTAAAGTAGACTTGTGGAAATGTTATTTATTAACTATTTTTTGTGACATATTTCTCTGTTTTAAGGGCATAAAAATTCAAAGTTTGAAAATTGCAACATTTTCAAAATTTTCGCCATATTTCCGTTTTTTATAAACAAGTGCAAGTTATATTGAAGAAATTTTACCTCTATCATGAAGTACAATATGTCACGAGAAAACAGTCTCAAAATCGCCAAGATCCGTTGAAGCGTTCCAGAGTTCTAACCTCATAAAGGGACAGTGGTCAGAATTGTACAAATTGTCCCGGTCATTAACGTGCAAACCCTCGGGGGTAAAGGGGTTAACACAAAAGTGGCATTGTAAGGAGGTGAACAGGAACAGTTTCGTCAGTTTGAGATGCACTTTGGGGCCGGAACTATCGGGGCTGTCATCACTTTTGCAGGGGGATGACTTGTCTGTGTGGGGAGGGCCTGAGCACCTGACAGAAAGGGGCATAGGGACATAAAAGGAGCTGAGCGCAGGAAAGAGACTTGGCGGGAAGGCAACCACAGTGCAGGACGAAGGTTGACTCTCTCTCATCAACTACCGCCACCGACACCAGCTCTTTGCAGACTGACCAACTCTTACATCCCTTACCTGGTGCCCTTCCACGAATCCGGCCCATTACGTGCAGGACAGCAGACGCTCTGTCCTTTCCTGAACTTTGTGATTCCATGCGAGGCCTGGTCACTCCTGCTGCCTCCCAGTGCACCACGTCACCATCGAGGACCCAGCAGAAAGAACTGTATCTACGCATCAACGGACCCAAGATCAACGTACCCAAGGCCAACAGATCCGGATACTTCGACACGGGCAGGAGACAGTGCATGTCGTTCCTACGTAGCAGAGCCAGAGACTTTTTTCACCGACTACGACGTCGTCGGGAGTTGTTTCAACCGTTCCCCAACAAGAACTCCAATCGATAAGTCATTACCTTCATTTCTCTCCTTCTCTTTCCAATTCTTGTGTATCTGTTTATGTGGGTTCAGTACTCCCCTGGTATGTTATTTGCATATTCGTCTCCCTGCATGGAGGTTTTCCCTAATTCCAATTCAGAAATTGTTTAAGTAAATCCTTGTTAACCCTTCTCTGCCTCCTGCTCTTTACTGCTTCCGACGAACCTTTACAGCATAACAGGAATAAAAAATGTTACTCTTTCCACTTAAGTGTGGCTTACTTCTGAGCAGATCACTGTAGCTGGCAGAGTCTAAGGCCGATATTTTGCCATGAATTGCCATGGCAAACATCAGGACAACGCAATCATGATCTCAGGGTGCCGATTAGAGTTAAAGAGGAAGCCCCCACATTCGGTTAATCATTTAGATGCTGTATTCACTATTGACAGCAGCATCTAAGGGGTTAAAAAGCCATGAATGGTCCAACACCAATCTAGGCTGATGCAGCAAGGTGACAGCTGCTGTATATTCACCAGTCGGGGGATGCTATTGTATAATATGTGAGGTCAGTAAAAGATGTATTGGTGGTCACTAAGGGTTTAAAGCAACAACTGTCATCTCCTATCTCAGTAATGAGAAAATATGACTTCACTGAATACAGATTTTATCCAAGAATTGAACATGAAGAAATCTATCCATTAGGAGAAAGATGCAGTTTTCTCTGATAAAATTTGTAATATATCTTCTTATTTTTACATGTACTATTGATTTAACAAAAATGAGGGTTACTCTTCAAAGTGTAACTGTTATTTAATTTTTATTTCATAAATCAATAGTACATATGAAAATAAGTAACTTTGTCATATATCTTATCAGAGTAACTGCTTCTTTCTCTGCCAAAATTGATCAGTTATTTTCAGAGTTCTCAATTCTGTGATAAAATCTGTAGTCAGTGAGGACAGACCTTCCCATTACTGAGAGGAGATGGCAGGCGCTACTGATACAATTCTATGCAGACAGGAAGATGGAGGAGCTACAGACAGAGCTCCTCCCTCCTACCTGCCATCTCCTATCTCAGTAATGGGAAAGTCTGTCTTCATTAAGTACAGATTTTACAGCGTAATTGAGAATTTTGAAAATAACTGATCAATTTTGGCAGAGAAAGAAGCACATTTTTCTCATATCATGTTTCAAATTTGCTTATGTTCAGGTGTACTCTTGATTTTTGAGATAAAAGTTAAAACGACGATTACTCTTTAAAAATTCGATTTATAGCAAATCTTCTCAGTTCCATATTAAATATCTGTGTGCCATCTTCTTTCCCTTTGCAGCTTGCTGTACTCGGTGCTCCCACCTTCGGTTGCTAATGAGCTCCGACATAAGCGGCCAGTCCCAGCCATGCGATATGACAATGTCACAATTCTGTTTAGTGGGATTGTAGGATTTAATGCATTCTGTAGCAAACATGCTTCCGGCGAAGGGGCCATGAAGATTGTCAATTTGCTGAATGACGTATATACAAGATTCGATATTTTAACTGACTCTCGAAAGAATCCTTTTGTCTATAAGGTAAATAGATCTTACATTTTCATTGAAGAATACAAATCTGTGTAATATGTTCATAAGCCAGAAAACTCGTGTATAAGCAATGATTTATCCTTGAATAATTATCCTGGATCTTACTAAAGTCAATATTTCAGTTTTTGCTACCTCATCTGAGAGCAGAATGACGTAAGAAAAGAGACCCTGATTCCAGCGATGTATCACTTAGATTAATAGGTGCAGCAGTTGTGAGTTTTTAGATGTAGCATGTAGCAGATCTCAGAAAGCTAACCCTTCCCACATCAGGCTCAGTATATACATTGTCTATTGACAGTGAGCTGCTTATCACAGGAAGGGGCGGAGTCAGACTAGGTCTTACATGCTGCTGTAGCTGCTGTAGTCCAAGCAATGATAAGATCCTGGTAATAAAGACTTCATTATACTTAAACAACAGTACACAGCTTGATAAGTGACATATCTCTGAATTCAGTGTTTTAACACCTACATGAAGCTTTCTTCAGATTTCATAGCAAACACCTATTGACAGAGTCCCTTAAAGGCAAATTTGTGTTATATAATGGATACTGAGTTTAATAAGACTACATCTACAGATGTGTTTCCCTGAACGTTTGTTTGTTGACTCGACATACTAAATATTCCAAAATGAGTGTCCTGAGATTGATAAACTTAAAAAATATTAACGCTTTTATTTTGTGAATAGAGCAATTTTCTTCATATCTTGCCTATGCCTGTCAACTTGGGAAACTGCGAGCCAAAAAAATGGAAGGATACATCTGCACATGGTTTAGGAAAATTAGTCCCTTAACAATTGCTGTCCTATTATAGCAATGTTCAATCAGAAATGTAAAGGACCTACATTTATGCATTAACAACTTGAGAACAAATCTGTTTCGTCAGAAAGTTTTCTCTTACACAATTAACGTATCATACATTATCCTCACATCTACGTGATATCCATGGTAATGGAAGTTCCATTACGTCTCATGTATTACAATCTGTGGCACAAATTGTTGGCACATCCCTTTGCATCAAATCATCCCGTGTGCTGTGCCCAGACGAGCGCTACTTTAGGAATTGTAGTATCAAATGTAGTTTTAGAGTCCTGTAAGTACAACAAAATTTTATCCATATTCACTATAAAAATGTATAGAGAAAACTCGTTGCTGTCGAAAGAAAAGATTACACAAATGTCACTAAGGCTACTTTCACACTTGCGTTTTTTAGCGCTGCGCATCGTGCGCTATTGGTTTGATGCGCAATGTTCCCCTATCATTAACATGGCGGGCGCAGTGTCTTGCGCTTGCACGCACTCATTAGCGTTTGGCGTGCGCAGCGCATTTTCCAGGTGTGCGCCCAGACGCGCTAGACGCTACATGTTGCATTTTTTTTTGCAGCACACCAATTTAAAAATGCGTGTGCGCACGCTATGCGCATAAAAATATCATTGCTGTCTATGTGGGCGCTGGCGTGCGTGTGGCTGTGCGCTTGTCAGCGCTTGTGCGCGCACGCGATTTTTAAGAAAACAATGTCTAGACACTTGTCCAATTACCCCCTAGACAAGATACATTGTTTGTGAGGAGTCAAGATAAAATGAGTATAGATAAAGGAAGGTGTCAGTGCCACACAGACCCCTACGCAGACTGCCTGGAGACTGCCTGCTGATAAAGAGACCTGAAGATACAGCCTGGATCCCTATAAAAAGGCCTGCAAACAGCGTGCACCATACTACAGTGCCTGGAGACTGGAGCTGGAGACTGGACGATCCATCTTGGACCCATACATTGCCTGGAGACTGGACCTGGAGACTGGAAGATCCACCTTGGACCCATACACAGCCTGGATATTGCCTGGAGACACTGTGCCTGGACTCAAGACTGATCCAAAGTACAAGAATGTGAGTATTCTTTAAACAAATGACAGGCTGTCTTTATAATGTAATATGTGCTCATCATTAATTTTATTTTTGCAGCATGTCTTCTGGATCCGAATATTCACCATCCCGGCAAGAACTGGCGGAAGCAGAGCATGATGTGAGTATCTTCCTGCCTTTGGGTAAGTATAGCTGCTGAATCTACAAATGTCCTAATTGTGTTCCTTTTTCAGACATCATCGTCGGACACGGGCATTGAGGAGTCTCAGGAGCAGTCGCAGCCGAGTCAAGTCCCGGTGGCGAGACGGAATGTAAGTATATAGCCTTTGAATGTATTTTTCTTTTGTACTCCTATTGTTATTTTCTTTATAAAAATTATACAAGATTGTAATTTTTATTTTGTTTCTTCTAGGTTCCACAACGGACGACGACCTGTATGTGGACAACGAGGCCCTCATCTGCCAGGTCCATGAACGTGTCCCGTTGTGGGACAGCCATGATCCGCAGTACAAGGACAATGTGGTGACCCGGCGTCTATGGAACGAGGTGGCCGCAGCCTTGATGGATGCCTGGGACAGCGCCTCTCCAAACCTGAAAAAGGCGTTTAGTAAGTATTTTCATTCTCTGTACTGCTCACTGTTGTTCCTGATGCATTATATTGATCTTTTTATTGGCCAGTCACTCTTGTTCCTCATTGTACTGTTGTTTTTGCTGGTAGAAATATTCTACCAGCAAAAACAACAGTGTCATGTGGTTCAACAGTGTCTGCCTTGGTGATTCTAGAGCTATGTGTTGTGCATTCTATTGATCTTTTTATTGGCCAGTCACTCTTGTTCCTCATTGTACTGTTGTTTTTGCTGGTAGAAATATTCTACCAGCAAAAACAACAGTGTCATGTGGTTCAACAGTGTCTGCCTTGGTGATTCTAGAGCTATGTGTTGTGCATTCTATTGATCTTTTTATTGGCCAGTCACTCTTGTTCCTCATTGTACTGTTGTTTTTGCTGGTAGAAATATTCTACCAGCAAAAACAACAGTGTCATGTGGTTCAACAGTGTCTGCCTTGGTGATTCTAGAGCTATGTGTTGTGCATTCTATTGATCTTTTTATTGGCCAGTCACTCTTGTTCCTCATTGTACTGTTGTTTTTGCTGGTAGAAATATTCTACCAGCAAAAACAACAGTGTCATGTGGTTCAACAGTGTCTGCCTTGGTGATTCTAGAGCTATGTGTTGTGCATTCTATTGATCTTTTTATTGGCCAGTCACTCTTGTTCCTCATTGTACTGTTGTTTTTGCTGGTAGAAATATTCGAACAGCAAACACAACAGTTTCATCTGGGTCAACAGTCACTGACCTGTGGTTTCTTCAGCTATGTCTTGTGCATTCTATTGTTTTTTTTATTGCCTAGTCACTGTTGTTCCAGATGCTATTGTTGTTTTTGCTGGTGGATATATTCTAACAGCAAACACAACAGTTTCATCTGGGTCAACAGTCACTGACCTGTGGTTTCTTCAGCTATGTCTTGTGCATTCTATTGGTTTTTTTATTGCCTAGTCACTGTTGTTCCAGATGCTATTGTTGTTTTTGCTGGTGGATATATTCTAACAGCAAACACAACAGTTTCATCTGGGTCAACAGTCACTGACCTGTGGTTTCTTCAGCTATGTCTTGTGCATTCTATTGGTTTTTTTATTGCCTAGTCACTGTTGTTCCAGATGCTATTGTTGTTTTTGCTGGTGGATATATTCTAACAGCAAACACAACAGTTTCATCTGGGTCTACAGTGACTATCCTGTGTATTGTATAGCTTTTTATAATGCTGCATTGACAGTTTGACATTTTCATTCAGGTATGTGTGTTGAGACTTATTTTGCCCTGACTGCATTGTATAATTGTTTTTTTCTTTTTCTCAACAGTGAACAAAGTCCGCACACGATGGCGCTCGATGAAGGACCGCTTCAACACTGATGTTCGAGGAGAGGGACAGGTTCGCAGTGGTTCTGCAGCAAGGCCCAGAAAGAAATATCGCTACTATCGCGAGTTGGCGTTCCTGAGACCGGTCCTTGCCAGCAGAGCGTAAGTTTATTTATTTATTTATTTTAATTTTTTTTTTTTTTTTTTTTTCCACAGCTGATGCTTCTTGTTAAAGCATTATAGTAATGGTTTTGTTTTCTTTCCACAGCACCTGGAGCAGCACCATGCAGCCTGTCCCTGAAGCGGTCCTTCCTCGGACGACCTTGGACTCGTCCCAGCCATCCGACAGCCTGGAAGCAACTTGCAGGTCAGCAACACGGACAGCTGGTGACCAGGAAGCTGGTCCATCAGGTCTTCCCCTCTCCCAGGTCTCTGCCACTGGTTATGCGGGCACTTCCCGCCAGCGGCAGAGGGCCATGGAGAGGAATGTCTTGCCCGAGTTTGTTCACTTGAGCGATGCCTTTCAAGGCAATATGAAGACGCTTGGAGGCTCAGTTGGAAGCGGTTTTTCACTTATGGAACGTGGTTTTACCCACATGGATCACCGCTTCAACTGTGTCGAACAGCGTCTTGATCGCCTGGAGGCCGACCTCAACAGACCAGCGCACCATTTTTTCAGTAAAATTGAACGGGGCATGGCGGAACACCTTAGTCCTGACCAACAGCTCAGTGTGATGCAGGCCTGCAACACTGCTTACTTGCAGGCTATGCAGCAGAATCGATACGTGCAGCAGTCAGTGGTTGCATATCCAACAGTGCCACCACTGATTCGCCACACATCACTACCGACTTCTGCTGCATACCACTGCACGGCCACCAGCATTCCGAGTCACCACTACACCACCACAAGTCCGAGTACTGTTGGACACTCCACCGTCGCCACCACCATGGCAAGCGCTGCTCCTGTGTGGAGCAACACCCCCACAGACACTGGTCCACAGTCATGGACTCAAGCCACCGCAGTACCTGCTTGGGCCACCGCACCCACTTCTCCTTCTAGGAGTACTGCCAGCAGTCAGCAACCATTTGTCACCGCACCAACTTCTCCTTCTAGGAGTACTGCCACCAGTCGTCAACAATTTCCGGCCACAGCACCCACTGATCCTATGAGTACCGCCACCAGTCAGCAACAATCCATTTCAAGGGCACCCACTTCTCCTCCTTGGAGTACCGCCACCAGTCGTCAACAATTTCCGGCCACAGCACCCACTGATCCTATGAGTACCGCCACCAGTCAGCAACAATCCATTTCAAGGGCACCCACTTCTCCTCCTTGTAACACCGCCAACCCTTGTGGTACTCAGAGCACTGCCAACACTTCCACCGCCACTGCCACCACCGAGCATGAGAGCGGTGACCCACATTCACTCTTTTTTGGGTCAAGGCCACGGTCAACCAGCTCAAGGCGGACACAGAGAAGTCGGTCCATGCATGGTACTCCTGTCAATAAAGCAGTATAGTAAAAATTTGCCCCAAAATGTGTTTAAATATGTAGCAGCAAAAAAAATGGGGATATAAAACTTAACATTTAATGAACATAATGTTAAAAAGGGGACACACAAACAATTACCATCCTCCAACCAAATAGTGAGGATATATGATATAATCAGAGAGTTGAGTCCAACAAGGACAACAAGAAATAGGAGATATATATGTACGTCAGACACTATATAAATGGCTCTGCACCGCAAGAGCAAAATATGACTACCTAAATGCAAGTGTAAGCATTGCTTATTTTTAAGTCATTTGTCTGAAACGTAATCAAACGTATGTGAGACAGCATGTATAAAAGGAATGATCTCACCCATTTGAATGGAGATATTTGCTCCAAAATTCATCTCCTAATAAAGTATGCATCTGGTCAATTTCAGATAAAATAAGGCCCTTTCCCAACGCGTTTCCTCCTTGCAGGATTCATCAGGGATATGGCAGCTAGACACATCTATGTCAAATGCATTGCTCTCCTATGAGACTAATCTGCCATATCCCCTGATGAATCCTGCAAGGAGGAAACGCGTTGGGAAAGGGCCTTATTTTATCTGAAATTGACCAGATGCATACTTTATTAGGAGATGAATTTTGGAGCAAATATCTCCATTCAAATGGGTGAGATCATTCCTTTTATACATGCTGTCTCACATACGTTTGATTACGTTTCAGACAAATGACTTAAAAATAAGCGATGCTTACACTTGCATTTAGGTAGTCATATTTTGCTCTTGCGGTGCAGAGCCATTTATATAGTGTCTGACGTACATATATATCTCCTATTTCTTGTTGTCCTTGTTGGACTCAACTCTCTGATTATATCATATATCCTCACTATTTGGTTGGAGGATGGTAATTGTTTGTGTGTCCCCTTTTTAACATTATGTTCATTAAATGTTAAGTTTTATATCCCCATTTTTTTTGCTGCTACACATGGTACTCCTGTCCCCAAGAAGAAACAAAGAAAATCTTTGTTGGTCCATCCACCCTCTCCTCCTAATGTGCCTCTCATTTGATGTCTGATCTTCCTTCACCCACTACTTTTGTTGCCCCTTCCCCTCGAACCCCTTCATCGCTTTCCAGCCGCTCTTCATCTCTGCACACCCCCAGAGTATCGAAATCACCACCAAAACGTCCGTCGCAATAAAAATTTGTAATATTATCTGGACAAATCACATTTCTCTACAACTTCTGGGGCAGTGACAATTAAACTGGTAATGTTGTACACATATTGTACTAATCTGATTTTTCTACAACTTCTGGGGCAGTGACTATAATGGCATCTTGGACACATATTGTACTAATCTGATTTTTCTACAATTTCTGGGGCACTGACAATTAAACTGGTAATGTTGTACACATATTGTACTAATCTGATTTTTCTACAACTTCTGGGGCAGTGAATATAATGGCATCTTGGACACATATTGTACTAATCTGATTTTTCTACAACTTCTGGGGCAGTGACAATTAAACTTGTAATGTTGTACACATATTGTACTAATCTGATTTTTCTACAATTTCTGGGGCACTGACAATTAAACTGGTAATGTTGTACACATATTGTACTAATCTGATTTTTCTACAACTTCTGGGGCACTGACAATTAAACTGGTAATGTTGTACACATTGTACTAATCTGGTTTTTCTCCTTCGTCTCATTGGGGGACACAGGACTGTGGGTGTATGCTTCTGCCGCTAGGAGGCTGACACTAAGTAAACATAAAAAAGGTTAGCTCCTCCTCCGCCGTATACACCTCAGCACTGGCCGCAGGCAAACCCAGTTATTGCTTAGTGTCTGATGGAGGCACACGTCTGGTTCTTTTTCCAGACCATTTTTTTTTTTTCTCCCACGAAGATGAGATAGGGGCGACGGATCCTATTGAAAGGGTCCGATCTCCCCAAACCATCAACGGGCGAGCACGTGGAGTAAAGCCTCCAACGTATCCTCTCCCGCAACGTGGGACACGAATGCCGGACTTAGCCCTGACCACCCTAAGGTATTGAAACCCTAGGTTGTACAGAGGCAGGAGTTTGTCCGTGCAGCCCCCACTGCGCCACCAATGCTAGACTGCGGTGCTGCAAGGAGGCGGACGGTCCCTCTCCTCATCCCCTGTAGGGGTGATGGAGTTAGGGTTCCTGCACCGTCCCACCTTTTTTACTACGAAGCCCCCCTCTAAATGCATCAGGCGGAATGGCTCACCTTTTTGAAACTGGAGAAGATACTGGAACAGTTCCCGGGAGTAACGCCGCACGCATGGAACGGTGAGCGGCCGGAGCACCGCAAGTTTCGCAGGCGTCTGTGATCAGACTCTGCTTCCAGCCAGGTACAGGCTCCTGGCTCGTGTTCCGTCCCCCCCCCTCCGGGGGCGTCAGCTCCCGATGCCCGCCCCCTGACTCCTGGGTGGACGGCCGAAAATTCAGTCCCTGGCCTCGGCGGTGTTAGGCCTCGGGCAAAAATTTAGTCCCCGGGGACTAGGGCCGAAATATAGCGTCCGGCGCCGGCCAGAAGGTAGGCCGCGGTCGCGGGGATCCGCCCCCGGCATCGTCACCTTCCGGCGGGCCCGCCCTCTGATTTTGGGGCGGCCTCCGCCGGAAATCTAGGCCGCGGCTTCGGCCGGTGCTAGGCCGCGGCTGCAAATTTAGTCCCCGGCTTCTGCCGGGGACTAGGCCGCGGCCCAAAATATAGCGTCCGGCGTCGGCCGGAGGGTAGGCCGCGGTCGCGGGGATCCGCCCCCGGCATCGTCTCCTTCCGGCGGGCCCGCCTCTGATTTTGGGCGGCCTCCGCCGGAAATCTAGGCGCGGCTTCGGCCGGTGCTAGGCCGCGGCTGTAAATTTAGTCCCCGGCTTTTGCTGGAGACTAGGCCGCGGCTGGAGGCGGGTCTCTGACGGCTAGGCCGCGCCTCTCGACCCTCCCCCTAAGGCTCGGCTACATGAGCTCGCCTTCCTAACAGGGGAGCGCTCTTTTTTGAAAAATTTGGA
This sequence comes from Oophaga sylvatica, assembly GCA_033576555.1. NCBI lineage: Eukaryota > Metazoa > Chordata > Amphibia > Anura > Dendrobatidae > Oophaga > Oophaga sylvatica. Next base: position 162,148,481 of record JARQOD010000001.1, on the reverse strand, counting down.
GTCAGACGCCACTGCTACGCGGTTTAAGGACGCAGGGGGTACAGGACTGGGGTAAGTGCTTCTACCTCCAGCCTGGTTGTTCCGCTTCACTAGGTACTTTTGCTCCCCTCTGCACTCCGTTTCACTGACCGTCGCACATCCAGTTCATTGCGGACTCTGTGATAGACTCAGCATGTCCAGAAGAATTAAAGCTCATACGGTACTGTATACCGCATGCATTGCCTGTAGGTCCCCTTTTCCGCGCGCCCAGATTACTCGGGTCTGCGAAGCCTGTGACTCCGAACGGGCTCAGGAACCCGCTCCTATTGCGGAACCCAGTGCGTCAGGTCCCCCTGAATGGGCTCTGTCCCTGACTCAATCTGTGGCATCATTAACAAGAGCAATCGAGTCCCTTCAAGCTCCCGATAGGAGCAGGGACAGTGGTTCACCCGTCTTGGCGACGTCTCATGAACCTCCGGCCTGCAGGGGCCGCGCTCTCACTAGGCAGACGCAGGGGAAGCGAACCCACACTGCGTCGCCTTTGCCGTCCGGGGCCTCGGCATCTTTCAGTTCCGTCTCCCGCTCTCCCTCACCTCTGACAAGTGATCAGTATTCGGTTTCTGATTCAGAAGGGTCCCTTAATTTAGAGGCACCAAATTGTCAGGACACAATTGACAGTTTGATTGAAGCTGTCAATCAAACCTTGGGGATAGACGATGAGTCCACCTTGACCTCCGGTCATAAGGTGTCCTTCAAAAGAGCCAGGCAAGCTCATAAGGTTTTTGGATCTCATCCTGAGTTTGAGGAGCTAGTGCAGCGCCACCGGGAGAAACCGGACAAGCGCTTCGCAGGACAAAAGGCTCTCAATACTAGATATCCTTTTGCTCCTGAGCTTCTTAAGAAGTGGGCGGAATCTCCTGCGGTTGATCCTCCTGTGTCGCGTTTGGCGTCTAAAACGCCTCCTCTCCCTTCCTAACGGTTCCTCGATCAAGGAACCAACGGATCGTCTGATTGAAAGTTTGGCCCGCTCGGTGTTTGAAGCATCGGGTTCTGCTCTCTCTCCTTCTTTTGCAGCGACTTGGGTTGCTAAGGCCATGATATCCTGGTCGGAGTCTCTAAATAGAGCTCTTCATGGTATAGAGGTACCGTCTGAAGTAACCGAGATTTCTAATCAGATAGCGCTTGCAGGAGACTTCTTAATTAATGCGTCCATGGATGCGGCAAATTGCGCAGCCCTAGCTGCTGCTAATGCAATTGCCATCAGAAGATCTTTGTGGCTGAGAACCTGGCGAGCAGATTCAATCTCAAAGAAATCGCTTACATCCTTACCATATCAGAGTGGTCGGTTATTTGGCGAAAGGTTGGATCAGCTCATATCTGATGCGACGGGAGGGAAGAGCAGTTTCCTTCCTCAGCAAAAGATTAAGCAGCCTTTTCGCCGACAGCTTCAGCCTCGCTTTAGGGCCTTTCGTAACCCAGGTTGGGCCGCGCCAGCTACCTCCAGCGGTTCAGGTCGGCCTAATCAGGCCAGAGATCGTCAGGTCTCCTACAGGACCAACCCTCTGGGAAGAGGGCGATCTCAACAACCAAGATCTAGAGGGTCCAAACCCCAGAGATATTCGGACAAATGACTGGAGGCAGAATCCGGTCAATTTATCCAGAGTAGGCGGCCGCTTACTCTGGTTTCGCCCCATTTGGCTATCGATTACTCACGACGAGTGGGTCCGGGAGTTAGTCTCCTCGGGGTACAAAATAGAATTTTCCAGCCTTCCCTCAAATCGTTTTTTTCCCTCGCGCCTTCCCAAGGAGGAATCTCGGGTTCGCGCCTTATTCAGGGCGGTCGAGTCTCTTCGGCACAGCGGGGTTGTCGTGCCTGTACCGGAGTCGAAAAGGGTCAGGGGTTTTATTCCAACCTGTTCATTGTACCCAAAAAGGACGGTACTGTAAGGCCCATTCTGGATCTAAAGCGACTGAACCGGTTTGTCAGAATTCGACATTTCCGAATGGAGTCTCTCCGTTCTGTCATTGCAGCCATGGAAAAAGGGGAATTTCTAGCATCAATAGACATTCAGGATGCCTATCTTCACATCCCCATATTTCCTCCTCATCAGAGATTTCTTCGGTTTGCCGTCGGCAAACTTCATCTTCAGTTCGCAGCCTTGCCATTCGGGCTAGCCACAGCCCCCAGGGTGTTCACAAAGGTCATGGCTGCTGTTGTGTCCATTCTGCACTCCAGGGGGGTAGTCATCCTGCCTTACTTAGACGATCTCCTCATCAAGGGTCCGTCTTTTCAAATCTGCGAGGAAAGTGTCAGCATTACGTTAGACACCCTTGCTCGCCTGGGGTGGCTGGTGAATATGAAGAAATCATCTCCCGTGCCATCTCGGAAGATCACCTTTTTAGGGATGAATTTCGACACCGCTCAGGGGTTGATAATTCTTCCTCAGGACAAGGCCTTGGTTCTCCGTCAAGAGGTACGGATCCTTCGCCAACCAATTCCTCACACCATCCGGTTTTGCATGAGGGTCCTAGGAAGGATGGTGGCAGCAATCGAGGCTATTCCATTTGCCCAATTTCATCTTCGCCCCCTTCAACATGCACTCTTGGCAGTATGGGACGGGAGCCCTTACTCCCTCAATCTTCGGTGTCGTCTGTCCCTGCAGGTCAGACAGACTCTAATGTGGTGGACGAAGAGCACCACTCTTCGACAGGGTCGGTTGTTTCCTCCAAATTTCTGGTTGGTTGTCACAACGGATGCCAGCCTGCTCGGATGGGGAGCAGTGTTTCGTCACCACACAGCCCAGGGAACTTGGTCTCAGCAGGAATCGACCCTCCCGATCAATATTTTAGAGATCCGAGCTATTCGGCTGGCTCTGAGGCATTTTCACCAGCATCTGGCGGGCCACCCAGTCAGAATACAATCGGACAATGCCACGGCAGTGGCATACATAAACCATCAGGGAGGTACCCGCAGCAGGGCGGCCATGCACGAGGTAAAACAGATTCTGACTTGGGCAGAGGTAAATCACTCTGTGATTTCAGCGGTCCACATTCCGGGCGAGGAAAACTGGGCTGCGGATTTTCTCAGCCGTCACGGCATAGCGTCAGGGGAATGGTCACTTCATCCCGAGATTTTTCAGCAGATATGCCGACGCTGGGGAACCCCAGATGTGGACCTGATGGCTTCCAAGATAAATGCCAAGGTGCCCAACTTCGTCTCCCGGTACCGGGATCCGCAGGCATTTGCAGTAGACGCTCTGGTCCTACCATGGAATCAGTTTCATCTTCCATACTTGTTTCCACCAATAGCCCTTCTCCCAAGGGTGATCAGAAAGATCAGGATAGAGGGGGTTCCTGCGATATTAATCGCTCCGGATTGGCCGCGTCGCTCATGGTACGCGGAGCTGGTACAATTGCTCGCCGACGCACCCTGGCGACTGCCAGAGCGCGTGGACCTTCTCTCCCAGGGCCCAGTTTACCACCAGAACTTAGCGGTCCTGTGTTTGACGGCCTGGCCGTTGAATCTTGGATCCTGACCAGGGCTGGTTTCTCTAAAAAGGTCGCCGCAACGATGGCTAACGCCCGAAAGCCCGTTTCGGCTCGCATCTACCACGGTACTTGGAAGGTCTTTTTTGATTGGTGCAGGGAACATGATTGTTCCCCGCTCCTCTTTTCAATTCCAAACATTCTATCTTTTCTCCAGGCAGGCCTAGATTCAGGTCTAGCGCCTAGTACTCTTAGACGACAGATATCAGCCTTGTCGGTTCTTTTTCAGCGAAAGATCGCGTCTAATTTTCAGGTTAGGACCTTTATTCAGGGGGTTGTCCATATAGTTCCTCCCTACAAGACTCCCTTAGAGGTTTGGGACCTCAATCTAGTCCTGGGAGTCCTGCAGGAGTCTCCTTTTGAACCTTTGCAGGAGGTTTCTCTGTCATTTCTTTCCTGGAAAGTGGTGTTTTTGGTAGCCATAACATCCATAAGGCGGGTTTCGGAGCTGGCTGCACTGTCTTGTCGAGCTCCGTACTTACTTTTCCATCAGGATAAGGTAGTGCTCAGACCAACACCACCTTTTTTGCCTAAAGTCGTGTCCTCATTTCATATTAATGAGGACATTGTTTTGCCCTCATTTTGCCCAGCTCCGACGCACCGAGTGGAGAAGGCTCTCCATACGCTGGATCTGGTGAGAGCACTCAGGAGATATGTATCTCGGACGGCGTCCTTTCGACAGACGGACACGCTGTTTGTCCTCCCTGAAGGTCGCAGGAAGGGACTCGCTGCCTCTAGATCAACCTTGGCTAGGTGGATTCGGTTAGCCATTCAGGAGGCTTACCGCATCAGAGGCGCGGTGGTTCCCGCAGGGATCAAGGCTCACTCCACCAGAGCGGTGGGTGCCTCCTGGGCCCTTCGGCATCAGGCTTCGGTGGAACAGGTTTGTAAGGCAGCAACCTGGTCCAGTCTGCATACCTTTTCCAAGCATTATAATGTCCATACCCAGGCTTCTGCGGATGCCAGTCTGGGTAGAAGGATTCTTCAGGGCGCGGTTGCGCACCTATAAGCAATGCTTGATTATAAACTACACTGTGGAGTCGGTTTCCCACCCAAGGGACTGCTTTGGGACGTCCCACAGTCCTGTGTCCCCAATGAGACGAAGGAGAAATACGGATTTTTGTGTTACTCACCGTAAAATCCTTTTCTCCGAGACGCTCATTGGGGGACACAGCACCCTCCCTAAGAGCCGGCTGGCTTTATATTGAGTTAACTCTATTCTCCTTAAGTTGGTATCAGCAGTTTTTTCTTCTGAATATACTGTATCTGTGTTAACTCTTGATTTATTTTTTAGCCTCCTACTGCTTTTTGCACTAAACTGGGTTTGCCTGCGGCCAGTGCTGAGGTGTATACGGCGGAGGAGGAGCTAACCTTTTTTATGTTTACTTAGTGTCAGCCTCCTAGCGGCAGAAGCATACACCCACAGTCCTGTGTCCCCCAATGAGCGTCTCGGAGAAAAGGATTTTACGGTGAGTAACACAAAAATCCGTATTTCTACAACTTCTGGGGCAGTGACTATAATGGCATCTTGTACACATATTGTACTAATCTGATTTTTCTACAATTTCTGGGGCACTGACAATTAAACTGGTAATGTTGTACACATATGTACTAATCTGATTTTTCTACAACTTCTGGCAGTGACTAAAGGCATCTTGGACACATATTGTACTAATCTGATTTTCTACAATTTCTGGGCACTGACAATTAAACTGGTAATGTTGTACACATATTGTACTAATCTGATTTTTCTACAACTTCTGGGGCAGTGAATATAATGGCATCTTGGACACATATTGTACTAATCTGATTTTTCTACAACTTCTGGGGCAGTGACAATTAAAACTTGTAATGTTGTACACATATTGTACTAATCTGATTTTTCTACAATTTCTGGGGCACTGACAATTAAACTGGTAATGTTGTACACATATTGTACTAATCTGATTTTTCTACAACTTCTGGGCATGACTAAATGCATCTTGGACACATATTGTACTAATCTGATTTTCTACAATTTCTGGGCACTGACAATAAAACTGTATGTTGTACACATATTGTACTAATCTGATTTTTCTACAACTTCTGGGGCACTGACAATTAAACTGGTAATGTTGTACACATATTGTACTAATCTGATTTTTCTACAACTTCTGGGGCACTGCCACTGACAATTAAACTGGTAATGTTGTACACATATTGTACTAATCTGATTTTTCTACAATTTCTGGGGCAGTGACTATAATGGCATCTTGGACACATATTGTACTAATCTGATCTATCCAAAACCTTTGTGTGAATATACATATTTTCTTTTTGTACTCCAAAAAAGTAATAATGTGATCTATCCAAATGTATTAAAAAAAATCATTGCAAATTCTAAATTTGTTTTCCTCTTGTGAAAAATAAAAGTGGCAATCTTCTTTTAGTAATTTTGGTTTGCTTTGTGTTTATTTTGCCGCCTACACACTGCGCCGTACACACACTGTGCCGTACACTTAGCGTTTTTGACTACACATAACTACAGGAATGACACATGTTTGTGTACTTCATGGAGATATGTTTACTCCAAAACACAAATATATTCCTATTTTTTTCACCACCAGTCTGTCTGTCTGCTAATATTGCACAGACTGAATAGAGGATGGTGTTGAGTGCAAGGCATATCTATTTTACCTTTCCAGATATACTAAAAAGTGAAATGAGTCTGGTGTGTTTTTGACATTATTTCACTTTATGATAAAAGGCCATGTATTCTAGATATAGCTTGTAATTTAGCACATCCTCTATTCAGTGTGTGTTGAAGAAAGTGAGGTGATGATGGTGAAAATACACTTTATATATGTACAATACCATGGCCTTGTATCATTACTATCAAACCTGGGCAGGTGAATAGACATGAGTTTTAACCAGCAGCGTTGCTTCAGTCTGCATTTATTTGAAGCATACTGTAGCGATGCTGCTGTTTGGAACTCATGTGTACTCACCTGCCCAGGCCTGATACATTCTGAAGTGACGATGCGTTATTTGGGGCATCACCACTTTAGCATGCCACCAGCCCTTGGTATTGAACAAGATGTATAATCTTTATTATCTCTGCGTTCCAAATCAAGTCACAGTGATGAAAATACAAATTATATTTATAGTCACATGATCAGGACTAAAAATTTACAGATGCTTGTGCATCCCCAAATCAATTTTTGGAAACAGCAGGCCAGGTGACACAAATAATTGTTGTGTTTATGTCCACCGTCACTGAAAATGGAAGCAAAAGTGGAGAGATAATCAAGGTCATACAACTTGTGTACATGTATAGTTAATTACCTAGTCAGGATTACAAATAAATTCATGATGCACCAAAAAATATGCATCATGAATTAACTGGTAAACCTGGCCATTTCATCATTGTTTTTTAATTTAAAAACATAGACTGCACGTGGTAGAGGTATAAACAGAGGGATTTTATTAACATACTAAAAAAATCCAAAAATTTGTTAACATACAGACAACAATATTATTTTACACCATTTGATCTTGCCAATCCACCCGTCCTACATCTGAGATGAAGTAGGCCGCAAATTGGTCTCTCATTTGCCCTACTTCAACAGAAGACCTGAGAGGGTGCTGAGTGAACTCAGGCAATGGGTTAGGAGCTGCATCATCAAGTTCAAAGTTTGGGTGCTCTTTTGCCATGACAAAGTTATGAAGCACAACACAGGCCTTCACAACTTCATCCACTGTTTGCACTTTAAGATGAATAGCTGTGCCCAGAATGCGCCATCTGGAAACCAATATACCGAAGGCACACTCTACAGTTCTTCTTGCCCTGGTCAGCCTGTAATTAAAAATTTTTTTGTTGTGGTCCAAGTCCCGGCTGGAGTAGGGTTTAAGCAGGTGTTGGCTCATCTGGAATGCCTCATCCCCAACCATTACAAATGGCATGGGTGGACCTTCGGTGTGGGGAAGAGGCCGTGGCATGGGGAAATTAAACTGGTTTCCATACAACCTCCGTCCCATGTCCGAGTTCTTAAACGCCTGTGAGTCATTCCCACGGCCAAATGCACCAATGTCCACGGCAACAAACATACAGTCTGCATCCGCAATGGCCATGAGAACTGTAGAGAAGTACTTCTTGTAATTGTAGTACTCCGAGCCTGTTCTTTTAGGTTTGATGATGCGGATGTGTTTCCCATCAACTGCTCCCAAACAGTTGGGGAAATTGCAGGTTGTCCAGAATTTGTCGGCTATTTCTAGCCACTTTTCTGTGGTGGGCAGGGGCATAAATTCCAGACAGAGAACAGTCCACAATGCCCGGCAGGTGTCAACAACAATTCCTGACAACGTGGAGATACCAATCCGGTACTGGAAGTGGAGTGAAGACAGGCTCTCTCCAGTAGCAAGGAATCTAGAGAAAGAACAAAAAAATATTATTGTATATGTTTTTGTAAAACATTTCGAAACAAAAAATGCCATAACAATAATTCTGCAGGTCTTTGTTTACTAGGTGGCAGAACAATAATTCTGTCATCTTTGGAATAGTACATGGCATAAGTAATACAATGATGCAGGCATTGGTTTCTCAATATTACGTACCGTAATGTCACCAGGAGTCTTTCCTCTGGAGGAATCGCCCGACGGAGCTGTGTGTCCTGTCTCCTTATTAATTGTTGGACCCAAGCAAGTAAATCCATGAAGGTTTGTTGTGACATCCGGGTGTAGTTGTTAAATTTCTCCGGGTTTGACTGCAGCTCACTGTAGAGGGTTGATACGCTCCACGGCTCTCCCGGAGTTCTACAATGGGATGTACCCACAAACGCCGACGCTGCCGTCTCCAATGTCTCTGTCTCTCCCTTTCTTCATGGCAAGCAACGGCATAAGCCCTAGCCATGTCCACATCCAGGTTGAAGTGGAAAGTCTTCATAAGCAGATCCATGTTCACCAAGGCAAATGCAAGCAAATGTAAAAAAGGGCTGTGAACAGGCTCTATATAAATATTTTCAATAAGACACGCCCACTGGTGTCCCATTGGTGGGTTCTGTTGAAAGAATTTTTCAAGGATTTTGATCATGTGTTTTGAACAGAAAAAACGCAAACGCATACAAAAACGCTTTAAATAGCATACAATCGCTTACAATCGCTGCGTTTTTTAAAAGCAATGCGCACTCTTCGACTGCAAAATATCGCTGTGATTACACGCGTTTGCACGCAGTTTTTTTATGCGTTTTATGTGCGCTCGATACGCAGCGCTAAAAAACGCAAGTGTGAAAGTAGCCTAACATCTTCTAAAAATAAAATATACCACATTTTATCATGAAGGTTCTTTTAAGATTATTAAAACTATTTGCTTATTAGTTCAAAGTTCACTATTGTAATAAATAGTATTGTATAAATGTATAATAATAATAATATTGTCAAGCATATGATGATGCCAAGCTAGAAAGAGACGAAACAAATATAATATACACCAATAATTGTCCAAATAAACATTCCTATGAACTTTATTTTTTTCATATATATCATCCACAAACCTCAGAAAGGCTAAATAAGCCACCAACATATTAAAATAATTAAACTACAAAGTAGCTTACAAAAGGACAGAAAAATAAACTTTTTTTTAATTTATTAATTAATTCGTAATACAGTGGCATGTAAAAGTTTGAGCACCCTTGGTCAAAATTACTGTTATTGTGAATAGTTAAGCAAGTTGAAGTTAAAATGATCTCTAAAAGGCCAAAAGTTAAGGATGACACATTTCCTTCATATTTTGGGCAAAATTTTTTTTTTAATTTCAAAAATTACAAAAAGGGAAATGGGCCGATGCAAAAGTTTGCCCACCCTTGGAGATTTATATGCTCTAATAACTTGAACCAAGGTTTCAGACCTTAATAAGCCTGTTAGGGTTATGGCTTGAATCAGGTGATGCAAGTTTCCCATCTTCATAAAAACCCAACTTCTTCTAACCTTGTGCCAAAAACAGCAGCCATGGGTTCTTCTAAGCAGCTGCCTAGCACTTTGAAAATTAAAATTGTGAAAGGCCACAAAGCAGGAGAATGCAAAAAGAAGATAGCAAAGCATTTTAAAATGACCCTTTCCTTAGTTCGAAATGTAATTAAGAAACAGCAGTTAACAGGAACAGTGGAGATCAAGATATGGTCTTTAAGACCAAGAAAAATTTCAGTGAGAGCTACTCGTAGGATTGCTAGAGAGGCAAATCAGAAACTCTGCTTGACAGCAAAACACCTTCAGAAAGATTTAGCAGACTCTGGAATTAAAATTCATTGTCAGCACTATGCAAAAGAACCTCTAAACAAGCCTGTGCATTTTAGAAACAAGTCCTGTGGACCAATGAAGTTAAAATAGAACTCTTTGGCCACAATGATCAAAGGTATGTATGTAGAAAAAAGGGCACAGAATTTCAGGAAAAGAACATTTCCCCAACCATTAATCATGGGGGTGGATCAATTACGGTATACGTTGAGGTTGTGTTGCAGCCTATGGCAATGAGACTATTTCACAGGTAGAGAGAACAATGGACAATTAAATTTCAACAGATTCTTGATGCAAACATAACACCATCTGTAAAAATGCTGAAGTTGAAAAGAGGATGACTTCTACAAATGGATTATGAACCTAAACACGTCAAAATCCACAATAGACTACCTCCAAAGGCACAAGCTGAAGGTTTTACAATGGGCCTCACAGTCCCCTGATCTGAATATCATTTAAAATCTGTGGCTAGACCTCAAAATAGCAGTGCATGCAAGACAACCAAGGAATCTCACAGAACTGGATGAATTTTCCAAGGAAGAATCAATGAAAATCCCTCAAACAAGAATTAAAAGACTCTTGGCTGGCTACAAAAAGTGTAAAAGTGTTTACAGGCTGTGATGCTTTCAAAAGGGGATGCTACTAGGTACTAACCATGCAGGGTGCCCAAACTTTTGCATCAGTCCATGTTCCTTTTTATAATTTTTAAAATCTAAAATATGAAAATATACACTGCTCAAAAAAATAAAGGGAACACTCAAATAACACATCCTAGATCTGAATGATTTAAATATTCTCATTGAATACTTTTGTACAAAGTTGAATGTGCTGACAACAAAATCACACAAAAATCTTCAATGGAAATCAAATTTATTAACGAATGGAGGCCTGGATTTGGAGTCACACACAAAATTAAAGTGTCCTTAAAACAAGTCAAAATGATGCTCAGTAGTGTGTGTGGCCTCCACGTGCCTGTATGACCTCTCTGTGCCTATATGACCTCCCTACAATGCCTGGGCATGCTCCTGATGAGGTGGGAGATGGTCTCCTGAGGGATCTCCTTCCAGACCTGGACTAAAGCATCCGCCAACTCCTTGACAGTCTGTGGTGCAATGTGACGTTGGTGGATGGAGCGAGACATGATGTCCCAGATGTGCTCAATCAGATTCAGGTCTGGGGAACGGGCAGGCCAGTCCATAGCTTCAATGCCTTCATATTGCAGGAACTTCTGACACACTCCAGCCACATGAGGTCTGGCATTGTCCTGCATTAGGATGAACCCAGGTCCAACCGCACCAGCATATGGTCTCACAAGGGGTCTGAGGATCTCATCTCATTGCCTAATGGCAGTCAGGCTACCTCTGGAGAGCACATGGAGGGCTGTGCGGCCCTCCAAAGAAATACCACTCCACACCAGAAATACCCACTGCCAAACCGGTCATTCTGAAGGATGTTGCAGGCAGTAGATCGCTCTCCACGGCATCTCCAGACTCTGTCATGTCTGTCACATGTGCTCAGTGTGAACCTGCTTTCATATGTGAAGAGCACAGGGCGCCAGTGGCGAATTTGCCAATCCTGGTGTTCTGTGGCAAATGTCAAGCATCCTGCACCGTGTTGGGCTGTGAGCACAACCCCCATCTGTGGACGTCGGGCACTCAGACCATCCTTATGGAGTCGGTTTCTAACCGTTTGTGCAGACACATGCATATGCATATTTGTGGCCTGCTGGAGGTCATTTTGCAGGGCTCTGGCAGTGCTCCTCCTGTTCCTCCTTGCACAAAGGCGGAGGTAGCGGTCCTACTGCTGGGTTGTTGCCCTTCTACGGCCCCTCCACGTCTCCTGGTGTACTGGCCTGTCTCCTGGTAGCGCCTCCAGCCTCTGGACACTACGCTGACAGACACAGCAAACCTTCTTGCCACAGCTCGCATTGATGTGCCATCCTGGATGAGCTGCACTACCTGAGCCACTTGTGTGAGTTGTAGAGTCCGTCTCATGCTACCACGAGTGTGAAAGCACAACCAACTTTCAAAAGTGACCAAAACATCAGCCAGAAAGCATTGCTACTGAGATGTGGTCTGTGGTCCCCACCTGCAGAACCACTCCTTTATTGAGTGTGTCTTGATAATTGCCAATAATTTCCATCTGTTGTCTATTCCATTTGCACAACAGCATGTGAAATTGATTGTCAATCTGTGTGGACAGTTTGATTTCACAGAAGTTTGATTTACTTGGAGTTATATTCTGTTGTTTCAGTTATCCCTTTATTTTTTTGAGCAGTGTATATATTGGGCCTTTTAGAGATAATTTCTTCTTCCACTTGCTTAACTGTTCACAATAACAGTAATTTTGACCAAGGGTGCCCAAACTTTTACATGCCACTGTAGCATATAATAAATATAGGACAAACACAGTAGGCATTACTTATTCTACCCCTTAAAAACAGAACATTTAGACCCAGTAAAAAGCCCATCAGACTCACAACGGGAACCACAGGATGAAGTCCCATAATATGAGAATAGCAATCAATAAATAGTGTGGTAGATACTGGTGGACTTAAAGAGGTAGTATGAAGTCCAAATTAATTTTCATGCTAAATCCCTATCTATTTAATGCCATAATGTAAACTATTTTCTAATATACTTGAATGAAAAATCCATATCCTTCCCTAACTACATCTAACTGCTTCTTTCATTTTTTTCCCCTTCCTTTTTGATGACGCTTCATTTGACAATCCCAGTGCATGTTGGGATATTCAAATATTCAAACAAAGCGTCCATCAAGGGTCAGAGACTGCGGTAACTGCTGCGTCTGCCCCCTCCCTTAAATGAAGTGTCATCAGTGACCCTCATTTCAGGGGCTGAGCTACACCTTGCTTGATGTGCACTGTGCAATGCTCACAAAGATAGTGTGCTTTCTGTTGCTGGCTCCGATTAGCAGTAACGAATCAGCAACATAGCTTTTTGCCAGAAAACCCAGCATGCAAAGACCAGCATGGCCTCCGCAAGTATCATCACTGGTCTCTGCATGCCTGGTATTCTGACAACGTGCTTTGTTGCTGGCTGACTCTGAGTACTTCTTATCTGAACCGACAGCAGAGCGCGCTGTCATTGTGCGCATCTCGAATTGCAGATCACACTGGGACGAGCCCAGCCTTTGTAATGAGCGTCACTGATGATGCTTCGTTTCAGGGAAGGTTAAGGGTTGTGACAGTGACCACAGCTTCTGCCCCCCTGATGATGCTTCATTTGAGTATTCTAGCATGTATAACAAAGTGTTATCAAAAACAAAATGAAAAAAAAAGAAAAGCACTTTGATAGTGTAGGTTAGAGAAGCATAAGGAATTTTTAATGGAAGTATATTAGAAAATTGTTTAGGTTATGGCACTAAATAGATAGGGATTTAGGATGAAAATTTCTTTGGTCTTCGGAGCACCCATTTAATGAAGCAGGCATACAGAGGACACCTGAACAGATACTCTGGTGGGTCTATTATGTTATGTTGCTGTGTACTAATAAAGAATTATCATTTTTTTCTGTAATTTTTCAACTAGCTTGTAAATTAAAGGAATTGTCCACTACTCGGATCAGTTCCTTTATGATGGATTCCCACCCTTCTGGAACTGAAGATCTATTGGAAAATTAGGTCATCAATATTATATACGAAGAAAATCTCTTTAATTCACTACAGAGTTAAGATATAGGTGGTAAACCGTTAATACCTGTTACTAGGGATTGGAACAACAGTTCCATGATCGTGTGGACTATTCCACTTTTGTGCTTTATTATGAAATCCCATACAGGTGTAATGTAGCGCAAAATGGCTAAGGCTTGCAGAACATCTCAGTTACTGCCTTATACTGGTTTACACTTTTTCTATTTATATCAGTAAAGAAGAATCAATTTACATTTTGCGAGGATCAACCATTTCATCTCTTGCTACCTGGTATAAAGTGCCTCAATACTGCTTCCCATGTCTAAATCAATCTACTTCATGTAAATAAGTGTGTTTTTTGGAAAAAATGAAAAAAATCTGTTCTATTTAAAGGTTGAAACTATTGGTGATAAGTATATGACAGTAAGTGGCCTTCCAGAACCATGTGTCCACCATGCAAGGTCTGTATGTCACCTGGCATTAGACATGATGGAGATTGCTGGACAAGTTCAAGTAGATGGGGAATCTGTGCAGGTACGTAGTCATTGAGAATATGTTTTGTTGCCTAAAGTTATAGTGAGGAATTTCTTCTGGAGCACACGTCCTCCGGACTAATACACTAGTCTTAAGCTAGAAGTCTGCAGTCATGCTATGTGATTTCAGACTCATGAATCTTCACATCTCACGCACTGTGAGGATTCTCTGGTGCGCCAGGAGCGAGCAGACATGCGACTGTGAGTATACGATATGCATATTCCCTGTCACATTCTGACTAGATGCGCGCTACCTCACTCAATGCAAGTGTATTGAGTGAGCCTGGAAAACGTCTAGTTGGAATTTGGCCATGAGTATCCATATCAGATACTTGTGGTTGCACGACCGCCCACTCCCACCACTCCAGACACCGGGGAATCATTAACAGCGCACAAGTGCACGCAAAATGAGAATTCACAAGTCTGTAGTCGCATAGAATGATTGCAGACATATAGCTGAAAGAGAACTTGTTAGCAGGATTGAATCCAATAAACTAAAGGCATGGCCGTCATAGCACTGTGATGAAGTTTTCATAAAATGACGTCTTGTGTGCTTTGGGGTGAGACGTCGGGGCAGGGTCTTCTTTTTGTTCTCCGCCCCCACCAGCCTCCAATTCTTCTTGTCCAAATCACTGATTATTCAGTGCTGACAGGTTCTCTTTAAGACTGACAACCCTTTAAAACAACACAATCTTAAAATATGGCAGCTCTACTGTATCACAATGATTTATAGTGCTCATTGAGACTGTCTAGTCTAAGTTTACACCACTTTTTATTTGGCTTATGTTGTGCCAGGTATGTGCATGTCTATTCTTGCTCAACTTTTTGGCAAAGTGTGTTGTGTGTTATGCCACAGCCCTTCCCTATAAGCCACATCCAGTTTCATTGAATATACACCCCCTTGTCAGCAAGGGCACAGAAAGCATCTAAAACACATAATAAATAAGGTCATAAAAGACCTTTTTTTGGTGCAAATGATGTCAGATTTCTAGAGTCATTAGCTGGATAAAAATGTCCCAGTCTTTATTCAGCAAAAAGTCATGTAATTTTGTCACGTTTGTACTTTTGCTTCCACTGCTGCCACTGTGTAATTAGTATTTAGATGGCTAATCTGCTACGGTTGATCTCTGACAACATGTCAAGTTCAGTCGTATGTTCCCTTTACCTATCTGACATTAAGAGCAGTGTCTGGCTAACCTTTAATAAGTAGAGGACAGATAGAATCAGTGGGCTCCATCACTTTCCATTGACTACAATAAGCTGTGAAAAAAAGTTTAATTAAATTACCCTGCATTTATCGCCTTCTTCCTAGATCACAATCGGCATTCACACAGGAGAAGTGGTGACAGGTGTTATTGGGCAGAGAATGCCGCGCTACTGCCTGTTCGGAAATACTGTCAATTTGACTAGTAGAACAGAGACAACTGGAGAAAAGGGGAAAATAAATGTATCTGAATACACATACAGGTAAGGCCAATAGGTAATAGGTAAATAAAAATGAAAGGAAATATTGATGGTAAATTATACTAGTATTTTAATTCCAGTGAAGAAAAAAAATCAACATTAAAGTAAACAATGTATTTTCCAGCCTCCATGCTATGAAGCTGGCCATATATGCTGTATGAGTTATGCATTGTCGCAGCCAGAACCCATCCAGTGGGCGTGGCCTCACTCCACACACGCGCCTCGATCAGTGATGCAGCCATCCAATAGGCGTGGCCAAATAGAGTGTGTGGCCTCGCTTTATACAAGTGTATGGAATGAGGCTGCACCCACTAGACGGGCTCTGACTGTATAACTCATACACTCAGCGGAAGTCTCCAGCACCTGCACAGAAGATCCCTTAATGCAGTGCCCACTGAAGGGAGGATGAGGTATGTATTTCTAAGGGCGTGCAGGGCATAGGCACGGAATTCCGGCACCATAACTGACGCTGATGGGAGGGGGGTTGTATTACAATGAAGACAGGAGGTAGGGATTTCCTCAAGGCACAGCACGCCCTGGAGCCTGGAAGAAATCATTAACATAAAGAAAGAATATAACATTTCTTCACAGCAAGATCGTTAATATGAGGCATACAGGTAGGACTAGTGTAACATTTCTGTTACCTGTATGCCCATATTAATAGGGCGTATATGTGCCGGGGGTGACGGACTCCATTTAAATATATGTGAAAAGCATTCAATATTCCCTTTATAGCAAATATTGTGGAAGTGAAGTATCAATTGCATGCTCAGACAGGTGGAGTGTGTATTGGGGTGACAGGACGGGTAGGCATTGGTCTAATATGGTAGATCAGTCAGCAGGCTGCTATCTTTCCTGACTCCTTCATACACAAGAGCTCTCACTTTTCTGAACACTCCTGGGTTCTCTATGAGATAGCTGCAGCCAGACTCCTCCGGGGATGGCTTATTTTGCAAAAACAAAATGATCTGTCAGGGGAGAGTCAGGAGACCATTATACACATATTGACTGGAAGTCATGCCTGCTTATTTCAGCGGGTTCAGCCAACGTTAGTTTAATGCGCGGTGAGATTTTAAAGGGGTTTTCCTTTGAAAACAGAGTGCATTTTAATCAAAATATGTTGGAATAATAGTACGTTCTGCAAATGGATGCGTTAAAAAATAGTTCCTGTTCTAATATAATGTTATTAATGTATCTCTGCTGTGTCCTGTGTAATGGCCGCGTCTGACCGTACAGGGACATGGTCTGATCATATCACAGCTCCTGGGCAGGGGGGAAGCAAAAGACTATACAGACCGTACAGCAGGGGTTCATAGCTGATTCTATACGTGAGGTAAAAGATTTCCCTGCCTGTTTTTAAGCATTGTTTTACCTTACAGAAATAATCAGCTGTGATCCCCTGCTGTAATGTCTGTATGTTTTTGCTTCCTCCCCTTCCCAGGAAATGTGATGTGATCAGACCATGTCCCTGTCCTTGTCAGACACAGCCATTACACAGTACACATCCACAGCAGGGGCACATTTATAAGATTATCTTGCACAGAGACATTTTTTCATAACACATCCAGTTGTGGAACTTATTTTGCAAGATCTGTTGATTAATATGTTCTTTGTTCTTGGTATAACACCTTTAAGTCTCTCTTACTAGGAATTCCAAGATCACAAGGTGGTTATAGTGAACTGCTGGGTGCACCACATCTCCTGCTACCATTCTTTATTGATATTCTCTGTGTTAACTTTAAGAAAATTGTAGCCAATTTTAAATTTTTTAAGCATGTCTCAGCTATTTTGGTTAAATTCAGGTAGACAAAAGTTCTTAGGGCTTATGTACATACTGTGGAATCACTCTTCGTTGTATGGAGACTTACTAGGGATGTCACAGAGGTCCATAAATTCTCTACTGAACCTGTTTTTAAGGGGAGGCATATGGAGCATTGCTTGTGGTGGAGTGTACAGCATCTACCCAAAGAGACTTTACTGTCCTAGAGTAAGAGACAATGCAAGTCTGCAGTCCACCCTAAATTTAAGCTACAGTGGGTATGGAAAGTATTCAGACCCCTTTAAATTTTTCACTCTTTATTTCATTGCAGCCATTTGGTAAATTCAAAAAAGTTCATTTTTTTTCTCATTAATGTACACTCTGCACCCCATCTTGACTGAAAAAAAACAGAAATATAGAAATTTTTGCAAATTTAAAAAAAAAAGAAAAACTGAAATATCACATGGTCACAAGTATTCAGACCCTTTGCTCAGTATTGAGTAGAAGCACCCTTTGAGCTAGTACAGCCATGAGTCTTCTTGGGAATGATGCAACAAGTTTTTCACACCTGGATTTGGGGATCCTCTGCCATTCTTCCTTACAGATCCTCTCCAGTTCTGTCAGATTGGATGGTGAACGTTGGTGGACAGCCATTTTCAGGTCTCTCCAGAGATGCTCAATTGGGCTTAGGTCAGGGTTCTGACTGGGCCAGTCAAGAATGGTCACAGGAGGTGAGACGGAATAAAATGTACTGCACCAATATAACAAAAGGAAAGAAAAGACAGAGACCTAGGGGACAAGGCAACTAAAAAACAAAACTTTACTTTCTCTGCTGCAATGCATCGCACAGCAGAGTAAGGCACCAGATCAAGGTAATAGCTGAAGTACCACTGCACTCAGCAAGCTCCTGACTCCAGCTTGGTTGGTCTCCAAAGAGGAAGTGTTTCACCAACAGTCAGCTGACGCATCAGGTGACCTTTTAAAGGATGATGGGAGTGGTCACCACCTGCACCAGCCAACTCAGCAGCAATGTAATTACACCAGTGACCATCAGGGGAAAAGACTGACATTTACCCCCGATGGACTGAATGGAAAAAAGTTTTAATATGAAAAGCAAAATCCAAATCCAAAAATCCAAATCCAGATTCAAAAATGGATCGTGACAGTGGGCTTTCATATGTATTGCACTGAGGAGAGGCTTCCTTTGGGCCACTCTGCCATAAAGGCCCGACTGGTGTAGGGCTGCAGTGACAGTTGACTTTGTGGAACTTTCTCCCATCTCCCTACTGCATCTGTGGAGCTCAGCCACAGTAATCTTGGGTACTTCCTTACGTCTCTCACCGAGACTCTTCTCCCACTATTGCTCAGTTTGGCTGGACAGCCAGGTCTAGGAAGACTTCTGGTAGTCCCAAACTTCTTCCATTTAAGGATTGTGGAGGCCACTGTGCTCTAAGAAACCTTGAGTACTGCAATTCTTTTGTAACCTTGGCCAGATGTGTGCCTTGCCACAATTCTGTCTCTGAGCTCCTTGGCCAGTTTCTTTGATGTCATGATTCTCATTTGGTCTGACATGCACTGAGCTGTTTAATTAAACACAGCTGGACTCCAATGAAGGAGTAGAACAAATCTCAAGGAGGATCACAAGGAAATGGACAGCATGTGACTTAAATATGATTGTCTGAGCAAAGGGTCTGAATACTTTTGAATTTACCAAATGGCTGCAATGAAACAAAGAGTGAAAAATTTAAAGGGGTCTGAATACTTTCCGTACCCACTGTATGTACATAAGGTACTAGTAGTTGTAAGATAATACACAGCAAGATTATTGGACAATGCCTCTGAACACAATTAATCTATGCGGAGAACAGGAAACAACCTGTGGATATTTGAAATTAAATTTCCATCAGCTTCTAACGTTTCCTTCTAATTCCAATCTACAGATTCAATTTGCATCTTATTTGTCATCATATTATTAGATATACTGTAAACGCTCATCGGTATGATGTTCTGATGTGCTCTGATGGATCAAAAAGTATTTAATACAAGATGCTCTAGATGACCAATAGTGAATATAATACCTTTGGGACTAAATGAGGCAGCCAGAGACATCTAGCACCTATCTAAATTACAAGGAAGGAATGCTCAATAAAAGCTTCACGAGGTGTTATAGAAGTGCAGAAATCTCCAAATGAAAAGATTTATCTGATACAGCTGGAAAATGTATCAGGACCCAAGTAACTAGATACTAAGCCCATCATGACAGATTTGTGGTATTCTTATGGACACCTCTGCCAGATTGAGAATGGAGAATTGCACAATTATTCACTAAAATAGACGTGTGTGGTAACTGGCTAGCAGGATCATTCATCTAAGTGGCTTTTCTTGTGAGGATCAAAAGCTGGAGATTTTGATTTTCCAAGTATGAAATGACATATTTATGGGAACTAATGAAGAACAATGAAAAACAGGAATTTTCACTTATTGCCAAGATTTAGTATCTTCTTTTTTTATACAATTTATAATATAAAAATATATCTCTTTACTAATATATATACAACAACAGATCTGGAAGGAAGAACAGGAACATGAAGCATCATGGCAAGACAAGCCTCTGCATGGGATGTACCATCGACAGGTAATGGAGGTGGCTGATATGTAGAAATCCAACCAATGACTGGAGAAAGCTGGACTCCGAGACAGCACAGAGGCACTAATCATAGCGGCACAAGAGCAAGCACGAAGTACCAGATCCATAGAAGCAGGAATCTACCACACAAGACAAGACCCAAGGTGCAGACTATGCAAAGAAACCTCAGAAACAGTCCAACACATAGTGGCAGGATGCAAAATGCAAGGAGAAGCGTATACTGAACGTCACAACCAAGTATTGGGAAGTGTATACAAGAACATCTGCACAGCATATGGGATAAGTCCCCCTAAGTCTAGGTGCGAGACCCCAGAGAAAGTGGTGGAGAATGAAAGGGCTAAAACCCTGTGGAACTTCAAGATCCAGATGGATAAGCAGGTGTTGGCTAACCAACCAGACATTGTCATAGTAGACAAGGATCAGAAGACAGCAATGATAATAGATGTGGCAGTGCCAAGTGACAGCAACATCAGAAAGAAGGGATATGAGAAGCTGGAGAAATACCCGGGCCTCAAAGGAGAACTGGAGAAGATGTGGAAGGTGAAGGCAACAGTGATTCCAGTGGTGATAGGAGCACTTGAGCAGTGACCCCTAAGTTGGAAGATTGGCTACAACAGATCCCAGGAGCAACATCTGAGCTCTCTGTCCAGAAAAGCACAATGCTGGGAACACCTAAGATCCTGTGCAGAACCCTCAAACTCACAGGCCTCTGGTAGAGGACCCGAGAATGAGAAAGGACAACAAAAACCACCCCCAGTGGGGGTGAGAAGGAAGTTTTTAATACCTATGAATGCATAAAAATCTATATTTTTAAAATGGAAAGATCATATTAAGCTAGTTCTCCATATTACAAGTTTATAAGACGTGACCTGTAAACTGCCTTGCGATAGTACATGCAAAAAGTAACACGTTATCATGATTATCACAGAAAAGGTTAGCCCTTTTGTACCAGAACTTTTGGTTTAATTATATGATTTCCCTGATTTTTCAGGTGTCTTATGAGTCCAGAAAATGCCGACCCCCAGTTTAATTTACAGTATAGAGGACCTGTGAGCATGAAAGGAAAAACTGACCCAATGCAAGTGTGGTTTTTATCCAGAAAGACTGCAGAAATGGAGGTATGACTAATGTGGATGGAAGACTGGCCTTATCTAAACAGTTCACATTTTTTTGCTGTGAATTAAATCTAAAGTAATAAATCATTGTTAGCAGAATGATTCATACGTCTAAATATTACTATCTAGTTGTGCCCAACTATTCTTCAACATTGTTTTTACAATCAACATTTATTTTGTTAGAGAAAAATGATACAAGTGTTTCTGTTCAGGACATTGGGCTTTCGAGATTTTAACCTTAAAATGAAGTATTATTTTGTTTGCTGGGATTGGTCCCTAGATGTTTAATTCCTGAGAAAGGAGTGGTCAGCATTAGATTCACGACTAGCAACTACACTAAGCTAAAATGTTCCTAATTGAAAATATCTTTCTGGATCCTCAATCTGTGAGCAGCACTAGAAACAAATATAAGCTTTTCTTCTCTAATCACTGGGGAACTGGGAAAAATTAGAGTCAGAATACATACAGTATATACATAGCAATTTCCTTGTGGAAAATATGTCGGAATCAGCATGAAATTGTTAAGCCCCCAACAAGTCTATGATGCCTTCATATGACACTTTGTTCTTCTATGCAATCAATGATTGTCACATATTGCTTCTGTAAAAGTTTACACACACTTGTTAAAATGCCAGGTTTTTGTCATGTAAAAAATCATACCAAGAAGAAAAAATTCAGAATTTTCCCACCTTTAATGTCACCTATAAACTATATGAGGGCATCTCCTGAGTACAGCCTTCTTCAGGTCAACCCAGAGATTTTCAGTTTCATTCAGGTCTGGGCTCTGGCTGGGCCATTCCAAAACTTTGATCTTCTGGAAAAGCCATTCTTTCATTGATTTGGAGGTATGCTTAGGTTTGTTATGCTGAAAGTTTAAATTAATCTTCAACTTTATAGCAAGGGCCTTGAGGTTTTGATGCACAATTGACTGATATTTGGAACTCTTAATTTCTTCCTCTTTGCCTTCAGCACCAGTTCTAGGCCAAAAGCATAATGTTTCCTCTACCATACTTCACTGTAGGTATGGTGTTCTTTTGATGATGTGCAGTGTTGGCTTTGTGCCAAACACGCCTTCTAGAATGATGGCCAAAGAGCACCTCCCTCTTGAAAAAGACCAAAAATTATCACCAAATATAAGGCCCATATCTCTGTAGAGGATTTGCTTAAAACAAAAATCAGAATAATCAGAGAAGAGTGAGAATAAAACAAAAACTGTCTACTTTTGACCTGTTAACAGATACTCTTTAAAAGAACATTACACAATTCTCATTGATATATTAATAAATGTCTTTCCAGGTAAGATAGAGGCTGGATATGTGACAATGTTTAGAGTGATAGCAGTATATAACAAATTATATAATTTGATAACATTTCTCTTTTTTTTCCAGGAATAAGTTCAGCATTAATACTGAAAACCCGAATCCAATGAAGATAACAGAGATGTTGTGCGTCAGCGTTTTAGTTCAGTGTCCGGATTTAAAATATATTAATTTGCTGCTTACCCCTTCATTTGTGACATACAAATATGTAAGCAGTAGCTGTAAATGTTCTTTGGGAATATCACTTTAGTGTATTTTTAGTATGTTGCCCTGGTGGCAACCTCTATTATGTAATCTATATGCCAAATTTGTAAGAAAAAAAGAAAGTAAAATATTATGGCACGATATTATAATTAGGTAATAGTCTATATTTTGAGCTGATGTTTAGTACCATTCTATTTAATAAACTCATTTACTCATAAACTCATATACTGTATATACTTCTCATTTGATATATGTACTGTGGATAATGAAGAAATGTATAGTTTTGACAATAGGGGGGGAAAACGGTTAGATATACCTGTAAACCAATTGGTTGGGTATGTGGTTGTATTAAACATTTTTGTATGTCTGCAAAATTTAAGTCCAAACCTAAGGTGACCTCAAACTGAGACCCGATGAGTGGAGGACATCCATAACTAGGATAAAAGACACAGTTGCTTCTAACCTGCATAGTATTCTCAGTATTTCGGTAGTGACCGTAACATGCACTCACCACAAGTACGTAGGTATTTTTATATGTTTACTAGTACTTTACATACATTTTTATGAGTGGCAGTGCTCTATGTCAGCAATGTATATGATAGTAATGTATAGGATTTGTATTTTAGGTAGTAGTAGTAATTAACAGGGTACCTTTGTCCATTGACATAGCACCCAGATAATGAAGTCTTTAATTTGACACACAGAAGCAAATGCTTGTAAATATAGATAGAAAGGTCATATTTTTAACTATGTGCCATATAAAAGTGTATTTCACGGTCTAGATAGATGAATGAATCCCACTCAGTTGACATACAGAATGTATTGTGCTGGTGTTTCATGATTTAATCTTGAATAAGAAGCTTCCTAATATTTATCTGTACCTTTACATGTCACATATGTACAGTATAAATTGTCTGGTACTGTAAAGACATCCATAATAAATTATTTTTTCATCACACTGTATACTGCAGATTTCATTGTGTTCACATAATGTTAAGAACTTTAAAATGTCGATAATAAAATTACCAGATATTATATTTAGCTGCAAAATGTCTGATTTTGTTGTGTACATTTATTGTCATACTTTCTCTGATATTTTCAGAATTTCCATGAAAGTGATTACAGAGAGCTGAGTATGCGTGGCCAACTTCTCTAGATACCGTACATCTCTAGAGCTCTGGTGGAGCCTATATCTGTGAGACATTTATAACATACGCTTTGGATATGCTATTAATGTCTGGCATGAAAATATCTCATTAATAACACACACAACACACACAAACAAATCAGTATTTGCTGTGTCAACCCAATGGCTTCAAAATAGATGAAAGCATCAATTCTTCTAGACCCAATGCCTCACAGTTTTTGAAGGAACTTGGCTTGGAGATTGTATAAAACATCTTGCAGAACTAACTGCAGATCTTCTGTCGATGTAGGCTTGTACAAATCCTTCTGTCTCTTCACGTAATCTCAGACACACTCGATGATATTGAGATCAGACTCTACGGGGCCATATCATTACTTCCAGGGCTGCTTGTCCTTCTTTATACTGAAGATAGTTCTTACTAACATTGAATGTATGTTTGGGGTTGTCCCACTGTAGAATAAATTTGGAGGCAGATGACTCCCTGATGGTAACCCATGATGAATACTCATCTGCGTCTATACCATGTCTATATTGCAACATAATTTAGTCAGTTGGGTCGTCTTGTGATCCACAAGTTGCCACAATCGCTCAAGTTTCAAAATAAAACAAATTCTTTCCATTTTATGCAACTTGCAGGTTACAATACAACCACATGCACCTACATGGTATGCATTGTTGTTTGATCTTTTGCAGTGAAATAAATTTTGCTGACAAAATTGCCAAGTATCCCCATAGCTACTGTATGCAACCAAGCACTCTATTTGATTTCCCTACCTTACCATTTTACCACTTTATTTTTGCCTGAAGAATAATAACAGCAATTTATTGTAGTCTTTTTACTTTTTGAATTAGCAGTTTATTTCCCTCCTACAACCAAAGAACTGGAAATCACTCTGTTCATAGGCAGTTATTCATCCAGCACTAACTGGACAGTTATTATAGGCCCCGTACAGTGTTTTTAGCAGTTAAAGTAATATCAATAATAGTAAAACTTAATGAGCTTCCAACAGCTTCCACTTCCAGCCATCTGCTTCACAAGTTTTGAACAGCAATTGACAAGTGATATCACCAGTCGTTCCTGCCCGCTTTATTCACTTACATGTTGGGACCAACTATTGTCAGCCAAGTCTAAAGCTACTTCTTTCCTCCATATTATTTCTTGGGGACATTAGCAGTAGAGAGGAGCGGTGTTCGAAGCGAACTGTTCGCCAATCTCAAATTCGAGCTGTTTTGGGCGGTGTTCGAGCCGTTCGACGAACCCGAACGATTTTTAAAAAATTTGGCTGTTCGAGGTTATGTTCGTTAACTGTTCGTGCACCTAAATCGTCACTGGATTTTTTCGCAGTTATGCTGAGAATCACTGTTAATACACATTTTGAGTGTCCAGCGTGGCGGGAGGAGGGGCATGGCATGGATCTCTTGCAGAGATAATGAAGATCTTCATTTTTTTTTCTCTTTCCTGCATTTCCAGTGGGCGGTGCAGTCTGTCAGCCTATCAGCAGCGCACACACGGATTGAGGTGTTTTTTTCACACAAGCAAGGGCATGTGTCATTGGCTGTGTATGTCACTTGTCCTTGCCCTATAAGACCCAGCCATTTCCTCACTCGCCACCATTTTCTCACTGCTGCAGCTCAGTGTAAGGCTACTTTCACATTTGCGCTCGGGCGACCTGCGCCTATCTGCGCACGGCCGCCGCTAAGCTCTGCCCCCGGCCGTGCCTCCTCCCGGCGGCTCCGCCTATGGGTGCATGACGGCGCATGCGACCTGTGTACCCTATCTTTATCATTGGGTACGCAGGCCATGCGCAGTATGCGTTTGACTGCGCATGCGTCCTTTTGACGCGCCGAGCGCACCAAAGCGCACAATGTTGCATTTTAGTGCGCTCGGCGCACCGTTAAAAAGGACGCATGCGCAGTCAAATGCATACTGCGCACGGCCTGCATACCCAATGATAAAGATAGGGTACACAGGTCTCATGCGCCCATAGGCGGAGCCGCCGGGAGGAGGCGCGGCCGTGGGCGGAGCTTAGCGGCGGCCGTGCGCAGATAGGTGCAGGTCGCCCGAGCGCAAATGTGAAAGTAGCCTTAGACGGCACTGCTGCTGTTAGCGCTATATTGTGTGTGCATTGTGCAACTGCCACTTGCAAGCGAAATAGCTGAGAAATAGGAAGGTTTAGGGAGTAGGGACTAGTTTGTAATTACAGCCCTTTTGAGGGCTACGTTACATCAGTTCCTAGCAGTTTTAGCAGGCAGGTCTGTGCTCACTCTTAAATAGACAGATAGGTCAACTTGGGACAGTGACTATTTGTAATTGCAGCCCTTTTCAGGGCTAGGTTACAGCAGTTGCTATCACTTTTTGTCACCTACACCAGCGTTCAAATCACTCCTAATTATTCGCTGCATCTATCCTGTTCAATAATTGTGTGCATAGTAGCAGTGTGTGCTACTCATTCTATTAGGGCATCTATACAAAGCTCCACCAGCCTTAAAAAAAAAAAAAAAGAATTTCTATCTGCATGTTGCCTGGACAATAATTCTGGGCATAGTAGCAGTCTGTGGTACTCATTGTATTAGGCCATCTATACAAAGCTCCACCAGCCTTTTTTAAAAAACAAAACTATCTGCATGTTGCCTGTACAATAATTTTGGGCATAGTAGCAGTGTGTGGTACTCATTGTATTAGGCCATCTATACAAAGTTCCACCAGCCTTATAAAAAAAAAGAATTTCTATCTGCATGTTGCCTGGACAATAATTTTGGGCATAGTAGCAGTCTGTGGTACTCATTGTATTAGCCCATCTATACAAAGTTCCACCAGCCTTATAAAAAACAGAATTTCTATCTGCATGTTGCCTGGACAATAATTTTGGGCATAGTAGCAGTCTGTGGTACTCATTGTATTAGCCCATCTATACAAAGCTCCACCAGCCTTTTAAAATAAGAAAAACTATCTGCATGTTGCCTGGACAATAATTTTGGGCATAGTAGCAGTCTGTGGTACTCATTGTATAAGGCCATCTATACAAAGTTCCCCCAGCCTTATAAAAAAAAATAATTTCTATCTGCATGTTGCCTGGCCAATAATTTTGGGCATAGTAGCAGTCTGTGGTACTCATTGTATTAGCCCATCTATACAAAGCTCCACCAGCGTTCAAATACTAAGAATTTTTTGCAGCTATCGTTTTTGTGCAAACAACTCCACAGTTGTCAATTAGGTAACCACCAAAATGAGTGGCAAAAGGCCTGCTGCTGGTGGAAAGGGGAATAGGCGTGTTGTGAAGGGAAAAAAATGTTGTGTCCATGGGGTAGGTGTTAAAGCAACAGTAACATCTGCAGAAGAAAGACCATCTTCCAGCCAAACTAAGATGTCTACTTCTTTTAGTGGACAATGTGGTACGATCCCTTTCTTACGGGCACGCCCATCGCTACAAATTCCAGATGAGGCACAACAAACAAAGGTGCTTCAACAGATATCAAGTGCTCCTTTAAGTCGGCTCTCCACCTCAACTTCAACAACACAAAAACTCCAGTCCTCAGAGGTGTCACCCCAATCGCACTTGCTTCCTCACAGCTCCCAAGTCTCCAACTGCCCGTCTGAGTATGGGGTAGAAAAGATGGTTGAGTCTGCAGAGCTGTTTACTCATACTATAGCCTGGGAATCAGAGGTCGTCTCCACAGCTTCTGTGAATCCAAACAAGGAAATGATCTGTACTGATGCCCAGAATGTTTATGAGTCTGATCCAGGACCAGATGAAGAAGGTTCTGAGCATAATGTAGACCCTCGTTCCCAAACTGTAACTCCTGTTGGTGGAGACAATGAGGAAGACGATGATGAGACTCAAATACCAGATGTGAGCGACAACTTGAGTTTTGTGTCAGGGCAGGAAGAGGTTGGCTCTGAGGACAACAGGGGTGAGAACACACAGGGTGATGATGACGAGGTTGTAGATCCCACTTACTGTCAACCCACAGTCAGACAGTCGATGAGGTCAGCAGAGGAGGTGGTGGACTAGGATTCGAGTGACGACGAGGTCAGGGTGCGCCTTCCTGGACAGAGACATAGTACTGGAAGCACGTCACCAACTGCATCATCAACCACAACTCTGCCTCTGACCACAAGTCAAGGTGGCTCTTCAGGTCGTATGGGCTCTAAGCCTTGCATAGCCTGGGCATTTTTTAACATCGATAAGGATGACCCAACTCGTGTTATCTGTAACATTTGTGACCAAAAGCTAAGTATAGGCCAAAAAATCCATAGTTTGAGTATTTCATGCATGAACCGTCACATGGATATGAAGCATAAGTTGCAGTGGCAAGCTCACTGTGCTACAATGAGGCCTAGCGGGCCCGCCCAACCACCGTTTGCCCCATCTTGTGCATTCGCGCTCCGTGGCCTCTTCATCCTCTGTGACTGGGGGGACAGCAGTCAGACCTGTTTTGAGACTCAGACCTGGCACCTCTTTACCAGCAACAGCCAGTCAGATTGGCAGGTCATCAGTTCATTTGGAAGTGGAAACACCAGCTGGTGTTGAGCGCTATCCGACATTGAGAGCACCACCTTTGGATCAAGGCAACCTACGTTTTGCGCCTGCATCTTCCTCACAGACCGTCAGTTGTCCGGGGACACCCTACTCAACCCCGTCTACGCACAACAGCCAGCCCTCGGTCCCTCAGATGTGGACAAGTAAAAGACCATTTCCTCCTAGCCATGAGAAAGCTAAGAGGTTGAATTTCACCATATGCAAGCTCTTGGCTACAGAAATGCTGCCTTTCCGCCTTGTGGACACAGAGGATTTTTGAGCCCTTATATCCGTCGCAGTGCCCCAGTACCTAATGCCCAGTCGGCACTACTTCTCAAAGAAAGGTGTGCCTGCGCTCCACCAGCATGTCGCACACAACATCACTGCTTGTTTGAGAAACTCAGTGTGTGACAGGGTGCATTTCACCACAGACACTTGGACGAGTCAGCATGGACAGTGGCATTACATGCCGCTGACTGGGCACTGGGTAACTATGGTGACAGCAGGACAAGGGGCTGCTGTCCAAGTCTTGCCGTCCCCATGAGTTGTGCGTCAATCCTCTTTATCTCGAAGTTCCTCCACTGCTTCTGCCTCCTCAAACTCCTCTCGGTCCTCCACCTGCACCCAAAGCATGTCTGGTCATGCCACGGGCTTTCTAACTGCGAAGAAGGGATCCTGCAGCACACTTCCTTGCTATGCTGGCAGAAGGGCTCAACATAATCAGGCGGTTTTTACGTTGAAATGTCTGGGAAATGTGAGTCACACAGCTGAGGAGTTGTGGTCAGCTCTGGAGAACCAGTTTCATGAATGGTTGTCTCCACTGGACCTGCAACCAGGGAAGGCCATGTGTGATAATGCCGCAAACCTGGGTGCAATGTCACACACGTGCCTTGTATGGCTCATGTGTTGAACCTGGTTGTCCAGCAATTTTTTGCCCACTATCCTGGACTACATGGCCTTCTGCAGAGGGCACGGTCGCTGTGTGCTCACTTCCGCCGTTCGCAGCAGCTCAGCGACTTACATCTCTGCAGAAGTCGTTGGGCCTGCCACTTCACCGGCTAATATGCGATGTGCCAACACGGTGGAATTCAACTCTGCACATGTTGCAGCGACTGTGGCAGCACCAACAAGCCCTGGTGCAATACGTTCTGAATTATAGCCTGGGCCAAAGAGATCCAGAGGTGGGGCAAATCACGCTGGAGGAGTGGTCTCAGATCAGGGACCTATGCACCCTTCTGCACAGTTTTGAAATGGCCACGAAGATGTTTAGTGCTGACGATGCCATTATCAGCATGACTATTCCGGTGATTTACATGCTGGAGCAGATGTTAAACAGAATTCGGAGTCAGGTGGTGGAACAAGAGGAGGTGGAGGAAGTAGAGGAGGAGGAGTTGTATGCGGAAGGGCTAACATCTGCAAGGTCCAGACGGTCAGCAGCACCAAGGCGGCTGGCATGGGAGGGTGGGGGAGAGGGATTAACCAGGGCGCATGGTAACAGCCAAACTAGTGAGGAAGGTGCAGGAGCCCAGGAAGAAGTGGAGGACGAACTGGCGATGGGCATGGAAGACTCATCAGATGAGGGAGACCTTGATCACATTTCTGTTGTGCGAGGTTGGGGGGAGAGGGCAGAGGAAGGAAGCATGAGTCGTACCTCGCCACCAACACAACAGGGACTTGGTGCTCCTGGATGCGCAAGACACATGAGTGCCTTCTTGCTGCACTACCTGCAACATGACCCTCGAATTGTCAGAATTCGAAATAATCCTGACTACTGGGTAGCCACACTGTTAGATCCCCGGTACAAAAGTAAATTTGCCGAAATAATTCCAGCCATAGAAAGGGATTCACGCATGCAGGAGTATCAGCAGAGACTGTTGCAGAATCTTACATGTGCCTTTCCACAAAACACCAGTGGTGCACGTAGTGAATCTCACAGTTCTAACTTGCCAACCGTGGGACTGTCGAGTCTTCATCACTCAAACCGTAACAGAAACACAGTATCTGCTGGTGTTCACAGCAATTTTGCGGAATGCTTTCACCAGTTTTGTAGCCCATCCTTTGCAAGGCCACAGGAGACAAGAAGTCAGACACATAGTCAATGCCTAGAGACGATGGTACAGGAGTATCTCCAACTGAACATGGACCCTTGCTCTTTTTGGGCTTCCAATCTGGATAAATGGCCGGAGCTCGCCACTCACGCCTTGGAGCTCTTGTCATGACCCGCAGCCAGCGTTCTCTCTGAACGTGTGTTCAGCGCTGCTGGTGGTGTGCTGACAGATAAGCGCACGCGGCTGTCCACTGAGAATGTAGACAGACTGACGTTCATAAAGATGAACAAATCATGGATCCACAAGGACTTTTCTACCCCTGTATCATCCTGGGGAGAGTAAAAGCTTGAAGATTTTGTAAAATCACCTCACCAAACGCTTTAAGCTTTAAAATTGATAATAATTTTTTGCTGCATCTTGGCTGTAGAATAATTTTTGGCCTGTAGCAGTGTGTGGTACTCATTCTAATAGGCCGTCTATACTAAGCTCCACCAGCTTTCAAATTCATAATTTTTAGCTGCATCTTGGCTGTAGAATAATTTTTGGTCTATAGCAGTGTGTGGTACTCATTCTAATAGGCCATCTATACTCAGCTCCACCAGCTTTCAAATTCATAATTTTTTGCTGCATCTTGGCTGTAAAATAATTTTTGGCCTGTAGCAGTGGGTGGTACTCATTCTAATAGGCCATCTATACTAAGCTCCACCAGCTTTCAAATTCATAATTTTTAGCTGCATCTTGGCTGTAGAATAATTTTTGGCCTGTAGCAGTGTGTGGTACTCATTCTAATAGGCCATCTATACTAAGCTCCACCAGCTTTCAAATTCATAATTTTTAGCTGCATCTTGGCTGTAAAATAATTTTTGGCCTGTAGCAGTGTGTGGTACTCATTCTAATAGGCCATCTATACTAAGCTCCACCAGCTTTCAAATTCATAATTTTTTGCTGCATCTTGGCTGTAAAATAATTTTTGGCCTGTAGCAGTGTGTGGTACTCATTCTAATATGCCATCTATACTAAGCTCCACCAGCTTTCAAATTCATAATTTTTTGCTGCATCTTGGCTGTAGAATAATTTTTGGCCTGTAGCAGTGTGTGGTACTCATTCTAATAGGCCATCTATACTAAGCTCCACCAGCTTTCAAATTCATAATTGTTAGCTGCATCTTGGCTGTAGAATAATTTTTGGCCTGTAGCAGTGTGTGGTACTCATTCTAATAGGCCATCTATACTAAGCTCCACCAGCTTTCAAATTCATAATTTTTAGCTGCATCTTGGCTGTAAAATAATTTTTAGCCTGTAGCAGTGTGTGGTACTCATTCTAATAGGCCATCTATACTAAGCTCCACCAGCTTTCAAATTAATAATAATTTTGTTCTCTCTGAACGTGTGTTCAGCACTGCTGGTGGAGTGCTGAGTCTGACAGATAAGCGCACGCGGCTGTCCACTGAGAATGTAGACAGACTCACGTTCATAAAAATGAACAAACCATGGATCCGCAAGGACTTTGCTACCCCTGTGTCATCCTGGGGAGAGTAAAAGCTTGAGGATTTGTTCAAATCACCTCACCAACCGTTTTAAGCGACTCTGGGGCAATTGATGCTACTTAAGTGGTGTCTGTGCCCCAAATTTTTGGAAAAAATGGAGACTCTTTTTGGAGTTTCCTTGCTGTGTTTTATGTGACGTTGGCATCGTCAATTACAGGTGGGTTGGGTCTTTCCCCACCCCCCTTTTAACCGTAAGAAACTACATACACTATGGCTTGGGGTAACACAGATGGTTGAGTGTGAAGACTAAAGCTGTTTACTCATACTATAGCCTGGGAATCAGAGGTCTGCTACAAAGCTTGAGTGTCTGCTAGTCAGCGGAGTAGCCACCGGCTGTAGATCTAATTACAAATTTTTTACTGCATCTAGCCCAGACAATAATTTTGCTACCAAATTCAGATAGAAGGTTTCAACGGAGCGCCAGGCTAGCCATAAAGGCAGATGAGATTAAGGTTGTCCGCTGCAGCTCCGGCCGGGTACCTCAAGAGAGGATCAGACATAAGTGATGATAAAGCAATCCGGTCATAAGGAGCGCGAGGGACACAATTCAGCTGATATTAAAAAGTCTTCATTAGTGTTGAGCATTCCGATACCGCAATTATCGGGTATCGGCCGATATTTGCTGTATCGAAATTCCGATTCTGAGTTCCGATATTTTTGTCATATCGGATACCGGAATCTGAGTTTTCCGGCAAAGTCTATGGGGAGTTCCTGTGTCACAGAACGAAGTACGTGACACAGGAACTTCCCGAAACTGTCACTGTCAGTGTCGGTCGGGTCTGTCAGGTATCAGCGACTCAGCAGCACTTACCTGGCAGTAGATCCCCGGCGGTCATGTCCATCCATCCAGGCCGGCCATTACCCTCTCCCTGGCGGTCACGTGCAGCATCTCACAATAACTGCACGGGCTACCTGGTACTGAGTAATCTCGGCCAGCTGTACTCTCGCGACAGCTGGCCGTAAACCAGTCCAGATGACGTCACCGCCGGGGAAGCCGGAATGGTAAGCAGCTCTGCTCTATGTGGATGTCAGGCTCAGCCTGTCATCCAGATGTAGCAGAGCTGGACTCGTCGTGGGACACTCGTTATTTTGGACTGCGTTGGACAGTGAAGTATTTGTGTTGGTTTGTTATTTTTGTTTTTTTACAGGAGAACGATGGCGTCGCAGGAATGAGCGTGAAATAAAAATAATGAAAACTGTGTTGTGTTTTATTTCATTAAAAGACTTTTTTCTGGCTGTGTCTTTTTTTAAAATTTACAAACTATGATTTATAATGGATCGGTGTCTTATTGACGCCTCTCCATTATTAACCGGGCTTATTGTCACCGATCAATCAAAGGTGACATTAACCCCTTATTACCTCGCCACCGCTACAGGGCAAGTGGGAAGAGCCGGGTAAAGTGCCACAATTGGCACATCTTTGGATGCGCCATTTGTGGGGCTGCTGCAGCCTGGTATTTTTAGGCTGTTGAGGGCCAAAATCCATGGGCCTTGACAGTCTTTTAATACCAGGCCGCAGCAGTCTGCATTTTACTTGGTTGGTTAACAAAAATAGGGGGATCCCCACACCATTTTTTTTTTCGAGGCGATCCCCTATTTTTGTTAACCAGCCAAGCTAAGCAGACTGCTGTGGCCTGGTATTATCAGGCTTGCAAGGTTCATAGATATTGGATCCTTACCAGCCTGAAAAACCAGGCCTCAGCAGTCTGCTTCATCTGGCTGGTTAACAAAAATAGGGGGGACCCCATGCCATTTTTTTTCGAGGGGATCCCCTATTTTTGTTAACCAGCCAAGATAAGCAGACTGCTGTGGCCTGGTATTATCAGGCTTGCAAGGTCCATGGATATTGGCTCCTTAACAGCCTGAAAAACCAGGCCTCAGTAGTCTGCTTTATCAGGCTGGTTAACAAAAATAGGGGGGACCCCACGCCTTTTTTTTTTTTTTGAGGGGATCCCCTATTTTTGTTTATCAGTTCACTTCAAGTCAGCTGGGATTCCCTCTGAGGTCACTGAAGCTGTGGGTGTCCCTGGCTGACCTGAAGTGAAAGTGGGAAGCAATCAATTATGCTAACCACTTCCTCTCCTGTCAGCCAGGAGAGGAGATGATTCAGTCGGGGGTTTACTGCGAGGCTGTCAGCATTAGCTGCGGTCTCTGCAGTAAACATTAACCCTTTCAGAAGGATTACATCGGGGGACCTGACTGAACATCGGATAGGTAAGAATAATGTTGCTTTATTATTTTATTTTTATTACAGGTGAACAAGGGCTTCGCAAGGAATGGCAGTAAAATAAAATATTGTCAAAAACTGTGTGTTTATTTCATTATAATGATTTTTAATTAAAGTGTGTGTGTTTTATTTTTATTTCATACAATAGGATTAATAATTGATAGTTCCAATAGACAGCAGACAGCACACAGCGAGTCAGAGATGCGCGCTCCGGTCCATGGATCCCAATGGACCCCAAAGTCCGTAAATAGAAGAAAAGAGCAGCATCCGTCCAGGTGAAAAATAGAAAAAAACTTTATTCTGCCATAACAAATAACGATGTTTCGGCCATTTTGTGGCCTTTTTCAAGTAAAGGTGTAAATTCGTAGCAAAAAAATGCGGTTTTTTTACAGCAAATTTACACCTTTAATTAACCCCTACATGTGTCAAATTTTGCACACATACACTCATGTAATTGTTTGTGAAAACCATATATCAAACTACATGAAATGACATGGTTAACTCTATGTAAACCATGTGTCATTTCATGTCGGGTTCTGTATTTTCACAAAAGCCGGCATTACCCGGCAATTGAATCAGAGGCTATTTTACTATGTAGAAGTGTATGAACTATAAATATATGTATATGTATATGTCACAATGACATATATATATATATATATATATATATATATATATGTATTCTATGTGTGTACAGTCATGGCCAAAAGTTTTGAGAATGGCACAAATATTATATTTTCACATGATCTGCTGCCCTCTGGTTTTTATGTGTGTGTTTGACAGATGTTTTTTATCAAAGACAGAAATATAATTGCAAACATATGAGTAACAAAAGCTTATATTGACAGTTAGAATGAGTTAATGCAGCAAGTCAATATTTGCAGTGTTGACCCTTCTTCTTCAGGACCTCTGCAATTCTCCCTGGCATGCTGTCAATCAACTTCTGGACCAAATCCTGACTGATAGCAGTCCATTCTTGCACAATCAATGCTTTCATTTTGTCAGAATTTTTAGGTTTTTGTTTGTCCACCCGTCTCTTGATGATTGACCACAAGTTCTCCATGGGATTAAAATCTGGGGAGTTTCCAGGCCATGGACCCAAAATCTCTATGTTTTGTTCCCTGATCCATTTAGTTATCACCTTTGCTTTATGGCAAGGTGCTCCATCATGCTGGAAAAGGCATTGTTGATCGCCAAACTGCTCTTGGAGGGTTGGGAGAAGTTGCTCTTGGAGGACATTCTGGTACCATTCTTTATTCATGGCTGTGTTTTTAGGCAAGACTGTGAGAGAGCCGATTCCCTTGGCTGAGAAGCAACCCCACACATGAATGGTTTCAGGATGCTTAACAGTTGGCATGAGACAAGACTGGTGGTAGCGCTCACCTTGTCTTCTCCGAATGAGGCGTTTTCCTGATGACCCAAACAATCGAAAAGGGGATTCATCAGAGAAAATAACTTTACCCCAGTCATCAGCAGTCCATTGCCTGTACCTTTTGCGGAATATCAGTCTGTCCATGTTTTTTCTGGAGAGAAGTGGCTTCTTTGCTGCCCTCCTTGAGACCAGGCCTTGCTCCAAGAGTCTCCGCCTCACAGTGCGTGCAGATGCACTCACACCTGCCTGCTGCCATTCCTGAGCAAGTTCTGCACTGCTGGTAGCCCGATCCCGCAGCTGAAACACTTTTAAGAGACGGTCCTGGCGCTTGCTGGTCTTTCTTGGGCGCCCTGGAGTCTTTTTGGCAACAATGGAACCTCTCTCCTTGAAGTTCTTGATGATGCGATAGATTGTTGACTGAGGTGCAATCTTTCTAGCTGCGATACTCTTCCCTGTTAGGCCATTTTTGTGCATTGCAATGATGACTGCACGTGTTTCTTTAGAGATAACCATGGTTAACAGAAGAGAAACAATGATGCCAAGCACCAGCCTCCTTTTAAAGTGTCCAGTGGTGTCATTCTTACTTAATCATGACAAATTGATCTCCAGCCATGTCCTCATCAACACCCACACCTGTGTTAATGGAGCAATCACTGAAAAGATTGCTGTTAAGCTGATCACTCTTTATAACATTCTGGAGTATATGCAAATTGCCAATAGAAAAAGTGAAGCAGTAGACTTTGTAAAAATTAATATTTGTGTCATTCTCAAAACTTTTGGCCATGACTGTAATAGTGTTTACAAGGAAAGAAAGAGGTTTTTTTTAGTTCCGATATTTCTGTCCCATTGACTTGCATTGGGTTTCTGGTATCGGATCGGCGATACTCGATACTTTTTGTGTATCGGGCCGATCCAATCCGATCCGATATTTTAGGATATCGGGCAGTATCGCTCAACACTAGTCTTCATTTGTTGATATCCACAACGCGTTTCAACGGAATAGCTCCGTCTTCCTCAGGTGGCAGTTATACATAGAATGGAGTAGGAAAGCTATATAAAGGTGGAGCAGCAAATGAAAATTAAAAGGCAATTAATCAGAACACCCACATGATTAAAAATGCAAATATGACTGCAAAAAAAAAAAAAAAAGATAAATTGAATAAAAGCAACCTAAAAACGACATAAAAACTATGTACACAAGGAAGAATAAATGAAAATAAATAAATAAATAAAACTCAAAATGCATATATTACGTGACTTTTTCAATAGTGAGGTTTAACCCCTCAGGGGCCAGTGTACCAAGTTTTAAAATCCAGAAACTCTCCCTTGTTATTAGATTATTATACCGATCAGGCATAGCATGTGGTATCTGGTCAATAACAGTGAGTTTTAACAAATTCAAATTCTTTTGGTGCACTAGGGAGAAATGTTTTGAGAGACTGTAGCATGAACCCATCTCGGATATTTTGATGGTGCTTGTTGAGCCTTGCATGCATCGTCTGTATCGTCCGACCGATGTACTGCAACCCACAACCGCATTCAATTAAATAAATACTGTAGCACGATTGGCAATTGACATGACAGTTGATTTTAAAACTGGTGCCTGTGGTACGAGGTTGAAATTCTTGCACCCCATTCATAATAGAGACGCAACATAAACACTTAGAGGTCCTACATGCAAAACAACCCGGATTAGAATTTATCCGGGTTGCAGATGAAGATAAGGACTTGAGAGTTGTGTTGCTGGGGGCAACTAGATTTCAAAGAGTTTGGTTTTTCCGAAAAATCGACAATAATTTTGGGCCTAGTAGCAGTGTCTGCTAGTCAGAGGATTAACCCAGCTGTTAAGCAAGCTACACCACCTGTACTTTGGACACTTAATTTTTTCAAAGGAAATGCTTCGGGCCCCCGGGACACTCAGTGAAGAGCATCGGGGAGGCACCCCAAGGCACAGGGGCTGTGTGTGGCGGTAGGACGCCTTGCGGTGGACCGCCAAGCTCGATCCTTATAAAAGCTTTTTAACTGCAGCAGCTTTACTGGACGCTGCTGGACCTGGCATTACCGCGGCTGCTGGCATGAGACTTGCCCTCCAATAGATCCTTGTAAAAAGATTTAAAGTGTACTCATTCAAATTAGAGAGACAATTTAAAGAAAAAAGATTAGACCTGCCTCCATCGCAGGGGGGCTCGCTCGACCACCAGCGGACAGGCACAAGTATTGGGAGAGGGGGGCTGGCCGTCAGGGTCCACCGCAGCTCTGGCACAAACCCGGCGACACGCAGGTCGCACGGGCAGGAACGGACTGGCCATGTCGGCTTGGCACTTTTTTGGTTTTAGAAGGGCATGACATGCCTATATCTGTGTCTCCCCCTCCGTTTACTCCTCCACCTCTTTTCTTTTCGCATGACAATATGTACTTGTCACTTTTCCATGTGTTAGTTGTGTCTTGTGAGCAATTTGTCAGCTTTTGGACACCTTTGAAGTGTTTTCTATGTGTTTACTTTGTGTTTCTATCTGTTTTGGTTTGCCTGCCATTGGTTTTAACGGTGTTCGACGAACAGTTCGTCGAACACACGGCTGTTCGGTGAACCAAACCGAACTCGAACACTACGGGGGTGGCTCATCAATAATTAGCAGTTTGAAAATCACTGTAACATCAGCTTTTGTAAGTGCCTCCATAAGCCTGACCTGATTATAATCATACAGTGACATTACAGAGGTCTTTTCACCAATTTGAGCATGTTAAACTGGATACATCATGGCATAGTGGCTGCAGAGCTAAGAAAAATTAGTTTTTAGTTTTCAATTTCTCTTCTCCCTTGTGGAGATATTATCTAGAAACGTTTGGTTATAATTTATGTTATAGTGCAACTGGACATTGCCATAGATTTGTCTCTAGGGGCATGTACTTCTTCCCTGAGAGCTGAGTTACCTATCATTACAAACACTTCCAGATATCATCCCTGTTGTGTTTTGGTAGCTGAGGAGAATAAGCAAAAACGGCAATACACCAGAGAGGCTGGAACCTATTGGATTGCAGTAACCTGAGCTAACCACACAACTAGAGGTAGCCGTGGAGCGTTCCTACGTTGATCCTAGACGCCTCGTCACAGCCTGAGAGATAACTACACTTAAAGGCAGAAAGATGAAAGCTATCTGCCCCGGAGCAGATCCCCAAAGAAAGTAGGAAGCCCCCAAACATGTAATGGCGGTTAGACAAGAAGAAGCACGGACACAGACAGAAAATAGAATGAGCAAACGCTGGGGCCCAATCTGTCTAGACAGAAAAGTACAGGAAAGGATACTCACTGCAATCCAAAAAAACCCTAAAATATACCAACTCTTCTGATTGCAAAAACAAATGACATCACACGATCTCTACCACCTAAATCAGATCTCTGGTGTAGCAAAACTAAGCCGCAGCCACTGAAAAAACAGGAAAAAGCAAATGAACAAATAACAGTGGCTTCAGATAAATTGAGAGGAGCACAAGCCCCCGGAGGGGACCTGGCTGACCTCCACAGAAGTACAGGGAACAATGCAAAAAGCAAGCACAAAAATAAAAGCAGAAAATATCTTATCTGATAGCAGAAGATGCAGGCAAGACTCAGCAAACTTCCAAATGAACCAGGAACCACAATTGAGACAAGAACAATTGATCACCGGCAACCATCATGGGAGGGAACCTCCCTTATATCAGACCAGTCAGTGATCCCAGATTGCCATTCCTCGCTGAAAGGTTCAGTACTGTCTGTAACCACCAGAGGGAGCCTCTGCTCAGAAACCATCTCTAGCACATTCATAACACATCCCATAGCAGTCAGTGTGGGAGAAGGGTGAGAACTGACAGCACTGTGAGATGAGATCTGGAAGTGTTTGTAATGATGCATAACTCAGCTGATATGGAAATTTAATTAGGATAAAAATATCCTTCTGTGTTTGCTGCTTGCTTCTCCAAATCTCTATTTAATGTCTTCTTGAGCGCTCAGAACGAAATGAGGACTGTCCACAACGCAAGTGTCAGTATAACAGTTCGTCAAAGACATACATTTATTATTCATTCAAGGTTTTATACGTTTACAAAAAGGGGCTGGTTAGTCAATTAACATACAATTAAAAGCTGCTAGATTATTGGCTGTTCTAGTGTAAATATGATAATTATGATAATCATGGCAAAAGAGCTGAAGTTGCAGAATTATTGTTTTATTCTTGTGACCTAGTTGTCTTGCATAACTATAATGTAAACAACAGATATCTAATAGGACTTTTTGTACTTCATGCATTTGTTCCTTTACGAAGGCCTTATGCAGGCCTTATGAAGGCCAGATTTCTTTAAAACGACTGATTATAGCTGGCCTAGAAATATGTGAGCACAAGGTTTTTTAGCAAGTGAGAAACTATCTAACTGTGAACTGTGAATACATATATGTGAATATACTTTGAATATATGGAATACATATATATTTCCATGACACAGCTATGCTGTATCTCTACACAGGAGATGCAGAGATCAGTGAGTAGAGGATGGTGTGCTTTTTCCTCATTACCCTGTATGTTTGGTCAGCCTCATGCAGGGGAAAAAGCACACAGAGACAAATCTCTTAAAATACCCAGTTGAACTATAGAATAAACTATAATTTAAACTTTACAAGTTAATATCTCCACAAAGAGGGGAGAAATTAAGTAATACAAAACTACCTTTTATTCAACTTTACAGTCGCTGGTTCATAAAGTGGCTAGTTTAACCCCTCTCTGCCATCAGACGTACTATTCCGTCCATGTGACCCTGGACCTAATTCCCATGGACGGAATAGTACGTCATGCCCTTTAATGCGACATCGCGACTAAAGTCGCGGTGATCGCATTAAAATTCCGACGCCATCTTACCTCTAGGAAGATGACGTCGGCATCCCGGGCTGCGTCCTCCCCTATCCGGCCTCCCGATCGCTGTGATTGGCTGTTCAATTCTGAACAGCCAATCGCAGCCTTTCTCACTGTTTCAGCCAATCAGATGGGCTGAAACAGTGAGATCCCAGGCTAGGATCGAGTACCGATGTACTCGATCCTAGGCCTGGGTCTAGCACTATGCAGACCCCCCTGGATTGGCGCGATCGCCGATCATATCGATCGCGCCAATCGCAGGGCACAGAAGCGGTATTACCGCGCTGTGCCCTGCCGGTTCCTGCTGGATCGGTGCTATAAAAGCACCGATCCTAGGCCGGAACATAGGACAGGCCTAGCAGGGCCTGCAGGAGCTGATTGGCGTGATCGATGTTATCGTCGATTGCGCCAATCGCAAGGCACAGCCGCGGCGCAGGAGCGCTGTGACCTTGCTGCTGACATGCCGGATCGGTGCTGAATAGCACCGATCCTGGCTGGATCGGTGCTGTAAAAGCACCGATCCGGCTGTGGAGGCTCAGGACAGGCCCTGTAGGGCCTGCAGGAGCTGATTGGCGCGATCGATGACATCGTCGATCGCGCCAATCACAGGGCACAGCAGCGGTCTGATCGCTGTGTGACCGCGCTGTGCCCTCAGGTGACCTGGCTGCTGCCCTGGCTGTGATCTGCCTAGGATCGGAGCTGTGAGCTCCGATCCTGGGCAGGTTGCCAGGGTAACCAGGAGAGCTCTGATTGGTGGGATCTTGTTATGATGGATCCCACCAATCACAGGTCACAGAAGCGAATTGACCGCTCTGTGACCTGTCTCACCTGGCTCTGACCTGTGAGTGACCATTCTGCAGGGGTCCTCACACTTGCTGAGGATTCCTGCAGAGCGGTCATACAACAGATCTCTCCTGTGCTGGGCCTTGTAGTCTGGACATGAAGACAGAAGAAAAGAAGACAGAAGAAAAGAAGACAGAAGAAAGAAGAAAAGAAGATAGAAAAAAGAAGAGAGACTACAACCGTAAGTGTTGATCCCTCTCTTCCTCCCTCCCCATCCCCCTTCCCCCTCTTTTTACCCCCTCCACCACCCCCTTTGTGCCGCCTCCGTGCGCACACCCAGCCGCCGAGCGTTGATTGGTGACGCATTTCACCGATCAACACTCGTGCTCTCAGCCCCCTTTGCGCCACCTCCGTGCGCACACCCTGCAGCCGGCGAACTTTGATAAGTGACGCAGTTCACTTATCAGAGCTCGCGTCCGGCGGGTTTCCTTTTTTTCACCCCCCCTTTGCGCCGCCTCCGTGCACACACCCAGCCGCCGAGCGTTGATTGGTGACGCATTTCACCGATCAACACTCGTGCTCTCAGCCCCCTTTGCGCCACCTCCGTGCGCACACCCTGCAGCCGGCGAACTTTGATAAGTGACGCAGTTCACTTATCAGAGCTCGCGCCGGCTGTTTTCCTTTTTTTTTTTTTTCACCCGCCTTTGCGCCGCCTCCGTTTCCACATCTAGCAGCCGCCGAATTTTGATAAGTGACTCAGTTCACTTATCAGATCTCGTGCCGGCTGTTTTCCTGTTTTTTTTTTTCACCCCCTCCCTGCGCCACTCCCTTTGCGCCACATCTAGCAGCCGCCGAACTTTGACAAGTGACACAGTTCACTTATCAGAGCTCGCACCGGCTGTTTTCCTTTTCTTTTTTTTTTTTTCCTTTTTCTTTTTTCACCCGCCTTTGCGCCGCCTCCGTTTCCACATTTAGCAGCCGCCGAACTTTGACAAGTGACACAGTTCACTTATCAGAGCTCGCGCCGGCTGTTTTCCTTTTCTTTTTTTTTTCACCCCCTCCCTGCGCCACTCCCTTTGCGCCACATCTAGCAGCCGCCGAACTTTGACAAGTGACACAGTTCACTTATCAGAGCTCGCACTGGCTGTTTTCCTTTTCTTTTTTTTTTTTCCTTTTTCTTTTTTCACCCGCCTTTGCGCCACCTCCGTTTCCACATTTAGCAGCCGCCGAACTTTGACAAGTGACACAGTTCACTTATCAGAGCTCGCACCGGCTGTTTACCTTTCTTTTTTTTTTTTTTCCTTTTTCTTTTTTCACCCGCCTTTGCGCCGCCTCCGTTTCCACATTGAGCAGCCGCCGAATTTTGATAAGTGACTCAGTTCACTTATCAGATCTCGTGCCGGCTGTTTTCCTGTTTTTTTTTTTTTCACCCCCTCCCTGCGCCACTCCCTTTGCGCCACATCTAGCAGCCGCCGAACTTTGACAAGTGACACAGTTCACTTATCAGAGCTCGCACCGGCTGTTTTCCTTTTCTTTTTTTTTTTTCCTTTTTTTTCACCCGCCTTTGCGCCGCCTCCGTTTCCACATTTAGCAGCCGCCGAATTTAGATAAGTGACGCAGTTCACTTATCAGATCTCATGCCGGCTGTTTTCCCTTTTTTTTTTTTTCACCCCCTCCTTGCGCCACATCTAGCAGCCACCGAACTTTGATAAGTGACGCAGTTCACTTATCAGAGCTAGGGCCTGCTGTTTTAGACTTTTCTTTTCACAGGCATTTTTTTCTCCCCATTTTTTTTTTCTTTTAGATTTTTCTTTTCAGCATAGTTTACACCAAGCACTATCCCCCCCACACACATACACGTTATCAATAAAGTACACCCAAGCACCACATTTACAAAAAAATGTCCCACCCGTCCCGTTCGTCCCAACAGCGCTATTCATTGGAGGAGGCATACGCTTTTCTTGCCTCCGACACTGATAGCGAGGGAGAGGATCCCACATTTCTTTATTTTTCAGATTCCTCTTCCTCCTCCTCTTCCTCTTCCCCCTCCTCATCTTCCTCCTCGGGTCCTGCGGAACCACCACGCAGACGCCCCAGGACAGAAGATGAGGCATCTGCCCCCATTCCAGAAGACGAAGATGAAGCCGAAGCCGAACCAGCGCAACCCACTGCGGATCCCGTGTGGACCTCGCCCCCCGAAAATTACGAGCCACTGATTCCTGATTTTGTGGCAGAATCAGGAATCAGGTTTGACACCACTGGCCTCACAGAAATAGACTTTTTCAAAGTCTTTTTCTCTGAGGATTTTATTAACCACATGGTGGAGCAAACAAATTTGTACGCTCGTCAATTTTTGGAGCAAAACCCCCGTTCATCATATTCTAACTGGTCTCCTGTAGACGCAGTTGAATTGATGCAGTTTTGGGGCCTGGTCCTTCACACGGGGATCTTGAAGAAGCCAGAACTTCGGCAATATTGGAGTGTTGATATTTTATATAACGCTCCAGTGTTCCGAATGGTCATGGCCCGGACGCGTTTTGAGGCCATCCAGAAATTCTTGCATTATAACGATAATGCACAGTGTCCCGCACGAGATGACCCCAACTTTGACCGTCTGTTCAAAGTTCGGCCGGTCATCGAACACTTCAACAAAAAGTTTGCTGAAGTGTACGTGCCCAAAAGGGACATTTGCGTGGATGAGTCCTTGGTTCATTTTAAGGGACGGCTCGGATTCCGTCAGTACCTGCCCAACAAGAGGGCAAGGTACGGAATCAAACTCTACAAACTGTGTGAGAGTGTTGTGAATGGGTTTGAGATGAGTTCTGAGCAGAGCCTCCCTCTGGTGGTTACAAGTGGTACTAGTGAGGATTGTGAGGACTGGGAATCAGGTGTTACTGATTGGTCTTATGTAAGGGAGTCATTTTCCCATCAGGGTTGCCGGTGATCAATTGTTCTGGTCTGAATCCTTCTTTCCAGTTTCCCTTGTAGCCTGCTGTGTCGTGTCTGCATCTCCTGCTATCAGATAAGACAATTTCTTATTTTGTGTTTTTGCTATATTTTTGCATTTTGTCCTGCACTTCTGTGGGGGCCTTCAGGGTCCCCTCCGGGGGCTTTTGCCCTCTCAGTTTAGTCCAGCCACTGTGTTTTGTACTTTTGCTTTTTCCAGTTTTTTTTCAGTGGCTGCTGTTTTGTTTTTGTTACACCAGAGAACTAATTTAGGTGGTAGATGTCGTGTGATCTCAGGTGATTTTGAAATTAGTAGAGTTGGTGTTTTTTCAGGGTTTTCTGAGATTGCAGTAAGTACCCTTCCTATCCTTTTCTATTTAGATAGTTTGGGCCCCAGCGTTTGCTCATACTATTTTCTTTCTGTGTCAGTATTTCCTCTTGTCTAACCGCCATTACATGTTTGGGGGCTTTCTATTATCTTTGGGGTTCTTCTCCGGGGCAGAT
Source organism: Oophaga sylvatica (assembly GCA_033576555.1). NCBI lineage: Eukaryota > Metazoa > Chordata > Amphibia > Anura > Dendrobatidae > Oophaga > Oophaga sylvatica. The sequence goes on along the minus strand of JARQOD010000001.1, from coordinate 162,104,024 downwards.
AGCTTTCCTATTTCTATCTTTAGGTGTAGTTAGTTTCTCAGGCTGTGACGAGGCGTCTAGGACCAACGTAGGAAGCTCCACGGCTGCCTCTAGTTGCGGTGGTTAGTCAGGGTACTGCAATCCCATAGATTCCAACTGCTCTGGTGTATTGCCTTTTTTACCTGCACTCCTCAGCTACCGTAACATAACATGAGAGTACCTCAGGGTACACTCACCGTTTTAGAGTTTACGAAGGAAAGGACACCAGGATTGAACCCCCTGAGTGTCCTCCTGTCCTGGGAGTGAGTGGGAAAATTGTGTGGGATTTGGTTCACCCACTGCTGGATAAAGGTTATCACCTCTACACCGATAACTTTTATACCAGCATCCCACTCCACAAATCCCTCTTTGCGCGTGGTACCGCAGCCTGCGGTACCGTCCGCAAAAATCAGAAGGGCCTCCCGAAGACGCTGCTTGGGCAGATGCTCAGAAAGGGTGAGAGCAGAGCCCAATGTAGCGACCACCTTCTGGTGGTCAAGTACAAGGACAAGAGGGATGTCCTTCTCTTGACCACCATACACGGTGATGGCAGCGCCCTCAGCACTGTACGGGGTACCTCTACACAGGTCCGCAAACCGGACTGTGTACTTGGGTACAACAAATACATGGGGGGTGTTGATCTCTCTGATCAACTCCTCCAACCATACAGTGCTTTGAGAAAGGCCAAGGTGTGGTACAAGAAGCTGTCCGTGCACATCGTCCAAATGGCAATGCTCAATGCTTTCCTGCTGTCACGATGTGCACGCCATACCAATACGTCGTACCTTCAGTTCCAGGAGGTAGTGATCAAGGCCCTGATGTTTGGCGCTCAGGAAGGAGAGGGCCCCAGTACTTCCGGAACTGAAGGTGCTCGTATTGTACCAGGCCAGCATTTCCCGGGGGAGGTCCCGCAAACTGCAAAAAAAGGTAAGTCGCAAAAAAGGTGCCGAGTGTGTTACAAAAGGGGAATACGCAAGGACACCATTTATCAGTGCGACACCTGCCCCGAAAAACCTGGCCTGTGTATGAAGGATTGCTTCAAATTGTACCAAACCTCCATGCACTACTAATTTACTTTACAGGAAAGATTAGTTCCAGAAGGGGGGCACATCTAGAGAAGCTTCTTGGGGGTCTAATTTCTAAAATTATGTCACTTGTGGGTTTTTTTTCCTGTTTAGGCACATCAGGGGCTCTGTAAATGGAACATGACGCCCGCAGACCATTCCATCAAAGTCTGCATTCCAAAACGTCACTACTTCCCTTCCGAGTCCCGACGTGTGCCTAAACAGTTTTTTCCCACATGTGGGGTACCAGCGTTCTCAGGACAAATTGGACAACAACTTTTGGGGTCCAATTTCTCCTGTTACCCTTGGGAAAATAAAAAATTGGGGACTAAAAAAATCACTTTTGTGGAAAAAAAATATATTTTTTTTTTCACACAGGGCATTATAAACTTTAGTGAAACACTTGGGGTTCAAAGTACTCACCACACACCTAGATAAGTTCCTTAGGGGGTCTAGTTTCCAAAATGGGGTCACTTGTGGGGGGTTTCCACTGTTTAGGCACATCAGGGGCTCTGCTAACGGAACATGACGCCCGCAGACCATTCCATCAAAGTCTGCATTCCAAAACGTCACTACTTCCCTTCCGAGCCCTGCCGTGCACCCAAACAGTGGTTCCCCCAACATATGGGGTATCAGCGTACTCAGGACAAATTGGACAACAACTTTTGGGGTCCAATTTCTCCTGTTACCCTTGGGAAAATAAAAAATTGGGGACTAAAAAGATCACTTTTGTGGGAAAAAAAATATTTTTTTTTCACGCCAGGGCATTATAAACTTTAGTGAAACACTTGGGGGTTCAAAGTACTCACCACACACCTAGATAAGTTCCTTAGGGGGTCTAGTTTCCAAAATGGGGTCACTTGTGGGGGGTTTCCACTGTTTAGGCACATCAGGGGCTCTACTAATGGAACATGACGCCCGCAGACCATTCCATCAAAGTCTGCATTCCAAAACGTCACTACTTCCCTTCCGAGCCCTGCCGTGCACCCAAACAGTGGTTCCCCCCAACATTTGGGGTATCAGCGTACTCAGGACAAATTGTACAACAACTTTTGGGGTCCAATTTCTCCTGTTACCCTTGGGAAAATAAAAAATTGGGGACTAAAAAAATCACTTTTGTGGGAAAAAAAATATTTTTTTTTTCACGCCAGGGCATTATAAACTTTAGTGAAACACTTTGGGGTTCAAAGTGCTCACCACACACCTAGATAAGTTCCTTAGGGGGTCTAGTTTCCAAAATGGGGTCACATGTGGGGGTTTCCACTGTTTAGGCACATCAGGGGCCCTCCAAACACGACATGGCGTTCGTTCCCAATTCCAGCCAATTTTGGTTTGGAAAAGTCAAACGGCGCTCCTTCCCTTTCGAGCCCTGCCGTGCGCCCAAACAGTGGTTCCCCCCACATATGGGGTATCAGCGTACTCAGGACAAATTGGACAACAACTTTTGTGGTCCAATTTCTCCTCTTACCCTTGGGAAAATAAAAAATTGGGGACTAAAACGTCATGCTTGTGGAAAAAATATGATTTTTTTTCTTCACGGCTCTACATTACAAACTTGCGTGAAGCACTTGGGGGTTCAAAGTGCTCACCACACACCTAGATAAGTTCCTTAGGGGGTCTAGTTTCCAAAATGGGGTCACATGTGGGGGGTTTCCACTGTTTAGGCACATCAGGGGCCCTCCAAACGCGACATGGCGTTCGTTCCCAATTCCAGCCAATTTTGGTTTGGAAAAGTCAAACGGCGCTCCTTCCATTTCGAGCCCTGCCGTGCGCCCAAACAGTGGTTCCCCCCACATATGGGTATCAGCGTACTCAGGACAAGTTGGACAACAACTTTTGTGGTCCAATTTCTCCTCTTACCCTTGGGAAAATAAAAAATTGGGGACTAAAACGTCATGCTTGTGGAAAAAATATGATTTTTTTTCTTCACGGCTCTACATTACAAACTTGCGTGAAGCACTTGGGGGTTCAAAGTGCTCACCAAACATCTAGGTAAGTTCCTTAGGGTGTCTAGTTTCCAAAATGGGGTCACATGTGGGGGGTTTCCACTGTTTAGGCACATCAGGGGCCCTCCAAACGCGACATGGCATTCGTTCCCAATTCCAGCCAATTTTGGTTGTGAAAAGTCAAACGGCGCTCCTTCCCTTTCGAGCCCTGCCGTGCGCCCAAACAGTGGTTCCCCCCCACATATGGGGTATCAGCGTACTCAGGACAAGTTGGACAACAACTTTTGTGGTCCAATTTCTCCTCTTACCCTTGGGAAAATAAAAAATTGGGGACTAAAACATCATGCTTGTGGAAAAAATATTTTTTTTCTTCACGGCTCCAAATTACAAACTTGCGTGAAGCACTTGGGGGTTCAAAGTGCTCACCACACATCTAGATAAGTTCCTTAGGGGGTCTTGTTTCCAAAATGGGGTCACATTGGGGGGTTTCCACTGTTTAGGCACATCAGGGGCCCTCCAAACGCGACATGGCGTTCGTTCGCAATTCCAGCCAATTTTGGTTTGGAAAAGTCAAACGGCGCTCCTTCCCTTTCGAGCCCTGCCGTGAGCCCAAACAGTGGTTCCCCCACATATGGGGTATCAGCGTACTCAGGACAAGTTGGACAACAACTTTTGTGATCCAATTTCTCCTCTTACCCTTGGGAAAATAAAAAATTGGGGACTAAAACATCATGCTTGTGGAAAAAATATGATTTTTTTTCTTCACGGCTCTACATTACAAACTTGCGTGAAGCACTTGGGGGTTCAAAGTGCTCACCACACATCTAGGTAAGTTCCTTAGGGGGTCTAGTTTCCAAAATGGGGTCACATGTGGGGGTTTCCACTGTTTAGGCACATCAGGGGCCCTCCAAACGCGACATGGCGTTCGTTCCCAATTCCAGCCAATTTTGGTTTGGAAAAGTCGAACGGCGCTCCTTCCCTTTCGAGCCCTGCCGTGCGCCAAAACAGTGGTTCCCCCCCACATATGGGTTATCAGCGTACTCAGGACAAGTTGGACAACAACTTTTGTGGTCCAATTTCTCCTCTTACCCTTGGGAAAATAAAAAATTGGGGACTAAAACATCATGCTTGTGGAAAAAATATGATTTTTTTTCTTCACGGCTCTACATTACAAACTTGCGTGAAGCACTTGAGGGTTCAAAGTGCTCACCACACATCTAGATAAGTTCCTTAGGGGGTCTAGTTTCCAAAATGGGGTCACATGTGGGGGGTTTCCACTGTTTAGGCACATCAGGGGCCCTCCAAACGCGACATGGCGTTCGTTCACAATTCCAGCCAATTTTGGTTTGGAAAAGTCAAACGGCGCTCCTTCCCTTTCGAGCCCTTCCGTGCGCCCAAACAGTGGTTCCCCCCCACATATGGGGTATCAGCGTACTCAGGACAAGTTGGACAACAACTTTTGTGGTCCAATTTCTCCTCTTACCCTTGGGAAAATAAAAAATTGGGGACTAAAACATCATGCTTGTTGAAAAAATATGATTTTATTTTTTCACGACTCTACATTATAAACTTGCGTGAAGCACTTGGGGGTTCAAGTGCTCACCACACATCTAGATAAGTTCCTTAGGGGGTCTAGTTTCCAAAATGGGGTCACATGTAGGGGGTTTCCACTGTTTAGGCATATCAGGGCCTCTCCAAACGCGACATGGCGTCCGTTCTCAATTCCAGCCAATTTTGGTTTGGAAAAGTCAAACTGCGCTCCTTCCATTCCGAGCCCTGCCGTGCGCCCAAACAGTGGTTTTCCCTCACATATGGGGTATCGGCGTACTCAGGAGAAATTGCACAACAACTTTATTGGTCCATTTTCTCCTTTTTCCCTTGTGAATATAAAAAAATGTTTGTAAAAGATCATTTTTGTGACTAAAAAGTAAAATGTTTATTTTTTCCTTCCACGTTGCTTCAGCTCCTGTGAAGCACCTGAAGGGTTAATAAACTTTTTGAATGTGGTTTTGAGTACCTTGAGGGGTGTAGTTTTTACAATGGTGTCACTTTTTGGTATTTTCTGCCATATAGACCCCTCAAAGTGACTTCAAATATGAGGTGGTCCCTAAAAAAAATGGCTTTGTACATTTTGATGTAAAAATGAGAAATCGCTGGTCAACTTTTAACCCTTATAACTTCGTAACAAAAAAAAATTTTGGTTCCAAAATTGTGCTGATGTAAAGTAGACATGTGGGAAATGTTATTTGTTAACTATTTTCTGTGACATATTTCTCTGTTTTAAGGGAATAAAATTTCAAAGTTTGAAAATTGCTAAATTTTCCAAATTTTCACCATATTTGCGTTTTTTTCAAAAATAAACGCAAGTTATATGGAAGAAATTTTACCACTAACGTGAAGTACAATATGTCACGAGAAAACAATCTCAGAATTGCGAAGATCCGTTGAAGCGTTCCAGAGTTATAACCTCATAAAGAGACAGTGGTCAGAATTGTAAAAATTGGCCCGGTCATTAACGTGCAAACCACCCTTGGGGGTGAAGGGGTTAACATGCTCAAAGTGGTGAAATATCCTCTTTAATGCAGTAATGGTAAACTTACCACATTACTGGGATATCAAATTTGTCCATTTATTCCATCTGTAAAATAAAACGGTCATTTTATGTATTTGTTTGTTTTTTATGCAAAAAGGGCTTCAGTAATTTAATTGTCCAGCTACTCCATCTATTATATTTATATTTTCTGAATTTTCTATTAACTCTTAAGTTATAAACCTGAATTTACACACAGGAAGTGAAGCATTTAAAAACCTCTATCTTTTAGAGACAGGTTGAATAAAGCTGCTAGGCAACAAATTACAAAATTTGACAAGCTTTTACTGTACAACCCAGCAAAAGCTACACTTTGAACCCTTTCTTGAAACATCCATTTTTGGCAGCGAATTTCTTTTCATCCCTGCTTTACAAGGACATATCTTTTTTTATTTCTTTCTGTCCACGTTTTTGTGGAGTTGCAATTATTAATGGCATCATTAATTGTAGCATATAAACTGAATGTTATAAACCTAATTTAATGTTTCTAGCCTACTGTTTATTTAACATTAAATATAAAAAAATATGTGGTGAAACAATCTGCAATTCTGTATTTTGTTTCAAATTTGAATTTTTATAGTTTTATAAATGGAAGATAATTAAAACAAGAAACTTAAACTGTTTTACTATGTGTGGAAAATTAAAATAGAAAATAAGAAAAAGCCTTTAAGAAAAAAATTGTTCTCCCTAGGAGAGGTTAGGGAATTAGCTCACAGGATTGCCATCTCTTGGGTCATAAAGGCACGTCGGGTACTCCAAGTCACACATTCCTTTGCTCCATGTTGTTTTCAGCAAAGAAAATCCAAATGATAGGGAAAAAAATCCTGCCTCTACTGGTCACTAACTATACATGTGACTACTGACTCACGAGAGTTGGGCTTAGTGCACAACATCTCAAACAAACAAGTGCTATAGGCCGGGGTCACACATGCGAGAAACTCGCACGATTCTCGTGCGAGTCTCTCGCATGAATACCCGGCACTGCCGCAGGCACGCGGATCGGAGCGTGCGGCTGCATATAATTCTGTGAAGCCGCAATTCAGTGCCGGGTGTTCATGCGAGAGACTCGCATGAGAATCATGCGAGTTTCTCACATGTGTGACCCCAGCCTTACTCACAGCAGTTTCCCAACAAATCAATACATGTATAAAGGCATCACAGAAATACATGAGGCAAAATGACTGAACAATGTATAAACAATAGATGTTAAACCTAATGGTTGAGTACGTGGTTGTATTAAACATTTTTGTTTGCAATCCAGTTTTAAAAAGCAGCTGACTAAAGCCTGAGTAAGGGCCCCGTCACACTTAGCGATACACCAGCGATCCCGACAACGATATGCACTAGTCAGGATCGCTGGTGTGTCGTTACATGATCGCTGCCTGAGCTGCCAAACAGGCAGCTCAGGCAGTGATCAGGACAGCGACACTGCGGGTAACGTCGCTTAGTTACCCACAGTGTACGTTGGATACCAGCCCGCTGATGCAGGGAGCTGGTAACCAAGGTACACATTGGGTTTCCAGGCTCTGCGCGGTGCCTGGAAACCCGATGTGTACCTTGGTTACCAGCTGATCGCTGGTCTCCTGCCTGCCACACGCAGCAATGCGTGCTGGCCAGCAGGAGACCAACGACAAAAAAAATGGCCAGGACATTCAGCGACGATCAGCGATACCCAGCAGGGGGGCTGATCGTCGCTGAATGTCACACACAGCGATATCGCTGGGGAGATCGCTGTTGCGTCACAAAACTAGTGACTCAGCAGCGATCTCGCTGTGTGTGATGGGGGCTTAAGAGTCTTGAGTATCTGGTGGCTGCAAACATGTGCCACATAATCTTCCTTATCAGCGATGTTATCAGAAAGCGAGATAAAATGGTGCATGTTCTCTGTACACTAGTCTGTGAGGTAATAAACTGAACAATGCACAACTACTTAGAGAAAGAATGGTGGCAAGAGAGGGATAAAAAAACTGGTGCCCACGGGTGAATTCAGCCACTAGATGGAGCCTGTGAACTGCAAGCAAAAACTCAGTAATGAAGCTCAGTGCTGAAGGCATGACACATCCCGCCTGGCATGGCATGGACACCATCCTAGTCATAAAAAGGGTAGTAGTAGGATTAGTTTGGATATTGGTATGAGGAACAGCTTGAGTTTGTCTCCTCTGGTCATCCTCTCTTTTACTTTGCGGATATTTCCATCTTTGCTAGAGAACATTGTGGTGACTAGACCAAGTGGCTACTGGTTTCTGTGGGTTTGACAGTCTTTTACAAGAAGAAAATCACCAATATTAAGATTGGGCCAAGTAGATTGCCACTTTGACTGTGGTTGCAGCATAGATAAGTATTGTTTGTGACACCTGTCCCAGAACGTGTTAGCAAGACTTTGTACCTGTCTCGATTACAGCTTGTAGGGATCTTTTGACATCAAATTCTCTCCGAGGAGCGCTGAATAGTCCTATTTTCTTGGTAAGACGTGTGGCTGAAGTCAATAAAAAGGGCTCTTTAGGGTCAATCGAAATATCGAAATCGGAGCTAAGGGTCTGGTGTTTATTATAGCTACAGCTTCGGCCATGGAGGTTATTAAGTTTTCATGGATGAGCCTTGCTGTGCCTCCTTGTAGAAGAGTGGAGTCGAGAATTCGTCGAACTACACCAATCATTCTTTCCCAAGATCCCTCCCATGTGAGAAGAGTGAGGTGGGTTAAATGTCCATGTGCAACTGTGGTCGCTAAGGAGTCTCTAAATAGTTTTGTGGACCAGATTTGAAGAAATCCCTAATTCCTTGGCTACATCAACAAAGTTCCTCTGGCTGTGTTTACTAGGGCCTTGAATGGAAATAAATTGTCTGAGAGCATTGATGAAACTTGAAATGTCTAGAGACTCAATGACCTCTCTGTGCACAGTTCTGATAGGCATGCAGGTGAATATGACTCCCCAACGTATACTATTGGCTTAACTTCCACTTCTAGTATGTCGTGTGACAACCAACCAAGTTCCAAACACAAGACCAACACTGGTAAAGGGAGGGTCCATGTTGAGTCTGTCTACTGGTAAAAGATGAGATGACATTTAAAGATGACACTGCTGATGAGTTTCTTAGCATCAATAATCCATAGACTGGCAGTTATTATGGCCCCTGCTGTAAGTTGTCTTCCTGATGTTTGACACTGCAAAGTAAGAGGTCTAGTCCATTTTGGCTCTCACTGAAGAGCTGGGGGAAGGTGAGTTTCAGTGCTCCTTTCATTTTGGTGTGCGCGCTGTGTGGCGGCCATTGTTGCTGTGGCTTTGTGCTGGTGGGGCAGCACGGTCTGGAGTCATAGGGACTCAGTCTTGCAGCATGGGTGCTGTGGGGCAACAGGTCGTCAGCTCTGCTGGTGCATAGCCGCTGTGGCGGTGGTCGCCACAAGGCTCTGCTCCGTTAGGGTGGTAGGACCTACTACGAGGTTTGCTGTGATGTGGCAGTGGGCTTCATACAGTCTGATTAGAATGTTAAACTAAGAACCTCATGTTCAGTTATATAATTTTTGCCTAGCAGCTTTAGATCAACATGATTTTTAGATGTGCGGTTCATGCTCTTTTTTTTTCTTTTTGTGCAAAGCATGTTCTTGTCTCTCTCTTGGACCAGCACTCCTCCCATTTGGCACAGGTGATTTTAATTAGCAGGAGACTGCAAAAGTAAGGGGTCTAGCCCATTTTGGCTCTCGCTGAAGAGCTGGGGGAAGGTGAGTTTCAGTGCTCCTTTCATTTTGGTGTGGGTGCTGTGTGGCAGCCATTGTTGCTGTGGCTTTGTGCTGGTGGGGCAGCGTGGTCTGGAGTCATGGGGACTCAGTCTTGCAGCATGGGTGCTGTGGAGCAACAGGTCGTCTGCTCTGCTGGTGCATAGCCGCTGTGGCGGTGGTCGCCGCGCGGCTCCGCTCCATTAGGGTGGTAGGACCCACTACGAGATTTGCTGTGATGTGGCAGTGGGCTTCATACAGTCTGATCAGAATATTAAACTAAGAACCTCATGTTCAGTTATATAATTTTTGCCTAGCGGCTTTAGATCAACGTATGATTTTTGGATGTGCGGTTCATGCTCTTTTTTTTCCTTAAATTTAAAGATGACACTGCTGATGAGTTTCTTAGCACCAATAATCCACAGACTGGCAGTTATTATGGCCCCTGCTGTAAATTGTCTTCCCTGGTGTTTGATTAGATTGTGATAGTGCTGCATAATTAAATAACGATATGACACTTTCTAGTAACTATAAGAGAGAATTTCTCCATAAACTCTATTTTGACTTCTTTAAGTTGGCCTTCCACTCTCAGCAGGCCACTGTTGTAGATAAATGGATCAAGTTTTCTCAACATGTTGTTTACTTGTATTAAGGTTTTGTTTCTCTGAAGAAGGCTTCTCTTTGAACAATGTGGAAAATGTGGTTTCTAGAAAGATCCAAATCTGAGGTAGCATACTGTAGGTATTTTTACAATGATACCAACCTTTACATCTGTCAATGTCACTAAGTTCTGGTGTCTAAACGAGTGACCTATGTGTGACAAGCTGGTAATAGCTCGGATAAGTGACTTCCAACTAGAGAATTTGTGAAATCTGTGGGATCCCAGTTGGATAACAGAGGTTGTATGAAGTGTAGACACCTAAGAACTAGTGATGGGCGAACCCATGGATGTTTGGGTCAGGTGGGTTCGGCTGAACATTTTAAAAAAGTTTCCCCTTATAAAAGTTCCCCCATATTCAATAACCATAAAAGGCTAAACAGACAGATACGGGCTGATATTAATAATCAAGCAAAGAGCCATGAATATTGACCCCCTCCCAGACTAAAAACATCAGCTCTCAGCTGACCCAGAAATGGTGCATCCATTAAATGCAAAAATTCTGGCACTTAGCCTCGCTCTTCCCAGTTGACTTGGTGCAGTAACAAGTGAGGTAATATTTGTGGGGTTGATGTCTGCTTTGTAATGTTAGCTGACATCAAACCCATAGGTTAGTTATGGAGAGGTGTCTATAAGATGCCCCCATTGCTAACCCCATAATCAGATTGTAATAAAGAAGATACAGACAGAATAAAGTCTTTTAAACACAGACTCCTTTATTTGAAATAAAGCACCTTAGAGTGTGTGATCCTGGTGATTGGCAGACAGTAGTAGTGGTACACCATGTTCCAAATTATTATGCAAATTGGTTTTAAGTGTCATAGCATTTTTTGTTTTTTTTTGTAAATGAAACCCATTGATGGTATTGTGTCTCAGGGTTCTTTGGATCACTGAAATCAATCTCAGATAACCTGTGATAATTAGTTTGCCATGTGGGCCCAATAAAAGGAAAACTGGATGTTCCACACTATTAAGCAGGCAAGAGTTTTCAAGTAACATGGGAAAGAAAAAGGATCTCTTTGCTGCTGAAAAGCATCAAATAGTGCAATGCCTTGGTCAAGGGATGAAAACATTAGATATTTCCCGAAAACTTAAGCTTGATCATCGTACTGTTAAGAGATTTGTGGCTGATTCTGAGCACAGACGTGTTCGTGCTGATAAATACAGATAAGGAAGGTTTCTGCCAGGCAAGTTCATCAGATTAAGAGAGCAGCTGCTAAAAAACCGTTACAAACCAGCAAACAGATGTTTGAAGCTGCTGGTGCCTCTGGAGTCTGTCGAACCTCAAGGTGTAGGATCCTTCAAAGGCTTGCTGTGGTGCATAAACCTACTATTCGGCCACCCCTAAACAGTGCTCACAAGCAGAAATGGTTGCAGTGGGCCCAGACATACATGAAGACTAATTTTCAAACACTCTTGTTTACTGATGAGTGTCGAGCAACCCTGGATGGTCCAAATGGATAGAGTAGTGGATGGTTGGTGGATGGCCACCATGTCCCAACAAGGCTGAGACGACAGCAAGGAGGTGGAGGAGTCAAGTTTTGGGCCGGAATCATGGGGAAACAGCTGGTAGGGCCCTTTAAGGTTCCTGAAGGTGTCAAAATGACCTCTGCAAAGTATATAGAGTTTCTGACTGACAACTTTCTTCCATGGTATAAAAAGCAGAAATGTGCCTTCAGGAGCAAAATCATTTCATGCATGACAATGCACCATCTCATTCTTTAAAGAATACCTCTGAGTCATTGGCTGCCGTGGGCATAAAAGGAGATAAACTCATGGTGTGGCCACCATCTTCCCTGACCTCAACCCTATAGAAAACCTTCAGCGTATCATCAAGCAAATGATCTATGAGGGTTGGAGGCAGTTCATATCAAAACAGCAGCTCTGGGAGGCTATTCTGACTTCATGCAAAGAAATACAAGCAGAAACTCTCCAAAAACTCACAAGTTCAATGGATGCAAGAATTGTGAAGGTGATATCAAAGAAGGGTTCCTATGTTAACATGTAACTTGGCCTGTTAGGATGTTTTGGAGTTAAATAGCTTTTTTTGTGCAGTGAATGTGACCTCCTAATGCTGCAAATTCCACAAATTAGCATTTTCAGTTCTTTAAAACATATCAAATGTTTAGAAATTCTTCTGTGCCTAATAATTTGGAACAGTGCATTTTGAGTTTTTATGCATTTTGGAGATTATACTGTTATCATTGTGAGGTTTCTTCAATAAAATTCGATGTACACTCCAATGGGTGATGACTTTTATTAGACTGACTGTCATTTGCACCGACCACTTAGGAAAATCAGAGAAAAATATCATGTGCATAATAATTTGGAACATGGTGTATTTCTGGGACTCATCGCCCATATGTTCGGTGAGTGGCGGCAGTGTGTGTGAAGTGGGGTGCATGGTTTGTGTTGGGGTGTGATTTGTGATCCCATTGCAGCATAAGACAGAGGTTAAATGCTGGATTGAGTGAGGGGAGATAAATTAACCCTTGCAGGCGCAACCCCAAGTCACGTGCTGAGAAGCAGGTACGTGACAAATTGGTGGCAGCGGCGGGACTAGAGCATTAGTGCACGGTTTAAACAATTATTCCCTGTACTAAAGAATTGGAATCCTTGCGAGGCGTGCACCAGTTCTACAAGGTTCAACTCTTACTTAGGTTCAACTCTTACTTAGACATACTTGCAGTTTTCCTCCTTTTTTTATCTTTTATTTTGCAAAAGGCTGTTCATTTAAATGGCTGCTCTGTACAAGAAGTGGAGGAAGGAGGCTCTGATCGCCCTGAGCAGAGAGGAATAGAGACAGCCGACAAATCCAAGGAAATGCTGATGCGCGCCTTGATCGAGCAGGTCATAGAGCAAAATGCTGAAGCACCTGGCCAAAGAGAGAGTCCACCTCGGAGCGGCCCAGCAATGCCTGTTGTTGCACCAGAGATACTTTCTGGAGGTGCCAGTAATGCCAGTTCTGAGAAGCCTATGGACTTTACAAATGGCCTTACAACAGCTGGGAACAAGTGATCCCAATCTGCACCTGCAGCTTAATCTACAGTACCCACATGCTGAGAGAGAGGCTGCTGCTGCAGAACGCCATCCTGAGACAAAAGCTGCAGAACGCCAGGCTGAGAGAGCTTTCAAGCTTCAGATGGCTCACATAGAGAGGGGTAACAGTCCTCAGCTAACCCCTTCCCAGGAGATAAATCCAATGAGACCACCTTTGGAAAACTTCCCTGTGATGGAGAAGGATATGGACTTAGATACTTTTCTTCGGGGGTTTGAAAAAATCTGCAGGCAATACCATCTTCCCCATGAGCAGTGGGCACAGTACTTAACTCCAGGGTTGAGAGGCAAATCCTTGGAAGTTTTTGCTGGCCTCCCACCAGAGCTAGATGGGGACTATGAGGCAATAAAAGAGGCCCTGATCAGGAAATACAACGTAACCTCTGAAGTGTATCGGAGAAAGTTCCGGAACCTACAACGTGGTTCATCTGACAGCTATGCAGATTTCGTGAGCACCTTGAGGACCATGTTCCACTAATGGATTAGAGGACTTTCTGTTAAGTTTCAAGCACTTAACGGATCTTATTGTCAAGGATCAATTTCTTCATATGTGCCCCAAGAATGTACGACAATTTGTGTGTGATTGAGAGCCACAAACTCCAGATCAGGCTACAAAGATTGCAGACTGTTATGTGGCTAACAGGGTGCCTGAGGCACGGAAGCCATCAGGATTCTGCTCCCTCTGCCAGCCAATCACCAGTGCTGTCCAAGCCCACCTGCTATGGTGTCCCGGGGACTAGACATTCTTTGGGCGATACTCGCCGATGATTCTCCTGCAGCAAAGTGGGACATGTTAGCGCAGTCTGCCCTGATAGGGATAAATGCCAAACTAAAACCACAAAGCCATCTGGGCCCCCACCTTTTGCCCTCTTTGTGGCCGGCTCTGATGTGAGGACCAATGAGAACTGTCAATCTGTCACTGTTGACAATAAAGTTACCATTGGTCTCAGAGACACTGGAGCAGAGATAACTCTGGTGCGTCCAGAAATGGTAAACCCTGCTGATATCATACCAGGAAAGACTATGTCTATAACCAGAGTTGGAAGGGTCAGCCCTGCCGTGCCCATGGCCCATGTGTACCTGGACTGGGGAGCAGGGAAAGGGCTGAGAGAAATGGGAGTATCAGAGGCTATTCCCACCAATGTGTTGCTAGGTACAGACTTAAGGTACTGCCACACTAAACGTTCCCGCTAACGATCACGATAACGACGCTATCGTTGGCGTGATTGTTTTAAGGTCGCTAGTAGCTGCCATACTTGACAATCTCATTAACGGCGCATCAGCGGTTAGCGATCTTTTTACCGACTTTGGCGGTCGTTGGGATGTGCCACACTGCATGTACTGTGAAAGATCACGACCTCGATAGGCGTGACTGAGCGCAACCTTTTGCACGCCCCTCATCACAGATTGGTGGTCACTATGTATGTCATAGATATTTATCACAGCTCTCCCGCTTTGTGATTGGTTGACCGCGTCATAAAAGACGACGTATCAGCACTCCTCTCCATTGCTCTCGAGAAGAAGCGGTTCTTTCAAATCGCCAGCATCGTTCCAGTGTGTCCTGCTAGCCTTGGTAGCTACTGCGATCCAGTTTACGCCACTATTTCGGTTGCTACGTTCTACGTTGGGGTTTTTTGCGATCCAGTCTGTGGCGTATCCTCTGCGATCCAGTTTGTGACGCTAGTTTCCCTATTTTTATTTTCACAATCACACAAGTTTTCTAAGGTAGGTATTTTTTTTGTCACATTTAATTTTTATTTTGTCTTTAATTTTACAGATCCATTTTAGATCTCTGCTGTTGTTAACCATTGTCGTCCATCATGGTTTTTCATTGTTTTGTTCAGGCACGCCCACCATTCTATGATCCCAGCTCTGTCTATGTTTACTCATGCTGCGCCCACCACCACCATTTTGTAATCCCTGATGTTTTTTGCGTAATTGTTCATCTATGTTTTTTTTCCCATTGTTTTGTTCAGCCCCCGCCCACGACCACCATTTTATGATACCTGCTCTGTCTATGTTTACTCATGCTGCGCCCACCGCCACCATTTTGTAATCCCTGATGTTTTTTGCGTAATTGTTCATCTATGTTTTTTTTCCCATTGTTTTGTTCAGCCCCCGCCCACGACCACCATTTTATGATACCTGCTCTGTCTATGTTTACTCATGCTGCGCCCACCGCCACCATTTTTAATCCCTGATGTTTTTTGCGTAATTGTTCATCTATGTTTTTTTCCCATTGTTTTGTTCAGCCCCCGCCCACAACCACCATTTTATGATACCTGCTCTGTCTATGTTTACTCATGCTGCGCCCACCGCCACCATTTTGTAATCCCTGATGTTTTTTGCGTAATTGTTCATCTATGTTTTTTTTCCCATTGTTTTGTTCAGCCCCCGCCCACGACCACCATTTTATGATACCTGCTCTGTCTATGTTTACTCATGCTGCGCCCACCGCCACCATTTTGTAATCCCTGATGTTTTTTGCGTAATTGTTCATCTATGTTTTTTTCCCATTGTTTTGTTCAGCCCCCGCCCATGACCACCATTTTATGATACCTGCTCTGTCTATGTTTACTCATGCTGCGCCCACCGCCACCATTTTGTAATCCCTGATGTTTTTTGCGTAATTGTTCATCTATGTTTTTTTTCACATTGTTTTGTTCAGCCCTGCCCACGACCACCATTTTATGATACCTGCTCTGTCTATGTTTACTCATGCTGCGCCCACCGCCACCATTTTGTAATCCCTGCTCTGTCAATGTTTACTCCAGCTGCGCCCACAACCACCATTTTATGTTCCCTGCTGTGTGCAATGTTGTAGACTACGTAAGCATTTTATTTAACCATTCTGCTGTTCTCACATAATCATTTTTTTATTACAGATGGCTGATAAGCAGGAGTTTTTGCGTGATTTTATCGAGCTGTACCGCTCAATGCCGTGCCTCTGGAAAATTAAGTCTGCAGATTACTGTAACCGGTTGAAAAAGAAGGACGCCTACCAAAAACTGGTGGAGCTCTGCAAGAGCCGTTACCCAGATGAACCGGCGGATGAGTCAATGGTGAAAAAAACGGATTCAGGCCCTCCGCACGGTTTACAAAAAAAAAGAGCTCAATAAAGTTATCAATTCTACAAAATCTGGAGCGGGGGCCGAAGAAGTTTATGTCCCCCAACTGTGGTACTTTGATCTGTTCGCTTTTACAAGGGACCAAGAAGTACCCAGAGAAGGGACATCCATGTCGGCTCAAGACCCAGTGATCCAGCCGGACACCCCTGTCATACATGTAAGTACCTTTGTATTACAACACATTTTAATGTACATGCCAAAGTGGACTTAAATTTAAAAAATATTGTAGTGAAATGTAGATAAAATGGCAGAATATATCCCTTCATGTACTGATAATTTATCTAGCTCAACGGTTGAGGCCTATCCATTTACAAGTGTCGTTTTCACAATTTTGCTGTTTTTGGGTATAGTGTGAAGATAAATTTATTTGTCTATACAAGTGTCGTTTTCACATTTTTGCTGTATATGGATGTTATAGTGAGAAGAATTATTTCTTTTTCTTTGTGATTTACCATTTGTTTTTTGTTCATGCAGGACACAGAAGAGGCGGTCTCCACACCTCCAACTGAACAAGACAGCATGCCGTTGATCATAGACGAAGTAGTCGAGCCACCATCATCTGTGCGGAGGCGGCATTCACTTTCAGGAACGAAAAGGAAGGCTCCCACCTCGGCTCCCACCTCGGCTACTCCTGAATTGGTGGAAATTGCTAAAAAAGTTCTTACGGCAGAAAAAGAACAAACTAAAATAACTGGCTTTGCATATTTTGCTAATGAGAGGCTACCTACTCTGGATCCTGTTCAGCGGCTTCATGCAGAGAAACTGATGTTTGAGGACTGACTCAAGCGTCTTTTGGAACCCTGGACAACAGATATGTCGTGATGCCAAGACCGCAGTACCCGGACTACTCATGGCCGCACAATCCTGTGCCGAACCCAGTTGGGATAAACCCAAACGCTGGTGCTCCCCCTTATTTTTATTCACCGCAGAGGCAGCGTGGTAATGGCAACGATCCATCTTACCAGCAGTTGTAGTTTTTAAAATGTTTTACAAAAGTTTTTTTTGTTCTCTATGTTTTTTTTACATTGATACCTTTTTTAATAAAAATCTTATTTATCTTATGAATTGTGGTCTTTTCTTATGTGATGTCAACTATTAAAAATGTGTATTTTTATTACATCTACTTTTCACACACGGGGTCATGGTAATACCAGCTATCATAGGTATTCCATCATAGGGAAAAAATGAAATGAAAAAAATTAGGGAGGATGGTGTCCAACTATGTCCCTAACTTGCAAGAAAATGCTACAAAGAAGGTGGAAGCGAGTGGCCCACCTGAGATCTTGTGCGAGGAGGGAAAATGTACCAATGCACCAGATTGTACGTATGTGGCAGCTGTGACCCGAAGTCAGGCTGCGGCTCAGACTCAACCCCAGAGATTAGAGGATGAGTCTCAGATAGAACTGCCAGAACAGGAGGGCCATACTATGGCCCGGGAGCCTCCTCACATGGCCAGCACACCGAGGTGCCTGATAACCGACCCTGAAGACTGAGCTTCAGACCAGAAACTGGCATTCACACTAGGCCAGGGCCTGCAGACTGACAGAGCTTCCAGGAGGCCTTGCTGACAGATGTCAGTCTGTAGAAGCTCAGATATCTTGCAGACCAACCCCCTACTGCTTCTGACAAAGAGAGAATATACTGAGACCAGGCAGACTGCATAAAGAGACTCTTTCCATTGATACTACAGAGCATTGGGACTGCGAAAAGCGGATGGTCATTCTTTATCTATTTAGGGAACAATTATTGTGTATTGCTCATGAAATCCTCAGCTGGACACCTTGGAGTACAAAAGACTGAAGCTTGCCTGACACATAACTTTTATTGGACCAAGATGGGGATAGATATAGCCAATTACTGTTGATCCTGCGTAGTTTGTCAGAGAGTCAGAAAGTCTAGGAATATACAGAAAGCCCCATTGATACCACTGCCAGTGATTGATGAGCCTTTCCAATGAGTGGCTGTGGATATCATAAGGCCACTTGCAATACCTAGCAGCTCTGGCAAAAACTTCATCCTCACAGAGGTGGAGTATGCTACATGAAATCCCAGAGTGCATAGGGCTTGCCCGTGGTTCTTGTCCCGAAAAGGGACACTACTACCAGGTTCTGTGTAGACTATAGGAAATTAAAGCGAGTATTGTGATCCCACTGTGCCACAAACCAGACTACCTTGGAGGGGACTGACACATGAAGGACTCTCAGACTATGAGAAATAAGACTCTCTGGTCTGATGAGAAGAAGATAGAACTTTTTGGTGATAATTCTAAGTGGCATGTGTGGAGAAAATTAGGCACTGCTCATCACCTGCCCAATACAATCCCAACAGTGAAACATGGTGGTGGCAGCATTGTGCTATGGGGTGTTTTTCAGCTGCAGGGACAGAACGACTGGTTGCAATTTAAGGAAACATAAATGCAGCCAAGTACAGAGATATCCTGGATGAAATTCTCTTCCAGAGTACTCTGGACCTCAGACTTGGCCGAAGGTTCACCTTCCAACAAGACAATGACCCTAAGCACACAGCTAAAATAACAAAGGAGTGGCTTCAGAACAACTCTGTGACCATTCTTGACTGGCCCAGCCAGAGCCCTGACCTAAACCTAATTGTGCATCTCTGCAGAGACCTGAAAATGGCTGTCCACCAAAGTTCACCATCCAACCGGATGGAACTGGAGAGGCTCTGCAAGGAAGAATGACAGAGGATCCCCAAATCCAGGTGTGAAAAACTTGTTGCATCATTCCCAAGAATGTATAGCAGCAAAAGAATTGGGGATGTAAAACTTAACATTTAATGAACCTAATGTTAAAAAGGGGACACACAGACAATTACCATCCTCCAAACAAACAGTGAGGATACATGATATAATCAGAGAGTAAAGTCCAATAGGGACTACAAAATATAGGAGATATAAATATAAACCAGACAACTTATAGTTTGCTCTGCACCGCAAGAGCAAAAAATTGACTACCTAAATGCAAGTGTATGCATCGCTCATTTGTAAGTCATTTGTCTGGAACGCAATCAAACGTGTGTGAGACAGTATGTATAAAAGGAATGATCTCACCCATTTGAATGGAGATATGCGCTCCAAAATTCATCTCCTCGTCATGAGAGCAATGCATTTGATATAGATGTCTCTAGTCGCCATATCTCCTGATGAATCCTGAAAGGAGGAAACGCGTTGGGAAAGGGCCTTATCTACTCTGGAAATGACCAGATGCATATTTTATTAGGAGATGAATTTTGGAGCGCATATCTCCATTCAAATGGGTGAGATCATTCCTTTTATACATACTGTCTCACACACGTTTGATTGCGTTCCAGACAAATGACTTACAAATGAGCGATGCATACATTTGCATTTAGGTAGTCAATTTTTTGCTCTTGCGGTGCAGAGCAAACTATAAGTTGTCTGGTTTATATTTATATCTCCTATATTTTGTAGTCCCTATTGGACTTTACTCTCTGATTATATCATGTATCCTCACTGTTTGTTTGGAGGATGGTAATTGTCTGTGTGTCCCCTTTTTAACATTAGGTTCATTAAATGTTAAGTTTTACATCCCCAATTCTTTTGCTGCTATACATTGAAATACATTTTGGGGTATACCTCTATTATATTGCTTTATTCATCATTCCCAAGAAGACTCATGGATGTACTAGCTCAAAAGGGTGCTTCTACTCAATACTGAGAAAAGGGTCTGAATACTTATGACCATATGATATTTCAGGTTTTTTTTTAATAAGAATTTCTACATTTCTGTTTTTTTCTGTCACGATGGGGTGCAGCGTGTACATTAATGAGAAAAAAAATGAACTGTTTTGAATTTACCAAATGGCTGCAATGAAACAGAGTAAAACTTTTTTAGTTTGGGCACCCTTGGAGATTTGTGTGCTCAGATAACTTTGAACAAGGTTTCAGACCTTAAGCAGCCTGTTAGAGTTATGGCTTGTTCACCATCATCATTAGCAAAGGCTAGGATATGCAAATTTACCAGCTTTATAAAAACCCAGCCTCCTCTAACCTTAGGCCAAAAAACAGCAGCTATGGGGTTTTTCTAAGCAGCTGCCTAAGACTCTGAAAATGAAAATGGTAGAGGCCTACAAAGCAGGAGAAAGCTATAAGAAGATAGCAAAGCATTTTCAAGTTGTCTTTTCCTCAGTTTGAAATGTAAATAAGAAATGACAGTTAACAGGAACAGTGGAGGCAAAGATAAGGTCTGGAAGACCAAGCAAAATTTCACTGAGCATTGCTCATAGTATTACTAGAGGCAAATCAGAACCCATGCTTGGCTGCAAAAGACCTTCAGTAAGATTTAGCAGATTTAGAGATGTTGTACATTGTTCTGCTGTTCAGAGACACCTGCATAGATATGGACTCCCCTGCATCCTCACCATAAAATTCAGTGTCAGAAGTCTGCAAAAGGGCATTTAAACAAGTCTGATGCATTTTGGAAACAAAATCCTCTGGACTGATAGGGTTAAAGTAGAACTGTTTAGCCACAATGATCAAAGGTATGTGTGGATAAAAAAGGGCAAAGAATTTCAGAAAAATAACATCTTGCCTACCATTATGCATGGGGGTGGATCAATCATACTTTTGGGTTGTGTTGCAGCCAAAGGCATGGGAAACATTTCACAGGTAGAAGCAAGAATGGATTCAAAGAAATTTATTTTCAACAAATTCTTTATGTAAACAAAACTCCATCTGTAAAAAAGCTGAAATTGAAAAGAGGATGGCTTCTAAAAATGGAGAATGATCCTAAACACACATCAAAATCCACAACAGACTACCTCATAAGACGCAAGCTGAAAGTTTTACAATGATTTTCACAGTTCCTTGGTTTGAACATCAATGAAAATCTAGGGCTAAACCTCAAAATAGCAGTGCATGCAAAACGACTCTGGAATCTCACAGAACTTGAAGAATTTTCCAAGGAAGAATGGATGAAAATCCCTCAAATAAGAATTAAAAGACTCTTGGCTGGCTACAAAAAGTGTTTACGAACTGTGATACTGTAAAAACGGGGTGCTGCTAGGTACTAACCATGCAGGGTGCCCAAACTTTTGCATTGGCCCATTTTCCTTTTTGCAATTTTTAAAATGTAAAAGATGAAAATATGTAATCTTTGTTGCCTAAAATACAAATGAAATGTGTCATTTTTAACTTTAAGCCATTTGCAGATCATTTCATTTTCAGCTTAACTGTTCACAATAACAGTAATTTTGACCGAGGGTGCCCAAACTTTTACATGCTAGTGTACATGTGACATGTGACCTTGGTGTTTTGATTTTGGTTAAATGCATCCCCTGCAATCATGTAAATGACCCATATAAAGAAAACTGTCACCTACAATTATTGTACTCATGTAATGCACCCCATAAATCAAGTTTCACAATCTGTGTCATTGTAGTTGTTTCAGTAATCTGATTAGGCGGTAATACACAGTGAACGCCATAAATGGTAGTGTATAAGTTAGACATTCAGCCTGAATAATACAAGCATGTGAAATATCACTACAAAAGAATCTGGGACATAGTAAATGACTTAATGAGTTTTCAGGTCACAGATTAGTTCAATGTTTACACTTATTATGGAAGTAGCAATGTGTGATTAATCTTGGCTGATTAATATTAGCAAATGTTACACATGCTCAAAGGTTCTTTAAACTAGCTTTTTACAGATTTCTGTTAGGATAACAAGAGTGCTGTCTGAAATGGTTTGCCGGATCTGCGTCCTGTGACTACCTGCAAGAAAAAGGCACTGGTACTCGGGGTCAGGGTTGGAAAAAGATTCATGCAATGGGAGTTGGTGCAGTTTTCATCCAATCTTCCATAAGAGTGATATATTATTTCACTAGAAGCATAAGCCAAATCAATGAATTTCCACATTAATCTAAGTTCCATGTAAAGAAAAAAATCAAAGCATGTATTGTTCTTTCTTTCCTCCAATATCTACATACGAGGAAGAGTTGAGGCGATTCTAAACACAAGAAATAGAGATGGCTGTCAAATCAGCAGGTTTGGCTTTCATCTAAAGAGCATGAGTGCCATGAAGAGAATATGAAATCACTTATGCATCCCAGTATGAGAGCAGTTTAAAATAGGGATAGAAACCCTGAGTAAAGGCTGTAAAGAGAAAAAAAATCAAAACACCAGATTTGTATTTTTTGGGGTCGCTGTAACTCCTTAAAAAAATTCAAGAAGCGATCTCAACATCGTGTCCACCCCAAAAGAGTATCAATAAAAACAACAGGTGTCCTGCAAAAAAGCAAAATTAAACTGTTTCACTTCTTCTAAAATCGAGACACAAAAAAATATTTTCTTTTACAAATTTCTGAAATTTTTAATCACATAAAGAAAAAACAATTATGCAAGTTTGGTATTGTCAAAACCATACAGAACTGGTGAATCATATTTCCAGGTCATTTTTCTGTACAATAAATGCTATAAAAAATTCCGGAATTGCATTTTTTTTCTTCACAATTTCATTTTACTTGGATTTTTTTTCACTTTCCAGTACATTATATGATTTATGAATGTTGTTATTCAAAAGCACAACGCATCCCATAAAAAGAAACCCTTATAAGGCAAGGTGGGTGAAAATATAAAAAAAGTTATGGCTCTTAGAAGAAGAGAAAACAAATAATAATAATCTTACTTCCCAGTTTCTGTTGGGGTGGGCTCTCCTCATTGAGTGACAGTTCTTGTGAGAAGGAAAACTGTAGTATTAGTACAATTCTGGAGCTCAGTACCAGTTATGCTGTAAGGCAATCATCTATCAGTGGTTTGCTCTGAGTCAACACTGTTTTCACTGTATTTACACATAGAGATAACAGTGCATTTGAGCAAGCACACAAGTTGGGACAGTGAGAGCTGTGATTAGGAGATCTGCTCTCACAGATGCCAATTTTCCAGGCTGGTGATTTTGCAAGATTTGTACCAGCAGATTTTCAGAAGCTGGGAAGGCAGGGAGGAAGGTGAGCTGCTAACTGTTGTGTAGAGATCAATGGGCTGGAGAGAGCCGACAAGTATGTGAAGAGTTAACTTCTCTCCTGGAATGTAACCACTGCACACACTCTGGGTCTGGGCAGACTCTAGTGGTCAAGCTCCATGGAAACCATTGTACTCTGTGAAAGATAAAAGCTCTCACAGCAGGATAATGACAGTAGATAGGTAAAGCAAGTCAAATGCAAACCTGCTTATTTTCATACTATTTACTTAACAAAAGCAGTTACCGTAAATAACTTAAGAATGCTACTTATGGACTGGACTTATGGATGGCGTTTTCAGTGTAATTTTTTATGCACTTTTTATAGCCAGAGTAATGGATACATAAGAGAGGATAAGTTGAACTCTCTCTCTTCTTTTTTCCTTCCTTTGGGTCAAATCATCTTGTAATAAACAAACAAAAAAAACACTTGCCTGGCTACCTTCATAATTCAAATATGTTTTCTTGGACACAGTCACATGCATTTACAGCCACATCTCCTCTATGCGGTTGCTATTTGGGGCATGGGGCCCTTAATAAAATTTTTGCCATAGAGTCTTTATAATCTTTAATTTTGAACCGTAGTCATAGACTATGCCATGTCTCCAGATACCGTCAACAATATCGTCAGATAAAAGATAAATATACGGTAAATGATGGTAGCGCTCACCTGCAGGCACGACACCTATAAACGCGTGAATAGATGCTGCTGCCCTGAGGCTGGAGGAAATGGATCTTATAGATGTATAATGGCAAAAATGGAAACTGTCACATTTAAGTGGGTTCTGCTGTGGGAATGAAGAGCTTTGGGATTCCAAGTCAGTTTCTATTAATACCAACGCATTTCTGCTCTGGACCACCGTATTACTCAAGGCATAAAATGCGCTGCTAATAAAAACCAATTTGGAATTCCAAGGCTCTTCATTCCCGTAGCGCAACCCTGATTATACATGACCGTTTCCATTTTTCCAGATGTGTAATATGGGAAACACAACAGATTAGAGAGTAAATGTACCTGCATCCATGCTTTATTAGAGTTTATATAAGAGATGACTATTCAGATTTTACTTTACATCTTGTGAATGTCCAGATTGTTATATCTGGTCTGGTATACATGTGTCTGCTGCATCAATAACTTAGACTGTTTGGGTAATAATCATTGTTTTAAGACTGTCTTCTACCTGTTCATTTTTGTGCCCATTTTAATGAAATTCCACAGCATGCCAATATCTCCTGTGCACTCGGGGTCAATACTCCAGGCAATCTATGAGAGATAGAGCAGGACACAGTGGACAGAAATCAATAATGTATTAGTCTGTCACGCAGGTATTTTATCAGATCTTATTGACACCTATCTCTGTAGAGTTTTTAACCTGTACATGTTCCCGTGCATATTTAATCTGTACACAAGAGATTAGAGCATACATGCACCCGTGTATACGATATAAATCTAACGTACTTAAATGATCAGAAAATGTCATGTTATTGGTATTTTACTTAGGATCCTTCATTGTATTAATCTGTAACAGTCCTGTATTAATCTCAGTGGTATATGAGAAATGTGAACAAGATGTAAACAGAAATAATTGCTGTTGATGAATGCAGTTTATAAATATGTGTTTAAGATATTTGTAAATTGCATTAGTTCCCGAGAGTAAACTATACAAAGGTTTGGAAATTCTCTTTAGGATATGTTGCTCTAAAAAGGTTGTTTGTGGTTGGCAATGTGCAGATTTTTCTCTGGCAGAAGAGCTTAATATTGATGAAATCACCATAGTTGTCACATGTTGTAGATGTGATTGTAGCCTAAGGTAAGTACCATAATTGATTCTTGCTTAGATGGAAGTAAAACCAGTGAGCATAAGATAGATTGCGTCGTGCAATGTTATAAAACGGTTTGTAAGGACATCTGCTGGAAAAAACGTGAAATGCATGGCAGGATGAATGTATCCATCAGGCCATACTTGATTTGAGGTTTATCGATTATTCTGCTTGTTTATATGGCCCTAAGAAATTTTGCAGCAATTTATAGAATTATATCCACAAACTTGTGCCAATATCCATATTATGCTTGTATATTAAATAGACACTCCAATCCCCATGAATTAACACTAGGGTTAATCAAGCAATTATTTTATCACAAAAAGTTTCTTTTTGAAAAATATTCAACTTTATTAATATAAAAAACATTTAAATTTTCATACATTGAAAAAAGGATGCAAGATTGAAAAAGAGGGACATGCGACTCTCTTTTTGTAAAAAATGCTGCATGGCAAAACATACAATGTTCAAATAATAGCCAGAAACGTATTTGAACATTGTATGTTTTGCCATGCAGCATTTTTTACAAAAAGAGAGTCGCATGTCCCTCTTTTTCAATCTTGCATCCTTTTTTCAATGTATGAAAATTTAAATGTTTTTTATATTAATAAAGTTGAATATTTTTCAAAAAGAAACTTTTTGTGATAAAATAATTGCTTGATTAACCCTAGTTTTAATTCATGGGGATTGGAGCAATTTATAGTCATTGTGAGCCCCAATGGGGACAGTAATGATAATCTATATTCTATATTCCGTATCTGTATGTCTTTGGAATTTGGGAGGAAACTCATGAAACTACAGGGAGAAAATACAAACTCCATGCAGATGTTGTCCTTGGTGGACATTTGGACTCAGAACCAAGGTCGGACTTCGGTGTCTGGGGCCCAGAGGAGGAAATGACTCTAGGGGCCCACCCTACAGCTATATGCAAATACCTGTTAGCCATTATCTCTGCTATAGTGGAGCATTGAATGTAAAACACAGGCATCTCCTGCACATCTACTCTGCGCAGGGCCAGATTACTAATAAGGCCAATTAGGCCATGGCCTATGGGCCCCAGAGCCTCTGGGGGCCCATAGGCCCCCACTGTCTGCTGGCGTTCGTGGGGCACACATACAGGGGCGTATCTAGGGGGGGGAAGCCGGGGCAGGTGCCCCGGGCGCAGCCAGCAGGGGGACGCAGTCGGGCCGCCTAGTGCGGCGGTCCGCAGTGTCTCCCCTGCGGCTGCGTTCAGCCGCCCCCGGCCTGGGAGTCGGACGGTTCCCTGTGCCGGCTGTCATGCTGGGACCAATTGTACTGGCGTCTATATACAGACGCCAGTACAATTGAAGCTCTGACTTCCGGGTCAGAGCGACGTCTGCAGCGTGATCAGGTCATGTGATCACGCTGCTGACGTCACTCACTGGCGCTCAGAAGGGGAACAGTGGTGGTAAGTGTGCTCCACTATGGAGCTGAAGAACCACCGAAGATTAACGGGGACATACTGTGTGTGTGTATGGGGGGGGGATTTAGAGTGGGGATGGGGAGATACATTATGTGTGGGGGGATTTAGAATGGGGATGGGGGGATACATTATGTGTGGGGGGATTTAGAATGGGGATGGGGATACATTATGTGTGGGGGGATTTGGAGTGGGGATGGGGGAAACATTATGTGTGGGGGATTTGGAGTGGGGATGTGGGGTCATACATTATGTGTGGGGGGATTTGGAGTGGGGATGGGGGGTTCTTTTATGTGTGGGGGTATTTGGAGTGGGGATGGGGGGATACATTATGTGTGGGGGGATTTGGAGTGGCGATGGGGGGTTATTGTATGTGTGGGGGGATTTGGAGTGGCGATGGGGGGGTTATTGTATGTGTGGGGGGATTTGGAGTGGCGATGGGGGGTTATTGTATGTGTGGGGGGATTTGGAGTGGCGATGGGGGGGTTATTGTATGTGTGGGGGGATTTGGAGTGGCGATGGGGGGTTATTGTGTGTGTGGGGGGATTTGGAGTGATGATGGGGGGGTTATTGTATGTGTGGGGGATTTGGAGTGGCGATGGGGGGTTATTGTATGTGTGGGGGGATTTGGAGTGGCGATGGGGGGGTTATTGTATGTGTGGGGGGATTTGGAGTGGCGATGGGGGGGTTATTGTATGTGTGGGGGTATTTGGAGTGGCGATGGGGGGGTTATTGTATGTGTGGGGGGATTTGGAGTGGCGATGGGGCGGTTATTGTATGTGTGGGGGGATTTGGAGTGGGGATGGGGGGGTTATTGTATGTGTGGGGGATTTGGAGTGGCGATGGGGGGGTTATTGTATGTGTGGGGGTATTTGGAGTGGGGATGGGGGGATTTAATGGGTGTGGGGGGATTTGAGGGTACTGAAGAGTATGCATGAGGAAACAGTATGGGGAATGGGTGCAGACAGTATGGGGAGCGAACGGGTGAATGTATGTGGACACAGTATGGGGAGTGAGGGTGAACAGGGGGGATGTGAGAGGAGACAGTGTGAGGAGGAGGGGAATAGTGTGAGGTGACAGTATATTGCAGATATTTTTATTTAGGGGCACTATAATGACTCTTCTGTCTTTAAGGGCATCGCGTGGAGAGTTGGTGCAAAGAGCGGAGAAGATGGAGGTCTGCAGAGATGACTGTGGATGAGAAAACTCATCATGGGGTGTGGACAAGATGAAGAAAAGGAGAACGACTCCAGAGACAGCGTCTTCTATAAGGTATCTGGATGTAAATATTATTTGTGAAATTGACTAATTCTCATGTCTTTATTTGTTAGGAGCATTAAAGGGGTTCTCCAGGTCTGTGTCACATAGAATGACTGCAGACTCAGCACAAACCTGGACAGCCCCATTAATGCTCCTAACAAATAAAGACATGAGAATTAGTCAATTTCTGAATTCTCACAGTGCTCACTGCACGCTGTTAGGATTCTCTCGTGTCGGTGATTTACATACATGCGGTCACATGCTGACTAGACATGTGTGGCCTCAATGAAAATGAACAGAGCGAGGCCGGGCACGTCTAGTGGGAATGTGGCCAGAAGTGTATAAATCACATGCTTGTGCTGACATGACCGTGTACTCTTGCCACCGGTAATGGAGAACCCTAAAAGTGTGCAGAGCATTCGTTGTGAGAATTCAGAAGCTGCACTGTCAGGATTCAGCTCTGCAGGTTCCAGTAGTCATCACACGGACACTTCACTCATATGCAATTTTCATACTTATGGTCCTGTGACAACGAGCTTCTCTTCCTGCTTCTCTCAGATTTTCACTGAATATTAAGAGCATTAGGGAGAGTAGCTCGTCAGTACATGACTAAGTGTGCAAATCGCATGTGTGCGGGGGGGGAGGGCGCCGAAACAAATTCTTGCCCCGGGTGCCAGAAAGCCTAGATACGCCTCTGCACATACACATTACTACTTCTTCTGACACATTCTTGACACACTAGCAGTGGCCGGCTGGCCGCGTAGCGGTACTTCACATCATCACGTGATGTACCGTCCGGGCGAGAGCAGCGGCGTGCGGCGAGAACAGCAGCCAGCAGGAGTATTCTCCTGCTGTGTTTCGCCGCTCGCGATTGGCTGACAGGCGAGCGGCAAGATGCAGGAAAGACTTCTGCATCTCCGCTCGTCATTGGCTAAGGGGCAGCGCGGGAGTCCGTCCCCCCTCCCATGAACACGCAGCAGCCAGCAGCAGAGGAGCCGAGCGTGTGCTGGCTGCGCAGCGTTGTGAGAGAGTGAGCAGAGGGCGAGGCTGAGGCACGCTGCCGGGAGCTGGCTGACCGACTGACCGGACTTGAGAGAGAGCAGACTCTGCAGAGGAGCACAGTGTACACAGCCAGCCAGGCAGGCAGCACTGTCTGGAAGAGCCAGGACCCAGGAGCAGGACTGCTGCAGGACTCAGGACAGGAGGGGTTGGAGAGGTGTACAGTATATTCATAATGATGGCAAGCAGAGGTGTATTCATAATGATGATTTTTCTTGGACACAGCATTATAAAGTTTATGTGAGGGCACAGTCAGTAGTAGCGCTAGTTTCAGTTGATTAAGTGGTTGGTGCTATTTTTTTCCCAAGGAGCCAGAGATGTCTGGGCATCAGACTCCGCAAGAAGAAGTATCTGATGATGAAGTATTGAATTTGAAGGTCCCAGACCCGAATCAGAAGGAAATTGACAATTCCAGAGAGCGCCAGCTGTAAGTTAGTGAAACTTAGAAATAAAAACGCATTGTTTCACAGAGAAGTTAGCTTATTTCCTAAAGATGAGCTTAAATTTTGTTGTTTAAATGTAAAAAAACAGTTGTTTGTTGCCTGTCGCCTGTTATCACTCACATTAGTACTGCAGCTGACTCCGGTGCTCACGTACTGTAGTATTGTCCACAGTCCACCCCGCTGCTGGCTGGCACCTGCTCAGTCTACCTGAGGCCGGTGACTGCATGTGTAGTCACCAAACATGGTGCTGGAGGCTCTTAGTACCAATCAGAAGCTTCTTGTTGCTGGGCAGATTTCCAAGGCAAAAAAAGCCTCTAATTGGTGGTGAGAACCTCTGGCGCCATGTTTAGTGGATGGAGTGGGTGCTGGCTGGGACTCGGGAGAATGGTGTAATGCAACAGATTTCAAGTTTAGGAATGCTAGACAGCTGCAAGACTTAGGTGAATGCTAACAGTTGTCTGGAGTGAGTTTTTGAAATGAAGAACAAAAATGTTTAGCTCCTCTTTAAAGACTAAATTCCTTTTGAACACAAGCTGCAGTTACCCAACAGAAGAGCACTGTCTACGCTGTTAAACAGTGATCTGTCCAAAATCATTAAAGTGAGAACTGCCAGTAGTCACTTTTCACTGTTGTAGTATAGGGGCCATCCCACATGCCCTCTGCTGACACTCTTACCTGTATTGGTGCCTCCGCCACTCCTTAAGGGCTCCCGCTAGTTCTGGTGCACTGTATTACAATTAGCCCGACGGGTCGAGCCACGTCATCCAGCGTTTATCAGCACCACTCGATATACTGCCCTTCCACCCACTTCTGCAGCTAGTTATTCCACCCATTACTGCTGCAATGAGAAGTGGGCCAAATAATTCGCTGCAGAAGGGCTGTATATCGAGCGGGCCTGATGAGCGCTGGATGACACGGCTAGACCCGTTGGGCAAATTATAATACAGCGCACCAGAACTAACGGGAGCCCATACGTAGCATTGGAGGCATTGGCACAGGTAACAGTGTCAGCGCGGGTGGGGCGGGCCCAACACTACAGACTGCAGCCTCTGCCCCTGGCATGGCTGCTGTGGAACTAAAGTTCCAGCTGTCATTGCAACCTTCATGCGCAGATTGACCAGCTCTCTAGAGCCTGCCATCCCCCTGTGCATGCTGCTGATGTAATTTGACATCAACATTCATGTGTGCTGAAAATCCTTGCGCTCGTCAGCACAAGGGCTATCACTGCGCATATAACAAAAGGGGGTATACAGCTCACCAATGCCGATCCAGAAAATGTGTCTCTGGAGCCCAGTGCAGGCTGGATCCACGCTGATCCATGCAGCGTTGCTTGCTTAAAGTGTATGGGACATTTTTTTTTTAAACTGCCCATACCCTCCTTCGCTGCCACACTCACCCCCCTGCATCGGGTCCGGCTGATCTCTGCTGCTCCGGTACAGAGATGCACCCGCCCATGGTCCCGGCCGTGACTTCCTGGTCATGTGTGCCGCAGCGCTAGCGGCTCCATTGAAATCAATGGGGCGCGCTCTCGCTCTGCGCGGCCACGCTAGAAAATTGGACCATTATGGGTGGGGCTGAGGTGTAGTGGGCGGGACTGTGGCGCATGGATGAGAGGGGGGCCCCCAAAATTTTACCGGCCTAGGGGCCTCCATTACCTTAATCCGGCACTGACTCTGCGCGCACCACAATTGGGATGTGCAATTACGGTAGTTTACAGGGCTTCTTTGGTTAAAACAAATTCTCACCTATCCTTGTGCTCTACAGGATAGGAGATAACTTTGCAACCAGTGCGGTCCAACCATTGGAAACTGCACCTATAGGAAGAATGAGGAAGTTTTATCCCTGACAGGGCACTTTTATCCCCATTTGAAAATGGATCGGCAGGTGGGATGTCTGACTGTTGCTCAATTAATTCTGTTTGGGGCTTCCAGAAAAAAACAAGAGCAGCACTCGCAGCCACCGAGGGAATGAATGGAGCAGTGACCAAGTTGTACATGCCGCTCCAGGCTAATGGGGATAAGTTCCACATTCTGCCGATTGGTGCAAGTCCCAGCAGTCAGACCTCCACCAATCAATAACTTATCACTTACCCTGTGGAGAGGTGATTACTTGTTTTCACCAGAGAACCCCTGTAACTGCATCTCTGTCACTGCGTTCCAAGTATTTAATCTCTAATGGAAATAAAGAATCTTCTCCTAATTAATATGAGAGAGAACAAGTGACCTCCATACACAACACACTCCACTATACCAATACCACATACTAGAGAGAAATACCACCACACCATGACCACACTACATATTACCACCACATATTGACTAAATAATACTACATACAAGGGAGAAATACCACAACACCGTGACCAGACAAAAGTGACCGAATAATACTAAATACGAGGGAGTAACACCGCAACACCGTGACCAGACCACATAGTGACTGAATAATACTACATACATGGCAGAAATACCGCAACACCATTACCAGACCATATAATGACTGAATATACCACATACAAGGGAGAAATACCGCAAGACAATATATTACCACCACATAGTGACCGAATACTACAATACTGATCATGAATAAAAAATAAAAAACACAATCATATAAGTGTATATCAATAATATCATACAAGTGTGAAGCTCAGAATTAATCCAGAATGATGTATACAGACTTCCATCTGACATCATCGCACTCTAATCAGCATGTCCATTTATCTATTCTCCCTACAGGTATGTCATCCAGCTTTCCCCACACTGATCTTTCCTACCTCAGCTTGTAGCAAAAACCTGGTATGTCATCCAGCTTTCCCACACTGATCTTTCCTACCTCAGCTTATTTCAAAAACTTGTTATGTCATCCAGCTATCCCACATTGCTCTTTCCTACCTCAGCTTGTTGCAAAAACTTGTTATGCTTTTCAACTGACCCCTGCAATACCCTCAATGTTATTTATGACTTTGTTTACTCTGCCTTGATCATACACATCTGGCTCACTCCTAATTATCTGACCAAGATGAGCACAGACCACTCCCCACTGCTTCACACCTGAATGCACTTTGTTGCACATATATTGCATAGCATAAGTCTACCAAGACGTCAGTCTGCCCCATGCATCATAAAAGTGAGTATCATACAAGTGTGAAGCTCAGAATTAATCCAGAATTGAACCAGAAGGGAACTGAAGGCAACTGAATACAGTCACTGTAAACAATGTTTCTGTTTGTTTTCACTCTCACCCCTATAATCCTTCACTTTCTGCTAACCCCCTAATCACAACACTCAGTAAGTAACTGTTCATCTCTTCTTCAAACATCCCCATCCATCTCACCTCCTCCTCAGAACTGTTCCTCAACATACAATCCTTTGTCTCCAAATGCATACAGCCCCCTCATGCCCTCTCCTGCTCCCACCTGCTAACAATTTCTCTGCTCCTCCACAGTTTCAGTGATATTGCTCCAAATCCTGGTCCTCCTCACCACATTCCCAAAGTCATTTCTACCTCCCATCCACGCTCTATCACAACTTTCCGTAACCTCTCTAACCTTTTGCCCATTCGCCCAGCCCTGGCTTCCCCAGTCCCACTAACAGGAGCGCTAGTTCTGTCTGCAACAAACTTTCATACGTCCATGATCTTTTCATTACTCACAAACTTTCCTTCCTCGGCATCAATGAAACATGGCTCACCCCCTCTGACACAGCCTCTCCTGCTGCACTCTTGTATGATGGATTCTACCTTTCCCACCCCCCCTCTCACCCCAGCAGCAAGATTGGTAAAGAAGTTGGTTTCTCCTGTCAGATAACTACTCCTTCACCCCAATCCCACTGCCACCCTCTGTTACCGTCCCTTCCTTTGAGGTGCACTCTGTGCTCATCTATTTCCCCTCCAATCTCCAACTGACTGTCATTTACCACCCCCCAGGGGGGGGCATCCACCACCTTGTTCGACCACTTCACCATCTGGCTACTTAATTTCCTTTCTGCTGACATCCCAACTATCATCATGGATGACTTCAACATCCACATTGACACTTCCCTCTCAGCTGCCACTAAACTTCTATGTCTCATTTCCTCCTTCGGCCTTGCTCAATGGTCTTCTGCAGCCACTCACAAAGATGGCCACACATTGGACCTCATCTTCATCCGCCGCTGTTCCCTATCTAACCTTTCTAATTCACCTCTCCCTCTTTCTGACCACAACCTACTCACATTCTCTTCCCTCTCCACTCCTTGTCCACAATCCCCACTCCACAAACTCGCACACCCTCGCAGAAATCTTAAACATCTCGAACTACACTCACTGTCTGAATCCCTTCTCCCTCTTACAGACATAAATTCCCTACACAATGCAGATGCCGCTGCAGCTCTATATAACACTACAATAGCTGTAGCTCTGGAATCGGTTGCCACTCACGCTTACCAAAGCTCGCAAAATCAACAGACAGTCTTGGCACACTAGCCTGACCAAAGAACTGAGACGGACTACCAGGGTTGCTGAGCGGAAATGGAAAAGATCCCACTCCAACGAGCACTTCTCCGCATTCAAACAGTCCCTTACTACTTTCAAGGCCACACTCGCTGCAGCAAAACAAACCTACTTCTCATCTCTCATATCCTCCCTGTCTCACAACCCTAAGCAGCTATTCAACATTTTCAATTCTCTTCTTCATCCCCTACCACCCCCCTCCCTCTCCACTCCTCTCAGCCAAAGACTTTGCCTCATTTTTCAAGCAGAAGATTGATAACATCAGAGACAGTTTTGATCGACAACCCCCAGAGCCCTTCCTCCTAACTACTCAGCTCTCCTCCTCCAAAACCAACTTCTCCACCATTACAGAAGATCGACTCTCCACTCTACTCTCAAAATCACATCTCACCACCTGTGCACTTGACCCGATCCCATCCCACTTCATCCCAAACCTCACCACAGTCTTCATCCCAACCCTAACCTATCTCTTCAACCTTTCACTAACAACTGGTGTTTTTCCCTCAAGCTTTAAACATGCCTCAGTCACACCTATCTTCAAAAGCCCTCTCTTGACCCATCCTATGCATCTAGCTATCGCCCAATATCACTTCTCCCCCATGCCTCAAAACTACTGGAACAACACGTCCATCTTGAACTGTCATCA
This sequence comes from Oophaga sylvatica, assembly GCA_033576555.1. Lineage (NCBI taxonomy): Eukaryota > Metazoa > Chordata > Amphibia > Anura > Dendrobatidae > Oophaga > Oophaga sylvatica. Next base: position 162,069,702 of record JARQOD010000001.1, on the reverse strand, counting down.
CACCTCTCTTCCTGCTCCCTCTTCGACCGCTTTCAATCTGGCTTCCGGCTGCATCACTCTACTGAAACTGCCCTAACTAAAGTCACCAATGACCTATAACCGCCAAAGCCAAGCGACACTACTTTGTCCTCCTCCTCCTAGACCTGTCCTCTGCCTTTGACACAGTGGACCATTCCCTATTATTACAGACCCTCTCATCTCTTGGCATCACTGATTTGGCCCTATGTTGGATCTCTTAATACCTAACAGACAGGATATTCAGAGTCTCCCACTCGCACACCACCTCCTCACCTAGCCCCCTATCTTTCGGAGTCCCGCAAGGTTCAGTCCTAGGGCCTCTGCTCTTCTCCATCTACACCTTCGACCTCGTACAGCTCATAGAATCTCACAGCTTTAAGTATCACCTCTATGCTGATGACACACAGATCTACATCTCTGGACTAGATATCACCTCCCTACTAACCAGAATCCCACATTGTATGTCTGCTATTTCATCCTTATTCTCTGCTAGATTTCTAAAACTTAATATGGACAAAACAGAATTCATCATCTTTCCCCCATCTTACTCGACTCCCCCAAAAGACCTATCCATTACAGTACATGGCTGCTCACTCTCCCCAGTCCCACAAGCTTGCTGCCTTGGGTAATCTTTAACTCTGATCTCTCCTTCAAACCACATATCCAAGCCCTTTCCACTTCCTGCTGACTACAATTCAAAAATATTTCCCGGATCCACACTTTCCTAAACCAAGAATCTGCAAAACCCTAGTCCATGCCCTCATCATCTCCCGCCTTGACTACTGCAACCTCCTGCTCTGTGGCCTCCCCTCTAATACTCTTGCACCACTCCAATCTATTCTAAACTCTGCTGCCCGACTAATCCACCTGTTCCCCCGATATTCCCCGGCCTCTCGCCTCTGTCAATCCCTGCACTGTCTCCCCATTACCCAAAGACTCCAGTTCAAAACCCTAACCATGACATGCAAAGCCATCCGCAATCTGTGTCCTCCATACATCTGTGACCTCATTTCCCGGTACTTAGCTCACGCAACCTCCGATCCTCACAAGATCTACTTTTATACTCCTCTCTTATCTCCTCTTCCTACGATCGCATGCAAGATTTCTCCGCGCATCACCCCTACTCTGTAACTCTCTACCCCAACACATCAGACCTTCAACTACAAGCCTACAACCTGCAGTAATCACCGATCGACCTAACCGCTGCACGGCCAGCTCTACCCTCACCTACTGTATCCTCACCCATCCTTTGTAGATTGGGAGCTCTCGCGGGCAGGGTCCTCTCTCCTCCTGTACCAGTCATCACTTGTATCGTTTAAGATTACTATACTTGTTTTTATTATGTATACCCCTCCTCACATGTAAAGCACTATGGAATAAATGGCGCTATAATAATAAATAATAATAATGATAATAATAATAAACACAAGATGACTTTTAATGGTCTGGGACTCCCTGAAAGATATCGCCTTGTGGGGTAAGGATGATTCTGAGAAAAGTCAGGAATCAGCCCAGAACTACATGGGAGGACTAGGTCAATGACCTGAAGAGAGCTGGGAATACAGTCTCAAACATTACCATTAGTAATACACTAGGCCATCATGGATTAAAATCCTGTAGTGCACGCAAGGTCCTCCTGCTCACGCCAGCACATGTCCAGGCCCGTTTGAAGTTCGCCATGACCAGATGATCCAGAAGAGGCAAGGGAGAAGGTCATGTGGTTAGATGAGACCAAAAGAGAACTTTTGTATCCTTCCCTCAGTAAGGGCATTGAAGGTGGGACCAGAAACACACAGCCAGGGCAACTAAGGAGTAGCTTTGTAAGAAGCATTTCAAGGTCCTGGAGTGGTTTAGACTGTCTCCAGACCTGAACCCAATAGAAAATCTTTGGAGGGAGCTGAAACTCAATGTCGCCAAGCGACAGCCCTGAAACCTGAAAGATCTGGAGATGATCTGTATGGAAGAGTGTGCCAAAATCCCTGCTGCAGTGTGAGCAAACTTGGTCCAGAACTACAGGAAATGTCTGAGCTCTGTAAATGCAAACAAAAGTTTCTGTACCAAATATTAAGTTCTGCTTTTCTATTGTATCAAATACTTATTTCATCCAAATTAATTATGTAAAAATCATACAATGTGATTGTTTGTACCTACTGTTATGGGGATGTATAATAATTTCCTAATGTCAATTAACATTGACTTATATACACCTGAACTACCCACTTTTGTTTATTATGTAATGTTGGTATACCTGTGCAAGATTTGTGTTCTAATATTTTATGTACTGCTGTTTGTATTGCTGCTGTAATACTGTAATTTCCCCCCGGGATCAATAAAGTGTATTGTGTGGCCCAGCTATGTAAGGCACACATAAAATCCAGGAGAGTGCACAGGAAGGTAACCGCAAAAGCTTGATATCTATGCACTTCACTCACACTTTTAGACACACCCATCAGGGGTACAAGAGGAAGTGACACTTAGCAATCAGTGTTCAGTCTGTTTCCTGTCTTCGGACAGTGCAGTTCAGTGCCAGTCCAGTCTGGACTTGGAAGATACTGAGAGCTATTCAGCGAGCTCTAGAAGAAAGCTGACATTACCATCGAAGCTACAAGTGCTTATGCTAAGAGCGAGAGCAGGGCGAAGGGCATAGTGGAGAAGAGATAGAGAAGTGCTTCAGGTATTGGATTGCCCGCACTAAATCACCGGACACCGGAGTCCGAAGCGTTGCTAGTGTTTCAAGCATAGTAACAAGATAACCGGAGGCATCTGGACTACACGTAGCAGAGAGCAGCCCTAAGTGTCGATACGTAATCGGAGTCAGGGGGAACGAGGACTTTTAGCAGGGCCCTGCATAGAAGGACTCTGTTCTCAACACTCAGAAGGCTCCATCACAATATTGGCCGGGCTTTGCAGCTATTGAGAAAGCTGGAGATTGCAGAGTTAACTTCGCTTCACGCAAGTTTGGACTCACATACATATTGAAGTAAAGGAGGCCTCTAACCTGCCTCAGCGGTTACCCGAATGTGCATTCTCCACCCCGACCAGCTCCCCGGGATCTGCTTGAACCATCTACCAGTAAAAGGTATGAAAAGAAGCTGCATTGTGTGCGACTGAATTATTATCTACACCTTGCATCATCACCATAGACTTCCAGGGACCCGTCTCACCTGTGGGAGACTTACCACCAAGCTGCCCCATAACATCCCCTGTGAAAGTCCTTATAGCAGCGCTGGTCCAATTAACCAGATACCACAGGTGGCGTCACGAACTACCTATCCTTATCATCCCCTGTAAATATCCCCCATTGCACGACCGCCAGGGCCACGGACCGAGCCACCGCTACCAGTGACAACTCCCATAGATTTCCATGGGCTCGGCTCCGAGTACCCCATAGCCCTGGTATCCACAATTGTGGTGCGTGTCGAAACAGTATCGTATTGTATCGTATCATATGCATTTTTTTAAGATTCTGTCTCTTACAGTTGAACCAGTTGAAATGTACATACAATAAAAATTACAGACCTCTCCATTCTTTGTAGGTGGGAAAACTTGCAAAATTGGCAGTGTATCAAATATTTTTTCCCCACTGTTGATGCCTCAGAGTTTGGGGCAGGCGCTGTTTTGTCTCAAGGTTCCAAAACACTAAGTTATAACAATGTGCATTTTTTTCTTGGAAATTTGTAGTGTCAGTGTACAAGTAATACAGTGATCACAAGTGACATTATACACAAGAGCTGTGTACATAGTATGCAGCATATAGTGTAAGTGTACAGGTAATACAGGGATCAGCAGTGACATTTTACACAGGAGCTCTGCCTATAGTGTATAGTGTAGAGGGAATACAGTGATCACTAGTGACATAACACACAGGAGCTCTGTATATAGTGTCAGCATACAAGTAATACAGGGATAACCAGTGACATTATCCACAAGAGCTCTGTATATAGTGTCAATGTTCAGGAAATACAGTGATCACCAGTGACATTATGCACAGAAGCTCTGTGTATAGTGTATAGTGTACAGGTAATACAGGTATCATCAGTGACATTATACACAGGAGCTCTGTATATAATGTA
>JARQOD010000001.1:161998372-162065511 GCA_033576555.1 Oophaga sylvatica | reverse complement strand
ACGCATACAAGCAGTCCCTCGCCAGCTTCAAGTCCACGCTCTCTGCCGCAAAACAAACTTACTTGCATCTCTCATATCGTCTCTGTCTCACAACCCTAAACAGCTCTTCAACACTTTCAATTCTCTACTCCATCCCACAGCACCTCCTCCCTCTCCTCTCATTTCTGCCGAAGACTTTGCCTCCTTCTTTAAGCAAAAGATTGATACTATCAGAGAAGGCTTTGGCCCGCAGCCCCCAATGCCCCTCTTAGCCACTCAGCCCTGTTCTTCCAAAACCAGCTTCACCACCATGACAGAAGATCAGCTCTCCACTCTCCTGTCAAGATCACACCTCACCACTTGCGCACTTGACCCACTCCCGTCCCACCTCATCCCTAACTTTGCCACAGTCTTCATCCCTACTCTCACACACCTCTTCAACCTTTCACTTACAAATGGTGTCTTTCCTTCATCCTTCAAACATGCTTCAATCACACCCATCCTCAAAAAGCCCTCCCTCGACCCATCCTCTGCGTCTAGCTATCGCCCGATATCTCTTCTCCCCTACGCCTCAAAACTACTGAAACAGCATGTATATCTTGAACTGTCCTCCCACCTTTCCTCCTGTTCCCTCTTTGACCGGTTACAATCCGGCTTTCGACCGCATCACTCAACTGAAACTGCCCTAACTAAAGTCACTAACGACCTGCTAACCGCCAAGAGCAAGCGACACTACTCTGTCCTCCTTCTCCTGGACCTGTCTTCTGCCTTTGACACTGTGGACCATTCCCTCCTGCTACAGATTCTCTCATCTCTTGGCATCACAGACCTGGCTCTATCCTGGATCTCATCATACCTAACAGACCGAACATTTAGTGTCTCCCTCTCACACACCACCTCCTCACCTCGCCCCCTGTCTGTCGGTGTTCCTCAAGGCTCAGTCCTAGGACCCCTACTCTTCTCCATCTACACCTTCTGCCTGGGACAGCTCATAGAATACCACGGCTTGCAGTATCACCTCTACGCCGATGACACGCAGATCTACCTATCTGGACCTGACCTCACCTCCCTACTGACCAAAATCCCACAGTGTCTGTCTGCTATCTCAGCCTTCTTTTCTGCTCGCTTTCTCAAACTGAACATGGACAAAACAGAATTCATCATCTTTCCCCCACCTCACTCTACCCCTTCACCAGACCTATCCATCAATGTCAATGGCTGCTCGCTTTCCCCAGTCCCACATGCTCGGTGCCTTGGGGTGATCATCGACTCTGCCCTCTCTTTCAAACCACATATCCAAGCCCTCGCCACCTCCTGCCGCCTCAAACTCAAAAATATTTCCCGGATCCGCTCATTCCTCAACCACGAAACCACAAAAACACTAGTGCACGCCCTTATCATCTCCCGCCTCGACTACTGCAACCTCCTACTGTCTGGCCTCCCCTCTAGCACTCTGGCACCACTCCAGTCCATCCTACACTCTGCTGCACGACTAATCCACCTGTCTCCCCGCTATTCCCCAGCCTCCCCCTATGCCAGGCCCTTTACTGGCTCCCTATTGCCCAGAGGCTCCAGTTCAAAACCTTAACCATGACATACAAAGCCATCCACAACCTTTCTCCTCCATACATCTGTAACATGGTCTCCCGCTACCTACCGTTTAAATCTCTGAATTACGGTATGTGATTCAGACGGAATACTAGACGGAAGATTCCCTAAAATCAGGCACATGGGACACTGTGCAAACCATCTGACTTATGATCCGGCGGTGTCTGTTTTTTAAGCATGCATAAAAGTGCCATCGGCCACAATTTTGTGCACTGCTGAAAAGTAGGACAACAGTAAACAGAGGCCAAATGGAGTCCAGAGTAACTCTGGTGCCTCATTATAGTGAATGGATCTCTTGGGGTTTCATCTGAATCACGTCACTTGGAGATTTAGATGGAAACCCCGATGTGCTCACTGTAGAGAATAGGATATACAGTACAGACCAAAAGTTTGGACACACCTTCTCATTCAAAGATTTTTCATGACTATGAAAATTGTAGAATCACATTGAAGGCATCAAAACTATGAATTAACACTTGTGGAATTATACATTACACTTTACAAAAAAGTGTGAAACAACTGAAAATATGTCTTATATTCTAGGTTCTTCAAAGTAGCCACCTTTTGACAATGAATTATCTAAAGCTGACAATGAATTAAGGCTTGCAAGTGACATCAAAAGCAACAAAAAAGGATTTTGGGGATACGTCAAAAGTAAAAGAAAAGTCAAAGATGCTATAGGATTTTTACAGGATGAAAATGATGAAATGGTAAGACAGGATGTTGAGAAGCTGAACTTTTAAATTCATATTTTGCATCTGTTTTCTCTCAGAAAGGAAATGTAACATCAACTGATCTTCACTGTCCTATTAAAGGAATAGAAGAATCCAGGATATCTATAAACAGGATATCTATATCTATAAACAGAAAGACAGTGAGGAAACACTTAGCTAACCTAAATGAATTCAAGTCTCCAGGTCCAGAAGAATTACACCCCAGATAGCAGAAGAAATTCTTGAACCACTGTCCATAATCTTTGAAAATTCTTGGAGAACAGGAGAAGTCCCAGAAGACTGGAGAAGAGCAAATGTTGTTCCCATCTTCAAAAAGGGGAAGAAGGTGGACCCAGGGAACTACAGGCCGGTGAGTCTGACTTCTATACCAGGAAAGATCTTTGAACAAATTATTAAAGAACATGTATGCAAGTACCTGGATAAGAATGAAGTGATTAAACAGAGTCAGCATGGGTTTGTAACTAATTAGTCATGTCAGACTAACTTAATTTCCTTCTATGACAAAATCACTGACTGAGTGGATCAGGGAAATGCTGTAGATATAGTATATCTTGACTTCAGCAAAGCATTTGACAAAGTATGTCACACAATCCTTATTGAAAAAATGACTAAGTATGGAATGGACAAGGCAACTGTTGGGTGGATTCATAACTGGCTTAGTGATCGGACCCAAAGAGTGGTCGTAAATGGCTGCACATCCAGTTGGAAGAATGTCTCAAGTGGGGTACCACAAGGCTCTGTTTTGGGCCCTGTATTGTTCAACATCTTTATCAATGATTTAGATGAAGGAATTGAGGGTAAACTGATCAAATTTGCTGATGACACAAAGCTAGGAGGGGTAGCTAATACTAGAGAAGAGAGAGAGAGGATTCAAAAAGATATACATAAACTGGAGCAGTGGGCAGCAACTAACAGAATGGATTTTAACAGGGAAAAATGCAAAGTACTACATCTGGGCAATAAAAATGTAAAAAGCGTATACAGAATGGGAGGAATAGGGCTAAGTAACAGCACATGTGAAAAAGACTTGGGTATACTAATTGATCACAGACTGAACATAAGTCAACAGTGTGATGCAGCAGCAAAAAAAGCAAATGCAATTCTAGGATGTATCAACAGAAGCATACAGTCTAGATCACGTGAGGTCATTATTGCCCTCTACTCCTCTTTGGTCAGACCTCATCTGGAATACTGTGTCCAGTTTTGGGCACCACATTTTAAAAAAGACATCAACAAACTGGAGCAAGTTCAGAGAAGAGCCACCAGAATGGTAACCGGTCTGCAAACCATGTCCTATGAGGAACGGTTGCAGGATTTGGGAATGTTTAGCTTGCAAAAAAGAAGACTGAGAGGAGACTTAATAGCTGTCTACAAATATCTCAAGGGCTGTCACATTGTAGAAGGATCATCTTTATTCTCATTTGCACAAGGAAAGACTAGAAGCAATGGGATGAAACTGAATGGGAGGAGATACAGATTAGATATTAGAAAAAACTTTTTGACAGTTAGAGTGATCAATGAGTGGAACAGGCTGCCACGAGAGGTGGTGAGTTCTCCTTCAATGGAAGTCTTCAAACAGAGGCTGGACAGACATGTGTCTGAGATGATTTAGAGAATCCTGATTTGAACAGGGGTTGGACCAGATGGCCCAGGAGGTCCCTTCCAACTCTACTATTCTATGATTCTATGATTTTGCTTTGATTGCTGCTTTGCACGCAGAAAAGTTGAACGGATGGACTTTACATGCCTGGTTCCCACCGTGAAGCATGGAGGAGGTGGTGTGATGGTGTGGGGTGCTTTGCTGGTGACGTTGTTGGGATTTATTCAAAATTGAAGCAGTGAGCGGTCCAGCTCACCCCAAACCATCTCGATTGGGTTCAGGTCTAGTGACTGTGGAGGCCAGGTCATCTGGCATAGCACCCCAACACTCTCCTTCTTGGTCAAATAGCCCTTACACAGTCTGGAGGTGTGTTTGGGGGTCATTGTTCTGTTGAAAAATAAATGATGGTCCAACTAAACACAAACCGGATGGAATAGCATGCTGCTGCAAGATGCTGTGGTAGCCATGCTGGTGCAGTATGCCTTCAATTTTGAATAAATCCCCAACAGTGTCACCAGTGTCACATCATCACACCACCTCCTCCATGCTTCACGGTGGGAACCAGGCATGTAGAGTACATCCGTTCTCCTTTTCTGCGTGCAAAGCAGTAATCAAAGCAAAAGGTGGCTGCTTTGAAGAACGTAGAATATAAGACATATTTTCAGTTGTTTCACACTTTTTTGTAAAGTGTAATGTATAATTCCACATGTGTTAATTTATAGTTTTGATGCCTTCAGTGTGATTCTAAAATTTTCATAGTCATGAAAATACAGAAAAATCATTGAATGAGAAGGTGTGTCCAAACTTTTGGTCTGTACTGTACGTAATAGTATGTAAAATGTTCCCAATAAAAGCTTCAAATCAGTCCATGAAAAAAGCAAGTCCCCACTCAGGTCTGTTATCTGTTAACGGAAATATAGGGGGCTTTCACATTACTGGTACACAATTGCTTTGGAAAAGCGAAATGGCTCCTCACCCGCCAAAAGAAATTCAGCAAATTCTGAGCTCACAAATCCAAATGCCCCTCCCTTCTGAGCCCCAGTGTGCCTTAACCACATTTAGTGTCCACATGTTTGGCATTTCTGTAGCGATAAGAGCTTTCCTAATTTATGGGTGCAAGTCTCCAGAAGCATGAGCTGGGCATAATGTACTGGTCACTACAACATACGGGCACAACAATGAACTGGGCACTATACTGACAGATTTAAAATTTTTACTCAGAAACATAGGAAAGATGTGTATCTTCGTACCGTGTTAGCCAGTAGATAGAAAAATATTTAGACTTGAGAGTCCTCAGTGGTTGATACCTTTTAATGGCTAACTGAAAAGATGGTAACAAATTGCAAGCTTTCGAGACTGCTTCACGTCACTTGTCTTACCTATTGCACTATTCCTGTGTCCTCTTGTGTATATATATATATTTGATTCTTCAGTTTTTGTTTTAGTCTTTGCCTGATGAAGAGACCTGAGTAGTCTCGAAAGCTTGCAATTTGTTACCATCTTTTCAGTTAGCCATTAAAAGGTATCAACCACTGAGGACTCTCAAGTCTAAATATTTTTCTACTCAGAAACATTCACTGTTGCTTGTTTCTGAAAAACACCCATGGAGTTAAATCATCACTACACCTGTAGATAAATTCCCAAAATGGAATAATTTCCAAAATGGGGTCACTTGAGGAGGGTATTCTGCTCTTCTAGCACTATTCTAGGAAAATCTCTGGTCCAGGAGTAAAATAGTGCTCCGTTCCTCCTGAGTCTCGCTGTGTGGCTAAGCAGTACAGTACAGCCACATATGGGGTATTTCTACATTCAGCAGAAATTGTGGGACAAATTTTGTTGCCATTTTTACCCATTTCCCACTGTGAAAATGTAATATCTGTGGCTAAAACTAAATTTTTGTGGTAAAAATGTAATTAATTTTTCTTCACTGCCCAATTGTATAAAATTCTTTGACACACCTGTGGTGTCAATTTTATCACTGCAATCCTAGATAAATTAATTGAGAGGTGTAGTTTGTAAAATGTGGTCATTTATGGGGTTCTGCTGTTCTGGCTAGGGATGAGCGAGTATATTCGTTAGAATTTGGTACTCGGCGAGTAATGCGGTACTCGCGGTACTCGAATCCTAGCGAGTATTTCACTACTCGCCTTGCAATATTTGTATCTCCCGCCCAGCATTAGCCAATCACAGTAATGCTGCAGCCTTCCTGGTTGTGGGCAACATTACTGTGATTAGCTGGCTGCGCAGCGTCATAGGTGAGACATCATAGTAGGCTATGATTCATAGGCTCTATTCAAGCCCTGCCGGCGCCATTTCCTGCACATTGCATCCAGAACACAGCTAGTGCCAGCGTAGGGAGCATGTGAGCACCTGCTAGGGAAAGTTGTGCTTTTGGAAATCGTTCAGAAATTATCTAAAAAAAAAACACAAAAGTTCTTGTGAGAGCTATTCTAGTAGTAAGTGACTGTAATAGTTCAGGGAGACAGGCAGGAGAGTTACAATACATACATAGTACCTCAATATCTCAGCTGAAAGTACTGTATAAGGTCAGGGAGTAGTGACAGTTTTCCCAGCTATTTTTGGGGTCACATTTAGCCCTGCAGGCCAATTTGTTTGCTCTTGTGGTGCTGTTTGCACACCGAATAGCATGCACGGTTCTGCACAACTGACACGCAGCCAGCACCGTTGTCTTCTGTGGTGACTGGCAAGCAAAATATTTGGCGTTAAACTCAGGCCAATTTTTTTGCCCTTATGGTGCTGTTTGCACACCGAATTAGACACATGGCACTGCACAACTGACACGCAGCCAGCACCGTTGTCTTCTGTGGTGATGACAAGGAAAATATTCAGCGTTAAACTCAGGCCAATTTTTTGCCCTTACGGTGCTGTTTGCACACCGAATAGCACGCACGGTACTGCACAACTGACACACAGCCAGCACCACTGTCTTCTGTGGTGACTGGTGAGCAAAATATTCGGCGTTAAACTCAGGCCAATTTTTTTGCCCCTACGGTGCAGTTTGCACACTGAATCGCACGCACGGTACTGCACAACTGACACGCAGCCAGCACCATTGTCTTTTGCGGTGATTGGCAAACAAAATATTCGGCATTAAGCTCAGGCCAATTTTTTTTGCCTTTATGGTGCTGTTTGCACACCGAATAGCACACACAGAATTGCACAACTGACAAGCAGATTGCACAACTGACAAGCAGCCAGCACCGTTGTCTTCTGTGGTGACTGGTGAGCAAAATATTAGGCGTTAAATTCCGGCCAATTTTTTTTACATTGCAGACAGTCCTCCTGTTTATAAAACACAAAGCAGTACTAGGCTGTAGTGCTAGCTTCCACAAAGCATGAACTGCACCTTGTTACCCAATATCTGCATCTGAACATCTGCAACTATGTCAAAACCCAAATTCCCAAAAAGCCTGTTGTGAAGGGACAGGGACGTGGACGTGGACATGGGGTTTCAGTGGTGCCCGACAAGGCACTGAGTCTGCAAGACAGAAGAAGGTTGATGCATCTATGTTCCTGGCGAAAATTCCCGGTCTGGAACGTAAATGTATCTGGAAGTCAGAAGAGCAAGAGCAAATACTGTCTTGGATGGCAGATAAGGCCTCAATGAAATTTTTTAGTAGCACCCAATCCTCCATGACCACACAGTCTACTGTCAATACACAGAACGCTGGTGTCATGGTCTGCTGAGTTTCTGGGATTAGGTGGTTTTAGGTTAACCTGGATGGCCTCACTCTGGGATCCTGGGAGGCTTCCTATAGCCTCATTGTGGGGCCATTCACAGTCGCTTATACTCTGACCCTTGGCCGAGTGTGTTTGACCCTGTTGTGCTTGTGCCAGTGCTTTGTGCCTGTGCTACGTTTCGTCTGTCTGGTTCTGATTTGGCTGAGTCCCTGTTTCAAGTTTTGCCTGCCCTTTTGTACTTTGCTGCGCTCTCCGTGTATGACCCCTTGGCTACATCCTGACTTTGCTCTGCCTGCTTCTCTTGTACTTCACCGCCCTCTCTGTGTACGACCCCTTGGCTATGTTCTGACTACGCTCTGCCTGATCCTCTTGTACTTCGCCGCCCTCTCTGTGTATGATCCCTTGGCTATGTCCTGACTATCCTTTCTGTCTATGCCCCTTGGTAACTTTGTCCCGTAGTTACCCTTCTAGGAGTTTTCCTTCACCTCTTAGCTCTCCGGAGCTTAGGCCACACCCCCCAGCAGTCACATGCTTAAGGTCCCGGTTGTCTGAAGCACACGTCTTCACTGCTGCTGCTCCGCTCCACAGGTATCTTTGAGCACAGTTTGCTTACTCAGGACACACTCACTGGCTAAGTGAGCAAGTGCAGTGTGGTGTTTCTGAAAGCTTGGTCATCCAATCCTCAACCTGTTCCTACTTCCTCCCTCTCCTCAGAAGTCACAGGAAAAATTTGACCGCATGCTTGGCCACTCCGATGATCTGCTTGGTACATAAGATCCTTTGGTTGCCTCTGGCCTCTCTATGCACAACATTGAAGAGGAACCTGAGGAGGTATCATCTGTTCATGGCTAAATAATTGAAAAGCCATGGACAGAAGAAAGCCACTTTCAGCCACTTGATATACCGGCTCAAGAGGTGGAGGCTGATGATGATGAGACACAGTTGCCATCTGGCCAGCCGACAATATCAACACGGAAGGAGGATGACATGGACGACGAGGTGGTCGATGATGAGTCCACTGATCTGACCTGGACCGTTGGTACGCATAGCCAACACAGCAGCACAGAAGAGGAAGGTAGATACGTAGCACCAACAAAGGCACCAAGGGCTACTGGTTTGAGCAGAGTGCGAATGTGTCAACAGTTGCCAAGAGCAGTCACTCTGTGACCCAAGTCAAGGCAAAGGGGCATTCATCCTCTGTCTGGAATTATTTTTCAGATAGTGCTTCTGAACCAAACATTGTCATCTGTAGCATCTGCCATAAGAAGCTGAGCAGAGGCCAGGGCAAAGGCAACCAGAGCACCACCAGTATGTGTAAACACATGGCAGCCAAGCACCCTAGTCGGTGGGCAGAACAACAAGGTACCAAATCAGTGTCTGCGGGTCAAACCACTGCCATGTCTCCTGTGATTCGTCCTTCTCAATCTGCTGGCCAGGAAGCAGGTGCTTATAACTCCTGCTTACAAGCTACGGTTGCAGAGACACAGAACACAACAATTTCATCCACTTGTCTGTCCCAGCCAAGCGTCCAGTTGTCCGTGCCCCAGATCTATGAAAGGAAGTGTAAATACCAACCCATGCACCCACAAGCACAAATACTAAACGCGCACATTGCCAAGTTCCTAGCCGTGGAGATGTTACCGTTTAGGCTTGTGGGGACACAGTCTTTCTGTGATCTCTTTGCTGTGGCTGCCCCACGGTACTCTGTTCCCAGCCGGCACTATTTTTCCCATTGTGCCATCCCTGCGTTACACCAGCACATGTTAAACAATCTAAAGTGTCCTCTCACCAACACCATAACCGGGAAGGCCCACCTAAAAACAGACACGTAGACAAGTAGTTGTGGACAGGGACGATACATTTTTGTCACAGCACACTGACTGAACCTGGTGGAGGGTGGGACAAAGTCGCAAACTGGAACATCACATATCCTACCCACGCCACATATAGCGGGACCAACCTCAGTCATGGTTTCCGCCTCATCATATACGTCAAGTCTCCACTCTTCCTTCTCCTCCGCCTCCTCATCCTATGCTGAATTACCCTCCACATCACTCCCAAGTTGGGAGCTGTGCAGCGCATCAGCAAGGCGACAACACGCTCTGCTGAAGCTGATCTGTTTAGGTCAAACACAACACACTGCACCAACCTTGTGGCAAGGAATAAAACAACAGACTGATCAGTGGCTCTCCCCACTGCAACTCAAACCCGGTCTGGTTTTCTGCGATAATGGGCGTAACCTAGTGGCGGCATTAAAGCTCGGGAAGCTTGTACATGTGCCATGCATGGCTCACGTGCTGAACCTAGTGGTTCAGAAATTTATGAAAACATACACCGACTTGCTGTACCTACTTGGGAAGGTGCGCCGTATTTGTACCCATTTCCGCCATTCCTCTACCGCTGTTGCTGATCTTGCAGCGCTTCAAAAGCAATTTAATTTGCCAAATCACTGACTCATTTGCGACCTGCCCACACGGTGGAACTCAACATATCATATGTTGGCAAGGATTAATGAGCAGCAGAGGGCACTTTCTGAATACCTGCTTAAACATGCCCGTCACACTGTGACTCAGCCAAAATACATAACCACTGTCGAGTGGGTGTGGATCGCTGAAATTTGTGAGGTGCTTGATAACTTTGAGTACTGCACCAACCTCGTGAGCGGTGATCAGGCTATTATTAGCATTATCATCCCAATGCTATGTACATTGAAAGAATCGCTGCATAATCTAAACATCTTCACACTGGGTGATCCTACCTAGCCCAGCCAATATCATGATGAGGCAAGATTGGGTGATGAAGATGAGGAGGAAGATGTGGAAGGAGAGGACTTATATTTATGTGCTACCGAGGGGACCCATGATGCTACAGAGGGGACTCCCAACCACAGCTTCAGGTCTGTCCAGCATGGGTTGGCTGGAGAGGAGGAGGCGGAGGAGGACGAGAGTCAGTGTGAGGAAAGGATGGGTATTGTTCCTCCTTCTGGGGTCACAGAACATTTGCCTCATTGCAGCTTGGCACACATGACACAGTTCATGTCTAATTGTCTGTCCCCAGACCCTCTCGTGATCCACATTTTCAACAGCAACCTATACTGGTTGGCCACCTTTCTAGACCCACGGTACAAAGACAAATTTCCTTCGCTACTATTGCAGTCACCAAAGGGTTTCACAATTAAATCCATCAAGAGAGCCACTGTCGATCATTTGATGACAACATCAGACTCAGACACCGCTGGTAGCAGAGGTACCAGCTCTTTGCAACAGCATGCATTAATGGAGAGAGACACGCCCAGCAGATCCAAAAGAGGTAGGGGGAAAATGCCCACAAACTGGCACAGTTGGCCAGACCTCTCCTTATATGCCTTGGAGGTGCTGGCCTGCCCTGCTGCTAGTGTGGTGTCAGAGCATGTTTTCAGTGCTGCTGGGGCGATCATCACAGATACACGCATACGGCTGACTATACAGAATGCAGACAGGCTGACTCTGATAAAATTTAACAAGGACTGGATTTCGCCACAGTTTTTAAGCCCTCCAGATGACATCATCCCAACCTGAAGTCACCCAAAACATTCTTTTATGCTACTGGTGAGATCACGTCCATCCCTTCCCATACAAACCCCTTTCATCCTTACATGTGTATCCTACTCCTGCTTCTGCCACATGTACCTCATGGTCAACAAGCTAGAAACATTGTTCCATTCATTAATATTTCCCATCCGAGGCAATTGTGATCAGACTTCCTTCCTGCATCAACCATGGTATCATGCCCCTTGGGCTAATTTTTGGAAACACTATGTCTATGCCTGCACATTGGGCACTGGAACTACCATGCTAGTAGTCTAGTTTCAACCCTAACCCATCTCTTCAACCTATCACTAACAACTGGTGTTTTCCCCTCAAGCTTTAAACATGCCTCAGTCACACCTATCCTCAAAAAGCCCTCTCTTGACCCTATGCCTCAAAACTACTGGAACAACACGTCCATCTTGAACTGTCCTCCCACCTCTCTTCTTGCTCCCTCCTTGACCACTTACAATCTGGCTTCCGGCCACAACACTCCACTGAAACTGCCCTTACTAAGGTCACCAATGACCTATTAACTGCCAAGACCAAGAGACACTACTCTGTCCTCCTCCTCCTGGACCTGTCCTCTGCCTTTGACACAGTGGACCATTCCCTATTACTACAGACCCTCTCATCTCTTGGTATCACAGACTTGGCCCAATCTTGGATCGCGTCATACCTAACAGACCGGACATTCAGTGTCTCCCACTCGCACACCACCTCCTCACCACGCCCCCTATCCATCGGAGTCCCGCAAGGTTCAGTCCTAGGGCCCCTGCTCTTCTCCATTTATCGGACAGTTCATAGAATCTCACGGCTTTGAATATCACCTCTATGCTGATGACACACAGATGTACATCTCTGGACCAGACATCACCTCCCTACTAAACAGAATCCCTCAATGTCTGTCCTCTATTTCATCCTTCTTCTCCGCTAGATTTCTAAAACTTAATATGGACAAAACAGAATTCATCATCTTTCCCCAATCTCACACAACCACTCCAATGGACCTATCCATTAAAGTAAACGACTGCCCACTCACTCCAGTCCCACAAGCTCACTGTCTCAGGGTTATCCTTGTCACTGATCTCTCTTTAAACCACATATCCAAGCCCTTTCCACTTCCTGCCGACTTCAACTCAAAAATATTTCACGGATCCGTACATTCCTCAACCAAGAATCTGCAAAAACCCTAGTCCATGCCCTCATCATCTTCCGCCTTGACTACAACCTCCTGATCTGTGGCCTCCGCTCTAACACTCTCACACCACTCCAATCTATTCTAAACTCTGCTGCCGACTAATCTACCTGTCCCCCTGCTATTCCCTGGCCTCTCCCCTCTGTCAATCCCTGCACTGGCCCCCCATTACCCAAAGACTCCAGTTCAAAACCCTAATCATTACATACAAAGCCATCCACAACCTGAGTCCTCCATACATCTGTGACCACATCTCCCAGTACTTACCCGCACGCAACCTCCTATCCTCACAAGATCTCCTTCTCTCCTCCCCTCTTATCTCCTCTTCCCACAATCGCATACAAGATTTCTCCCGCGCATCCCCCTTACTCTGGAACTCTCTACCACAACATATCAGACTCTCACCTACCATGGAAATCTTCAAAAAGAACCTGAAGACCTACCTCTTCCGACAAGCCTACAACCTGCAGTAACCACCGATCCACCAAACTGCTGCACGACCAGCTCTACCCTCACCTACTGTATCCTAACCCATCCCTTGTAGATTGTGAGCCCTAGCGGGCAGGCTCCTCTCTCATCCTGTACCAGTCGTGACTCATGACTTGTATTGTTTAAGATTATTGTTCTTGTACTTATTATGTATACCCCCACCTCACATGTAAAGCACCATAGAATAAATGGCGCTATAATAATAAATAATAATAATAATTGTCTGGCTCTTGAGGCCTCCTTCCTGTGTCAACCATGATATAGCCCCTAGAGCTAATGTTTTAAAGACACTATGTCTATGCCTGCACATTGGGCACTGGAACTACTGTGCTAGTAGTCTAGTTTCATAATTGTCTGGCTCTTGAGGCCTCCTTCCTGCGTCAAACATGATACAGCCCCTAGGGCTAATGTTTTGAAGACACTATGTCTATGCCTGCACATTGGGCACTGGAACTACTGTGCTAGTAGTCTAGTTTCATAATTGACTGGCCCTTGAGGCCTCCTTCCTGCATCAACCATGATACAGCCCCTAGGGCTAATTTTTTGAAGACAGTATGCCTGCACATTGTGCAGTGGCAGTAAAACAACAAGGACAGTAGTCCAACCTTTAAAATTGTGAACCCCTTGTGATGATGATGGGTGGCTTCTTCCTGCGTTTACCAACACACAGCTTTTTACCGCCCGCTTTTAAACAATCATGCACCCATTTCAGCCTTTTCCTCAGGTCCCCAGACCGCTTCGTAGGGTATAAAATTACTTGCATTTCACATTGACTTGCATTGGACTCGCCACTCGTTACGAATACCCGAGTATTAAGACCTACTCGTTACGAGTATAGCGAGTCTGAATATTTCACTACTTGCTCATCCCTAGTTCTGGCACCTCAGCGGCTCTCCCAGTGGGTAATGGCACCCACAATCCATAACAGTAAAATCTGCACTATTACTATTAAAATCTGTTCCCCATTACATGTAGGGCATTGGCTCACTGAGGAGAAATTGCACAACAAACTGAGGTACATTTTTTCATATTAGCCCCTATAAAAATTAAAAACTTAGGTCTAAAACAACATTGTAGTAGTAAAAATGTAATTATTCTTTGTCACCTCCCCAATGGTATAAAATTCAGTGAGACACAAGGTGCTCACCACACATCTAGATAAATTAACTGAGTGATCTAGTTTCCAAAATGGGGACATTTGAGTTTTTTTTGACTGTTTAGGCATGTCAGAGGCTCTCCAAATGCGACATGATGCCTGCAGACCATTCCATCAAAGTCTGCATTCCAAAACATAAATCCTCTTTTTCCAAGCCTGGCCGTGCGCCAAAACAGTAGTTTTCCCCCAACATATGGGGTATTGGCATACTCAGGCGAAATTGCACAACAAATTTTGAGGTACATTTTCTTCTGTTATTCTTGTGAAAATGAAAAAAATTGGGATAAAACAACATTTTTGTAGGAAATTTTTTTATTTTTGCTCAATCTAATAAACTTCTGTAAAGCTCAAGGGGATTCAAGGTGCTCAGCACACATCTAAATAAATTACTTGTAGGGTCTAGTTTCCAAAAAGAGGTCACTTGAGGGGGATTACCACTGTTAAGGCACCTCAAGGGCTCTCCAAACGCAACATGGCATTTTCTCTCGATTCCAGCTAATTTTGCTTTCAAAAGGTCAAACGGTGCTCCTTTTATTCTGAGCTCTGCCCTGAAAATTACCCAAACATAAATTTTCCCCCACATATGGGGTATCCGCGTACTCAGGTGAAATTGCACAACATATTTTGGGGTTCATTTTTTCCTGCTACCTTTGTGAAAATAAAAAAAAATTGAGGCTAAAGTAACATTTTTGTGAAAAAGTAAAATGACCTGCGCTTTACCTGCGGATTCATTGCAGATTTACTGTGGATTTGCCCTGCATTTTTACACCTGCGGATTCCTATAATGGAATAGGTGTAAAAACGCTGCTGAATCCGCACAAAGAATTAAAATGCTGCGGAAAATAAACCGCTGCGTTTCCACATGGAATTTTCCGCAGCATGTGCACAGCGTTTTTTATTTTCCATAGGATAACATGGTACTGTACATCCCATGGAAAACTGATGCGCATCCGCAGGGCCAAATCCGCTGCGGATCCGCTGGGCCAAATCCGCTGCGGATCCACAGACAAATCCGCAACGTGTGCACATACCCTTAGGCTATGGTTCCACGGTCCGGAACCATAGCGCTTTGGACGGAGCGGAAATTCCGCTCCGTCTAAGCCCCGCCCCCTTTCTGACGCGCGATCTTTCCGGAGGTGTTCAGGACACCTCCGGAACACCTCCGGAAAGAGCGCAGGGCTACATAGCCCTGTGTTAATTATGTTGCGGCGACGCACCGTCGCCGCAATACGCGAGGACATGCTGCGGTCTGAAAAGACGCGCCGCATGTCCGTTTACGCAGGTTTGCCACCTGCGTATTGTTACGCATAGTGGAGACGGGATTTCTTGAAATCCCCTCCACTATGCTGTAACATCTGGACGCTGCGTGTTTGGCGCTGCGCCAGCGCACAGCGCCAAACACGCAGCGTTTCCTGACCGTGGAAACTCACCCTTAGGTATTTTCTATCATATAGGCCCCCAAAAGTCACTTCAAATGTGATGTGATCCCTAAGAAAAATGATTTTGTAAATGTTGTTGGGAAAAAGGGAAATTGATGGTCAGCTTTTAATCTTTCTAATTTCCTAAGAAAAACAATTATGTTTAAAAATGATGCAGATGTAAAATACACACATGGAAAATGTTATTTAGTAGCTATTTTGTGTGACATAACTCTCTGATTTAAGGGCATAAGAATTCAAATGTAAAAAATTGCGACATTTTTGCCAAATTTCCTTTTTTTTCATGATTAAACGTCATAGCGAACAAATTTTATATTGTCATGAAGTACAATATGTCATGAAGAAAGCGTCTCAAAATTGGGATCCGTTGAAGCTTTCCTGAGTTATTACCACATAAAGTGACACTGGTCTGAATTTTGGCCTGGTCATGAAGTTGAAAACTGGCTTTGTGGGGGGGAGGGGAAGGGGGGTTGAGGGGTTGAAGGGGTTAATATCTCAAAGAGAAGCTGTTTTAAACTTGTTAAAAGCGCACGCATGATAAAAGGAGAAAATGTGTTTGGCCAAGAAGGGGGATAAATGACTGGTTAATTAAATGAATGTTTCTTGTGATTTGTAAATATTTATCTAATGTTTCAAAATAACGGTAGAACTTGTATAGCATTAGTCACAGTAACCGGCTGTATAATTAAGCCAGACAGAAACCAGGAGCTGTCTTAACAGATCTGAATCCCTAAGGGTCATCACTATGTTCTACAAAGCTATGCTAATATCTGGAAGATGACATTTATTGGCTTTACAGCATGCTGGCTTTCAGTGGGGTCTGCTGTTTGTTTTTAAAAACATAGTACATTATGTATGTAAATCTAATTAGAGGAATGACTGTGCATGTACTTAGGAAACCTTCTTGCTGTTAAATGGTCTTCTGAATCATTAATTTGCATAATAAAATATACCATAATTGCCTCTAGCTTCCATTCTATTAAATATGTAAATACCTTTAAATGTCTTATAGAAGCGTGAGCGTGCATCCCTGCAGGACAGTGCAGACCCAAGCCATCAAATCTGGGAGGAATCTTTGGAGAGTGTATCACAAATGTTATCCCAGCATCCACGTACCCCAGCGACGGATCATCAGTAAATTCAGTCTGGTTTAAAAGAACCATAAATATTAATTATAAAGAGAGGTGTATTAAAAGTTGCAATCAACATAGCAAAAGGTATATACTGTATATGAGAGATAACAACTAGAAAGCAGGCAGTATGTTACAGAACATCTACTCTAAGGGCTCATGCCCACTTGCGATGGAATAGGACGAATTCAATCCGATAAAAAATCGGATTGAATTCGGACCAATGTTAATCTATGATGGTGTGTTCAACTGCGATTTTTTTTCCAGCCTGGATCGGATCACAGTCGGGCTGAAAAACAAACAAAAAAAAAATCGCAGAATGCTGCTATTGTCAGCAAAAATCGGATCGCATCCCGCAATAAATGTCAATGGGTGCGATAAAATAATCGCACAGCACACGTACCATGCGAGTGCTGTGCGATTTTTACGCTGACGCCGGCAATGGAGGAGATGGAGAAATTCATTTCTCCACCTCCTCCGCAGCTGTGCTCCGATCTTCTGTGCGAGAGGCTCGGAGCACACTCGCATCGGATGCCATACGCTAGTGGGCATGAGCAATAACGCTAAAGAAACAGTAACAAAATCATCAACAATACTACAAGCATGATGAGTTGTGGTATAAACTTTTATAACAATACATTTGCACAAAGTTATGCACATCTGAACTTTTTTTTTATAAAATCGTAAAGTACAAAAATTGGTCAAAATATGAAGGGGTTTTAAAATTATGTAGGACAATTGTTTTAGAGGGCCTCTTAAGCAACAAAAATATCACACAATTTGCGACACAACTGATATTCCTAGAAAAAGTCTAGAGTTGATTGTATATATATACAGTACAGACCAAAAGTTTGGACACGCCTTCTCCATTCAAAGATTTTTCTGTATTTTCATGACTATGAAAATTGTACAAATTAGGTGAGCCTGATAGCCACGTCAAGGCTCTTCTCGTATATCAGGTCCTAACTAATGCCTATCCTCGCTTAGAAAAGTCTGTCTGCATGGGAACGTATGAATCCTCTCTTCAGACTAAAATCTACATCTCTGTGGAGGGGTGATGAACCTGTTGTAATTAAAAAGCCTGTGACCACCAGGTGGAGTGCTCAGGTAGAAGGTAAATGAATACATATCAAAAAAATGTGGCCATCTTATGCGCTAAGACTTCTCAATTTTTCATATTTCTAAGGTAATGATGCAATTCATTTTTCATATTTTTCATATTTCGTGTTTGCAAGCTATAGCGCTACAGTGTGCTACCTTTTTCTCTTGTATGTATATGAGTTGGTGACTCTAGGTTTAGCACCTGTTCACACTGAATCTATGTTTGGATGTGCCGGTCAGTTTTTTGATATATGAAAATTGTACATTCACACTGAAGGCATCAAAACTATGAATTAACACATGTGGAATTATATACTTAACAAAAAAGTGTGAAACAACTGAAAATATGTCTTATATTCTAGGTTGTTCAAAGTAGCCACCTTTTGCTTTGATTACTGCTTTGCACGCAGAAAAGGTGAACAGGGTGTATATTGAGGCTACTGCTGCTGGGGTATATGTGGAGGCTGCTGCTGCTGGGGTATATGTGGAGGCTGCTGCTGCTGGGGTATATGTGGAGGCTGCAGCTGATAGGGTATATAGAGGCTGCTGCTGGTGAGGTGTACGTGGAGGCTGCTGCTGGGGTTTACATGAAGGCCGCTGGTCGGGGTACTTCCGCTGCGTCGCCGCTGACCTCCATGCGGCAGGAGATGACCCGCGGCTACCGTCGGGAGATCAGCTGCTAGCACCCATGATCTCCCGATGATAGCGGTGGCATGCATGGTTCAAATCCTGCGCCAATTCACGGCCGGACTGCGCCTGTCGCTGATTGGTCGCGTCCGGCCAGGCGCGACCAATCAGTGACGCGGGATTTCCGTTACAGACAGAATTAGACGATTATATAGTAGATATATATATATTTATATTTCATAGAGATATAGATAGCAAACAGGCACAAAAAAACAAATGTCCAAAAATAAAAAATTTTTTTGCAAAAATTGCATGAAGGTAGTAATAATTATAAGGGTAGATGTGTAGCCCAGCTGCGCTTGGTGCCACATGTTACCCTGGAGGATGCATGAAAGGTAATTCACAACCACCCGATATTCATTCACACTCCACATTTTCCTGGTACCACCAGAGGGAGCCCTTTAGATTACGCAGGTATATAAGGGAGTGGAGAGACGCAGCAGTAGACATTCTAGACATTCTAGCTCAGACAGAGCAGAGCTCAGATAGAGCAGTGGCCAGTATGAGATCAGATTACACTAGTCTGTGTCAGAGCGTGTTGCAAAGCAGACAAGCTAGTTACCTCAGACGACTGAGAGGGAAAGACTAGCCAAAGAAAGACTTATCTGAAAGCCTGAGGACTTCAGGAACTACTCAGCTTACATCGTGGAGTCCAGTAATAGTGGAAGGGATTGCCACTTAGCCTGGTCAAAGTTGAGTCCACTGAGAGTCCCCCAGCGAGCGTTTCAGTAAGTCAGCGTGCCGACGCTTGGAGAGAGGTGAAGACAAAGAAGGCTGACACCTACTGCTGCCTGTGCTTATGTTAAAGGTGTGAGTAGGACGACAGGCAAGTGGAAAAGGGAAAGAGAGAGTGACTGAGGATGAATAGCAATGATGGCTTACCTCCACTCTGCACTACCGGACATCGGGTCCGAGCTTGCTAGTACCTTCATGGCTGGTAGGAAAAACCGGAGACCCTGCTGGACTTCAGGTCACAGAGGGGCCCAATAGTGCTGATACATAACCGGGGTCAGGAGAACAAGAGTCTAGCAGGGCCCTGCACATAGAGACTTAGTTCTGTCCAAAAGAAGGCTCCACCACAAGATCAGCCGGGTGTAGCAAAGAGAACGGAGTTAAACTTTGTTTTATGCAAGTTAGAAACTCACACACATATAAAGACGTAAGGAGGCCCTACACCTACTCAGTGGATTACTGGACGTGCATCCTCCACCCTGAACAGCTTCCCGGGACGTGCCTGAATCTACCACCAGTAAAGGTACAGAAAGAGACTCTTTGTGTGTGTCTGCCTTATTGCCCTGCACCTCTACACCGTCATATACTCTGAGGAATCAGTCTCGCCTGTGGGAGACTTAACACCTTGCTGCCCCAAACCCTCAGAGGATCTACATTGCAGCGCTGGTCACCCTGACCAGGATCCACAGGTGGCGTCACGAACATTCTATCATCCCCTGTAAATATCCCCCTTTAGTGAGCGCCCAGGGCAACGGACCGAGCTGTGCTACCCGTGACATCCCCAGTGAAGTGAACGGGCTCGGTGCCGAGTACCCCACAGCCTGGTACGTGCGACTCATATTTAGTAAACATAATTTTGATCAAAGAATGTACAAGCCATCCCGCCACGTCAAGGCAACCCTTTGTGGGACAGTCCTACTCTAATATTAAAAACCTTTCCACTTGTCAAGTGACGTAAATGTGAACAAGGCAGAGGGACTGAACCCACCAGTTGAAGCATAAGCCAGACAGGATGGATTTTTCAATTTACAAAGAGGCGGTCCCACCCTTATATGCACAGAATGCACTCTGAACTACATAGAAACTAGATCTGAACTGAAAAAGTAAGTTGATGTGTATGCAAAATGTAAATGCATATTAACACATGACCATTACACAGAAAACAGGTACAAAAAACAAATGTCCAAAATAAAAATTTTTTTGCAAAAATTGCATGAAGGTAGTAATAATTATAAGGGTATTTAGTAAACATAATTTTGATCAAAAGAATGTACAAGCCATCCCGCCACGTCAAGGCAACCTTTGTGGGACAGTCCTACTCTAATATTAAAAACCTTTCCACTTGTCAAGTGACGTAAATGTGAACAAGGCAGAGGGACTGAACCACCAGTTGAAGCATAGGCCAGACAGGATGGATTGAGTAGGACTGTCCCACAAAGGGTTGCCTTGACGTGGCGGGATGGCTTGTACATTCTTTTGATCAAAATTATGTTTACTAAATACCCTTATAATTATTACTACCTTCATGCAATTTTTGCAAAAAATTTTTTTTATTTTTGGACATTTGTTTTTTGTGCCTGTTTTCTGTGTAATGGTCATGTGTTAATATGCATTTACATTTTGCATACACATCAACTTACTTTTTCAGTTCAGATCTAGTTTTCTATGTAGTTCAGAATGCATTCTGTGCATATAAGGGTGGGACCGCCCTGTTTCTGAATTGAGAAATCCATCCTGTCTGGCCTATGCTTCAACTGGTGGGTTCAGTCCCTCTGCCTTGTCCACATTTACGTCACTTGACAAGTGGAAAGGTTTTTAATATTAGAGTAGGACTGTCCCACAAAGGGTTGCCTTGACGTGGCGGGATGGCTTGTACATTCTTTTGATCAAAATTATGTTTACGAAATACCCTTATAATTATTACTACCTTCATGCAATTTTTGCAACAAAATTTTTTTTATTTTTGGACATTTGTTTTTTGTGCCTGTTTTCTGTGTAATGGTCATGTGTTAATATGCATTTACATTTTGCATACACATCAACTTACTTTTTCAGTTCAGATCTAGTTTTCTCAGATATAGATAGCAGAAGACAACTTGTCCGTATTTCTCGCAAGTGGTATGAGCCCTAACACTTTTCCTTGTCTCTACTATGGATCACGCTATCCACAGCCTCTGTCTCCGCTCACTTTAGGGACACCCAATTCATGCAGCACTGCTTACTAATCTATCAGACCAAAGGTCTGCTCCAGCTGCAAGCTAGATCCTATCTACCTTCCTGACAGGAAACTCCCTCTGTCTCCTCACTTTAGCCACTTCACTCTGGGCTCGTCTCAACTATTAACCTTGCAGGCTACCTAGTGCTGGGAAGAACACACACTATCACTATCAAAACAACTTATTATGCATTCAAACATTATGATGCAATGCAGCACTATAAATATCTTTAAGGCCGGCGTCACACTGGCGACAGAATCGGACGACTGCAATACGATGAAATATCGTATTGCAGTCTGCCCTATGTTAATCTATGGAGCAGCTCCCAGTATCAGATTTTTTGTGGTCCGTTTTAAACGTCCGAGTGCAATCGCAGCATGCTGCGATTGTCACCGATTGTGGGTCGACTATCGCCAATGCAAGTCTATGGGAGCGATGAAAAATCGGATTACAAACGGACCGCACGTGTGACTTGCGATTAAATCGCATCGGTGTCCTTTAGAAAAGCCGGCAATTCATCCCCGGCTCTACTGTAAAATCACACTGACAGCTTTAATAAAGAATAGAAAGAGTAGATATACACACATAGAATACATATATATATATATATATATATATGTCATTGTGACATATATATATACATATATTTATAGTTCTTACACTTCTACATACTGTAATAGCCGCTAATTCAATTGCCGGCTTTTGTGAAATCACAGAAGCCGACATGAAATGATACATTGTTTAGACACAGTTAACCATGTCATTTCCTGTATTTTGATATATGGTTTGAACTTACAATTACAGAAGTGTATGTGTGCAAAATTTCAGACATGTAGGGGTTAATTAAAGGTGTAAATTCATTGAAAAAAAATGCGTGGGCTCCCGCTGTATTTTCTCCACCAGACAGACAAAGCAAGCGAGTGGGGGCAGATAATAATAGCCTAGGGAGGGTACATTTTTTTGTGCCCCCCCTGGCTACTAACATCTGCCGCCAGACACCCCAGAAAGGGCAAATCTCTAATTAGATTTGCCCTTTCTGGCACTTTGCCCGTCTATTCCCATTGCCCTGTAGCGGTGGCGAATGGGTTAATAAGGGGTTACAGCCACCTTGCAATTGAAAGGTGACTGTAAGCCAGGTTAATAATTGAGAGCTGTCAATTAGACAACTATCAATTATTAATCCTATTGTATGAAAGAAAAATCAAACACACACAGTTTAATAAAAAAGAAGTTTAATGAAATAAAAACACAGTTTTTGACCATATTTTATTTTCCTGCTAAAACCATTTCCTGTAATAAAAATAAATAAAAAAACAAAATTATTCTTACCAATCCGATGTACAGTCAGGTCCCACGGTGTAATCCATCAGAAAGGGTTAACAGGTTACAGCTCGCAGACAGCTAAATGCTGTCTCCGAGCTCTAACCCCCTGAATGAATAACTTACTCTCCCAGCGAAAGGAGAGGAAGAGATGAATAAATGAAGCTTAATTGATTTATTGCCACTTTCACCTTAGGTCAGGTCACTGAAGTGAAAGTGGCAATAAATCAATTAAGCTTCATTCATTCATCTCTTCCTCTCCTTTCGCTGGGAGAGTAAGTTATTCATTCAGGGGGTTAGAGCTAGCAGACAGCATTTAGCTCTCTGCTCGCTGTAACCTGTTAACCCTTTCTGATGGATTACACCGTGGGACCTGACTGTACATCGGATTGGTAAGAATAATTTTGTTTTTTTATTTTATTTTTATTACAGGAAATGGTTTTAGCAGGAAAATAAAATATGGTCAAAAACTGTGTTTTTATTTCATTAAACTTCTTTTTTATTAAACTGTGTGTGTTTGATTTTTCTTTCATACAATAGGATTAATAATTGATAGTTGTCTAATTGACAGCTCTCAATTATTAACCTGGCTTACAGTCACCTTTCAATTGCAAGGTGGCTGTAACCCCTTATTAACCCATTCGCCACCGCTACAGGGCAATGGGAATAGACGGGCAAAGTGCCAGAAAGGGCAAATCTAATTAGAGATTTGCCCTTTCTGGGGTGTCTGGGGGCAGATGTTAGTAGCCAGGGGGGGCACAAAAAAATGTACCCTCCCTAGGCTATTATTATCTGCCCCCACTCGCTTGCTTTGTCTGTCTGGTGGAGAAAATACAGCGGGAGCCCACGCATTTTTTTTCAATGAATTTACACCTTTAATTAACCCTACATGTCTGAAATTTTGCACACATACACTTCTGTAATTGTAAGTTCAAACCATATATCAAAATACAGGAAATGACATGGTTAACTGTGTCTAAACAATGTATCATTTCATGTCGGCTTCTGTGATTTCACAAAAGCCGGCAATTGAATTAGCGGCTATTACAGTATGTAGAAGTGTATAAACTATAAATATATATATATATATATATGTCACAATGACATATATATATATATATATATATATGTATTCTATGTGTGTATATCTATTCTTTCTTTTGTGATTTAAATACTATTCTTTTGGATCCATTATATGTCAGTTTTGCAAGCCTGCGAGAATTTCTCGCAAGTCGGATGAAAATCGGATGTTACAAGCTACACACACATGCGACTAAATCGCATCTTTGAAGGAAAATCGGATGCCAGGCTGATGTGTGATGTTTGCATTTTGTTCCGATAATCGACCGACTAAAACGGTCCGATTTTTTGTAGTTGTGTCTGACGCCGGCCTAAGGGAGAATGTGGTTACACCTCCACCTCCTTACACATGCCCCAAAGATTGCTGTGCAGTGACCCCTGGGACCTGCACCCAGAAGTAACAACCCACTGTTCATTCTAGGCCGGAGTTTTCTGCTGCAAGTAGGTCCAAGACCGTGGATAGTGAACTCTGAGGTCTGCTCATAGCTGGAAGCTCTTGTCTAGAGTGAATGACAAGCTGTAGATGTGACAGGATGGAGGCATGAATGACCAAACAGTAGGAAGAGGCAGACAGAGAGGAGAGCAGTGAGTCAAGTACGGTATTTTTTTTAACCTTTTGCCAGTCTTCTCCTGTTCAATTGCTGAATTCACCTGCAGCGAATTACCAAAAATTTGTATTCTCCAGAATGCAGATTTTTGTAAAATTCGAGTAGAATTAAATTCCACAGAAACAAATTTGCCCATCTATACTATAGGAGAACTCAGAGTGTTAAGCAAATCTTTTTGGACCAATTAGAGGCTTTTCTGTATTGCAAATAGCGGCAGAGAACTAATCAAAATTTTGTGAGAAAATTTGTCAAAGCTGGAGAATTAGAAAAAGATTTGCCCAACTCTTTTGGAATACATTCACAAGGAGCGAATGCACTGCAGAATTTACAAGTACATTACCAGTAAAGAGGATCATATTTTACCAAACTTCATCCACACTGCACTGCATTTCTTACACAGATCTCAGAAATATAGCCACATGGGACATAAATTGGGAATAAATAAAGTTACACATCATTTGGTCTGGATCTTAGGCTGTGGTTCCACGGTCCGGAACCACAGCGCTTTGGACGGAGCGGAAATTCCGCTCCGTCTAAGCCCCGCCCCCTTTATGACGCGCGATCTTTCCGGAGGTGTTCAGGACACCTCCGGAACACCTCTGGAAAGAGCGCAGGGCTACATAGCCCTGTGTAATATTCTGTTGCGGCGACGCACCGTCGCCGCAATACGCTAGGACATGCTGCGGTCTGAAAAGACGCGCCGCATGTCCGTTTACGCAGGTTTGCCACCTGCGTATTGTTACGCATAGTGGAGACGGGATTTCTTTAAATCCCCTCCACTATGCTGTAACATCTGGACGCTGCGTGTTTGGCGCTGCGCCAGCGCACAGCGCCAAACACGCAGCGTTTCCTGACTGTGGAAACTCACCCTTACTGGAAATTTGATACAGATTTCAACCTATGCACGGCAAAGGGTAACATTTGCTGAAAATATCTTAGCATAAATTGACATGTGAGCAATTTAAAATTTGCACCACAGGACACTATTCCTCGTGGAAATTTAGGCCTCTTTCACATGTCCTGATATTTCTGGTACCGGAAAAACCAGTACCAGAGATATCCGTGTCTGTGTGTCCATTTATCACATCCGTGTGGCATCCGTGTACTATCCGTGTGTCCGTGTGCTGTCCGTGTGGATACGTACCAGAGCCTAGTATTGAAACAATTTGTTTCAATTTTTAACCCTATGACTTCAACCCCTTTCTGCCATCAGACGTAATGATCCGTCCATGTGACCTGGCACAATTTAACCATGGACGGATCATTACGTCTAAGTGATCGGCCACGCTCACAGGGGGAGCGCGGCCAATTGTGGCCGGGTGTCAACTGATTCTGACAGCTGACACCCGGCACTAGGTGCCAGAAGCGGTCACAGACTGCTTCCAGCACTTTAAGCCTCGAAATACTGCGATCTTAGGCTAGTTTCACACTAGCGTTTGACCGACCTGCGTCGGTCTGCGCACGGCTGCTGCTAAGCTCCCCCCTGGCCACGCCTCCTCCTGATAGCTCCGCCTTTGGGCGCATGATGCTGCATGCGACCTGCGCACCCAATCTTTAGCATTGGGTTTGCAGGTCGTGCGCAGGTATGTGTTTTCCGGCACCTGCGTCCTTTTGACGGTGCGCCGACCTGCGCCCAACGCACCGTGTTGCATTTTGGTGCGCTCAAGCGCACCGTCAAGAGGACGCAGGCGCCGGCAAATGCATACCTGTGCACGACCTGCATACGGCCTGCGAACCCAATGCTAAAGATAGGGTGCGCAGGTCACATGCAGTGTTATGCACCCATAGGCAGAGCTATCGGGAGGAGGCGTGGCCGGGGCGGACCTTAGCGGCGACCGTGCGCAGACCGATGCAAGTCGGTCAAACGCTAGTGTGAAACTAGTCTAAGAAGATCGCAGCATCCCAGGAGCCGAGCAGGGGCTGACAGCCCGTCTGCCTTTGGAACGGAGTCCCCGTGGCGTGACGAAGGGTCCCAATCGTTGGCATGGTGAGCAGGATGTTGTCATGAAGACATCCGACACACAAGATCTAGTAAACTTGCTGATCATGTGCACACGTGATAGCAAAGAAATTTTACCACTATCATGAAGTACAATATGTCACGAGAAAACATTGTCAGAATCACCGGGATCCATAGAAGCGTTTCAGAGTTATTACCTCATAAAGGGACAGTGGTCAGAATTGTAAAAATTTCACCAGTCATTAACATGCAAACCACCCTTGGGGGTTAAGGGGTTAAAAACGCACACTGACGGCACACGGACAGCACACGGACGCCATCCATGTGCAGTACGTGTTTACACTAACCCATTGACTTGTATGGGTCCATGTGATCCATGCAGATGCACAAAAACGTACATGTCGACATGTAGAGCACACGGATACACGGTCTGTTAGAAAGCACAGATATGTGCCCATACCCAATCATTTGAATGGGTCTACGTGTGTCAGTGTCTCCGGTACCTGGGAAAACTGTCACCACACGTACTGGAAACACTGATGTGTGAAAGAGGTCTTATGCAGATTTGGAAAAATCTGCCTCAAGTGAGCGTACTGTTAATGTTTAATATTGGACATTTGTAAAAAGATGTTTGTCTTCAATTACTGAAGTTACTGTATTACCTGTTTTATATCAAATAGTACACTTAATCCTCTTCCAGAACTACTGACCCTTTTATGTGGTTTGGCAGGATCTTGATTAAAAGTGTAACAGTTTCCATACTCTGTGAAAACATGTTTAAAATCCTTAAAGGAAATAAATAAATAATGAGAAACTTAGTCATTAAAATAAACTAGTTAAACATAAAGAACAAATGCAACATATTCTATAACAGACAACTTTAAGCAATAATGTTTGTTATTTGCTGAATACATTTATTAATTCACTTGAGTAAGGGCTTGTTCACACAGTGTTTTCGCTTAAAAAAAAAATGCAGTGTTTTACTGTACCAGCAAACCTAATAAAATTTATGACGTTTTATGCATCTGCTGCTTATTTTTTACATGTGGATTTGAAGTTTCAAGTATGCAGCATGTCAATTCTTTCAGCATTTTTTACCCATTCAAATGAATGGTGAAAAAAACTCAAAAAATGCATGTAAAAGTGCGACATAAATCATGCGCATTTTATGCAGAGGTTAACAGAAATGTCTGCTGCAGATATTTAACATGTGCACATATTCTGAGGTATCCTTATTGCATGTAGGTATACACAATTAACCCCATGGGGAGGGGAAGCAGTCACTTTTTGGTTCTGCTTTTTAATTTTTTTTCAAATAGCCATAACTTTTTTAATTTTTCACCCACATATCCGTTTGAGTGAATGTTTCTTGCAGGATGGGTTATAGTTTTAAAGGAAAGCATTTATTTTACCATGTGGAGTAACGGAAATGGACAAAAAACTCCAAGTGCGGTGAAATGGTGAAAAAAAAGCAATTCTATCATTATTTTTTGGGTTTTTATTTTACATTGTTAATTGTGCAGTTAAAATTACCTGGAAATATGATTATCCAAGTAAGATTACAGAGATACATATAGGTTTTTTTTTTTACTATTTTAATGGCCTAACAAATAAAATCAGAATTCACATGTATATTTTTTTCAAGCAGCTCAGATCACAAGGGTCAATAAAAGTCTTTGGGTCCATAAAAAACAGTTACAGTACACCGATGTTATCCGTGTGCCATCTGTGTGCTGTACGTGTTTAACACTAGTATAAGAGAAGCTTTGTAATTTCATTCTTTCTTTATCCATCCTGGAAAAACACTGATGACACTGATGACATACTGTGACAACACTGATGGAAAACACTGTCGACACCGGTCCTGTTTTTTTTCGGTACGTTTTATACGGACGTCTGAAGGGGTCTTAAATAGAGTCTGTCAGCACAGAATGACTGTCAAACCAAGTACAGGAACTCAGATACAGCCAGGCTCGGACTGGCCCACAGGAAAACAGGAGAATCCTCCGGTGGGCCCCTCTAGAAGAGTGGCCACCACCCTCTTATAGGAGCAGTTCTTGGTGCAGTATACCTGATTCACTATGTACAGACAAAGGCAGCATCTTTACTTTTATTCAACAATCAACCTATTTTATTACTATAGAAATTTGTGAATGAGGATAACATCACATTTGCATGTAGCTGAAAAGTGGCACCCCAGTCCGACACTGGATACAGCTATGATAAAAATTGCACAGACTGGACCAGCACCTCTCCTGACCAGAGCATGACAGCATTATGTATTCCTATGCATCTGTCACGCTCAAGTCGGGAGCGCAGACGGTTAGTCCGAGGATTCCAATGCGATCCTCACACGAGAAATACAGCCGTCTGTCTGTCTCCTACTACTTGTTAAAGGGAATCTGTCACCCTAAATTGGCGGGATATTTAAATGATGGCAGTCAGGTCAGATGGGCGGTGTTTTGGGTACTTGCCTTAACATGTTGTTCGCCGCTGTCTCCATTATTTCTGGGAATTGTAGTCGTTGCCCTCCATATAACGCGCCTGCGCATTGCAATCTTGAATTGCGCACGCGCAGTATGCTTTGCCCGCAGATTGCAATGCGCAGGCGCGTTATATGGAGGGCAACGACTACAATTCCCAGAAATAATGGAGACAGCGGCGAACAACATGTTAAGGCAAGTACCCAAAACTCTGCCCATCTGACCTGACTGCCATCATTTAAATATCCCGCCAATTTAGGGTGACAGATTCCCTTTAAATCTCACATTGTAAAATCAGCTTAAGGCCGGTTTCACACGTCTTGATATTTCCAGTACTGGAGATATCAGTGTCCGTGTGTGTACTACGTGTGGCAACCGTGTGCTGCATCAGTACCAAATGGACACACGGACGGCCGCCGGGGAAGTAGCGCTACTGTAAGCTGCTGTCCCCCGGCGGCTGGTGCTCATCGTTCTCTTCTGCTCGCAGGCAGAGCAGGAGAGAATGACAGCCGGCGTCAGCATCAGCCGCTGGGGGACAGCGGCTTACAGTAGCGCTACTTCCCCGGCGGCCATCCGTGCACGCAGAGGACATCAAAGTGTGTTCTCCGTGTGCACGTGAGTGGGACGTTTTGCCGTCCGTGATGACGCCAAAAAACAGATATGTCAGCGTGTTTTGCCCACGGACACACGGTGGAAGAAAATGGAAGAAATAAAAGAAACTTTACCTCTGGGTAGCATGGAATGCCAAAAAAATTACACTTTAATAATGTCCTGTTATTTATATAAAATCCATGGTTTTTGGTGAAGTCCTTAATGCTGAAATTTTGGTTAAGTTTCAAAAAATCAATTACTTCCTGTAAACTGTCAAAATTTTCCTCGGTATTCGAAAAATTAAGAACTGTAGACACAATGTTCCACATTAAAAATGCAATACTCAGATTATTAACAGCATTGGTTTGATACCTAAAAAATGAAGAAATACGATTGTGAGACATTGGCAAGGAAAGCAATTGGAATTACTATAAATCCCCAAGATTCCTCTTAGGCCTCATTCACACATCAATATTTTTGATCAGTGTTTGACAAAACCATGAATGTCACCAAAGCACAGAACAGGTGGCAATCTTTCAATTATAGTTTTTCTCTGTAAGTTACACTTCTCACTTTGGTTTAGAAACAACTGATGCAAAATAGAGACGTGTGAATGAGGACTTAGGCTATATTCGCAGATAAGTGTCCTTAGGGTGTCCATTTTTTTTCAGGCATCACACTGACACAGAGTTTCATGCAACCATACACACATCAGTTCTAAAAAAAGGAAAAGGTCTCAGAGCAGGTGGTACTCTCATCTGTTTTGCAGATCAGACTTGGTCATTAAAGTTGATGGGGATCCTGAGACATGAGAGATGAAAATAAGAAAGACACACTTTGTACTTTAGTGTTCCAACCTAGTTTAATCCATTCTTAACTGATTCATTGTTAAGAGTTAACCCCTTCACGACCAGAGGTATTTATGTTTTTGCTTTTTTGTATGTTGCTCCCCTTCTTCCCAGGGCCATAACTTTTTTCTTTTTCAGTCAAAATGGCCATGTGAAGGCTTGTTTTTTGAAGGACAAGTTGTACTTTTGAATACCTTCATTAGTTTTAACTAGTGATGAGCAAGTAAGCTCGTTGCTCGGGTTTTCCTGAGCATGCTCGGGTGTTCTCCGCGTATTTAGAAGTGCTCGGAGATTTCGTTTGTGTCGCTGCAGCTGCATGATTTGTAGCTGCTAGACAGCCTGAACACATGTAAGGATTGCCCCATGTATTCAATTTGTCTAGAAGCTGCAAATCATGCAGCTGCAGCGACACAAATGAAATCTCCGAGCACTTCCAAATACACGGAGAACACCCGAGCATGCTCAGGAAAACCCGAGCAACGAGCTTACTTGCTCATCACTAGTTTTAACATATCATGTACTAGAAAACGGGAAAAAAAATCCATGGGTGGTGAAATTGGAAAAAATGGCAATTCCTCAGTTGTTTTTTTTACCATGTTCACTAAATACTAAAACTGACCTGCCATTATGATTCTTCTGGTCATTACAAGTTCATAGACACCAAACATGTCTTGGTTCTTTTTTATCTAAGTGGTGAAAAAAAAATCGAAAATTTGTTTAAAAAAAAAAAACCACGCCATTTTCTGAGACGTGTAGTGTCTCCATTTTTCGTGATCTCGATGTGGGTGAGGGCTTATTCTTTGTGCGCCGAGCTGACATTCTTATTGATACCATTTTGGTGCAAATATCATCTTTTGATTGCCCGTTATTGCATTTTATTGCTATGTAGCGGTGACCAAAAAAAATCGCTTTAAATTTTTTTCTTGTAACGCGTTTAGCAATTGGGTTATTTTTTTATTTTTTTATTTTTATAGATTAGGCGATTCTGAACATGGCGATACCAAATATGTGTATGTGATTTGTTTTTATTGTTTTATTTTGATTGGGGCGAAGCTGGGTGATTTAAACTTTTATTTTTTTTAATTTTTAAAATATTTTTAAAAACATTTTTTTACTTTTTGCATGCCTCAATAGTCTCCACGGAGACTAGAAGCTGCAGTTCTTTGATCTGCTCTGCTACACGCAGGCGATCTGATCACATGCTATGAGCGCTGACCACAGGGTGGCGCTCATAGCAATCTGGCAATGACAACCATAGAGGTCTGCTGGAGACCTCTAGTTGTCATGCCAACCCATCGGTGACCCGTGATCATGTGACAGGGTCACCAATGGGTGGAATTTCACACACGCTTCTTAAGCGCGAGGTAAATGTCACTGTCAGAAACTGACAATGGCATTTAACTAGTTAGCCGCCGTGGCTGGATCGTGATTCCACCCACAGCTGTTGCGGGCACATGTCAGCTGTATAGATCAGCTGTCATGTGCCTGGAAAGCTGCAGGCTAAGCGCCAGAGCAGAGGAAGTCCGGCATCGGCGCACTCTTACACCCAATGTCGGAAAGGGGTTAATGGATTAAAAAATTTCCAACATTCAACAATATTTAGGGACAAAAGGATGAGAAAAAAAACAATGCAACTAGTATGACACCTGAGGAAAAAATGGTACAAAAAAATTTAATCTAGCTTTATATGCATACTAGGCTCTAGGAAGTATTTGTATAGAATGATAGGCAGGTGTGGGTTTGCTGACCACCTGCACAGTCATTAAAGCTGATGTTTAGTTAGTGCACAGCCAACTAAGGGTTAATTTGTGTTTTGGGCCTGGATGTAAAGTTGTTACACTTGTTTTATAAATCTACAATAAAGCACAGAATAAGTGCTGAACTTCTGTGTCACTGTCTCTAGCTGCATTTGATCCCATTTTACATAATCTTCCACTATATTAAATATGTACAGTCATGGCTGAAAGTGTGGTCACTCTTGAAATTGTTGCAGAAAATTAAGTATTTCTCCCAGAAAATTATTGCAATGACACAAGTTTTGTTACACACATGTTTATTTCCTTTGAGTGTATTGGAACAGCACAAAAAGAATGATAAAAAAGGCAAATTAGACATAATTTCCAACAAAAACTCCCAAAATCATCTGGACAAAATAGTTTCCACCCTCAAATTAATATTTGGTTGCACACCCTTTGGATTAAATAACCGCAATCAATCACTTCCTATAACCATTAAGAAGCTTCTTACATGTCTCAACTGGAATTTTGGACCACTCATCTTTTGCAACCTGCTCCAGTTCTCTCATACATGAAGGGTGCCTTCTCCCAACATCATTTTTAAGATCTGTCCACAGGTGTTTAATGTGATTTAGACCTGGGACTCATTGCAGGCCACTTCAGATCTCTCCAGCTCTTTTGTGTCCATCCATTTCCAGGTGCTTCTTGATGTATATTTGGGGTCATTATCCTGCTGGCAAACCAATGACCTAGGATGCAAACCCTGCTTTCTGACACTAGGCACTAAATTACAATTCAAAATCCTTTGGTAATCTTCATATTTCATGTCTTGCACAAAGTCATGGCAACCAGTGCCAGAGGCAGCAAAACAACCCCAAAACATCTTTGAAACATCACTATAATTGACTGTAGGTGCTGTGTTCTTTTCTTTGTAGGCCTCATTCCCTTTTCAGTAAACAGTAGAATGACATGCTCTACCAAAATGCTCTATCTTGGTGTCATCTGTCCACAAGACACCTTCCCAGAAGGATTTTGGCTTACTCACATACCATTTTGCAAACTGCCAGCAATGGGGTCCTCCTGAGTCTCCTGCCATAGTGTTTCATTTCATTCAATTGATTACAGATAGCGCTGACACAGATGCACACTGAGCCTGCAGGACAGCTTGAATTTCTTTGGAACTTTCCAGACTTTCCTGCGTTGCAACCTTTCAGCAATTTTTCTCTGCCGTCCATGTGCAGGGAGTGTAACTACAGTTTCATGCGTTGTAAACATCTTGATTTATGTTGCGCACCATGGACAAAGGAACATCAAGATCTCTAGAGATGGACTTGTAACCTTGAGATTGGTGAGATTGTTCAACAATTTTGATTCTCAAGTCCTCAGACAGTTCTCTTCTCCTCTTTCTGTTCTCTATGCTTAGTGCGGCACACACAGACACACAATGGAAAGATTGAGTCAACTTCTCCCCTTTTTATCTGGTTTCAGACGTGATTTTCATATTACCCACAGCTGTTACTTGCCGCTGGTGAGTTTGAACAATCATCACATATTTGAAACAAAGTTGTTTGCCCATAATTTTGGAAAGATGCCAACAATTTTGTCCGGCCCATTTTTGGGGTTTTGTGTGAAATTATGTCCATTTCGCATTTTTTCTCTGTTTTTTTGTGTTGTTCCAATACATACAAAGGAAATAAACATGAAATTGCAATAATTTTCTGAGAGAAATATTTCATTTTCTGGAACAATTTCAAGGGTGCCAGCACTTTCGTAATGACTGTATGTGTGATCCTGCACTCTTTGGTTGGTAGAGTAACAGCAGCTCGTGTCTGTCCACACTTGCTTGATATACTCAAACACACACAAACACACACACAGTA
The DNA here is from genome assembly GCA_033576555.1 of Oophaga sylvatica. Taxonomy (NCBI): domain Eukaryota; kingdom Metazoa; phylum Chordata; class Amphibia; order Anura; family Dendrobatidae; genus Oophaga; species Oophaga sylvatica. Next base: position 162,031,668 of record JARQOD010000001.1, on the reverse strand, counting down.
CTGTGCAAAACTTCTAAGCAGATGTGGAGAAAATGCTGCAAAGTAACAATGCTTTCATAAAAAGAAGTGTTAATTTATTTTAATCAATTAAGGACAAACAGAAGAATTTGCACAAGCCTACATCCTCAGATATGTGGTTTGTTCTAGAAGATATTTAAAACAAGATCCCTGCTGAGAAACTTCAAAAACTGTGTGCAATTGTGTTTAAAAGAATTGATACCTTGATGCTGTTTAGATGGCAAAGGATGGTCACACCAAATATTGATTTCATTTAGATTTCTCATTAAATCTGCCTAGAACGTTTGCACAGTACACTCTTTCTCTCTGTATATCTATATATATAAGCGAAAAGAAGGCAGCACTCCATTTATTTCAGGTGAAAAAGGTGAATTTTATTCAGACACATGTGGCAGTGATTTTATCTTACAGGTGAGTACAGTCATGGCCAAAAGTTTTGAGAATGACACAAATATTAATTTTTACAAAGTCTACTGCTTCACTTTTTCTAATGGCAATTTGCATATACTCCAGAATGTTATAAAGAGTGATCAGCTTAACAGCAATTACTTGCAAAGCAATATTTGGCTAGAAAATGAACTTTATCCACCAAAACACATTTCAACATCATTGCAGCCCTGCCTTAAAAGGACCAGCTAACCTCTTTTCAGTGATTGCTCCATTAACACAGGTGTGGGTGTTGATGAGGACATGGCTGGAGATCAATCTGTCATGATTAAGTAAGAATGACACCACTAGACACTTTAAAAGGAGGCTGGTGCTTGGCATCATTGTTTCTCTTCTGTTAACCATGGTTATCTCTAAAGAAACACGTGCAGTCATCATTGCAATGCACAAAAATGGCCTAACAGGGAAGAGTATCGCAGCTAGAAAGATTGCACCTCAGTCAACAATCTATCGCATCATCAAGAACTTCAAGGAGAGAGGTTCCATTGTTGCCAAAAAGGCTTCAGGGCGCCCAAGAAAGACCAGCAAGCGCCAGGACTGTCTCTTAAAAGTGTTTCAGCTGCGGGATCAGGCTACCAGCAGTGCAGAGCTTGCTCAGGAATGGCAGCAGGCAGGTGTGAGTGCATCTGCACGCACTATAAGGCGGAGACTCTTGGAGCAAGGCCTGGTCTCAAGGAGGGCAGCAAAGAAGCCACTTCTCTCCAGAAAAAAACATCATGGACAGACTGATATTCTGCAAAAGGTACAGGCAGTGGACTGCTGAGAACTGGGGTAAAGTTATTTTCTCTGATGAATCCCCTTTTCGATTGTTTGGGACATCAGGAAAACGCCTCATTCGGAGAAGACAAGGTGAGCGCTACCACCAGTCTTGTCTCATGCCAACTGTTAAGCATCCTGAAACCATTCATGTGTGGGGTTGCTTCTCAGCCAAGGGAATCGGCTCTCTCACAGTCTTGCCTAAAAAACACAGCCATGAATAAAGAATGGTACCAGAATGTCCTCCAAGAGCAACTTCTCCCAACCCTCCCAAGAGCAGTTTGGCGATCAACAATGCCTTTTCCAGCATGATGGAGCACCTTGCCATAAAGCAAAGGTGATAACTAAATGGCTCAGGGAACAAAACATAGAGATTTTGGGTCCATGGCCTGGAAACTCCCCAGATCTTAATCCCATTGAGAACTTGTGGTCAATCATCAAGAGACGGGTGGACAAACAAAAACCTAAAAATTCTGACAAAATGAAAGCATTGATTGTGCAAGAATGGACTGCTATCAGTCAGGATTTGGTCCAGAAGTTGATTGAGAGCATGCCAGGGAGAATTGCAGAGGTCCTGAAAAAGAAGGGTCAACACTGCAAATATTGACTTGCTGCATTAACTCATTCTAACTGTCAATATAAGCTTTTGTTACTCATATGTTTGCAATTATTATATTTCTGTCTGTGATAAAAACATCTGTCAAACACACATAAAAACCAGAGGGCAGCAGATCATGTGAAAATATAATATTTGTGTCATTCTCAAAACTTTTGGCCATGACTGTACATATAGGTATAATTCACAATTATCAATTAGTGATAATGATTATAAACAGTATAAAAAAGTGCAACACAATACATAATCCATTCAATGTTTCATCATTAATACATTTTATATTTGCATAGAAAGTGATATTGCTTTAAAGTGATTTGTATACATATACAGTGCAGCCTAGTGCACATTAATTCCATTATTAGTGCAGCTGTGTAAAAAGTATTTTTTGATTAACAAACCCAATATGAATTAGCCATATGCACATGGACACTAGAAAATACCTCATTCAGCTTTCCTTACCGATGACTGCGCATCATCAAGTTACCACAGATTGCCAGCCAATAGTAACTTCCGCGTGGCATGTTATTGCGTGTTTTCACAATCAGTGATGGTTTGAGGAGCCATGTCATCTGCTGGTGTAGGTCTACAGTGTTTTATCAAGACCAAAGTCAGTGCGGCCGTCTACAAGGAAATTTTAGAGCACTTCATGCTTCCCTCTACCGACAAGCTTTTTGGAGATGGAAATTTCATTCTCCAGCAGGACTTGGCACCTGTCCACACTGCCAAAAGTACCAATACCTGGTTTAAAAACAACAGTATCACTGTGCTTGATTGGACAGCAAAGTCGCCTGACCATAACCCCATAGATTTGGGGTAAAGAGGAAGAAAAGAGACACCAGACCCAACAATGCAGATGAGCTGAAGGCTGCTATCAAAGCAACCTGGGCTTCTATAACACCTCAAGAGTGCCACAGACTGATCGCCTCCATGCCACGCCGTATTGATGCAAAAAGAGCCCCGACCAAGTACCGAGTGCATTTACTGAACATACATTTCAGTAGGCTAACATTTCGGATTTTAAAATAATTTTTGCAAATTGGTGTTATAAAGTATTCTAATTTACTGAAATAATGACGTTTGAGTTTTCACTGGCTGTAAGTCATAGTCATCAACATTAACAGAAATAAACACTTGAAATAGATCACTCTGTTTGTAATGACTCTATATATGAGTTTCACTTCTTGTATTGAAGAACTGAAATAAATGAACTTTTTGATGATATTCTAATTTTGTGAGATGCACCTGTCTATACACATATACAGGGGTTGGACAAAATAATGGAAACACCTGGAAACATCAACAAAAGTTAGTTTAATATGGTGTAGGTCCACCTTTTGCGACGATTACAGCCTCAATTCTCTGAGGTATGGATTCATACAAGGTGTGAATTGTTTCCAAAGGAATTTTAGCCCATTCTTCAGTGAAAACACCCTCCAGTTCTTTGAGTGACGATGGCGGTTGAAATCGAGGTCTAACTTGAATCTCTAAAATCTACCAAAAATGCTCAATAATGTTGAGGTCTGGGGATTGTGGGGGCCAAATGAGATGCTCAACTTCATTAGAATGTTCCTCGTGCCATGCTTTAACGATTCTAGCTGTATGAATTGGTGCATTATCATCCTGAAAGATGGCGTTCCCCTCCGGGAACAGAGCTTGAACCATAGGATGCACTTGGTCGCCCAAAATGCCTAAATAATCGCAGCTGTTAATTCTTCCATGAAGGGATATCATCGGCCCGGCGGATCTCCACGAAATAGCAGCCCAGATCATCACAGAACCTCTGCCATGTTTTACGGTTGGGAGAAGGCAGTCTGGATGGAATACTTTTTTCGTCTGTCTCCAAACGTACACGCGGCCGTAGGTTGGAAATAGGGTAAACGATGATTCGTCTGACAATATCACATGTTTACATGGCTCGAGGGACCAATTCTGGAGGGTTCTTCACCACTCTAAACACTTGGAAACATTTGTCATTGACAGCAGCGGTTTTCGAATTGCAGCTCTTCCATGGAATCCAGATTTGTTCAGCTCCCGATGAACAGTTTTCAAGAAAACTGGGTTCTGTAGGTGTTCATTGAGCTCAGCAGTGATTTTCGGAGCGGTGGTCTTGCGATCCTCATGGTAAGATAGCTGCTAGGAAACCACTGCTAAGGACAGGCAACAAGCAGAAGAGACTTGTTTGGGCTAAAGAACACAAGGAATGGACATTAGACCAATGGAAATCTGTGCTTTGGTCTGATGAGTCCAAATTTGAGATCTTTGGTTCCAACCACCATGTCTTTGTGCGATGCAGAAAAGGTGAACAGATGGACTCTACATGCCTAGTTCCCACCGTGAAGCATGGAGGAGGAGGTGTGATGATGTGGGGGTGCTTTGCTGGTGACACTGTTGGGGACTTATTCAAAATTGAAGGCATACTGAACCAGCATGGCTACCACAGCATCTTGCAGCGGCATGCTGTAACAACCGGTTTGCGTTTAGCTGAACCATCATTTTTTTTCAACAGGACAATGACCCCCAAACACACCTCCAGGCTGTGTAAGGGCTATTTGACCAAGAAGGAGAGTGATGGGGTGCTACGCCAGATGACCTGGCCTCCACAGTCACCAGACCTGTACCCAATCGAGAAGGTTTGGGGTAAGCTGGACCACAGAGTAAAGGCAAAAGGGCCAACAAGTGCTAAGCATCTCTGGGAACTCCTTCAAGACCGTTGGAAGACCATTTCCGGTGACTACCTCTTGAAGCTCATCAAGAGAATGCCAAGAGTGTGCAAAGCAGTAATCAAAGCAAAAGGTGACTACTTTTAAGAACCTAGAATATAAGACATATTTTCAGTTGTTTCACACTTTTTTATTAAGTATATAATTCCACATGTGTTAATTCATAGTTTTGATGCCTTCAGTGTGAATGTACAATTTTCATAGTCATGAAAATACAGAAAAATCTTTGAATGAGAAGGTGTGTCCAAACTTTTGGTCTGTACTGTATATCATATAATATATGACATAGTGGTCATAGGAGATTTCAACTATCAAGACATTTGTTGGGAATCTCTCTCAGGCAAAACTAACAGGTCAAGCAAATTCTTATCCTCTCTTGCTGACTTTATATTCCAAAAAGTAGGGGAAAAACAAGGGGATCTGCTACCTTGGATCTATACCTTATAAACAGGGAGGAAATGGTTGAAGAAGTAAGAGTGGTTGGGACCCTAAGAGGTAGACCATGCTATTTTAGAATTTTGGATAACTAGAGGAGGAAGACCTGTGAAGACTCAGACTTCAAGGTTAGATTTCAGAAAGGCAGATTTTGAGGGACTCAGAAGAGAATCCGAGGGATCCAATGGCTGGATACCCTTAAGGACTAAAATGTCCAGGAAGGATGGGAAATCTTGAAAAATGAGATTCTCAAAGCACAATCATTAACAATTCCAAAAAGAGGGAAGAATACGAAGCATTTAAGGAAACCAGGATGGATGAACACAGAACTTAAACACATGCTAAAAAGGATGAAAAAAATGTTTATCAAATAGTAAGAGGGAGCTATATCTAAAGAAGAATATAATGCTGCCTGCAGAACCAGAAGGGCATAAATCAAATTATTTAAAGCTGACAATGAATTAAGGCTTGCAAAAGACATCAAAAGCAATAAAAAGGATTTTGGGGATATGTCAAAAGAAAAGTGAAAGATGCTATAGGATTTTTACAGGATGAAAATGATGAAATGGCAAGAAAGGACGTTAAGAAGGCCGAACTTTTAAATTCCTATTTTGCATTTGTGCATTTGTTTTCTCTCAGAAAGGAAATGTAACATCAACTGATCTTCACTGTCCTGTTAAAGAAACAGAAGAATCCAGGCAATCTATAAACAGAAAGATAGTGAGGGAATACTTAGCTAACATAAATTAATTTAAGTCTCCAGGTCCAGATGAATTACACACCAGAGTACTGAAGTACGTAGATAGCAGAAGAAAGTTTTGAACCACTCTCAATAATCTTTGAAAATTCTTGGAGAACATGAGAAGTTCTAGAAGACTGGAGAAGAGCAAATGTTGTTCCTATCTTCAAAAAGGGGAAGAAGGTGGACCCTGGGAACTATGGGCCCGGTGAGTCTGACGTCTATACCAGGAGAGATCTTTGAACAAATTATTAAACAACATGTATGTAAGTACCTGGATAAGAATGAAATGTTTAACCAGAGTCAGCATAGGTTTGTAACTAATAAGTCATGTCAGACAGACTAACTTAATTTCCTTCTATGACAGAATCACTGAATGGGTGGATCAGAGAAATGCTGTAGATATAGCATCATAGAATCATAGAATAGTAGAGTTGGAAGGGACCTCCTGGGCCATCTGGTCCAACCCCTGCTCAAAGCAGGATTCTCTAAATCATCCCAGACAGATGTCTGTCCAGCCTCTGTTTGAAGACTTCCATTGAAGGAGAACTCACCACCTCTCGTGGCAGCCTGTTCCACTCATTGATCACCCTAACTGTCAAAAAGTTTTTTCTAATATCTAATCTGTGTCTCCTCCCATTCAGTTTTATCCCATTGCTTCTAGTCTTTCCTTGTGAAAATGAGAATAAAGATGATCCTTCTACAATGTGACAGCCCTTGAGATATTTGTAGACAGCTATTAAGTCTCCTCTCAGTCTTCTTTTTTGCAAGCTAAACATTCCCAAATCCTGCAACCGTTCCTCATAGGACATGGTTTGCAGACCGGTCACCATTCTGGTGGCTCTTCTCTGAACTTGCTCCAGTTTGTTGATGTCTTTTTTAAAATGTGGTGCCCAAAACTGGACACAGTATTCCAGATGAGGTCTGACCAAAGAGGAGTAGAGGGCAATAATGACCTCACGTGATCTAGACTGTATGCTTCTGTTGATACATCCTAGAATTGCATTTGCCTTTTTTGCTGCTGCATCACACTGTTGACTCATGTTCAGTCTGTGATCAATTAGTATACCCAAGTCTTTTTCACATGTGCTGTTACTTAGCCCTATTCCTCCCATTTTGTATATGCTTTTTTCATTTTTATTGCCCAGATGTAGTACTTTGCATTTTTCCCTGTTAAAATCCTGTTAAAATTAATATAGTACATCTTGACTTCAGCAAAGCATTTGACAAAGTATCTCACACAATCCTTATTAAGGCAACTGTTAGGTGGATTCATAACTGGCTTAGTGATCGGACCCAAAGAGTGGTCGTAAATGGCTGCACATCCAGTTGGAAGAATGTCTCAAGTGGGGTACCACAGGGTTCTGTCCTGGGCGCAGTATTGTTCAACATCTTTATCAATGATTTAGATGAAGGAATCGAGGGTAACTGATTAAATTTGCTGATGATACAACGCTAGGAGGGATAGCAAATGCTAGAGAAGAGAGAGCGAGGATTCAAAAAGATAAATAAATTAGAGCAGTGGGCAACAACTAACAGAATGGTTCTTAACAGGGAAAAATGCAAAGTACTACACCTGGGCAATAAAAATGAAAAAATCATATACAGAATGGGAGGAATAGGGCTAATCAACAGCACATGTGAAAAAGACTTGGGTATACTAATAGATCATAAACTGAACATGAGTCAACAGTGTGATGCAGCAGCAAAAAAGGCAAATGCAATTCTGGGATGTATTAACAGAAGTCATTATTGCCCTCTACTCCTCTTTGGTCAGACCTCATCTGGAATACTGTGTCTAGTTTTGGGCACCACATTTTAAAAAAGACATCAACAAACTGGAGCAAGTTCAGAGAAGAGCGAGCAAAATGGTGACCGGTCTGCAAACCATGTCCTATGAGGAACGGTTACAGGATTTGGGAATGTTTAGCTTGTAAAAAAGAAGACTGAGAGGAGATTTAATGCTGTCTACAAATATCTCAAGGGCTGTCACAGTGTAGACGGATCATCTTTATTCTCATTTGCATAAACTGAACTTCTTCTGCTCCCGCCATCTACTAACATCCCTAAATTTGACATTTCCCTCTCCGTGGGCGCACCATAATAACACCCAGGCAGCAGGCTCGCTGTCTGGGTGTTATGTTTGACACCAATCTTTCCATCACCTGCCATATACAATCTCTTGCCCGCTCTTGCCGCCTACACCTAAAGAACATCTCTAGAATCCGCCCTATTCTCACCATGGAAACAACAAAAACCCTCACTGTAGCATTGATCCACTCCCGCCTGGACGACTGCAACACTCTATTACTTGGCCTCCCCATTACTCGACTATCCCCTCTCCAATCCATCCTTAATGCAGCAGCCAGGGTCATCCATCTGGCTAATCAGTACTTGGACGAATCCGCTCTTCGCCAGTCCTTACACTGGCTGCCCATTCATTATAGATCCAATTCAAAGTACTTGTTCTCACCTACAAAGCTCTCCACAGTGCAGCACCCCACAACATCTCCCTCATTTCTATCTATCGGCCTAACCGACTGCTGCGCTCTGCAAATGACTTTTGACTAAACTCTGCACTAATCCGTACCTCCCACTCCCAACTTCAAGACTTCTCCCGCGCTGCGCCAATCCTCTGGAATACTCTACCCCGAGAAATTAGGACTATCCACAATTTGCATGGTTTCAGGTGCTCCCTCAAAACACATTTGTTCAGAGCGGCCTATCAAGTTCACTAATCAAAGTCATTCTATGTGTAAGTGTGTGTGTGTAGCCCATTCACTATCTCCATCCATCCTCACTCCCTAAAGATGGCTGGACCATCATTGTAAATGCACCATTGTATATACACACCTGTACTTTGTATCTCCCCCACCTCATTGTAGATTGTAAGCTCTCACGAGCTGGGTCATCTTATTTTGCTTTAATTATTGTATTGTTAACGCTGTTACTTATGACTTGGGTTTTGAAACTGTTAAACTGTAAAGCGTTGCTGAATAGGTTGGCGCTATATAAATGAAGATTATTATTATTATTATTATTATTATTTGCACAAGGGAAGGCTAGAAGCAATGGGATGAAACTGAATTGGAGGAGACACAGATTATATATTAGAAAAAAACTTTTTGGCAGTTAGGGTGATCAATGAGTGGAACAGGCTGCCACGAGAGGTGGTGAGTTCTCCTTCCATGGAAGTCTTCAAACAGAGGCTGGACAGACATCTGTCTTGTATAAATTAGTGAATCCTGCTTTGAGCAGGGGGTTGGACCAGATGATCCAGGAGGTCCCTTCCAACTCTACCATTCTATGAGTCTATGATATCAGGATGGAGAACATATATACCAGGATGTGCCCAGTATGGGGGACATATACACTAGGATGGGAAACATATTCCAGGATGGAGGATATACATTCCAGGATGGAGGTCAAATATACCAGGGTGGGGCACATATATAACAGAATGGAGGACATAAATATATACCAGGATGGGATCAGGATGAGGGACATATATCCCACCAAGGAGCCCAAAATTGGGGACATTATTACATAATGGGGAAGGTGGCTACTTGTATGTCCTTATAGGATTTAGAATGCTACAAGGGCTCATACATCTGACCAAGGTGCAGGGGCGGGGAGGCGGTAGTGGCAGAGCCCAGGTCCAAATTTTGCATTGGGGCCCATTGGACTCTAGTTACACCACTGAATGGCAGACAATGCTTCTTTTTAGAAGTAAATAATTCTCAGGCTCGGACTACTCCACATCCATACATATCAATAATCATTTATGTGATTTAATAAGATAGGCTAATAAAATGTATGTTAAATTTCTTAGAAATCATCAACAGCAATTGTTACATTGATAAGAGGATTAGAAGATTGTACATTTACCTGTTTAAATTACAAAATGTCACAGAAGGGAATTCAATCTTGTCCATATATTGAACAGTCACTGAAGTGGTTGTCGGCCAGCTGAAATAATTGATAACTCGAATATAGACTTGTGTTAAGGCTGCAATGACAAAAATCATGACCACAGCACTCCAGAACACTCTACGGATTTGCCCACTTGTTCCAGAAGAATTACTTTTTACGAGGTTATGCAATCCATGGAAGGAGGTGGAAACAGCAAAATCATGGTTAAACTTCCGACGATCTTCTACACATGGAGCTGTACGCTTTCTAAAATAGGAATGTATCTTATACCAGAAGGCTAAAAAAAAGCAATAATTGCCATTATTTTATAGATTCTGTCTATAACACTGATGCACAGTTAGAAAACAATAACCACAACACATAATTTACATTATGAGTTAGACACTCACATCACTAGGGATCATTGGACCCATCAAAGAAAATAATTCGGAGCACCCACCCTTCATTATGCAGATCATGGTAATGTGCGCTTGCAATTACATTGTAGTCTTTGCTGTATTGCATATATTGATATTATTAATAACATCCATAAAAATTCTACCCTAGTAATTGGGCCCAAACTCAACTCCACGTGACCCTTTAAAGCCCACTGTTGTGTCAGCGTTTACCAAAGGAATTTCTGGTAAGTCAGTCTAATTCTGATGCAAAATGAGTATGAACTGCATTGTTCTAGTCAAGGGTGCCAGTGAAGGACTTGTTACCACAATAGTAGTCCAAATGATGGCACATTGCTCTATCCTTATTGTTAATAAAGTAGTTTTTCCAAAACAACAAGTAACCCCCTATTCATAGGATGTGGAATTACTTGTTGTTCTCTGGGGGTTTGACTTTTCAGACCCCCAGTGATCCTGACAATGGGGCTTTAATGGAGTAGTGGTGGGCATGCAAAGTCTCCATTCCATTCACTTTCTATGGGACTGCTGGAAACAGCTGGGCGCGTTACTCCGCTTTCTCCAGCAGTCCTATAGAAAATAATTAAACTGGAGATTGGGCAAAAACAGAGTCCCTTTCTTGGGGTTTTGGAGGCCCTATTCTCGGGATCCTATAGATAGGAAATAACTTGCGTTTTCGAGAAAACCCTTAAATCGTTATCTTGGTCTCCAGGTTTAGACAGTCAGAAGCATGACGATAATACAGCTATTTTATAAGCCCCAAGTGTTCAGTCCATTTGGATCAGTAGTTAAATAAAGCTAGTGAAGCATTGTATGAGGAGCCACTCTTCACATCTCTCAGACATGTTTAAGATATGTGCTCAAAAGATGCAAAAAACCATAGTTAGAATACTATGCAAACAAGATATATAGACATAAATTAAGCAATATTCATTTATTAGCTTTGATCATAATTTCTACATACTGCAAATATCAAGTACAATAAATTTAATAGATCAGTATAATTTTTAGTACAGTGTCTTGCTGACCAAGTTTTAATGCTACATTTTGAAGACCTGAAGTATCATATCATTGTATATTCATAGAAAATAAATAATAAATGATAGACCACTATAATCACTTCATAAATACAGGGTTATTTAAGTTTAAGGTTTTCATATTACCTTTATGCGGCACATTTGACTTATTTGGTTGATCCATTTTGCAAAGAAGAAAATGATGAATTCATGGCATGTGTAAGTATAGGTGTAGTTTTATAGGAAGTCCATTGTGGGTGGAGAACTTATTACTTGTGCATAATCCAGTTGTTAAGCTGCCTGCGTTGCTAAAGTGCACTTCCCATCCTAATAGTACAGGCCTAATAACACTAATGGAAGGTCAATAAAATGTTCTGATCTGAAAAAGTGTGATCAACAAAGTACAGCAGCGATTTCTACAGTATTGTATGTTACAGAAACAAGTCTTGGAGCTGCCATCCACTAGCCACTGATAAAACTTCTGCTTAATAAAAAATGTATTTTTTTCCTGTAGAAGATCCACACTTGTAACATGAAACTTTGCTTTTGTGATCACTGGTAACAGGAATGCACCAATAATAAAAATTAGACAATTCAACTCTGTAAGGATCAGAATCAATAATGTTCATGTACCTGATAAAGCATGCTCGACAACCAGCATTAGAGGTTGGTCCAAGATCCAGGGTATGTCTGCGTTATACATTCTCCCAGCCAAAGGCCCTTCCAGTGGGCGCAACTTCCCTCCATTGACTTGTATGGAGCGAGGTCGCACCCCAACTAGTGACATGGCCATCCAGTTGGCGTGACAGACTAGAGGGCATGGCCTTGCTCCATGCAAGTGTATGGAGCGAGGCCACACCCACTGGACGGGCTCTGGCTGGGAGTATGTATAACACATAGAGTGGGTTCGGAAAGTATTCAGACCCCTTTAAATTTTTCACTCTTTGTTTCTTTGCAGCCATTTGGTAAAGGCAAAAAAGTTCGTTTTTTTTCTCATTAATGTACACTCTGCACCCCATTTGACTGAAAAAAAACAGAAATGTAGAGATTTTTGCAAATTTATTAAAAAAGAAAAACTGAAATATCACATGGTGATAAGTATTTAGACCCTTTGCTCAGTATTGAGTAGAAGGACCCTTTTGAGCTAGTATAGCATGAGTCTTCTTGGGAATGATGCAACAAGTTTTTCACACCTGGATTTGGGGATCCTCTGCCATTCTTCCTTGCAGATCCTCTCCAGTTCTCTCAGGTTGGATGGTGAACGTTGGTGGACAGCCATTTTCAGGTCTCTCCAGAGATGCTCAATTGGGTTTAGGTATGGGCTTTGTCTGGGCCAGTCAAGAATAGTCACAGAGTTGTTCTGAAGCTACTCCTTTGTTATTTTAGCTGTGTGCTTAGGGTCATTGTCTCGTTGGAAGGTGAACCTTCGGCCAAGTGTGAGGTCCAGAGCACTCTGGAAGAGGTTTTCATCCAAGATATCTCTGTACTTGGCCACATTCATGTTTACTACAATTGCAACCAGTCGTCCTGTCTCTGCAGCTGAAAAATACCCCCATATCATGATGCTGCCACCACCATGTTTCACTGTTGGGATTGTATTGGGCAGGTGATGAGCAGTGCCTGGTATTCTCCACACATACCGCTTAGAATTATCAACAAAAAGTTCTATCTTCATCTCATCAGACCAGAGAATCTTATTTCTCATAGTCAGAGTGATTGCAGATTTATCGATTTGGTCCGGACAACCCTTTTAATGGGCTAAAATCAGCAGGGGGACCACAAGGATCTATTCTAGAACCAATTCTTTTTAATATTTTTATAATTGACCTTGTGATGGGATTGAGAGTAAATTGTCAGTCTTTGCTGATGACACAAAACTATGTTGGATAATAGAAACTGAACTAGACTGCATAATATTACCAAACAATCTGGATCTGGATCTGCATGGGCCAGTGCATGGCAGATGAAGCTTAATGTTGATAAATGTAAAGCAATGCACTTAGGCCTCAGCAATCATATTGGATGCATAGGCAATATAATAAATGAAAATACAATAGGGATTACAGGACAGAAGAACTTGGGTATCCTAGCTACAAATGGAAGAAGCCATACGCAAAACGCGCGTCAGGGGTGTTCTTCTCTGGTATGACTTTCATTTTGACATGCCTTTTTTCTAGTATGGGACTTACTGTGATGCTCCTGGCTACTGCTTAATTTCTCAGTTGTGTTTATTTTGATAATGGGACTTGTTCCACTTTTTATTTTTGGATCGGATCTGCTCTTGTCGAGGGCCATGTCCCCCTTATATATTTAGAATCAGGGTGCTATACTAAGTGTGCTTTATACATAACACACGTAGATTCCTGCCCTTCATAGCCTTAACTAACTTCCTATAGGATAGATTCCTTAACACACTGGGCTGTTTTGCTTTATTTTCCTCAATATTAACAAGGCTTATTCTCTGGATATGTGTATCTCTGGGTTTAATGGTGACAATAACTCATGCATGTATAATATATATCATTGTCTAATGTATCTCCCAATATTTCAGTATCATTTTCAGCTTTTATGAGACAGATACTTATTATATACTAGAAATAGGCCGGATGCTATCGCATCGTGAATGCAGTGAAATTTAGACGTCACCACTATTCCCCACACAGACGCAGTAACAACCGGTCGTTACCGCGCATGCGCGGGTACAGCGTGCAGTTGTGGCTGTTACTGCACCTGCTTGGGGAATAGCGGTAATGTCTAAATTTCACCGCACTCACGATGGGATAGCATCGGGCCTATTTCTAGTATATATATATACAGTATACCAGGCAGAGGTGTATACAGGATATACATGGGATGTATAGTATATACTCGAGTATAAGCCAACCTGAGTATAAGCCAAGGCCCCTAATTTTGCCACAAAAAAATGGGAAAACTTATTGACTCGCAGATAAACCTAGGGTGGGAAATGCAGCAGCTACTGGTAAATTTCAAAAATAAAAATAGATACCAATAGAAGTAAAATTAATTGAGAAATCAGTAGGTTAAATGTTTTTGAATATCCATATTGAATCAGGAGCCCCATATAATGCTCCATACAGTTCATGATGGGCCCCATAAGATGCCATCCCAAAGCTCAAAAATATAATGATGCCCTGCTGTGGGAATCCTCTGGATTCTGAGTTGGGGCTCCCTCTGGTGGCTGTTGATATTAATGAACCAGTCTTGACTGACGAGACCTTACAGCTGCTGACGATTGGCAATCTGGGAGTCATGACTGGGGGATTTAAGGGAGTAACTTTCCCATGATCCTCGCCGGTGATTAGTTCTCTCTTCCTGGTCCAGTTTGAAAGTCAGTTTCTGCGGTCTCCTGCAAACTTTCAGATAAGCTATTTCTTGCTTGTTTCAATGGTTTGTTTTTTCTGCTTTCTGAATGAGGTCAGCCGGGTCCCCCTGCTGGGGCCTGCGCTGGTCTCTGTTTCTCAGTTATTTGTTTCTTTTTTCAGTCCCTGGTATTTCAGTGGCTGCTGGGTAGCTACATGTTCACACCAGATCTATATCACATCTGATATAGCTGGAGAGATCGTATGGTCTCTATTTTTTTGGAATCAGAAGTGTTGGAATTTTTTCTAGGGTTTTGCTGGATTGCAGAAAGTATTCTTTTCTGTCCTGTCCTATCTAGACAGTTTTGGACCCCAACATTTGCTTACTCTATTTTCTGCCTGTGTTTGTATTTCATCTTGTCTCACTGCCAATATATTTGTGGGGCTACCTATTCCTTTGGGGTGCTACTCCGTGGCAGTTAGCTTTCCCCTTTCTATCTTTAGGCTTAACTAACTCTCCTGCTGTGTCGCGGCGTATAGGTCATCGTAGGTACGTCCCACGGCTCCTTCTAGTTGTGCGGTTAGTTTAGGGGTCTGCAATCCATTAGTTACCAACCACTCTGGGTACTGGCTGCCTTGGCTACTTTTGTTACAGTCCTCCTCGGCTACCATATCATAACAATGCTCCATAAAATGCTGCACAACTATCAATTATTAAGCCTATTGTATGAAATAAAAATAAAACACACACACTTTAATTAAAAATCATTTTAATGAAATAATCACACAGTTTTTGACCATCTTTTATTGTACAGTTAATCCTCGATTCTCTTGTTCTCCTGTAATAAAAATAAAATAATAAAGCAACATTATTCTTACCTATCCGGTGTTCAGTCAGGTCCCCCAATGTAATTCTTCAGAAAGGGTTAATGTTTACTGCAGGGACTGCAGCTAATGCTGCCAGCCTCGCAGTAACCCCCCCCCCCGAATGAATCATCTCCTCTCCTGGCTGACAGGAGAGGAAGTGATTAGTGTGGGAGGCTTAATTGATTGCTTCCCACTTTCACTTCAGGTCAGCCGGGGACACCGCACAACATCAGTGACATCAGAGGGAATCTTGGCTGACCTGAAGTGAAGTAATTAACAAAAATAGGGGATCCTTCGAAAAAAAAAATGGCGAGGGGTCCCCCTATTTTTGTTAACCAGCCAGATGAAGCAGACTACTGAGGCCTGGTATTTTAGGCTGTTAAGGATCCAATATCCATGAACCTTGCAAGCCTGATAATACCAGGCCACAGCAGTCTGCTTATCTTGGTTGGTTAACAAAAATAGGGGATCCCCTCGAAAAAAAATGGCTTGAGGTCCCCCTATTTTTGTTAACCAGCCAAATAAAAAGCAGACTGCTGCGGCCTGGTATTAAAAGACTGTCAAGGCCCATGGATTTTGGTCCTCAACAGCCTAAAAATACCAGGCTGCAGCAGCCCCACAATTGGCGCATCCAAAGATGCGCCAATTGTGGCACTTTACCCGGCTCTTCCCACTCCCCTGTAGCAGTGGGATATGGGGTAATAAGGGGTTAATGTCACCTTTGATTGAACGGTGACAATAAGCCCGGTTAATAATGGAGAGGTGTCAATAAGACACCAATCCATTATTAATCATAAAGTTTGAAAATGTTTAAAAAAGACACAGCAGGAATAAAGTCTTTTAATGAAATAATACACAACACAGTTTTCATTATTTTTTATTGCACGCTCATCCTGCGACGCCATCGATCTCCTGTAAGGGAACAAAAATAACAAACCAACACAAATACTCCCTGTCCGACGTAGTCCAAGATAACGAGGGTCCCACGATGAGTCCAGCTCTGCTACATCTGGATGCCAGGCTCAGCCTGACATCAAGACACAGCAGAGCTGCTTACCTGAGGAGATTCCCCGGTGGTCACGTGACTTCGACTGGATTTCTCATGGCCAGCTGTCGCGAGAGTACAGCTGGCCGAGATTACCCAGTACCCGGCAGTCACGTGCACTTATCGCGAGAAGCTGCACGTGACCGCCAAGGAGAGGGTAATGGCCGGTCAGCTGTACGATCAGCTGCCAGCGAGAAATCCATCCACGACGTGACCACCGGAGTTCCTTGTAGTGCTGACTGACTCCTGACAGCCCCGACCGACACTGACACTGACTCTTTCGGGAAGTTCCTGTGTCATGTACTTCCTTCTGTGACACAGGAACTCCCCATATACTTTACTGGAAATTTCTGATTCCGGTATCCGATATGCAAAAAGTATCGGAACTCAGAATCGGAATTCCGATACCGTGAATATCGGCCGATACCCCATATTTGCGGTATCGGAATGCTCAACACTAATCATGAGTGATTGAACGTACTTGGCCTTTTGGTATAAAAGAACCACACACATAGCAGAATCTGTTCGGATGATTGATACACTGTCGGGGCATTTTTCTCCTTGAAATCAGATCAAACAGTAGAGTACGTTCAGTTCAATGGTGGTGACAAACTAAAAAAAATGCGATGAGCCGACCGACTATATGTACATAATTCCCCAGAGATGACAGAGGAGCTTGTATTTAGAACTGATTTTACTGGAGGTAATCTGGTAGATAACTATATACAGTTGTGAGGTAAACGGGTCAGCCTATTCCTTACAGATGGACATTTGCAGACAGGCAGTTTCTCAGTGTGATATTGGCTGCTTTCAGGTTCTCTCTTGTGGAGACCTTCACTCAGTTACACCTCAGTGGCTGAGCTGTTTTCTTCCCTCTAAGGCGACTTGCCCTCCCAGAAATGCTGTGAAAATCCTCACAATGGCGGCTGTCCACGGCCTTCCCTTCTATCTACCTGTGGTAGGGCTCAGATCTCTGTAGAGGCCTGTCTCCTGTCAGAGTCTCACATACCAGTCCTTGCTGCCATCACCATCCTTTTCTGACTGACTCAAATCTTACCTCCTTATAACAGTTAGCTCCTCCCCATAACATGTGACTTTCCAAGAAGAAGTCATTGGTTGACTGCATTGTCAATACTCCTTCCCATAAAACTCACTAAAACCTTTACTGATGTTGTCCCTGTAAGAAAATTCACAATTAACCCCTTAACGACCAAGCCATTTTGTAGGTTAATGACCAGGAAAATTTTTAAATTTCTGACCACTGTCACTTTATGTGCTTATAATTCTGGAACGCTTCAACAGATCTTGGCGATTCTGAGAACGTTTTCTCGTGACATATAGTACTTCATGACAGTGGTAAAATTTCTTCAATATAACTTGCGTTTCTTTATGAAAAATATAGAAATATGGCAAAAGTTTTGAAAATTTTGCAATTTTCAAACTTTTAATTTTTATGCCATTAAATCAGAGAGATATGTCACAAAAAATAGTTAATAAATAACATTTCCTACATGTCTACTTTACATCAGCACAATTTTGGAACCAAAATTTTTCTTTGTTAGGAAGTTATAAGTGTTAAAAGTTGACCAGCAATTTCTCATTTTTCCAACAAAATTTACAAAACCATTTTGTTTAGGGACCACCTCACATTTGAAGTGAATTTGAGGGGTCAATATGACAGAAAATACCCAAAAGTGACACCATTCTAAAAACTGCACCCCTCAAGGTGTTCAAAGCCACATTCAAGAAGTTTATTAACCCTTTAGGTACTTCACAAGAATTGAAGCAATGTGGAAGGAAAAAATTAACATTTAACTCTTTTTCCCCAAATTTTTCTTTCGACACAATTTTTTAAATTTTGTCAAGGGTATCAGGAGAAAATGAACCACAATATTTGTTGTACAATTTCTCCTGAGTACACTGATACCCCATGTGTGGGGGAAAACCAATCTTTAGGTTCACGGCAGTGCTCAGAATGGAAGGAGCATCATTTGAGATTTTGAATGTCAAATTGGCTGGAATCGAGAGTGGACACCATGTCGCGTTTGGAGAGTCCTTAATGTATCTACACAGTGGAAACCCCCATAAGTGACCCCATTTTGGAAATTAGACCCCCAAGGAACTTATCTAGATCTGTGGTGAGCACTTTGAACCCCAAGGGCTTCACAGAAGGTTATAACTTAGAGCCGTAAAATTAAAAAATCATATTTTTTCCACAAAAATGATCTTTTCATCCCAATTTTTATTTTCCAAAGGATAAAAGGACCCAAAAAGTTATTATGCAATTTGTCCTGAGTATGCTAATACCCCATATGTGGGGGTAAACCACTATTTCGGGCGCATGGCAGAGCTCGGAAGGGAAGCAGCGCCATTTGACTTTTTTGGCTGGAATTGAGATTGGACGCCATGTCCCATTTGGAGAGTCCCTGTGTGCCTAAACAGTGGAAAACCCCCACAAGTGACCCCATTTTGGAAACTAGACCCCCCAAGGAACTTATCTAGATGTGTGTTGAGAGCTTTGAACCCCAAAGGGCTTCACAGAAGGTTATAAGGTAGAGCTGTAAAATTAAAAAATCATATCTTTTCCACAAAAATGATCTTTCCACCCCCAATTTTTATTTTCCAAAGGGTAACAGGAACCCAAAAGTTATTGTGCAATTTGTCCTGAGTACGCTGATACCCCATATGTGGGGGTAAACCACTATTTTGACGCATGGCAGAGCTCGGAAGGGAAGGAGCGCCATTTTCAAATGCAGACTTTGATGGAATGGTCTGTGGGTGTCATGTCACGTTTGGAGAGCCCCTGATGTGCCTAAACAGTAGAAACCCCCCACAAGTGACTCCATTTTGGAAACTAGACCCCCCAAGGAACTTATCTAGATATGTGGTGAGCACTTTGAACCCCCAAGTGCTTCACACAAGTTTATAACGTAGAGCCGTGAAAATAAAAAAATCATATTTTTTCCACAAAAATAATATTTTTGCCCCAAATTTTTATTTTTATAAGGATAACAGAAGAAATAGGACCCCAAAAGTTGATGTGCATTTTGTCCTGAGTACGCTGATATCCCATATGTGGTGGGGAACCACTGTGATCGCCTTACTGCGATCTTTGGGAGGCAGAATGAACAAATCCACAAAAGGTGAAGAATTTGTTTTCTTTTTTATGCCGTTCCTCGTGCGGTATTAGTGATTAGGCGACTTTATTTTTCGGTTGGTGCGATTACAGCGATACCAGATTTATACCCTTTTTTCATGTTTAGCTTCTGTCACACTCTAAAAGATGCTATTTTTTGTAAGAAATTTTTGCATCGCTGTATTTTGAGAGCTATAATTTTTCCATATTTCGGCCGACAGAGTTATCTGCGAACTTATTTTTGCGGGACGAGCTGACGTTTTTATTGGTACCATATTTGGGCACATAACGTTTTTTGATCACTTCCTATTCCGATTTTTGTGGAAGCAGAATGAACAAAAACCAGCAATTCAGGAATTGTTTTTTTTTTTTTCCTCCGTTCTGCGTGTGGTAAATCTGATAAAGCAGCTTTATTCTTGTTGCATTGCTGACTGCTGCATTGACTCTACGATTACAGCGATACCTCATTTATATATTTTTTTATGTTTTGGCGTTTTTTACACAATAAAAATTTTTATAGAAAAAATAATTATTTTTGCATCAGTTTATTCCGTGAGCTATAACTTTTTTATTTTTTTGCTGATGATACTGTATAGCAGCTTTTTTTTTTGCGGGACAAGATGACGTTTTCAGTGGTACCATGATTATTTATATCCGACTTTTTCATCGCGTGTTTTTGCACTTTTTCCAAGCGGTATGATGATACCGCTTGGAAAAAGTATAATTCACTACTTTTTTGTGTTTTTTTTTTACGGCTTTCACTGAAGGGGTTAACTAGGGTTACGCTTTAATAGATGGGATTTTTACGGACGTGGCGATACCAAACATGTGTATTTTTTTTTTTACATAAAAATGTGTATTTTTTAGGGGAATTTTTTGAAATTATTTTTTAATATTTTTGTTACATTTTTTTGAAAAATGCTTTTTTTACCTTGTCCCTTTATGGGACTTTCACTTTTTTTACTTTTGATTGCAGTTACAATGCATTGCAATGCTCCAGCATTGCAATGCATTGTAACTATAGTGAAAGCTGCTGTGAGCATGGTCACAGCGGCTCTTCCGTAGCTAGATGACCCGGAGGTTGTCATGACAACCCCCGGATCATCAAGGCAGAGATCAGGCCCTGCAAATATATTGCAGGGTGCCGATCTGAGGCAGAGGGAGCTCCCGACCCTCTGCCTCCCCCCCTGAGCGCTGCGATCGCACTCGATCTGCCTGATCGCTGCTGTGTTTGGTCAGTCACATTGACTGACCAAATGTGGAGCCCAGCTGCGACTGGATCCATATCTTCCAGAAGGATGCACTGAAAGAATATACCACTAGAGGTCATTATACACATTCACACACGTTCACTCATCCCAAAGACCACCAGAGGGAGCTGTTTAGACATATAAAAGAGAGTGAACACAGGAAACATCAAGTCAGTCAGCAAGCCAGTCACCTCAGAGAGTGTAGAAGGTGAAAGCACTGAGCTCGGTTTGTGCAGACTATCTCACTGAGCGTTCTGAGGAGAGAGAGAGAGGCTGCAGAGCCATTCAGTTCAAGAGAGAGTGGAGGCCAGTACAGGTGGGACAGAAGCCACTCCAGCCTGGTCAGAACTGAGTGTAGCTCAGTGAGAGAAGCGTGCCGACGCTAAAAGAGCGGCAAAGAGGCAGCCCACCAACTGCCAGTGTGTGATCGTGTGAGGGAGGGTCCGGGTAGGCCGAAGGCGAGTGGAAAGTTAATGAGACAGAGGAGCCTCCATAGCTCATCTCAGCAAAGTATTACGGACACCGGGGTCTGAGCCTATAGGGATCTCCATGACCCATTAGGAGAACACCGGAGTTCCTGGAGGACTACAAGTCCCAGGAGTACCACAGAGCTGATACGTAACCGGGCCAGGAGGACAGAGTCCGGCAAGCAGGACGCTGCAATCAGGGACTGTGTACTTTAAGAGAGAAGGTCCAACCACAAGGTCAGCCAGGTGCAAGACGGAGACCAAGTTAGGCCTAGCTACAAGCAGGTCAAGACTCTATTACAAAAAGGCAGAGAACAGGAGGCCACACACCTACTCAGTGGAGGAATCTGGATGTGCACCCTTCACCCTACAGTGCTCCGGGGAGTACCTGCAACATCTTCAGTAAAGGTACCAAAGTGACTTATGTGTGTGTCTCCCTTATTACCCCTCACTGCCGGGTCCCCGTCCGTCCTGCACCCCTACACATCTATCTGCCCTGGAGGACTCAGCCTTACTTGTGGAAGGCTTAACATCTAGCTGCACAATATTAACCCTTCAGTGGATCTGAATAGCAGCGCTGGTCATCCTGACCAGGTACCACAAGTGGCGTCACGAATCCCCATACCAATATTCAATTCACCTGTAAATATCCCACATTAAAAGGTGAGCCCCAGAGCCACGGACTGAGCTGTGTTGCCGTGACATCCTCCATTGTAGTCTATAGGCTCAGATCCGAGTTCCCATTGCTCTGGAGGGCGACTCACAATCACAGCGCTGTAGGTGCGGGGAACGACTGCAAAGGTCCCCACACCGCTTGCTGTGCCTGTCAGCTGTCTGTGACAGCTGTCGGCACTGAACTACCACTGCGTGTTTACACGCAGTGGTAGTTCAAAGGCATGACGTGCACAGTCCGTCAAGGTGTCAAAACTGACGCCTTGCCATGACGGACTGTGCACGTCATTGGACATTAAGGGGTTAAGACAAGCAAGGAAATGGGAATAACATAGGAAAAACCACATACATTGAAAATGCAAAAATAACGTAATAACAAAAATACTTCTATCTCAGAAACTTTATGTGATAGAGCAAACCTAGGCATATTTTTGGAATCAGCACATCAAACTCTGTAAAACAGATATATTACCTTTGCTGATGATTCTTTTGTGTTGACCTGTGATAATCTAGCGATATAGAATTTATAATAAATTTTGGAAGGTTAAATTTGATGGAACTAAGTATTTTTCAACTATGTAATTATGTTTTTGTAAAGAAGGCATAGGCGTCAATAGGTGGAATTGAATGCAAAAAAACATAACATTTCTTTAATCTTTAAGTGGTAATAAACTAAAGTAATATGCAAATGGAATTATGAAAAATATTGCTGAGTATTCATTAGGCTATAATTAGACATAATAAAATAGCATTAAAAACTTAAAAAAAAAAAATTGAAAGCCCCCTTATGCTAAATACACTGCTCAAAAAAAATAAAGGGAACACTCAAATAACACATCCTAAAGGGAGAGTGCCAGGCCATCTGCTATAGGAATTAGCTGTGGACTGCCCTTGTCAGGGCGGGAGCAAAAGGGGTATCAGACTATTTATATAGGGAACTATAGGGGCAGAACCAGATGCCTTTCCCATGATATCTGCAAAGTACTATCTAAGGTGACCATGCCACCGAGGACAGACCACCAGAAATCTACCACTAACGGGGGAGGACAGTCCATTTTATTTATATTTTGTTTAATTACTATAAACCCACCACTGTGGTCATACTAAGTACGTCCGTATGAGTTGCCACTGCACCACACGTTTGCTGACAACTGTATGCTTATTGTACAGTGACTAGTGATGAGCGAGCGTGCTCAGATATCGTGTTATCCGAGCATGCTCTGGTGTTATCGGAGTATCTCGTGCGTGATCGAATATTATATTCAAGCCCCGCAGCTGCATGATTCGCAGCTGTTAGACAGCCGCAACACATTCGGGAATTGCTTAATAAACATTAATCCCTCCATGTGTTGCAGCTGTCTTTCTCGATTACACCCGACACCCGGGATATTCGGATAACACGATATCTTAGCTCACTTGATCATCACTAATAGTGACTCAATTTTCTTTGGAACTCAACTCTGAGATTAATTTATTATACTATTTATATACACTGCTCAAAAAATAAAGGGAACACTCAAATAACACATCCTAGATCTGAATGAATGAAATATTCTCACTGAATACTTTGTTCTGTACAAAGTTGAATGTGATGCCAACAAAATCACACAAAAATCATCAATGGAAATCAAATTTATTAACCAATGGAGGCCTGGATTTGGAGTCACCCATAAAATTAAAGTGGAATGTAATGTCCTTAACCCCTTCACCCCCAAGGGTGGTTTGCACGTTCATGACCGGGCCAATTTTTACAATTCTGACCACTGTCTCTTTATGAGGTTATAACTCTGGAACGCTTCAACGGATCTTCGCGATTCTGAGATTGTTTTCTCGTGACATATTGTACTTCACGTTAGTGGTAAAATTTCTTCGATATAACTTGCATTTATTTTTGAAAAAAACGCAAATATGGCGAAAATTTTGAAAATTTTGCAATTTTCAAACTTTGAATTTTTTTTTCCCTTAAAACAGAGAAATATGTCACACAAAATAGTTAAGAAATAACATTTTCCACATGTCTACTTTACATCAGCTCAATTTTGGAACCAAAATTTTTTTTTGTTAGGAAATTATAAGGGTTAAAAGTTGACCAGTGATTTCTCATTTTTACAACAAAATTTACAAAGCCATTTTTTTAGGACCACCTCACATTTGAAGTCACTTTGACGGGTCTATATAGCAGAAAATACCCAAAAGTGACACTATTCTAAAAACTGCACCCCTCAAGGTACTCAAAACCACATTCAAGAAGTTTATTAACCCTTCAGGTGCTTCACAGGAGCTGAAGCAACGTGGAAGGAAAAAATTAATATTTAACTTTTTAGCCACAAAAATGATCTTTTACAAACTTTTTTTTATTTTCACAAGGGTAAAAGAAGAAAATGGGCAGATAAAGTTGTTGTGCAATTTCTCCTGAGTACGCCAATACCCTATATGTGGGGGAAAACCACTGTTTGGGCACACGGCTCGTAAGGGAAGGAGCGCCGTTTGCCTTTTTCAAACTAAAATTGGCTGGAATTGAGATTGGACGCCATGTCGTGTTTGGAGAGGCCCTGATGCACCTAAACAGTGGAAACCCCCCACAAGTGACACCATTTTGGAAACTAGACCCCCTAAGGAACTTATCTAGATCTGTTGTGAGCACTTAGAACCCCCAAGTGTTTCACAAAAGTTTATAATGCCTGGGTGTGAAAAAAAAAAAAATTTCCACAAAAATGATTTTTTTAGTCCCAAATTTTTGATTTTTCCAAAGGAAATTGGACCCCAAAAGTTGTTGTTCAATTTTTCCTGAGTACGCTGATACCCCATATGTGGGGGGGGGAACTGTTTGGGCGCACGGCAGGGCTTGGAAAGGAAGCAGTAACGTTTTGGAATGCAAACATTGATGGGGGTCATGTTCCTTTGTAGTGCCCCAGATGAGCCTAAACAGTGGAAACCCCCACAAGGGACCCCATTTTGGAAGCTAGACCCCTAAGGAACTTATCTAGATCTTTGGTGAGCACTTTGAACCCCCAAGTGCTTCACACAAGTTTATAATGCCCGGGCATGAAAATAAAAAATCCTATTTTTTCCCACAAAAATTATCTCTTAGTCACTATTTTTTTATTTTCCTATAGGTAACAGGAGAAATTGGACCTCAAAAGTTGTTGTCCAATTTGTCCTGAGTACGCTGATACCCATGTGTGGGGGGGAACCACTGTTTGGGCGCATGGCAGAGCTCGGAATGGAAGGAGCACCTTTTGACTTTTTCCAACCAAAATTGGCTGGAATTGATATTGGACGCCATGTTGCATTTGGAGAGCCCCTGATGTGCCTAAACAGTGGAAACCCCCACAAGTGACCCCATTTGGGAAACTAGATCCCCTAAGGAACTTATCTAGATCTTTGGTGAGCAATTTGAACCCCCAAGTGCTTCACACAAGTTTATGATGTAGAGCCGTAAAATTAAAAAATCATATTTTTTCCACAAAATTGATCTTTTCACCCCAATTTTTATTTTCCCAAGGGTAACAAGACTCCAAAAGTTATTTTGCAATTTGTCCTGAGTACGCTGATACCCCATATGTGGGGGTAAACCACTGTTTGGGTGCATGGCAGAGTTTGGAAGGGAAGGAGCGCCGTTTGACTTTTTCAACGCAGAATTGGCTGGATGCCATGTCGTGTTTGGAGAGCTCCTGATCTGCCTAAACAGTGGAAACCCCCCACAAATGACACCATTTTGGAAACTAGACCCCTCAAGGAACTTATCTAGATGTGTGGTGAGCACTTTGAACCCCAAAGTGCTTCACAGAAGTTTATAACGTACAGCCGTAAAATAAAAGATCTTTTTTTTTTTTTTTACAAAAATGATTTTTTCGCCCCCAATATTTTATTTTCACAAGGGTAACAGGAGAAATTGGACCCAAAAGTTGTTGTCCAATTTGTCCTGAGTACGCTGATACCCAATATGTGGGAGTAAACTACTGTATGGGCGCACGTCGGGGCTCGGAAGGGAAGTAGTGACGTTTTGGATTGCAGACTTTGATGGAATGGTCTGGGGGCGTCATGTCGCATTTGGAGAGCCCCTGATGCGCCTAAACAGTGGAAACCCCCACAAGTGACCCCATTTTGGAAAATAGACCCCACAAGGAACTTATCTAGAAGTGTGTTGAGCACTTTGAACCCCGAAGTGCTTCGCAGAAGTTTATAACGTACAGCTGTAAAAATAAAAAATCTTTTTTTTTTTTACAAAAATGATTTTTTCGCCCCCAATATTTTATTTTCACAAGGGTAGCAGGAGAAATTGGACCCCAAACGTTGTTGTCCAATTTGTCCTGAGTACGCTGATACCCAACATTTGTGAGAAAATGACTGTATGGGTGCACGTCTGGGCTCGGAAGGGAAGTAGTGACGTTTTGGATTGCTACTTTAATGGAATGGTCTGGGGGCGTCATGTCGCATTTGGAGAGCCCCTGATGCGCCTAAACAGTGGAAACCCCCCACAAGTGACCCAATTTTGGAAAATAGACCCACAAGGAACTTATCTAGCAGTGTGGTGAGCGCTATGAAGCCCCAAGTGCTTCACAGAAGTTTTATAACATACAGCCGTAAAAACAAAAAAAAAACATTTTTTTTTTACAAAAATGATTTTGTCGCCCCCAGTTTTTTATTTTCCCAAGGGTAACAAAGAAATAGGACAAATTGCACAATAACTCTTGTGGTCCAGAGTACGCTGATACCCCATATGCGGGAGTAAACTACTGTTTGGGCGCATGGCAGAGCTCAGAAGTGAAGGAGCACCGTTTGACTTTTTCAACGCAGAATTGGCTGGAATTGAGATCAGACGTCATGTCACATTTGGAGAGCCCCTGATGTGCCTAAACAGCAGAAACCCCCCAATTCTAACTCCAACCCTAACCCCAACACACCCCTAACCCTGGTCCCAACCCTAACCACAAACCTAACCCTAACACACCCCCAACCCTAATCCCAACCCTAATCCTAACGTTAGCGCCAACCCTAACCCTAACTTTAGCCACAACCCTAACCCTAACCCTAATGGGAAAATGGAAATAAATACATTTTTTAATTTTATTATTTTTCCCTAACTAAGGGGGTGATAAAGGGGGTTTGATTTACTATTTATAGCGGGTTTTTATGATTGGCAGCTGTCACGCTAAAAACGCTTTTTATTGCAAAAAGTAGTTTTTTGCATCACCACATTTTGAGAGCTATAATTTTTGCATATTTTGGCCCACAGAGTCATTGAGGTCTTATTTTTTGCGGAACGAGGTGACGTTTTTATTGGTACCATTTATGAGCACGTGACATTTTTTGATCGCTTTTTATTTCGATTTTTGGGAGGTTAGAATGAACAAAAATCAGCAATTCATGAATTTCTTTTGGGGGAGGCGTTTATACCGTTCCGGTGTGGTAAAATTGATAAAGCAGTTTTATTCTTCGGGTCAGTATGATTACGGCGATACCTCATTTGTATCATTTTTTTATGTTTTGGCGCTTTTATAGAATAAAAACAATTTTATATAAAAAATTATTATTTTTGCATCGCTTTATTCTGTGAGCTATAACTTTTTATTTTTTCGCTGATGATGCTGTATGACAGCTCCTTTTTTGCAGGACAAGATGACGTTTTCAGCGGTACCATGTTTATTTATATCGGTCTTTTTGATTGCGTGTTATTCCACTTTTTGTTCGGCGGTATGATGATAAAGCATTGATTTTTTGCTTAGTTTTTTTTTTTAAGGGGTTCACTAAAGGGGTTAACTAGTGGGACAGTTTTATAGGGGGGGTCGTTACGGACGCAGCGATACCAAATCTGTGTACTTTTATTGTTTTGTTTTTTTATTTACAGGAAGAAATGAATTTATTGGGGAATATTTTTTTTTTTTTTATGATTTTTTTTACCACTTTTTATTTTAATTTTTTTTACTCTTTTACTTTGCCCAGGGTGGGACATCACAGTATTTTAGCAGATCGCTGCTGTGACAGTGTGCACAGCACTCTGTCACACCAGCGATCGCTCTGGCATCACTGCAGGCTTCTCAGTGCCTGCTCTCAGCAGGCACTGAGGAAGCGCCTCCCTACAGGACCCCGGCGCCATCTTGGATCCGGGGACCTAGAGGGAGGACGGACCCTCGGAACAGCGCGACACATCGCGCTGTTCTGAGGGTCTCAGGGGAGTGCGCAGGGAGCCCCCTCCCTGCGGATCCTTCCCTGTGCCCCCGGTACACCGTGATCATGTTTTATCGCGGTGTGTCCAGGGGTTAATGTGCCGGGAGCGGTCCGTGACCGCTCCTGACACATGATGCTGGGTGTCAGCTGTGATAAACAGCTGACACCCGGCCGCGATCAGCTGCGCTCCCCCCGGGAACGCAGCTAATCGCCAATGACGTACTATTCCGTCCATGGGAATTAGGTCCAGGGTCACATGGACGGAATAGTACGTGGGATGGAATAAAGGGGTTAAAACAAGTCAAAATGATGCTCAGTAGTGTGTGTGGCCTCCACGTGCCTGTATGACCTCCCTACAATGCCTGGGCATGCTCCTGATGAGGCTGCGGATGGTGTCCTGAGGGATCTCCTCCCAGATCTGGACTAAAGCATCCACCAACTCCTGGACAGTCCGTGGTGCAACGTGACTTTGGTGGATGGAGCGAGACTTGATGTCCCAGATGTGCTCAATTGGATTCAGGTCTGGGGAACAGGCGGGCCAGTCCATAGCTTCAGTGTCTTCATCTTGCAGGAACTGCTGACACACTCCAGCCACATGAGGTCTGGCATTGTCCTGCATCAGGAGGAACCCAGGGTCAACCGCACCAGCATATGGTCTCACAAGGGGTCTGAGGATCTCATCTTGGTACCTATTGGCAGTCAGGCTACCTCTGGCGAGCACATGGAGGGCTGTGCAGCCCTCCAAAGAAATGCCACCCCACACCATTACTGACCCACTGCCAAACTGGTCATGCTGAAGGATGATGCAGGCAGCAGATCACTCTCCAGGGCATCTCCAAACTCTGTCACGTCTGTCACATGTGCTCAGTGTGAACCTGCTTTCATCTGTGAAAAGCACAAGGTGCCAGTAGCGAATTTGCCAATCCTGGTGTTCTGTGGCAAATGCCAAGCATCCTGCACGGTGTTGTGCTGTGAGCACAACCCCCATCTGTGGACGTCGGGCACTCAGACAATCCTCATGGAGTCGGTTTCTAACCGTTTGTGCAGACACATGCACATTTGTGGCCTGCTGGAGGTCATTTTGTAGGTCTTTGGCAGTGCTCCTCCTGTTCCTCCTTGCACAAAGATGGAGGTAGCAGTCCTGCTGCTGGGTTGTTGCCCTCCTACGGCCCCCTCCACGTCTCCTGGTGTACTGGCCTGTCTCCTGGTAGCGCCTCCAACCTCCTGACACTACGCTGACAGACACAGCAAACCTTCTTGCCACAGCTCGCATTGATGTGCCATCCTGGATGAGCTGCACTACCCGAGCCACTTGTGTGGTTGTCTGGGTTGTAGAGTCCGTCTCATGCTACCACGAGTGTGAAAGAACAACCAACTTTCAAAAGTGACCAAAATATCTGCCAGAAAGCATTGGTACTGAGATGTGGTCTGTGGTCCCCACTTGCAGAACCACTCCTTTATTGAGTGTGTCTTGATAATTGCCAATAATTTCCATCTGTTGTCTATTCCATTTGCACAACAGCATGTGAAATTGATTGTCAATCAGTGTTGCTTCCTAAGTGGCCAGTTTGTTTTCACAGAATGGAGTTCTATTCTGTTGTTTAAGTGTTCCCTTTATTTTTTTGAGCAGTTTATTTTTAAATAACTTTTTTTTTAAGAAAAAAATAGCAAAAGCAAAAAATGTCACCCAAATTATCAGTGCACTTATTTTATTTTAAATACTTTTATATTAAACAAATATTATTTGGACTGAGACATAACTATAGTGGTTTAAGCAATTTTACCAGGTTACTAGTACTTAAAGGAGCCACAACAGATGTCTCTCTCATATAAAGACACACTGATATTATAAAAGGTAGTGTAGGAGAGGAGCCCTGATCCAGAGTTAGCACCGAGGCACCGAAACTACTCCAATGGTTGAATTTCTGGCAATTGATATGTATGTGATGCTTGACAGAGGCACAAGAGGGAGCATCACTCCAATTTGTAGCTCTACAATTAAAATTACACCCAATTATTTTTTGAGCTTAAAAGGAACTTGACTGCTGAATAAAATGCTATTTATCTGCAGCCATATTGGTTATATGCAGGTAGTGTTTTTAACATGCTTGACTATTTAACTGAGAAAGTACAGCAACTGCAATTTAACAGCCACACATTTTAAAATACTATTTACCTGCAGATTATTACTATGGCTCTAGGCAAATAGCATTTTTTTAGATAACATATAAATTAATTCTCTACTGCAAACCTGGGCATAGTGCAGCAAGCGACCCACATCCGATCCTTTGGCTGTTCCAATCCGGCTCTAGGACTGAGGCAGTCAAAGGGCTGAAACAGTGACCCACAAGACGCGCCCTGCCTGCCATCCATCCGCCGCCACCCAATGTCACTGCTGACATCGGGATGCAGACAGCGATTAATACATTTGTGGAAGATGGGTCGCTGGCCCCTTTTTCCATCAATCAGTGTGTAAGATAGCAGACATGATGACGTCATTTCATCACTGCAGAGAGTCATTGCACCGGAGACAGGAGCAGAGCGCCGGCGGAACGGTGAGCAAGGTGAGTATGTGGTGGTTTTTTTTATGTGTATGGGATGTTTTATGTTTATAGGATGCTATGTGGCACACTGTATACAGGAAGCTTTGTGGGGCTCATAGTGTACATGGAAAGCTATGTGGGAGCTTAGACTATACATTGGAGGCTATATGTATGGGAAGTTTGTAAGTATATGTAAGGCTATATGGGGCTGATACTATATATGAGAGGCTATGCTGGGCTCACACTGTATACGTTATATGGAGGCTACGTGGGGCTCACACTGTATATAGGAGGCAATGTGGGGCTCACAATGTATATAGAAGGCTATGTGAGGCTCACATTGTATAAAGGCCATTTGCGGCTCATACTGTATATAGGAGGCCATGTTTGGCTCATGATGTATATGGGAGGCTATGTGGTGGTTCAAGCTGTATATGGGAGGCTATGTGGTGGCTCAAGCTGTATATGGAAGGCTATGTGGGGATCATGCTGTATATTGGGGGCTATGTGGGGGTCCATACTGTATATATAGGAGGCTGTATGGTGGTTCATACACTATATAGGGAGATGTCAGCATACTTAATTCTGTTCATTATTAAGTGATACAATAAATATTAATATAAAATAATTATAATCAACATCTTAATATTAATATTGAGCAGAATTAATTTCAGCCTATTGGTTTGGCCCTCTGTAGAGAAACAAGGTCAGTGGGTGCTCTTGTCCACTGGCCCGGCTGCCTTTAGCAAGACTGCATGGACCAGAGCTCATACCACTGAACGCCCGCTCTATCTCCCAGTGGGCAATACACTACACAGACAACACAGGGTTAGGGTAAAACAGTGTAGCATTAGTTTATTGAACCACAACACCCAATAGCAAACAGAACAATCCCAGCAATTATCCCAAAGATGGTGCACATTACAGGATTTCACCCTTCCGCTGACTCTGCGAGATAATGGTAGATGATACGTCAGAGCTCCCAGGGTCGCTATTCCGCCTGTGATACACACACAGAGAAGAGATATCGACAAGCATAGTGAAATGACGGAGACCAGTCCATAGAGTCCGTACAAGGTCCAAAGCCAGTTGACACGATGTCAGAGCTCCCAGGGTCGCTATTCCACCTGTGATTCAAACAGAGAAGAGATATTGACATGCGTAGGGAGATGACAGAGAACAGTCCATAGAGTCCGTACAAGGTCCAAAGCCAGTTGACACGAGATTCATCACCTGTTTTATCCGACCATCTCCATGGAACCAGGCAACCAGCGGGTCCCAAAACCTGGCTTTCTCCAAACATATCCATCATTCAGAGATGGTCACTGGATCAGACCTGTGTCCATCCAACCGAAGCCGAAAACCCTAGGTTGTTTCCTATAGAATCATAGATCCGTGTCCCTTGTGATGGTGCCATGACGAATTGGCTGCAGTCCTGTCTCTCGTCCATTTGGTGTTTTGCAGAATGTCTGGCTGGTAGCTCTGTGCTGAGATGAGATCAGCTCTCCCTGTCTCTTGAGTCTTTTTATACCCGAGACATGTAAGCTATTTTTAGAATTATCAAGTGTCCTTCAGTACACTCTCACAGCCTTTCCCTATTATTTATTATTATTATTAATATTTATTTCTATAGCACCATTGATTCCATGGTGCTGTACATGAGAAGGGGTTACATACAAATTACAGGTATCACTTACAGTAAACAAACTAACAATGACAGACTGATACAGAGGGGAGAGGACCCTACCCTTTCGGGCTTACATTCTACAGGATTGTGAGGCAGGAGACAGTAGGTCGGGGGGTTGCAGCAGTTCCGGTGTTGGTTGAGGCAATAACTCCGGTAGTGGTGAGGAGGCAGCAGGGTCATTGCAGGCTGTAGGCTTTCCTGAAGAGATGGGTTTTCAGGTTCCGTCTGAAGGATCTGAATGAGTTTGATAGTCGGATGTGTTGGGGCAAAGAATTCCAGAGGATGGGGGATATTCGGGAGAAGTCTTGGAGGCGGTTGGGTGAGGAGCGAATAAGTGTGGAGGAGAGAAGGATGTCTTGGGAGGATCGGAGATTACGTGAGGGAAGATATCGCGAGATTAGTTCAGAGATATATGGAGGAGACAGATTATAGATGGCCTTGTAGGTCAGTATTAGTAATTTGAACTGGATACGCTGAGGGAATGGGAGCCAGTGAAGAGATTTGCAGAGGGGAGAAGCGGAGGAGTAGCGAGGAGAGAGGTGAATTAGTCGTGCAGCAGAGTTAAGGATGGACTGGAGAGGTGCGAGGGTGTTAGCAGGGAGGCCAGAGAAGAGGGTGTTGCAGTAGTCGAGGCGGGAGATGATGAGGGCGTGCACAATCATTTTAGTAGATTGAGGGTTGAGGAAAGGACGGATTCTTGAAATATTTTTGAGCTGAAGGCGACAGGAGGTAGAAAGAGCTTGGATGTGCGGTTTGAAGGACAGGGCAGAGTCAAGGGTTACTCCGAGGCAGCGGACTTCTGGTACGGGGGAAAGCGTGATGTCGTTAATTGTGGTAGATAGGTCAGGTAAGGAAGATCTGTGGGATGGGGGAAAGATTATGAGTTCAGATTTGTCCACATTGAGTTTGAGGAAGCGGGAGGAGAAGAAGGAGGATATGGCTGATAGACACTCCGGGATTCTGGATAGCAGAGAAGTGATGTCTGGGCCAGAGAGGTAGATCTGAGTGTCATCAGCGTAAAGGTGGTACTGGAATCCGTGGGACTTTATGAGTTGCCCCAGGCCAA
>JARQOD010000001.1:161876946-161998272 GCA_033576555.1 Oophaga sylvatica | reverse complement strand
AAATATTTTGTTCTGTAAAAAGTTGAAGGATGCCAAAAAAATCACACAAAAATCAAAATGGAAATCAAATTTTTTAAACCAATGGGGGCCTGGTTTTGGAGTCACCCTAAAATTAAAGTGGAATGAAATTCCTTCCCCCTTCACCCCCAAGGTGGTTTGCACTTCATGCCGGGGCCAAATTTTTTTCAATTCTGACCACTGTCTTTTTATGGGGTTTATAACTCGGGAACGTTTAAAACGATCTTCGCGATTCTGAGATTTTTTTTTCCCTCGTGACAAATTACTTCCTAGGGGAAAAATTTCTTCATAAAACTGCTTTATTTTTTTGAAAAAAAAAAACGCAAATAGGGCAAAATTTTTAAAAAATTTAAATTTTTCAAATTTTTAATTTTTTTTTTTTCCTTAAAACAGAGAAAATGTCACACAAAATATTAAAAATAATTTTTTTCCACAGTCTACTTTACATCACTAAATTTTGGAACCCAAAAAATTTTTTTTGTTAGGAATTATAAGGTTAAAAGTGACCAGTTTTTTCTTTTTTAAAAACAAAAAAATTTTTACAAAGCCATTTTTTTGGGACCACCTCAATTTGAATCCTTGACGGCATAAGCAAAAATACCCAAAAGGACACTTTTTTTTTAAAAAACGCACCCAAAAGGTCCAAAAAACCAATTCAAGAAGTTTATTAACCCTTCAGGTGCTTCACAGAGTAAGCAACGGGGGAAAAAAATTAATTTTAAAACTTTTTACCACAAAAAGACTTTTACAAACTTTTTTTTTATTTAAAAAGGTAAAAAAAAAAAAAGCAGAAAATTTTGTTGTGAAATTTCTCCGATACGCCAAACCCTAATGGGGGGAAAACCACTTTTGGGGGCACGGGGCTCGTAAGGAAGGAGCGCCTTTCCTTTTTTTCAAAAAAAAATTGGCTGGAATTGATTTTGGACGCCATGTTTTTTTTGGGGGAGACCCCTGATCACCTAACAGGGAAACCCCCCACAAGTGACACCATTTTGGAAACAACCCCCTAAGGAACTTTTTCTAATCGTTTGAGCATTTAAACCCCCCCAAGGTTTCACAAAAGTTTATAACCCCGGGGTTGAAAAAAAAAAAATTTCCCCAAAAAAAAATTTTTTTTTAGTCCCAAATTTTTGATTTTTCCAAGGAAAAAATTGGACCCCAAAAGTTTTTTCAATTTGTCCGAGTACGCTGATACCCCAATGTGGGGGGGGGAATTTTTGGGCGCACGCGGGGTTTTGGAAAGGAAGCTAATTTTTTTGGAATGCAAACATTGATGGGGCAGTTCCGTTTGTAGGCCCCCCAAAAGGGCCAAAGGGAAACCCCCCAAAGGGACCCCTTTTGGAAGCTAGCCCCCCAAAAGGAAATTTTATCTAATCTTTTGAGCACTTTGAACCCCCAAGTGCTTCACACAATTTATAACCCCGGCAGAAAATAAAAAACCCCTATTTTTCCCAAAAAATTTATCTTTACCCCCATTTTTTTTTTTCCTATGGGAAAAAGGGAAATTGGACCTAAAAAATTTTTGTCCAATTGTCCTGATACGCTGAACCCCAGTGGGGGGGGGGAAACCCCTGTTTGGGCGCAGGCAAGCCGAAGGAAGGGGCACCTTTTGACTTTCCAACCAAAATTGGGTGGAATTGAATTGGACGCCATGTTTCTTTTTGGGGCCCCCTTTTGCCAAAAAATGAAAACCCCCACAAGTGACCCATTTGGAAACTAGATCCCCAAGGGAAAATTTTTCTAGATTTTTGACAATTTAAAAACCCCCCCAAATCTTTACAAAATTTTTTAAAAAAAGCCGTAAATTAAAAAATCAATTTTTTCCACAAAATTTTTATCTTTTTACCCCAATTTTTTTTTCCCAAGGTAACAAGACTCCCCAAAATTTTGTGCAAAATTTTCCATAGCATACCCCATTGGGGGGAAAAAACCCGTTTGGTGCATGGCAGAGTTTTTAAAAAGGAAGGAGCGCCGTTTGACTTTTTAACCAGAAAATTTGGTGGATGCATGTCGTTTTGAGAGCTCCTGATCTGCCCCAAAAAGTGAAACCCCCCACAAATACACCATTTTGGAAACTAACCCCCAAGGAACTTATCTAGATGTGGTGAGCACTTTAACCCCAAAAAATCTTCACAAATTTTATAAAACAGCCAAAAAAAAATTTTTTTTTTTTTTTTTACAAAAAAGTTTTTTTTTTTTCCCCCCCAAAAATTTTATTTTCACAGGGGAACGGGGAAAATTGGAAAACCCCCAAAAATTTGACCAATTTGTCCATTTCCATACCCAATAGGGGAGAAAAAATATGTATGGGCGCACTGGGGCTGGAAGGGGGAAAAATGACTTTTTGGATGCGACTTTGAGAAGGGGGCGGGGGGGGCTGTCCTTTGGGAACCCCCCATCGCCAAAAAAGTGAAACCCCCCACAAGGACCCCATTTTGGAAAATAGACCCACAAGGAACTTTTTTTTAAAGGTTACCTTTGCCCCGAAGTGCTTCGCAGAAGTTTAAACGACAGTTTTTAAAAAAAAATTTTTTTTTTTTTTTACAAAAATTTTTTTTCCCCCCAAATTTTTTTTCACGGGGGACGGGGAAAATTGGGGCCCCAAACGTTTTGCCAATTTTCCCCAAAAACCTATCCCCCCATTTGTGAAAAAATGACTGTAAGGGTGCACGTCGGGCTGGAAGGAAGTAGGACTTTTTTATTGCAACTTTAAGAATGGCTGGGGGGGCATGTCGCATTTTGGGGAGCCCCGATCGCCAAAACAGGGAAACCCCCCCAAGGACCCAAAAATTTTTTGGGAAAATAACCCCCCCAAGGAAAAATTACTACAGGTGGGGCGCTATGAAAACCCCAAGGGGTTTACAAAGTTTTATAACATACACCTAAAAACAAAAAAAAAAAAAATTTTTTTTTACAAAAATGATTTTGTCGCCCCCATTTTTTTTTTTTTCCCAAGGGAAAAAAAAAATAGGACAAATTGCACAAAACTCTTTTGGCCAGATACGTGAACCCCTATGCGGATAAACTACGTTTGGGCGCATGGGGGGCTCAGAAGGAAGGAGCACCGTTGAATTTTTCAACCAGAATTCTGGAATTGAGATAAACGTCATGTCACTTTGGAGCCCCCCGATTCCTAAACAGCAAAACCCCCCCCAATTCTAACCCAACCCAACCCCCCAACACACCCCTAACCCTGGTCCCAACCCCCCAAAAACCTAACCAACACCCCCCCAAACCCCAAAATCCCAACCCAAACCCCAAACGTTAGCGCCAACCAACCCCCAAATTTTTTACCCAAAAACCCTAAC
This sequence comes from Oophaga sylvatica, assembly GCA_033576555.1. Taxonomy (NCBI): domain Eukaryota; kingdom Metazoa; phylum Chordata; class Amphibia; order Anura; family Dendrobatidae; genus Oophaga; species Oophaga sylvatica. The sequence goes on along the minus strand of JARQOD010000001.1, from coordinate 161,994,946 downwards.
CCTCCCCAAGGGGAAAAAGGAAATAAATACATTTTTTAATTTTAATTTTTTCCCTAACTAAGGGGTGAAAAAGGGGGGTTTGATTTACTATTATACGGTTTTTATGATTGCAGCTGTCACGCAAAAATTTTCTTTTTATTGCAAAAAGTAGTTTTTTGCATCACCACATTTGAAGCTAAAATTTTGCATATTTTGGCCCACAGAGTCTTTGAGGTCTTATTTTTTGCGGAACGAGTGACTTTTTTAGGGTACCATTTATGAGCACGTACTTTTTGACCCTTTTTTTATTTCGATTTTTGGGAGGTTAGAATGAACAAAAATCACAATTCAGAATTTCTTTTGGGGAGGCGTTTATTACCTTTCCGTGTGTGGTAAAATTGATAAAGCGTTTTATTCTTCGGTCGTATGATTACGGCGATACCCATTTTATCATTTTTTTATGTTTTGGCCTTTATAGAAAAAAAAAACAATTTTATATAAAAAATTATTATTTTTGCATCGCTTTATTCTGGAGCTAAAATTTTTATTTTTTCGCTGATGATGCGTATGACACTCCTTTTTTGCGGGAACAAATGACGTTTTCCGCACCATGTTTATTTATATCGGTCTTTTTGATTGCGGTTTTTCCACTTTTGTTCGGGGAAAGATGATAAACATTGATTTTTTGCTTTTTTTTTTTTTAAGGGGTTCACTAAAGGGGTTAACTATGGGACTTTTATGGGGGGGGGTCTTACGGACCAGCGATACCAAACGTGAAACTTTTTTGTTTGTCTTTTTTAATTTACAGGAAGAAATGAATTTATTGGGGAATATTTTTTTTTTTTTTATGATTTTTTTTACACTTTTTATTTAATTTTTTTTACTCTTTTCTTTGCCCCAGGTGGGACATCACTATTTACAATCGCTGCTGTACAGTGTGCACAGCACCTGCACACCAGCGATCGCCGGGCACACTCGGGCTTCTCAGTGCCTCTCTCAGCAGGCACGGGGAAGCGGCCCCCCTACGGGAAACCCCCGGGCGCCATCTTGGGACCGGGACCTAAGGGAGGGACGGACCCTCGGAACAGGCGCACATCGCGCTGTTCGGGAGGGTCTCAGGGGGGTCGCAGGGACCCCCTCCCGCGTGATCCTTCCCTGTTCCCCCTACACCGTGATCATTTTTAAAATCGCGGTGGCCAGGGGTTAATGTGCCGGGGAGCGGTCCGTGACCGCTCCTGACACATGATGCTGGGTGTCACTGTGATAAACACTGACCCCGGCCGCGATCACTGCGCTCCCCCCCGGGAACGCACTAACCGCCAATAGTACTATTCCCGTCCAGGGAATTAGGTCCAGGGTCACATGGAGGGAATAGTGTGGATGGAATAAAGGGGTTAAAACAAGTCAAAATGATGCTCAGTATGTGTGGGGCCCCTCCACGTGCCGTATGACCTCCCTACAATGCCTGGGCATGCCCCTGATGAGGCTGCGGAGGTGTCCTAGGGATCTCCCCCAATCTGGACTAAAGCATCCACCAACTCCTGGACATTCCCCTGGGCAACGGACTTGGTGGATGGAGCGAGACTGAGTCCCAATTTGCTCAATTGGATTCAGGTCTGGGAACAGGCGGGCCCCTCCATAGCTTCATGCTCATCTTTCAGGAACTGCTGACACACCCCAGCCACATAGGGCTGGCATTGTCCTGCATCAGGAGGGAAACCCCGGGTCAACCGCACCACATAGGTCCCCACAAGGGTCTGAGGACTCATCTTTGGTACCTATTGGCAGTCAGCTACCTCTGGGCGAGACATGGAGGCTTTTCAGCCCTCCAAAAAATCCACCCCACACCTTACAGACCCACTGCCAAACTGGTCATGCTAGGATGAGCAGCAGCAGATCACTCTCCAGGGCATCCCAAACCTGTCACTCGTCCCAAAGTGCTCAGTGGAACCTGCTTTCATCTTTAAAAGCACAAGGTTCCAGTAGCGAATTTGCCAATCCTGGTTTTTGGGCAAAATCCAAGCATCCTGCACGGTGTTGTGCTGTGACACAACCCCCATCTGTGGACGCGGGGACCAGACAACCTCATGGAGTCGGTTTCAACCTTTTTGCAGACACATGCACATTTGGGGGGCCTGCTGGAGGTCATTTTGTAGGCTTTGGCTGCTCCTCCGTTCCTCCTTGCACAAAGATGGAGGAGCAGTCCTCGCTGGTTTGTTGCCCTCCCTACGGCCCCCTCCACGTCTCCTGTGTACGCCTGTCTCCTGTAGCGCCTCCAACCTCCTGACAAAAACGCTGACAGAACAGCAAAACCTTCTTGCCACAGCCCGCTTGATGTGCCATCCGATGAGCGCACTACCCAGCCACTTGTGTGGGTTTTCGGGTTTAGGTCCGCTCAATGCTACCCGAGTGTGAAAGAACAACCAACTTTAAAAGTGACCAAAATATCTGCCAAAACATTGGTACTTGAGATGTGGTCTGGGTCCCCACTTGAGAACCCTCCTTTATTGAGTGTGTCTTGATAATTGCCAATAATTTCCATCTGTTTTTCTATTTCCCTTTGCACAACAGCATGTGAAATTGATTGTCAAACATGTTGCTTCCTAATGGCCATTTGTTTTACAGAAGGAGTTCTATTCTGTTGTTTAAGTGTTCCCTTTATTTTTTTGAGCATTTTTTTTAAATAACTTTTTTTAAGAAAAAAATACAAAAGCAAAAAAATGTCACCCAAATTATCATCACTTATTTTATTTTAAATACTTTTATATTAAACAAATATTATTTGGACTGAACATAACTAAAAGTGGTTTAAGCAATTTTACCAGGTTACTAACTTAAAGGAGCCACAACAGATTCTCTCTCATAAAAAGCACACTGATATTATAAAAGGTATTAGGAAGGAGCCCGACCAGAGTTAGCACCGAGGCACCGAAACTATCCAAATGGTTGAATTTCTGGCAATTAAGTATGGAAAGCTTGACAGAGGCACAAGAGGGAGCACACTCAATTTGTACTCACAATTAAAATTACACCCAATTATTTTTGACTTAAAAGGAACTTGACGCTGAATAAAATCTATTTATCTGCAGCCATAGGTTATAGCAGAAATGTTTTTAACATCTTGACTATTTAAACTGAGAAAGTACAGCAACTGCAATTTAACACCCACATTTAAAATACTATTTACCTGCAGATTATTACATGGCTCTAGGCAAATAGCATTTTTTTAGAAACATAAAATTTAATTCTCTACGGGCAAACCTGGCATATGCAGCAAGCGACCCAAAACCGATCCTTTGCTTTTCCAATCCGGCTCTAGGACTGAGGCATCAAAGGGCTGAAACAACCCACAAACCGCCCTGCCTCCATCCATCCGCCGCCACCCAATTCACTGCTGCATGGGGATGCAGACAGCGTTAAAAATACATTGTGGAAGATGGGTCGCTGGCCCCTTTTTTTCCTAAAATCAGTGTGTAAAAATAGCAACTATGACGTCATTTCATCACTGCAGAAGCATTGCACCGGAGACAGGAGCAGACGCCGGCGGAACGGTGAAAAGGGTGAGTATGGGGGTTTTTTTTAGTGTAGGGGATGTTTTAATTTTATAGAATGCTATGTGGCACACTGTATACAGAAGCTTTGTGGGGCTCATAGTGTACATGGAAAGCTATGTGGGAGCTTAGACTATACATTGAGGCTATATGTATGGGAAGTTTGTAAGTATATGTAAGGCTATATGGGGCTGATACTATATATGAGAGGCTATGCGGCTCACACTGTATACGTTATATGGAGGCTACGTGGGGCTCACACTGTATATAGGAGGCAAATGTGGGGCTCACAATGTATATAGAAGGCTATGTGAGGCTCACATTGTATAAAGGCCATTTGCGGCTCATACTGATATAGGGCCATGTTTGGCTCATGATGTATATGGGAGGCTATGGTGGTGGTTCAAGCTGTATATGGGAGGCTATGTGGTGGCTCAAGCTGTATATGGAAGCTATGTGGGGATCATGCTGTATATTGGGGGTCTATGTGGGGGTCCTACTGTATATATAGGAGGCTGTATGGTGGTTCATACACTATATAGGGAGATGTCAGCATACTTAAATTCTGTTCATTATTAAGTGATACAATAAATATAATATAAAATAATTATAATCAACATCTTAATAATTAATATTGAGCAGAATTAAATTTCAGCCTATTGGTTTGGCCCTCTGTAGAGAAACAAGGTCAGTGGGTGCTCTTGTCCACTGCCCGGCTGCCTTTAGCAAGACTGCATGGACCAGAGCTCATACCACTGAACGCCCGCTCTATCTCCCAGTGGGCAATACACTACACAGACAACACAGGGTTAGGGTAAAACAGTGTAGCATTAGTTTATTGAACCACAACACCCAATAGCAAACGAACAATCCCAGCAATTATCCCAAAGATGGTGCACATTACAGGATTTCACCCCTTCCGCTGACTCTGCGAGATAATGGTAGATGATACGTCAGAGCTCCCAGGTCGCTTCCGCCTGTGATACACACACAGAGAAGAGATATCGACAAGCAAGTGAAATGACGAGACCATTCCATAATCCGTACAAGTCCAAAGCCAGTTGACACGATGTCAGAGCTCCCAGGGTCGCTATTCCCACCTGTGATTCAAACGAGAAGAGATATTGACATGCGTAGGAGATGACAGAGAACATCCATAGAGTCGTACAAGGTCCAAAGCCAGTTGAACACGAGATTCATCACCTGTTTTATCCGACCATCTCCATGGAACCAGCAACCAGCGGGTCCCAAAACCTGGCTTTCTCCAAAATATCCATCATTCAGAGATGGTCACTGGATCAACCTGTGTCATCCAACCGAAGCCGGAAACCCCCTAGGTTGTTTCCTATAAATCATAGATCCGTGTCCCTTGTGATGGTGCCATGACGAATTGGCTGCAGTCCTGTCTCTCGTCCATTTGGTGTTTTGCAGAATGTCTGGCCTGGTAAGCTCTGTGCTGAGATGAGATCAGCTCTCCCTGTCTCTTGATCTTTTTATACCCGAGACATGTAAGCTATTTTTAGAATTATCAAGTTGTCCTTCAGTACACTCTCACAGCCTTTCCCTATTATTATTATTATTATTATTAATATTTATTTCTATAGCACCATTGATTCCATGGTGCTGTACATGAGAAGGGGTTACATACAAATTACAGTATCACTTACAGTAAACAAACTAACAATGACAGACTGATACAGAGGGGAGAGGACCCTACCCTTTCGGGCTAACATTCTACAGGATTGTGAGGGCAGGAGACAGTAGGTCGGGGGGTTGCAGCAGTTCCGGTGTTGGTTGAGGCAATAACTCCGGTAGTGGTGAGGAGGCAGCAGGGTCATTGCAGGCTGTAGGCTTTCCTGAAGAGATGGGTTTTCAGGTTCCGTCTGAAGGATCTGAATGAGTTTGATAGTCGGAATGTGTTGGGGCAAAGAATTCCAAGGATGGGGGATATCGGAGAAGTCTTGGAGGCGGTTGGGTGAGGACGAATAAGTGGGAGGAGAGAAGGATGTCTTGGGAGGATCGGAGATTACGTGAGGAAGATATCGCGAGATTAGTTCAAGATATATGGAGGAGACAGATTATAGAATGGCCTTGTAGGTCAGTATTATAATTTGAACTGGATACGCTGAGGGAATGGGAGCCAGTGAAGAGATTTGCAGAGGGGAGAAGCGGAGGAGTAGCGAGGAGAGAGGTGAATTAGTCGTGCAGCAGAGTTAAGGATGACTGGAGAGGTGCGAGGGTGTTAGCAGGGAGGCCAGAGAAGAGGGTGTTGCAGTAGTCGAGCGGGAGATGATGAGGCGTGCACAATCATTTTAGTAATTGAGGGTTGAGGAAAGGACGGATTCTTGAAATATTTTGAGCTGAAGGCGACAGGAGGTAGAAAGAGCTTGGATGTGCGTTTTGAAGGACAGGGCAAGTCAAGGGTTACTCCGAGGCAGCGGACTTCTGGTACGGGGGAAAGCGTAGAATGTCGTTAATTGTGGTAGATAGGTCAGGTAAGGAAGATCTGTGGGATGGGGAAAGATTATTGAGTTCAGATTTGTCCACATTGAGTTTGAGGAAGCGGGAGGAAAGAAGGAGGATATGGGCTGATAGACACTCCGGGATTCTGGATAGCAGAGAAGTGATGTCTGGGCCAGAGAGGGTAGATCTGAGTGCATCAGCGTAAAGGTGGTACTGGAATCCGTGGGACTTTATGAGTTGCCCCAGCCAAGTGTATAGATTGAGAAGAGTAGGGTCCTAGAACAGAGCCTTGGGGAACTCCCAACAGAGAGAGGTGGGACGAGGAGGTAGTGTGGGAGTGGGAGACGCTGAAGTGCGGTTGGAAAGGTATGAGGAGATCCAAGATAGGGCGAGGTCTTTGACGCCAAAGGAAGGAAAGAATCTGTAGTAGAAGGCAGTGGTCAACTGTGTCAAAAGCAGAGGACAGGTCAAGAAGCAGGAGTATAGAGTATTGTCCGTTTGCTTTGGCTTAAGTAGGTCATTAGTAATTTTGGTCAGGGCTGTCTCAGTGGAGTTATGGGGCGGAAACCAGATTGTAGAGTGTCAAAGAGCAAGTTAGAAGAGAAGTGTAGGAAAGCTCAGCGTGGACATGCAGCTCCAGGAGTTTGGAAGCGAATGGGAGCAGCGATATTGGGCGATAGCTGGACATAGCGGTTGGGTCGAGGTTGGCTTTTTAAGGATAGGCGTGATTGTGGCATGCTTAAAAAGCAGAAGGGAAGGTACCGGAAGTTAGTGATAGGTTGAAGAGGTGGGTTAGGGATGGAATAATAGTGGTGGTGAGGTTGGGGAGGAGGTGGGTTGGGATGGGGTCAAGTGCACAGGTTGTGAGGTGCGATTTGGAGAGAAGACAATTAAGCTCCCTTCAGTTATATTGGAGAGGGAGGTTATGGGGTTAGGGCATTGGTCTGGTAAACAAAGTGGTTGGGTGGTTGAACAATGAAGACTTGCCTTGTTTGGTCGATCTTATTTTTGAAGTGTGTGGCAAAGTCCTCAGCAGAGATGAGGAGGTAGGAGGGGGCAAGTGGTGGGCGGAGGGGAGTTAAAAGTTTTGAATAACTTTTGGGGTTGTAGGATAGGGAAGATACGGGTTGTGAAGTAGGCCTGTTTAGCAAGGTGAGGGCAGATTTGAAAAAGAAGTGTTGCTTGTTTAATGCAGTGAAGTCGTCTTGCGAATTTGTTTTTTCCAGCGCCGCTCTGTAATCCTGGACACTTGCCGAGCTTTTTATGGGTTTATTGGTGCCAGGGTTGTCTGTTGGTACGTCGCACTCTGCCATGAACGAGAGGGGCGACCGTGCAATAGCAATGTGAGTTGGCATTGATAGAAAGCAGTGGCACTGTCTGTATCGTGGGAGTGAGGATATTGATGCCAGTGAAAAATAGAGTCAGAGAGTGTGTGGATGTCTAGTGTCAGGTGTCTGCGGGGGTGCACGGTTGCTGGACATGGTGACAGAGAGGAGGACAGGGATGAGAAAGTGGAGTAGATGGTGGTCGGATAGAGGGAGAGGGGAGGTGGTGAAGTTAGATAGAGACAAGGCGGGTGAAACCAAGTCTAATGTATGACCATCCGTGGGGGCTGAGGAGGACCACTGAGTAAGCCAAAGGATGAAGTAAGGGACAGAAGTTTGGAGGGCGCTGCCTGAAGGGTATCATGGGGATGTTGAAGTCACCCATGATGATGGTGGGGATGTCAGTGGAGAGAAAGTGAAGAAGCCAGGAAGTGAATTGGTCGATGAAGGCAAGTGGGGGCCTGGAGGTCGGATAATGACGGCCCACTTGGAGGTTGGAGGAAGTAGATGCGGACAGAGTGGACTTCAAAGGAAGGGAGGAATAGGGGGAAGAGGTGGGATTGTGTTAAAGTTGCAGTAGAGGAAAGGAGAAACACCCACTCCTCCACCATGTCTGTTTCCAGGGCGGGAGTGTGGGTGAATTGGGCCACCGTAACACAGCGCCGCAGGGAGGCGGTGTCAGAGGGTGTCAGCCATGTTCTGTGAGGGCGAGGAAAGCAAGATTGCGAGAGAGAAAGAGGTCATGAATCACATGAAGCTTATTGCAGATGAGCGGGCATTCCAGATTGCTCCAGAGAGAGGGAGCAGGGGGGTGGGTGTCAATGGCACAGGTTTTACGTTGGAAAAGATTGCGGTAGTTCCTATTAGATAGGGATGGTAGGAAGGAGTACAATGGTGGGTATGAACTGTGGAGGTCCAGGATTGGGAGATATGTCACCAGCAGTGAGGAGGAGCAGAGAAAGGGAGAGCAGGGGGAGAAGGAGAAGGGAAGCTTTTTGTGTTTTATTAGGACAGATTTGAGGTTGAGGAGCAGTCAGCAGAGGAGGATAGGTGGGGAGGAAGGAGGTAAGGGGAGATGAATTATTGATTAGAGGTGCTGGGGTTTTGGGATAGCGAAGGAGAGAGAGGATTAAAGGAGCAAACACTGTGAAGCATATGTAAACATGTGAAAGAGTAAGATGGGTAATTAGAAAAGCCAGGTACAAGAAATTAGAATTGCTTACTCAGCAGACATACCCAAAAATAGTGTGGGGTCCTGACTCCTGCCGTGACTAACTGCCGTTGAAATAACAGCAGCTTCTCTGTACTTTGCTGCAGGTACTTCTGCTGCAGTTGCGTGCCTGACCCCACACGCGTGCCCCCCTAGACTGCTACTGAATATATAGGACTGATAGAGGATCAGGTGGGAGAGTTATGGTAGCTGCTTTGGGATAAATAGCAGCTGCCCAGCACACCAGGGAGGATAGACAATCAAAGGCACAGGCCTGGCTGCATCCATATGCTGGTAACACCTTGCACCTGATAGCATCTCTACTGGCCCAGCATGGCTATACAGCAGTAAGTATTGAATACAATGCAACAAATTAATTTAGCAAACATTCAGCAGCCACTGTTATATACCATTTAAAGGAAAAGTTGAACAGTAGTAAGTCAGATCCCAGCAAGCAGAGGTTGTAGAGATTGTACCATTTAAAGGAAAAGTTGAATAGTAGTCAGATTCCCAGCAAGCAGAGGTTGTAGAGATTGTACCATTTAAAGGAAAAGTTGAATAGTAGTCAGATTCCAGCAAGCAGAGGTTGTAGAGATTGTACCATTTAAAGGAAAAGTTGAATAGTAGTCAGATTCCAGCAAGCAGAGGTTGTAGAGATTGTACCATTTAAAGGAAAAGTTGAATAGTAGTCAGATCCCAGCAAGCAGAGGTTGTAGAGATTGTACCATTTAAAGGAAAAGTTGAATAGTAGTCAGATTCCAGCAAGCAGAGGTTGTAGAGATTGTACCATTTAAAGAAAAGTTGAATAGTAGTCAGATTCCAGCAAGCAGAGTTGTAGAGATTGTACCATTTAAAGGAAAAGTTGAATAGTATCAGATTCCAGCAAGCAGAGGTTGTAGAGATTGTACCCATTTAAAGGAAAAGTTGAATAGTAGTCAGATTCCAGCAAGCAGAGGTTGTAGAGATTGTACCATTTAAAGGAAAAGTTGAATAGTAGTCAGATTCCAGCAAGCAGAGGTTGTAGAGATTGTACCATTTAAAAGGAAAAGTTGAACAGTAGTAAGTCAGATCCCAGCAAGCAGAGGTTGTAGAGATTGTACCATTTAAAGGAAAAGTTGAATAGTAGTCAGATTCCAGCAAGCAGAGGTTGTAGAGATTGTACCATTTAAAGGAAAAGTTGAATAGTAGTCAGATTCCAGCAAGCAGAGGTTGTAGAGATTGTACCATTTAAAGGAAAAGTTGAATATAGTCAGATTCCAGCAAGCAGAGGTTGTAGAGATTGTACCATATTAAAGGAAAAGTTGAATAGTAGTCAGATCCCAGCAAGCAGAGGTTGTAGAGATTGTACCATTTAAAGGAAAAGTTTGAATAGTAGTCAATTCCAGCAAGCAGAGGTTGTAGAGATTGTACCATTTAAAGGAAAAGTTGAATAGTAGTCAGATTCCAGCAAGCAGAGGTTGTAGAGATTGTACCATTTAAAGGAAAAGTTAACAGTAGTAAGTCAGATCCCAGCAAGCAGAGGTTGTAGAGATTGTACCATTTAAAGGAAAAGTTGAATAGTAGTCAATTCCAGCAAGCAGAGGTTGTAGAGATTGTACCATTTAAAGGAAAAGTTGAATAGTAGTCAGATTCCAGCAAGCAGAAGGTTGTAGAGATTGTACCATTTAAAGGAAAAGTTGAATAGTAGTCAGATCCCAGCAAGCAGAGGTTGTAGAGATTGTACCATTTAAAGGAAAAGTTGAATAGTAGTAAGTCAGATCCCAGCAAGCAGAGGTTGTAAGATTGTACCATTCAACGGAAATACCTTCGAAGTCAACAAACTGGTTATAAAATACAATACACAATTAGCATATCAACACACAATAAACAAAGATACACACACTATGTACACGTCAATATTACAGACTTACACAGTATGTTAAATGGTATGCAAGTCTGTCTTCTTGACCCACCAGACATAAACACTTAAATCCACAAGCCAATATACAGATAAAAAGTAAATTCTTGTTTGCAAAAACCATGGTTGTCTGGGAAATTAAGATAAAATCTGGTTTCTTCACACCCCAAACAACAGTCACGGTCTCTCATGTGGCCACTTGGGAAAATTAATTTGCCCACCCTTGCTCTATACTACAAAGATGCGGTCTCCCCTGTCTAAGGGCTCATTCACATGTCAGTTTTTCACATACAAATGCTATCCATGCTTTCACAGATAGCACTTATACATGTAATAGTCTACGGGGGATGTACACATGTCAGATTCTTTCCTCAGACCAAGTGGTCATGCAAAATCATATCTGATATTGATGTAGGGTCAGATCAAAATAAGCTATGCAATCTATGTGTCCGTGAAAAATCTAATAGCACTCAAATACCATCCATGTGCTGACCGTTATTCACTGACATAAAGAAGATGGAGAAACTTTCTTTTCTTATCAGTGAAAAAACTGATGAAACTGACCAAACTATGACAAAAACATTGAAGATCACTGATGAACCTCAGTTCGTTTTTCTTTTTTGTAAAAATACATGACGTCTGAATGAGGCCTTACTTAATAAGAGACGCCTGACAGACAGACTGCAGGTATTTAAATGGAACCATGGAAGAACACATAGGACAACCAATATACTATACTTCTTTGATACCAATATTTAAATCATCACTTTTTCCACACAGCACAGTACACTCCTAAATAGTATTAATATAGCTCTCCATGCCAAAATAAACTTCATCAATTGCCTATTCCATGTTAATCTATATCTTTTCTTCTACGTGTGAAGCCTTATGGTACATCCACTGTTGGCTCTCTCTGTAATGTGGGCTCAGTAGCTAAATATATCTTGTTTACTGGCAGATGATGGCTGTGTTATTCAACCATCATCTCCCTGTTTACAGAGCGTCGCATGGGGATGCCCTGTTCTATCCACCTATCGGCGCCTCCACCAAGCACTGATGGCTTGTCATGACAGCTGGGGGTTCACTGAAGATCATTCATTGAAGTCCAGCCTGTGACTTTGTTAAGAGATCATGATTTTTTTCATAGTGACCGCAGGTTCAAGTCCCTAAAAGGACTACAAAATACAGTGGGGAAAAAAAGTATTTAGTTAGCCACCAATTGTGCAAGTTCTTCCACTTAAAAAGATGAAAGAGGCCTGTAATTGACATCATAGATAGACCACAACTATGAGAGTCAAAATGAGAAAACAAATCCAGAAAATCACCTTGTTGGATTTGTCAAGATTTATTTTGCTAATTATGGTGGAAAATATGTATTTGATCTTTAACAAAAGTTCATCTCAATATTATTGCTATATATCCTATGTTGGCAATGACAGAGGTCAAACGTTTTCTGTAAGTCTTCACAAGGTTGGCACACACTGATGTTGGCCCATTCCTCCATGCAGATTTCCTCAAGAGCAGTGATGTTTTGGCCTCTCGCTGGGCAACACAGACTTTCAAATCTCTCCAAAGGTTTTCTATGGAGTTGAGATCTGGAGACTGGCTAGGCCACTCCAGAACCCTCATATGCTTCTTACGAAACCACTCTTCACTGCCTGGCGTGTGCTTTGGATCATTATCATGCTGAAAGGCCCATCCACATTTCATCTTCAATACCCTAGCTAAAGGAAGGAGGTTTGCACTCAAAATCTCACGATATATGGCCCCATTCATTCTTTCATATACACGATCAGTCGTCCTGGTCCCTTTGCAGAGAAACAGCACCAAAGCATGATGTTGCCATCCCCCATGCTTCACAGTAGGTATGGTGTTTTTTGCATGCAACTCAGCATTCTGTCTTCTCCAAACACAACAAGTTTTGTTTCTACCAAACAGTTCTACTTTGGTTTTATCAGACCATATGACATTTTCCCAATACTCTTCTGGATAATCCAAATGCTCTCTAGCAAACTTCAGACGGGCATGGACAAGTACTAGCTTAAGCAGGGGACAGGTCTGGCACTGCAGGATTTGAGTCCCTGGTGGCATGGTGTGTTTCTGATGGTAACCTTTTTTACAGTGGCCCCAGCTCTATGCAGGTCATTCACTAGGTCCCCCTATGTGGTTCTTGGATTGTTGCTCATCGCTCTGTAATCATTTGACCTCATGGGGGGAGATCTTGCGTGGAACCCCAGATCGAGGGAGATTATCAGTGGTCTTGTATGTCTCCCATTTTCTTCATATTGCTTCCACAGTTGATTTCCTCACACCAAGCTGCTTGCCTATTGCAGATTCAGTCTTCCAAGCCTGTTGCATAGCTACAATTTTGTCTGGTGTCCTTCAACAGCGCTTTGGTCTTCAGACTCTTCACTATAGTGGAGTTTGGAGTGTGACTGTTTGAGGTCGTGGACAGGTGTCTTTATACTGATAATAAGTTGAAACAGGTGCCATTACTACAGGTAATGATGGAGGACACAGGAGCCTCTTAACCCCTTAGTGACAGAGCCATTTTGCAGCTTAATGACCGGGCCAATTTTTACAATTCTGACCACTGTCACTTATGAGGTTATAACTCTGGAACGCTTTAACGAATCCCGCTGATTCTGAGATTGTTTTTTCGTGACATATTGTACTTCACGTTAGTGGTAAAATTTCTTTGATATGACTCGTGTTTATTTATGAAAAAAACGGAAATATGGCGAAAATTTTGAAAATTTAGCAATTTTCAAATTTTAAATTTTTATGCCCTTAAATCAGAGAGATATGTCACACAAATTTCTTAATAAATAACATTTCCCACATGTCTACTTTACATCAGCACAATTTTGGGACAAAATTTTCTTTTGTTACGAAGTTATAAGGTTAAAAGTTGACCAGCGATTTCTCATTTTTACAACACCATTTTGTTTTAGGGACCACATCACATTTGAAGTCACTTGAGGGTCTATATGATAGAAAATACCCAAAAGTGACACCATTCTAAAAACTGCACCCCTCAAGGTGCTCAAAACCACATTCAAGAAGTTTATTAACCCTTCAAGTGCTTCACAGGAGCTGAAGCAATGTGGAAGGAAAAAATTGACATTTAACTTTTTTTGCAAAAGCTTTACTTCGGAACCAAGTTTTTTTATTTTCACAAGTGTTAAAAGAAAAAATAAACCACAAAATTTGTTGTGCAATTTCTTCTGAATACGCCGATACCCCATATGTGGGGGTAAACCATTTTTTTGGGCGCATGGCAGAGGTCGCAAGGGAAGGAGCGCCGTTTGACTTTTTCAACGCAGAATTGGCTGAATGCCATGTCGCGTTTAGATAGCCCCTGATGTGCCTAAACAGTGGAAACACCCCACAAGTGACCCCATTTTGGAAACTAGACCCCTTAAGGAACTTATCTAGATGTGTGGTGAGCACTTTGAACCTCCAAGTGCTTCACACAAGTTTATAACGTAGAGCCGTGAAAAAAAAAAAATTTTTTTTCCACAAAAATGATCTTTTCACCCCAATTTTTAATTTCCCAAGGGTAATAAGACCGCAAAAGTTTTTTGTGCAATTTGTCCTGAGTATTCTGATACCCCATATGTGGGGGTAAACCACTTTTTGGGCGCACGCAGAGGTCGCAAGGAAGGAGCGTGTTTGACTTTTTCAACGCAGAATTGGCTGGATGCCATGTCGCGTTTAGAGAGCCCCTGATGTGCCTAAACAGTGGAAACACCCTACAAGTGACCCCATTTTGGAAACAAGACCCTTAAGGAACTTATCTAGATGTGTGGTGAGCACTTTGAACCTCCAAGTGCTTCACACAAGTTTATAACGTAGAGCCGTGAAAAAAAAAAAATTTTTTTCCACAAAAATGATCTTTTCACCCCAATTTTTAATTTCCCAAGGGTAATAAGACCGCAAAAGTTTTTTGTGCAATTTGTCCTGAGTATTCTGATACCCCATATGTGGGGGTAAACCACTTTTTGGGGCACGGCAGAGGTCGCAAGGAAGGAGCGCTGTTTGACTTTTCAACGCAGAATTGGCTGGATGCCATGTCGCGTTTAGAGAGCCCCTGATGTGCCTAAACAGTGGAAACACCCTACAAGTGACCCCATTTTGGAAACAAGACCCTTAAGGAACTTATCTAGATGTGTGGTGAGCACTTTGAACCTCCAAGTGCTTCACACAAGTTTATAACGTAGAGCCGTGAAAAAAAAAAAAATTTTCCACAAAAATGATCTTTTCACCCCAATTTTTAATTTCCCAAGGGTAATAAGACTGCAAAAGTTTTTGTGCAATTTGTCCTGAGTATTCTGATACCCCATATGTGGGGTAAACCTCTTTTTGGGCGCACGGCAAGAGGTCGCAAGGGAAGGAGCGCTGTTTGACTTTTTCAACGCAGAATTGGCTGGATGCCATGTCGCGTTTAGAGAGCCCCTGATGTGCCTAAACAGTGGAAACCCCCAACAAGTGACCCCATTTTGGAAACTAGACACCTTAAGGAACTTATCTAGATGTGTGGTGAGCACTTTGAACCTCCAAGTGATTCACACAAGTTTATAACGTAGAGCCGTGAAAATAAAAAATCATATTTTTTCCACAAAAATGATCTTTTCACCCAATTTTTATTTCCCAAGGGTAACAATACCCAAAAGTTTTTGTGCAATTTGTCCTGAGCATGCCGATACCCCATATGTTGGGGTAAACCACTTTTTGGGCGCACGGCAGAGGTCGCAAGGAAAGGAGCTCCGTTTGACTTTTTCAACGCGGAATTGGCTGGACGCCATGTCGCATTTGTAGAGGCCCTGATGTGTCTAAACAGTGGAAACCCCTCACAAGTGACCCCATTTTGGAAACTAGACCCCCTAAGGAACTTATCTAGATTTTGTGGTGAGCACTTTGAAGCCCAAAGTGCTTCACAGAAGTTTATAACGCCCTGGCGTGAAAATAAAAAATCATATTTTTTCCACAAACCTGATCGTTTAGTCCCCAATTTTTTATTTTCCCAAGGGTAACAGGAGAAATTAGACCACAAAAGTTGTTGTCCAATTTGTTGAGTACGCTGATACCCCCTATATGGGGGGGACCACTGTTTGGGCGCACGGCAGGGCTTGGAATGGAAGCAGCACCGTTTGACTTTTTCAAACCAAAATTGGCTGGAATTGAGATTGGACACCATGTCGCGTTTTGGAGAGCCCCTGATGCGCCTAAACAGTGGAAACCCCCCACAAGTAACACCATTTTGGAAACTAGACCCCTATGGAACTTATCTAGTTCTGCTGTGAGCACTTTGAACCCCAAGTGTTTCACAAAAGTTTATAATGCCTGGGTGTGAAAAAAAAAAAAAAACAATTTTCCCACAAAAATTATTTTTTAGTCCCAAATTTTTGATTTTTCACAAGGAAATTGGACCCTAAAAGTTGTTTGTCCAATTTGTCCTGAGTACGCTGATGTCATGGTGTATCGCCACGAGGATCGTCGCGATTACACACTCTGACTTCTCACAGCTGAGTGCTGTTTCTTTGTGTTTGGTAATGAGGAGTTAATTTTACCTAGCTCTTTGCTAAGACTAGGTCCAGCCTCGCCCGGCTGCTTTTGATTATGTTCTAATTTGCTTCCTTTATATCCCTGCCAGTCTGGTGTTAGATGCCGGTGAAAGCTTCATGTAGTCTAGCAACTGGATCGGTTCTGAGAATATTTAAGCTAAAGAGCTCCTTAGTTGTTTTTACTCTTACAGCTTAAAAGTTTATCTCTGAGACCTTAGGTGTTTCCTACTGTGGTGAGTGTTGTATGTAAGACTTTATTTATTTATTTCTTGTCTTTCTTGTATGTCTTCTGTTCATTAACCGTTACTGTTCATCCCTTTGGTGGTAATCAGGTCCTTCTTAGGACTAAATTACAGTTGGCAGGATTGATAGGGGGGACAGGGTTACGCTGGTGGCCTGGACCTCTGTACCTTTAACAGTACCTCCAGTAGAGGGATTATTAGGACCCCAGTTTAGGGTCAGCATAGACCCCGGTTCACCCCTAGCCAGAGACGTGGTATAACGGATTTCCGTATTGACCCACTGGACATTGTCAGGTAATTCTATGTTATCATATATCTATGGCATGTTAATAAGGATGTTTGCCCTTTTGATATAGATTACTGACATCACATATATATATATCTGCTACACAGCGTGACATTTTTCACCGGCCATACTAAAGATTCTCCCCAGCTGTCATGGATCCAGTAGCCCAGCTGGCCCGGGAGTTTCAGGGGTTATCCATGGAGTTTGCAACATTAAGTCCAAGGTTTTGTCCCCCCGGGCAAACCAGATCTGAACCTAAGGTTGCTCTCCCGGACAGGTCACTGGTGGGCGGGACAAATTTTTTACTTTCCGGGAGGCATGTAAATTGTACTTTCGCTGCGGGCCTCGGTCATCTGGGAGTGAAGAGCAGAGGGTGGGAATTGTTATCTCGCTCTTACAAGGGACCCTCAATCTTGGGCGTTCTCTATTCCTCCAGGCTCCCAGATCTCCAGTCAGTGGATCGATTTTTTACTGCCCTGGGTCTGGTATATGATGATCCGGATCGAGTTTCCCTTGCTGAAACAAAGTTACGAAAAATGCGCAAGGAAATCTCCAGCGAGGAATATTCTTCGAGTTCCGTAGATGGGCAAACAGATACCAGTGGAATGACCCAGCTCTTGGAGCCAGTTTGTCAAGGGTTGTCTGACAAATTAAAAGATGTGTTGGCTCAGTATGATTCCTCCTCCATCACTGGAGGCTGCTATGTCCCTCGCTATTCGCATTGATAGACGAATTCGGGGAAGACGCGAGGTAACTCCGCCTCCCGTGATGACTCCGCCTACTACTAAAGTCCCTTATACTGAGGTTCGCCGGGGTCTGTTCTGAGGAACCCATGCAGTTGGGAGGGACATCTTTTGTAGGAGAAATCGGCGGTGCGCCGCAAGACTAGAAGGTGTTTCTTTTGCGGGAGAGAGGGACATTTTGTTGGGGGGTGGCCATCCCGGCCTCTTTGAGCAAAGGATGTAACCTGGAGTGTGTATTTCGCCCCAAATCCCTTTCAGTTTCTCGTGCCTGCGGAGGTGGTGATTGGTACTAGAACTGAAGGATTTCTGTTTTTCTTGATAGTGGTCCGGGCTAATCTGGTGGACGCTCGGTTTGCCCAGGTGCATGGTATGCAGCTGAGTGTATTGGCCAAACCGGTCCCCTATAGTCCTATTGATTCTAGACCTCTCGGTCAAGGTAGCTGGTACAAGCTGTTCATAACATAGATCTTCGAGTAGGGGCAATACATAAAGACAATTGTCTTTTTTGTGTTGGAGGGTCTACCTACTCCTATTGTGTTGGGACTTCCTTGGTTGGCTAAACATAACCCAGTGATTGATTGGCAATCCAGAAAGATAAGCCAGGGGGTGAATTTTGCAGAATAACTGCATGAGCACGGTCATCGGTGCGGTTGTGCCTAGGACTTTTGTCCCTTTCTGGAGGACTTTGGGAGATGTTCTCAGAGGGGGGGGTGTAAAGAGTTACCTCCTCATCGCGCATATGACGGCTCAATAAGTTGCTTCCTGATGCCTTAATCTCGTACTTTCCCAGGGGCCGGGAAGACAGATGATCCGGTTCCTATTCCTCAGGAGGGAGTTGGTAGTCACTGTATGCTCTGAGCTTGAGGGGGAGGTATTGGGGGCTCCGGGGACGCCCCTGTGGGACTTCCGGGAGACTGATAGTTCCAGATCGGTTAAGACGAAGTTACGGGGAACCGTTACAAACGGATGGCTGATAGGGGAGATTTTTTTGGTCTAGATCTGAAGGTGAACGATCTGGTTTGGTTGTCTACCAGGAATATAAAATTTTAAAAAGTTTCCTCCTGGGGTTGGCCCAAAAGACTCATCGGGCCTACAGGATCAGTTCCATAATTAATCCGGTGGCATTTCGTCTGGACCTCCACCTACTTTTTAAAATTCATAATGTGTTTTTCACAAGTCATTACTTAAAAAGTATGTGGCACCAGTCATACCGTCACCTCTACCTCCTCCTTCAGTGGTGGTCAATGATAACGTGGAATTTTCATGGGTCGAAAAAACATTGACTCACGTCTCACGCCGATCCCTTCAGTACTGGTTCATTGGGGGGGTATGGTCCGAGGAGAGGACTGGGTCCCTGCGTCTGATGTTAACGCAGATCGATTGGTTCGGACCTTTCACACAACTCACCCGGGCAGACCTGGCCCTGAGGGCCGAGTCCCCTCTAGAGGGGGGGGGTTAACTGTCATGGGTGTATCGCCACGAGGATCGTCGCGATTACACACTCTGACTCTCACAGCTGAGTTGCTGTTTCTTTGTGTTTGGTAATGAGGGAGTTAATTTACCTAGCTCTTGCTAAGACTAGGTCCACCTCGCCGGCTGCTTTTGATTATGTTCTAATTAGCTTCCCTTTATATACCCTGCCAGTCTGGGTGTTAGATGCCGGTGAAAAGCATTCATGTAGTCTAGCAGACGGATCGGTTCTGAGAATATTTAAGCAAGAGTCCTTATTGTTTTTACTCTTACAGCTTATAGTTTATCTCTGAGAACCTTAGGTGTTCCTACTGTGTGTGATGTTGTATGTAAGACTTTATTTACTTTATTTTGTCTTCTTGAATGTCTTTCTGTTCATTAACCGTTACCTGTTCATCCCTTTGGTGGTAATCAGGGTCCTTCTTAGGACTAGATTACAGTTGGCAGGGATTGATAGGAGACAGGGTTTACGTTGTGGCCTGGACCTCTGTACCTTTAACAGTACCTCCAGTAGAGGGATTAGTTAGGACCCCCAGTTTAGGGTCAGCATAGACCCCGGTCACCCCTAGCCAGAGACAGTGTATAACGGATTCCGTATGACCCACTGGACATTGTCAGGTAATTCTATGTTATCATATATCTATGCGCATGTTATATAGGATGTTGCCCTTTTGATATAGATTACTGACATCACATATATATATATATCTGCACACAGCGTGACATTTTCACCGGCCATACTAAAGATTCTCCCAGCTGTCATGGATCCAGTAGCCCACTGGGGCCCGGCAGTTTGCAGGGGTTATCCATGGAGTTTGCAGACATTAAGTCCAAGGTTTTGTCCCCCCCGGGAGCAAACCAGATCTGAACCTAAGGTTGCTCTCCCGGACAGGTTCACTGGTGGGCGGGACAAATTTTTTACTTTCCGGGAGCATGTAAATTGTACTTTCGGCTGCGGCCTCGGTCATCTGGGAGTGAAGACAGAGGGTGGAATTGTTTATCTCGCTCTTACAAGGGGCCCCAATCTTGGGCGTTCTCTATTCCTCCAGGCTCCCCAGATCTCCAGTCAGTGGATCGATTTTTTTACTGCCCGGGTCTGTATAGATGATCCGGATCGAGTTTCCCTTGCTGAAACAAAGTTACGTAAAATGCGGCAAGGAAATCGTCCAGCGGAGGAATATTCTTCTGAGTTCCGTAGATGGGCAACAGATACTCAGTGGAATGACCCAGCTCTTAGGAGCCAGTTTTGTCAAGGGTTGTCTGACAAATTAAAAGATGTGTTGGCTCAGTATGATTCTCCTCCATCACTGGAGGCTGCTATGGCCCTCGCTATTCGCATTGATAGACGAATTCGGGGAAGACGCGAGGTAACTCCGCCTCCCGTGATGACTCCGCCTACTACTAAAGTCCCTTATACTGAGGTTCCCCTGGTCTGTTCTGAGGAACCCATGCAGTTGGGAGGGACATCTTTTTGTAGGAGAGAATCGGCGGTGCGCCGCAAGACTAGAAGGTGTTTCTTTTGCGGGAGAGAGGGACATTTTGTTGGGGGGTGTCCATCCCGGGCCTCTTTGAGCAAAGGAGTTAACCTGGGAGTGTGTATTTCGTCCCCAAATCCCTTCAGTTTCTCGTGCCTGCGGAGGTGGTGATTGGTACTAGAACTGAGAGGATTTCTGTTTTTCTTGATAGTGGGTCCGGGCTAATCTGGTGGACGCTCGGTTTGCCCAGGTGCATGGTATGCAGCTGAGTGTATTGGCCAAACCGGTCCCTATAGTCTCTATTGATTCTAGACCTCTCGGTCAAGGTAGCTTGGTACAAGCTGTTCATAACATAGATCTTCGAGTAGGGGCAATACATAAAGAGCAATTGTCTTGTTTTGTGTTGGAGGGTCTACCTACTCCTATTGTGTTGGGACTTCCTTGGTTGGCTAAACATAACCCAGTGATTGATTGGCAATCCAGAAAGATAAGCCAGTGGGGTGAATTTTGCAGGAATAACTGCATGAGCACGGTCATCGGTGCGGTTGTGCCTAGGACTTTGTCTCCTTTTCTGGAGGACTTTGGGGAGATGTTCTCAGAGGAGGGGTGTAAAGAGTTACCTCCTCATCGCGCATATGACGGCTCAATAAAGTTGCTTCCTGATGCCTTATCTCGTACTTTCCCAGGGGCCGGGAAGACAGATGATCCGGTTCCTATTCCTCAGAGGGAGTTGTAGTGTCAGCTGTATGCTCTGAGCTTGAGGGGGAGGTATTGGGGGCTCCGGGGGACGCCCCTGTGGGACTTCCAGGGAGACTGATAGTTCCAGATCGGTTAAGACTGAAGGTTACGGGGAACCGTTACAAACGGATGGCTGATAGGGGGAGAGTTTTTGGTCTAGATCTGAAGGTGAACGATCTGGTTTGGTTGTCTACCAGGAATATAAAACTTAAAGTTTCCTCCTGGAGGTTGGGTCCAAGACTCATCGGGCCATACAGGATCAGTTCCATAATTAATCCGGTGGCATTTCGTCTGGACCTCCCTCCTACGTTTAAAATTCATAATGTGTTTCACAAGTCATTACTTAAAAAGTATGTGGCACCAGTCATACCGTCACCTCTACCTCCTCCTTCAGTGGTGGTCAATGATAACGTGGAATTTCATGGGTCGAAAATCATTGACTCACGTCTCAGTCGCCGATCCCTTCAGTACTTGGTTCATTGGAGGGGGTATGGTCCTGAGGAGAGGACGTGGGTCCCTGCGTCTGATGTTAACGCAGATCGATTGGTTCGGACCTTTCACACAACTCACCCGGGCAGACCTGGCCCTGAGGGTCCGGAGTCCCCTCGTAGAGGGGGGGTACTGTCATGGGTGTATCGCCACGAGGATCGTCGCGATTACACACTCTGACTTCTCACAGCTGAGTTGCTGTTTCTTTGTGTTTGGTAATGAGGGAGTTAATTTTACCTAGCTCTTTGCTAAGACTAGGTCCAGCGTCGCCCGGCTGCTTTTGATTATGTTCTAATTAGCTTCCTTTATATCCCTGCCAGTCTGGGTGTTAGATGCCGGTGAAAGCATTCATGTAGTCTAGCAGACTGGATCGGTTCTGAGAATATTAAGCTAAGAGCTCCTTAGTTGTTTTTACTCTTACAGCTTATAGTTTATCTCTGAGACCTTAGGTGTTCCTACTGTGTGTGAGTGTTGTATGTAAGACTTTATTTACTTTATTTCTTGTCTTTCTTGTATGTCTTTCTGTTCATTAACCGTTACCTGTTCATTCCCTTTGGTGGTAATCAGGGTCCTTCTTAGGACTAGATTACAGTTGGCAGGGATTGATAGGAGACAGGGTTTACGCTGGTGGCCTGGACCTCTGTACCTTTAACAGTACCTCCAGGTAGAGGGATTAGTTAGGACCCCAGTTTAGGGTCAGCATAGACCCCGGTCACCCTCTAGCCAGAGACAGTGTATAACGGATTCCGTATTGACCCACTGGACATTGTCAGGTAATTCTATGTTATCATATATCTATGCGCATGTTATATAGGATGTTGCCCTTTTGATATAGATTACTGACATCACATATATATATATCTGCTACACAGCGTGACATTTTCACCGGCCATACTAAAGATTCTCCCCAGCTGTCATGGATCCAGTAGCCCAGCTGGCCCGGCAGTTGCAGGGGTTATCCATGGAGTTTGCAGACATTAAGTCCAAGGTTTTGTCCCCCCCGGAGCAAACCAGATCTGAACCTAAGGTTGCTCTCCCGGACAGGTTCACTGGTGGGCGGGACAAATTTTTTACTTTCCGGGAGGCATGTAAATTGTACTTTCGGCTGCGGCCTCGGTCATCTGGGAGTGAAGAGCAGAGGGTGGGAATTGTTATCTCGGTCTTACAAGGGGACCCTCAATCTTGGGCGTTCTCTATTCCTCCAGGCTCCCCAGATCTCCAGTCAGTGGATCGATTTTTTACTGCCCTGGGTCTGGTATATGATGATCCGGATCGAGTTTCCCTTGCTGAAACAAAGTTACGTAAAATGCGGCAAGGAAATCGTCCAGCGGAGGAATATTCTTCTGAGTTCCGTAGATGGGCAACAGATACTCAGTGGAATGACCCAGCTCTTAGGAGCCAGTTTTGTCAAGGGTTGTCTGACAAATTAAAAGATGTGTTGGCTCAGTATGATTCTCCTCCATCACTGGAGGCTGCTATGGCCCTCGCTATTCGCATTGATAGACGAATTCGGGGAAGACGCGAGGTAACTCCGCCTCCCGTGATGACTCCGCCTACTACTAAAGTCCCTTATACTGAGGTTCCCCTGGTCTGTTCTGAGGAACCCATGCAGTTGGGAGGGACATCTTTTTGTAGGAGAGAATCGGCGGTGCGCCGCAAGACTAGAAGGTGTTTCTTTTGCGGGAGAGAGGGACATTTTGTTGGGGGGTGTCCATCCCGGGCCTCTTTGAGCAAAGGAGTTAACCTGGGAGTGTGTATTTCGTCCCCAAATCCCTCTCAGTTTCTCGTGCCTACGGAGGTGGTGATTGGTACTAGAACTGAGAGGATTTCTGTTTTTCTTGATAGTGGGTCCGGGGCTAATCTGGTGGACGCTCGGTTTGCCCAGGTGCATGGTATGCAGCTGAGTGTATTGGCCAAACCGGTCCCTATAGTCTCTATTGATTCTAGACCTCTCGGTCAAGGTAGCTTGGTACAAGCTGTTCATAACATAGATCTTCGAGTAGGGGCAATACATAAAGAGCAATTGTCTTGTTTTGTGTTGGAGGGTCTACCTACTCCTATTGTGTTGGGACTTCCTTGGTTGGCTAAACATAACCCAGTGATTGATTGGCAATCCAGAAAGATAAGCCAGTGGGGTGAATTTTGCAGGAATAACTGCATGAGCACGGTCATCGGTGCGGTTGTGCCTAGGACTTTGTCTCCTTTTCTGGAGGACTTTGGGGAGATGTTCTCAGAGGAGGGTGTAAAAAGTTACCTCCTCATCGCGCATATGACGGCTCAATAAAGTTGCTTCCTGATGCCTTATCTCGTACTTTCCCAGGGGCCGGGAAGACAGATGATCCGGTTCCTATTCCTCAGGAGGGAGTTGTAGTGTCAGCTGTATGCTCTGAGCTTGAGGGGGAGGTATTGGGGGCTCCGGGGGACGCCCCTGTGGGACTTCCAGGGAGACTGATAGTTCCAGATCGGTTAAGACTGAAGGTTACGGGGAACCGTTACAAACGGATGGCTGATAGGGGGAGAGTTTTTGGTCTAGATCTGAAGGTGAACGATCTGGTTTGGTTGTCTACCAGGAATATAAAACTTAAAGTTTCCTCCTGGAGGTTGGGTCCAAGACTCATCGGGCCATACAGGATCAGTTCCATAATTAATCCGGTGGCATTTCGTCTGGACCTCCCTCCTACGTTTAAAATTCATAATGTGTTTCACAAGTCATTACTTAAAAAGTATGTGGCACCAGTCATACCGTCACCTCTACCTCCTCCTTCAGTGGTGGTCAATGATAACGTGGAATTTCATGGGTCGAAAATCATTGACTCACGTCTCAGTCGCCGATCCCTTCAGTACTTGGTTCATTGGAGGGGGTATGGTCCTGAGGAGAGGACGTGGGTCCCTGCGTCTGATGTTAACGCAGATCGATTGGTTCGGACCTTTCACACAACTCACCCGGGCAGACCTGGCCCTGAGGGTCCGGAGTCCCCTCGTAGAGGGGGGGGTACTGTCATGGGTGTATCGCCACGAGGATCGTCGCGATTACACACTCTGACTTCTCACAGCTGAGTTGCTGTTTCTTTGTGTTTGGTAATGAGGGAGTTAATTTTACCTAGCTCTTTGCTAAGACTAGGTCCAGCCTCGCCCGGCTGCTTTTGATTATGTTCTAATTAGCTTCCTTTATATCCCTGCCAGTCTGGGTGTTAGATGCCGGTGAAAGCATTCATGTAGTCTAGCAGACTGGATCGGTTCTGAGAATATTTAAGCTAAGAGCTCCTTAGTTGTTTTTACTCTTACAGCTTATAGTTTATCTCTGAGACCTTAGGTGTTCCTACTGTGTGTGAGTGTTGTATGTAAGACTTTATTTACTTTATTTCTTGTCTTTCTTGTATGTCTTTCTGTTCATTAACCGTTACCTGTTCATTCCCTTTGGTGGTAATCAGGGTCCTTCTTAGGACTAGATTACAGTTGGCAGGGATTGATAGGAGACAGGGTTTACGCTGGTGGCCTGGACCTCTGTACCTTTAACAGTACCTCCAGGTAGAGGGATTAGTTAGGACCCCAGTTTAGGGTCAGCATAGACCCCGGTCACCCTCTAGCCAGAGACAGTGTATAACGGATTCCGTATTGACCCACTGGACATTGTCAGGTAATTCTATGTTATCATATATCTATGCGCATGTTATATAGGATGTTGCCCTTTTGATATAGATTACTGACATCACATATATATATATCTGCTACACAGCGTGACAGCTGATACCAAATATGTGGGGGGGGGAAACTGTTTGGGCGCACGGCAGGGCTTGGAAAGGAAGTAATAAAGCTTTGGAATACAGACGTTGATGGGGGTCATGTTCCGTTTGCAGTGCCGCAGATGTGCCTAAACAGTGGAAAATCCCCACAAGTGACCCCATTTTGGAAACTAGACCCCATAAGTAACTTATCTAGATCTGTGGTGAGCACTTTGAACAACCAAGTGTTTCACAAAAGTTTATAACGCCTGGGTGTGAAAAAAAAAAAATCAATTTTCCACAAAAATGATTTTTTAGTCCCAAATTTTTGATTTTTCACAAGGAAATTGGACCCCAAAAGTTGTTGTCCAATTTTTCCTGAGTACGCTGATACCAAATATGTGGGTGGGGGAAACTGTTTTGGCGCACAGCAGGGCTTGGAAAGGAAGTAATAACGTTTTGGAATGCAGACGTTGATGGGGGTCATGTTCCGTTTGCAGTGCCCCAGATGAGCCTAAACAGTGGAAAACCCCCACAAGTGACCCCATTTTGGAAACTATACCCCCTAAGTAACTTATCTAGATCTGTGGTGAGCACTTTGAACCCCCAAGTGTTTCACAAAAGTTTATAACGCCTGGGTGTGAAAAAAAAAAATCAATTTTCCACAAAAATGATTTTTTAGTCCCAAATTTTTGATTTTTCACAAGGAAATTGGACCCCAAAAGTTGTTGTCCAATTTGTCCTGAGTACGCTGATACCAAATATGTGGGGGGGGAACTGTTTTGGCGCACAGCAGGGCTTGGAAAGGAAGTAATAACGTTTTGGAATGCAGACGTTGATGGGGGTCATGTTCCGTTTGCAGTGCCCCAGATGAGCCTAAACAGTGGAAAACCCCCACAAGTGACCCCATTTTGGAAACTAGACCCCCTAAGGAACTTATCTAGATGTGTGGTGAGCACTTTGAACCCCAAAGTGCTTCACAGAAATTTATAAACGCAGGGCCGTGAAAATAAAAATTTTTTTTTTCCTCAAAAATGATTTTTTTAGCCAGCTATTTTTTATTTTCCCAAGGGTAACAAGAGAAATTAGAACCCCAAAATTGGTGGGCAATTTGTCCTGAGTGCGCTGATACCCCATATGTTGGGGTAAACCACTGTTTGGGCGCACGGCAGGGCTCGGAAGGGAGGGAGCACCATCTGATTTTTTGAACGCCACGTCATGTTTGGAGACCCCCTGATGTGCCTAAATAGTGGAAACCCCTCAATTCTAGCTCCAACCCTAACCCCAACACACCCCTAATCCCAACATTAACCCTAATCCTAACCCTAATCCCAACCCTAATTCCAACCCTAATTGTAACCCTAACCCTAATTGTAACCCTAACCCTAATTGTAACCCTAACCCTAATTGTAGCCCTAACCCTAATTGTAACCCTAAACCTAATTGTAACCCTAACCCTAATTATAACCCTAACCCTAAGGCTGGGTTAATTTTGCGTTTTACCAGCCCGTTCAACATATAGCGTTGACGGGCTGGTAACGGTATAGCATAACACGATCGCGTTATGCTATACCCGCTAGCGCAGAGGAATCAGCAGATGATTCATCTGCGCTAGCGGTGACGGAGCCCAGACGCTGCAGCCCGCGTCCGAGGCTCCGTCACTGAATGATGGCACGTCGCGAACGCATGCCGCTTTACGGCATTCGTCGCGATGCGCCCTCAAATGGGGGTGAATGGCAGCGTTAACGGACTGCGTTACACCGCTTATACCGCGGTGTAACGCAGTCCGTCTAACGGACTGCCATAACGCAGTATGAACCCAGCCTAACCCTAATTATAACCTAACCCTAATTATAACCCTAACCCTAATTATAACCCTAACCCTAATTATAACCCTAAGCCTAACCCTAACAGAAAAATGAAAAAAAAATATAATTTCTATATTTTATTATATGTCCCTAACTAAGGGGGTGATAAAGGGGGGGTTATGTACTGTTTTTTTTATTTTGATCACTGTGATAGTTTATCACAGTGATCAAAATGCACTTTTGTGAGAATGAATGAAACTTTTTTTTGAATCTGCCGCCAAGCAGATCGGCGGGCGCACTGCGCATGCGCCCGCCATTTTTTTTTTGCAGGAAGAAGACGCCGGTTTCCTGGGGCCTTGAGGAGGACGGAGGACACCGGTAAGTATAGGGTGGGCGATCGGGGGACCGAGGGACCCTCATATTCTCCCCTCTGATGTGCGATCACATCAGAGGGGAGAGAAATCATTTTTTTTTTTTTGCGGTCGCCATTATACGTAGTATAATGGCGATCGCGACACCGGGGTCGGTAACTACGACCACGATCATGTTCTCTGGGGTCTCGGCTACCCTCGGCAGCCGAGACCCCAGAGAAAATTGCCCACCCCCCCGGCAGAACGCGGCGGGCGCACTGAGCATGCACCCGCCATTCAAGATGGCGGCGCCCACCGGAGGAGGAAGGTGGGCCCGCGAGCCACAACGGGACACTGGGGGACACAAGGGGGATCGGGGACCCTTTTTCTCTGTCCTCTGATGTCCGATGACATCAGAGGACAGAGAAATTAAATGGCACATCAGATTTTTTTTTTTTTGTTGCGGTCGCCGTTATAGGGTTAATAACGGCGATCGCAATATCGGTGTCGGTAAAAACCGACCCGATTCATGTTCTCTGGGGTCTCGGCTACCCCCGGTAGCCGAGACCCCGGAGAAAATGCGCCTCTGGGGGGCGCTATTCACTTTTTCTACATCGCCGTTACTTAACGGCGATGTGGTTTAAGTACCCTTAATGACCGCCGTTAAAAGGCGTATCGGCGGTCGTTAAGGGGTTAAAGAAGTTACAGAAAACCAGGCACAAAAAACAAATGTCCTAAAATAAAATAAATAAAAAAAATTTTTGCAAAAATTGCATGAAGGTAGTAATAATTATAAGGGTATTTAGTAAACATAATTTTGATCAAAAGAATGTACAAGCCATCCCGCCACGTCAAGGTAACCCTTTGTGGGACAGTCCTACTCTAATATTAAAAACCTTTCCACTTGTCAAGTGACGTAAATGTGAACAAGGCAGAGGGACTGAACCCACCAGTTGAAGCATAAGCCAGACAGGATGGATTTTTCAATTCACAAAGAGGGCGGTCACACCCTTAGGGTGAGTTTCCACGGTCAGGAAACGCTGCGTGTTTGGCGCTGTGCGCTGGCGCAGCGCCAAACACGCAGCGTCCAGATGTTACAGCATAGTGGAGGGGATTTCAAGAAATCCCATCTCCACTATGCGTAACAATACGCAGGTGGCAAACCTGCGTAAACGGACATGCGGCGCGTCTTTTCAGACCGCAGCATGTCCTCGCGTATTGCGGCGACGGTGCGTCGCCGCAACATAATTAACACAGGGCTATGTAGCCCTGCGCTCTTTCCGGAGGTGTTCCGGAGGTGTCCTGAACACCTCCGGAAAGAGCGCGCGTCAGAAAGGGGGCGGGGCTTAGACGGAGCGGAATTTCCGCTCCGTCAAAAGCGCTATGGTTCCGGACCGTGGAACCATAGCCTAATATGCACAGAATGCACTCTGAACTACATAGAAAACTAGATCTGAACTGAAAAAGTAAGTTGATGTGTATGCAAAATGTAAATGCATATTAACACATGACCATTACACAGAAAACAGGTACAAAAAACAAATGTCCAAAAATAAAAAAAATTTTTTGCAAAAATTGCATGAAGGTAGTAATAATTATAAGGGTATTTAGTAAACATAATTTTGATCAAAAGAATGTACAAGCCATCCCGCCACATCAAGGCAACCCTTTGTGGGACAGTCCTACTCTAATATTAAAAACCTTTCCACTTGTCAAGTGACGTAAATGTGAACAAGGTTTGTGAGAGCCTGAAATCTTGCATGTTTTTAGGTGACCAAGTACTTATTTTCCACCATAATTTGCAAAATAAATGTTGCCAAATCAGACAAGGTGATTTTCTGGATTTGTTTTCTCATTTTGACTCTCATAGTTGTGGTCTACCAATGATGTCAATTACAGGCCTCTCTCATCTTTTTAAGTGGGAGAACTTGCACATTTGGAGGCTGACTAAATACTTTTTTCCCCACTGTACAGTCAAAATTAAAAAATATGGAAAAAAATAGAAGTTTGAATTAAACCCTTTTCCCACATTAAAAATAAGGAAATAAAATATATATATATATATATATATATATATATATATATATATATATATATATATATAAATACACATTAGTGGGATATCCACATCTGGAAAAGACTGATCTATCAAAATATCAAGTTAAATAACGCGATTGGTAAACTTTGTATACACAAAAAATATAGACGAGAATTGCAATTTTTGGCAACACTGCAAAAAATATGCATCAAAATGTTATCAGGAGATGGTATGTACCCTACAATGGTATGAATAAACATGTCTGCTTGCCCAGCAAAAAACAAGCTCTCGTACAGCAACATTGATCAAAAAATGAAAACGGTAATGTTTTTAGAAAATGGATTTTTTGTTAATACACAACTTTCAATATAAAAGTTGAAAAAAAAAATCAGGATATGCCCACACACATAACAAGGAACCTATAGACCAGCCGGATTTTCAGGACCGAGGACATAATCATACATGAAAGCATAACATAGATGCTATACAAAAGTGGAATAATAATATCCATGTAATCCCACCAAAGCCAGATGATTTGTTCTTTTGGTCTGTGGAGTCACTTGAGGGTTAACAATAAAATGGATTTTGGAGTGACCCTGTCCTGCCCCATGCGGTTGCTCCCGCGATTACAATGGCATTGACCAAGTGTAATGCTGCACCTTGTGTCCCAAAGAAAAAAAGAG
This sequence comes from Oophaga sylvatica, assembly GCA_033576555.1. NCBI lineage: Eukaryota > Metazoa > Chordata > Amphibia > Anura > Dendrobatidae > Oophaga > Oophaga sylvatica. The sequence continues at coordinate 161,964,910 of JARQOD010000001.1, read as the reverse complement.
AATTCCTCCAGACGATTTTCTGCCTCAATACTAAGGCGTCATCAGGGGGAGTGTACATGCTGCGGGCAAAATAGTAATCCAAAATAAGTACAAAGACTTGTATGAGATTATCATCCTGACACAAGAGTAGCATAAGCTCCGGCAGTAACGGGTGCACGTTTCTGGTGTTTAGAGCGCTACACAACCAGAGCAGAAAGTTGGGGAGCAACCTATTATGCCAAAATGTTGGTTTTAAATACTTCCTACCAGTGGTTCCTGCTGATGAGCATCTTTTTGCTGATTACTGACCTAATTATGAGATATCTGCCACCGACATCAGTTAGGGTGTTTATTGTGTTTCAGCTTCATCACATCTAATGTGGTGTACCTAATTAAATGTGCAAAATGTCCAACTTGGGGTCTGTATGTGGGAGAGACAGGGCAAAAACTGAGAACAAGGATGAATTCTCATCGCCACACAATAAGAGAAAAGAGAATGGATCTACCTGTGGCCAAACATTTTTGTATGCCCGATCACAGCACTATGGACATGAAATTACTTGTACTGAAAGTATGCAAATTGCCTCTTCAAACAAAGAGGACTTGTACTCTATAGCGCCACCTATTGGAAGTAGCGATCCTACAAGTCACAATCAACCCTTTAACGAGTCTTGTAATATGACTTAGGATAAAAGCCAAATCAGAATCTCCATTTGCAGACACGGTGTTTCGGACTACTGGTCCTCGTCAGTGCAAAGTAGGAGAGATCTGATTTGGCTAGATGAGAGGCTCTGGACTGGGGTCTAGGGGGTAAGGTTTCTCCTTGTGGAGAGTGACATACCAGCTCTGGCGTGTCGAGGTAAGGAGGCTTATTCGCCGTGCAATGCTCCTCTGGGAAACTTTAATATGCAAATTGCCTCTTCAAACAAAGAGGACTTGTACTCTATAGCGCCACCTATTGGAAGTAGCGATCCTACAAGTCACAATCAACCCTTTAACGAGTCTTGTAATATGACTTAGGATAAAAGCCAAATCAGAATCTCCATTTGCAGACACGGTGTTTCGGACTACTGGTCCTCGTCAGTGCAAAGTAGGAGAGATCTGATTTGGCTAGATGAGAGGCTCTGGACTGGGGTCTAGGGGGTAAGGTTTCTCCTTGTGGAGAGTGACATACCAGCTCTGGCGTGTCGAGGTAAGGAGGCTTATTCGCCGTGCAATGCTCCTCTGGGAAACTTTAATATGCAAATTGCCTCTTCAAACAAAGAGGACTTGTACTCTATAGCGCCACCTATTGGAAGTAGCGATCCTACAAGTCACAATCAACCCTTTAACGAGTCTTGTAATATGACTTAGGATAAAAGCCAAATCAGAATCTCCATTTGCAGACACGGTGTTTCGGACTACTGGTCCTCGTCAGTGCAAAGTAGGAGAGATCTGATTTGGCTAGATGAGAGGCTCTGGACTGGGGTCTAGGGGGTAAGGTTTCTCCTTGTGGAGAGTGACATACCAGCTCTGGCGTGTCGAGGTAAGGAGGCTTATTCGCCGTGCAATGCTCCTCTGGGAAACTTTAATATGCAAATTGCCTCTTCAAACAAAGAGGACTTGTACTCTATAGCGCCACCTATTGGAAGTAGCGATCCTACAAGTCACAATAAACCCCTTTAACGAGTCTTGTAATATGACTTAGGATAAAAGCCAAATCAGAATCTCCATTTGCAGACACGGTGTTTCGGACTACTGGTCCTCGTCAGTGCAAAGTAGGAGAGATCTGATTTGGCTAGATGAGAGGCTCTGGACTGGAGTCTAGGGGGTACTGAAAGGTAATTTCAAATCTCAAAGACACAGGAGAGTTTGTGAATACAAACTGATGATGACATTTGACACTCTCAATGCTGGAATGAACCTATCACATGGATTTATGGCCTTTTACATCAATTAAGGAATTTGCTCCCAAGACCCTGTGAGAGTATCACAAAACATTACCAGAACCCAATCAGACGGCAATAAAACTTTCACACTCCTTATCTATCAACTGTTCCAATATTTATGTTCAGCTCTATCTCCCATATTGACAGTTCTGCTTCACGTCACTTGTCTTACCTATTGCATTGTTTCTGTGCTGTGTTGTGTACAAATATGTGATTCTTCAGATTTTGTATTAGTCTTTGCCTGATGAAGAGACCTGAGTAGTCTCGAAAGCTTGCAATTTGTTACCATCTTTTCAGTTAGCCATTAAAAGGTATCAACCACTGAGTAAAAAGAGGGGGGAGAAGCCAGCGCCGCACATGGTCAGCATGCAATACATAAAGTGCATATGCACATATTAGTTTCTAACTGTATTTAAAAATGAGACATTTGGCAAATAATTGATCAATTCTTTGAACCACTCCGCCACGACAAGGCATTCTCATATGGGGCAGTCCTACTCTACGTTTTTTATATTCGCTGTGCCATTACGGCCTCCTAAATGTATAAAAGCAAGACTGCAGAAAATCAAAGCAAAAGTACCTGAAGCATTGCTGAATCACTCCCATGGTGCCAGTAAGGCAAGCACAGGTAAAAGCCGACCAGGTCCAGAGATGGACATTTCAGATCTGCCCTCTACACTGCCAAACCAGCAACCACAGATGAAGGGTGAAACAGGCCCAAATACAGGTGCACAATCAAACAAAGCCTAGGGCAGGGCTGCTGTATGTGTGTACAGCAGCCTAGGTCAATCACAGAAAAAACACAGATAGAACGGCGTGCATAACCCAGCGCGCACGGCAACACGTGATGGTCAGTCACGTACCAATATCAAGTAAAAAGAGGGGAGAGAAGCCAGCGCTGCCTGTGGTCAGCATGCAATACATAAAGTGCATATGCACATATTAGTTTCTAACTGTATTTAAAAATGAGACATCTGGCAAATAATTGATCAATTCTTTGAGCCACCCCGCCACGACAAGGCATTCTCATATGGGGCAGTCCTACCACTGAGGACTCTGAATTCTAAATATTTTTCTATCTACTGGCTAACACGGTACTAAGATATAATGCTTTATTCGGACATCTTAAAATAGCAGAGGCAGGAGAGATTTTTTGCTGGATACAAAATCAGGACCTTGTAGAAGCGCACACTTGCACGAAACAGCTGTCGTCCTGATTTTGTATCCAGCAAAAAACTCTCCTGCCTCTACTACTTTAAGATGTCCGAATAAAGCATTGGAATTTTAAGACTGTGAGTGCCATCTACTCTTTTTTCACATGTGTATGCTGCAAAACTATGGACTTTTTGTGGATGTGCACCCGGTCTATTTGAGTTGGGTGTCTCTCAGTAGTCACGTTTGTGCGGTACTTGTTATCATGGAGTATACAGGGGCTGTGCCGCATTCTATTTCTTTTGTGTGGACTTTATTCCCACTGCTCCTTTAAGTGTGATGTCTTTTCTGGTTGTCTTTTTTTTGCTTATTGATTTATTTTACTCACTTAAATAGCGCCATTAATTTCATTGCGCTTTACATACATACATCATCATTACTGTCCCCATTGGGGCTCATAATCTAAATTCCCCATCAGTATGTCTTTGGAGTGTGGGAAGAAACGGGAGAACCCAGAGGAAACTCCTGCAAATATGGGGAAAACTCCTTGCAGATGTTGTCCTTGGTAGGATTTGAAACAAGGACCCCAGTGCTGCAAGGCTGCAATGCTAACTACTGAGCCACCATGCTGCCCATGACTTTTAACTACCTTCTTCATACTAAGACTGCACTGAGTGAGGTCTCAGCATTCACTGTAACGATAAGCTGTGTGCTCACATCAGGTGACATGCAGTCAGCTGAAGTGAATTGCGGCGCACAGGACTGTTGGATCCATGCATGGCAATACATGCTTCCAGCCAATCAGAGACCGGCAGCTGACATCGGCGTGCACATGACTGGGGGTGCATGGCAGTGATGTCATGACTCATGAGCTCCCGCGGTTTGTAAGCTGAAGTCAGCTGCCGGCTTCAGGAGAAGATGCCGCACAGCGGGGGTGTGGAGGGAAGGTGAATATAATTGTTTATTTTTTTCTACGCATTAAAAAACAGCAGCAGAATGGAGGATATATACTAGGATGGGGGATATCTATACCAGGAAGGGGCTGAGGTTAAGGGACATATATACCAGCAAGGGGGATACATATACCAGGATGGAGAACATACATACTAGGATGGGGGCTATATATATCATTATGGGGAAAGGATAAGGGGCACATACACCAGCGCTTTACAGACATTATCGTCACTGTCCCCATTGGGGCTCACAATCTAAACTCCCTATCAGAATGTCTTTGGAGTGTGGGAGGAAAGGGGGGAACCTGGAGGAAACACTCACAAACAAGGGGAGAACATACAAACTCCTTGCAGAAGTTGTCCTTGGTGGGATTTTAACCTAGGACCCCAGCATTTGAAGGCTACAGTGTTAACCACTGAGCCATTGTGCTGCCCATATTTTTAATCTGCAATATGGTGTCAGACATATGGGCATTTTTATTCAGTGATTCTTTTTTCTGTTTTTAACAAGGTTTGGTGCTCAGAGGGCAATTAGACAGAGTAGCCCAAAGACAAGCCCCTTAAGAATCCTGGGAGCCATGCCCCCTAAGTAAAGACTTAAAAATTAACGCTAAATAAAGGCCCATATCTCTGGAACTGTATAATGGAATTTAAAAGATGAACGATAGCATACTCTAGCAGGAGGAATAAAACAGGAGCAAAAGCTGGCCACTTCTGTCCTGGTGACAAGTCTTCTTTAAGATATTCCCATATAAAACATATTAAAAATATTTAGTGTGATAAAATGTAATAATAAGGGAAATCTGTAAGAAGGGAAATTACTTCCTCATAATATTGTATGTTTATCATTTATATCGTCTATAAAATAGATAATATGTAACATATGAAGTCAAAACATTGATCCTTTTAAGCATTATATAAGTATGGCTACCTTTTGTATGTCATATGTTTGCATTTTAAACATGTGCTTTAGTGAGAATATCTGTGGGGATAAAGTCTGGTGCAATGGGAATACAGTTCACAGATCATTGGTCAATACTGGTGGGTGGAATGGAGGTCAATGACTCTTGCTGCGAGTTGCAATTCAAATAAATGGAAAAATAAACACATGAAAAAATAAATAGCAGACTAGTTTTGACATTGCTCATTAATATGGTACGTATGTGTATAACTCTATTTCCCTATCTAGCGGCTGTTTAATGCCCTGCATAGATCTTTGAGACTACCATGCTATGTGCACAGAACGATCGATGATATATTTGATACAAAAGGTCTATTAATGATCATTCTGTGTGTATATTAAATGTGTTCTGCCAGTCCAAACATGCTATTAAACAACTGACGATCAGCAAACAAGCAGCTGATCAGCGATCGTTTATGCCACAAGTTGGATGGTGTACACCCACCTTCACTTCCGTTTTTTAGTTTGGCTCATCCAGTTTTCTTTTCTTTTGTTCCAAAGATAACATTGCAACAATCTGTGTAGCAATGCTATTTTCCAATCACAGTGGGGGTCACTTGATGTTTTACTAGTTGCCACAGAATCTTATGAAACTCTTTTTTTGTATAATTTTAAGCTTAGGTTGCAACTAAACAGAATCTTTCTCAAAGACATTACTGTAATATTCTGACAAACTCTTCCCATTTCCCCAGTATTGTTGTTGTATTCAAATGCCATGCCTTGCTCACATTTCTTTGTTTCTTTTTTCACTCCATTGCTATTGTCCTTTTGTTGGTGCCTGTTTATTTTCTCAAAAAAGTTATATCTTATTGTAGATAAAAAATGTCAAAAACAGGACATTATGCTCCAAATATGCTCAAAAGAGTGCATAAAACAAGTTCTCCAAATGTGTGTGATTTAACTGTATGGCAAAAAACAACATTGACAAGCTGTTGTGACAGCATTAGAGATGAGCAGACTAATGGAAGTTCGGGTTTGACTGAACTTTAGTCCAAAGTTCATCAAATAATAAAGCTGGGGAGACCGAAAGCGCAAATAGTGTCGTAACTGATAAACAAATGAATTATAATATTATAGGTACACTCACATGATAAGGTTGTGCCAGTCACAACTCCCATAAAAGCATGTAAAGGCTGATGCTGGACCACCAATTAAATGCCATGAAAAAAATTAGGAATACAGTGGTTCAGAGCACGTGCTGCCCAATGTTCAATGGTGTAGTCACACATAAGCTTAAAGCATGAATGCGGTTTAATGTGTCAACGCGTTCAAGGTTTCCAAACCTCTTCATCAGGACAAAATCTCAATGATAGAATACAACTCAAAAAGTGCGGGAATATATGGATTTATATACAGTATGAATGCAAAGGTTTGTTACTGCTCGCCCTTTTTTGAATAAATTGTCCATATACACTACCGGTCAAAAGTTTAGGGTCACTTAGAAATTTCCTTATTTTTGAAAGAAAAGCAGTTTTTTTCCAATGAAGCTAACATTAAATGATTCAGAAATACACTCTATACAGTGTTAATGTGGTAAATGACTATTCTAGCGGCAAACGTCTAGTTTGTAATGCAATATCTTCATAGGTGTATAGAGGCCCATTTCCAACAACCATCACTCCAGTGTACTTATGGTATTTTGTGTTCGCTAACTGTGTAAGAAGGCTAATAGATGGTTAAAATACCCTTTAAAACCTTGTGCAAGTATGTTAACACAGCTGAAAACCGTTTGGTTGATTAGAGAAGCTATAAACCTGACCTTCCTTTGAGCTTGTTGAGAATCTGGAGCATTACATTTGTTGGTTCCATTAAACTCTCAAAATGGCCAAAAAAAAAGAACTGTATACCCACACTTTTTGAGTTGTATTTTATCATTGTGGTTTGGTCCTGATGAAGCGGTTTGGAAACCTTGAAACGCGTTGATACAGTAAGCCACATTCATGCTTTAACTACATCTTGGTTCAAAGTTAGGCTTGGGTACCATTGCCAATGGATCAGGAGAATTGCTCTCTCTCTCTCCAAATACAACCAAACTCTGGGCTACAAAATACAATACTGTTCAAAAGAACATACCTGTCCATGAATTGGTTTTCCTTTTTAATTTGAATGTACGCCTCGTAGATTCAATCTGAAGACGACAAAACCACAAAGGAACACATATGGAAACAAGGAGTAAAGAAATACGTATGGAAAAAAAACCCATGAATTTGTGTTTAACCGTAGATTCTTCAAAGTACTCTTCTTTTACTCTGATGATGACTTGGCATTCTCTCAAGAAACATCATCAAGTAGTCACCAGGAATTGCTTTGCAATAATCTTCTTAAACTGAGAAAAAAGGCAAACAGCTCCAGTAGAAAATGTATTTCACACATGAAAATGATAGATCCTGTACTTGGAGATATAGCGGTTAATCGACTGGTGTGTGGTACTCAGCGCAAGAAAAACATGTGTCTATAATATTTTAGAAAAGTGTGGCACTCACCAAGTCCAAAAAATATTCAGAAGTCCTTTATTCCACACCAAGGGACATGGTCAACAAATCTGATGTGCAGGTTACAGAGGCATGAGGGGAGAGATAGAATGGACTATGGCCGTTTCGCGTACCGACGCTTGAACCCGTTGAAGTGTTGGTATGTGACCACTGACCATAAAAAACATGAATCAGTCAATGAGTCCATGGAAAAAGCAACAGCAGGGCTTAGAATTTATAAGGCAATAATCTCTGACTAGATGCCTGTCATATGCTATACCTACTGCCACACCTCACCCTACATGAATTGCAGATAAGAGCGGTATTATTGTAGAATATAGAATACATAAAAGAATGTTCATGGTAGGCCTCTAAAAATTGTCAATGCAGGCCAGGACCTCCAAGGTTTAGAGAAACAGTTCATGCCACATGTCTAGCATGGATACCCAATAGTTGTAAGGCACAAAAGGAATCACAAAGGAAGCTGGTACGGTCAGCAAGGTACTCCTTCAGCATCTTCCAAAACGTTTCCCTCCTTGTCAAAGTACCCTTCACATCAGTGCCTGGGCGATGGGAGGGTCTGAGAAAATGTCTAAGACCTTTAATAGTGTTCCCTTGCCTACGCTGCATCTGGTGTGTGTCTCCCTAGTTTTCACTCCTTGGTTGTCCAAGGAACTGTAACCTCTGCTGCCAGTGTTGACAGATGGGAATTTTTTTTAATAATCTTCAACTAGGGCCTTCTGGTACAGCAACATTTTATTAGACCTCTCCGCCATGGGAAGGAGATATGTAAAGTTTTATAGTGTGGGTCTAGAAGGGTGACCAACCAGTAGTGTTGGCCAAAATGCGTACAACGCAAAGGTCACGGGAAACACATAACTTAAACTCAGCTCATCTTCAGGCCACCCACGCTGAGCAGATAGGATGAAGATGGTGTAGGTACTTCCATCTGTAACACAGGCAACCAGCTCCTGTTCCTCCTCATTATCACTCAAACCGCATTAAGAAGATGTGATGAGGATGGGTTGCGTAGCATCACACAGTATACTATCTTGCTCCATCTCAATTTGCTTGTAACGGCCATTTTCACACATGACCATGCCTGGTTTGTAGGTTCAGGGGCGAGAGCCAAAGATCAGTCTGGTCTGTCAATTGTCCACCACCTCGTCTTCCACTTTCATACCCTGGTCCTCCTCCTGACTAGCTGCCGTAACAACACCTCTTGTTGGCAATTGTGTCTCATCATCATGCTCTGTCTCTTGCGACAATTGCATTTTCCCATCAGCGCATTCTTGTGAGCGTGGCTGCTCTATTATTTGGACATCACTATATGCGATTTCCTCTTGTGCAGCTTGGAACAGGCAGGATGAGATGCCAGAATCTATAAATGGAAATGAGAAGAAAAGTCTTTGGAGTGTCCAAATGTGGGATCACTTGTCTCTGGGCACTCTGCATGGTGGGAGGAATGAGGAGCAGGGTGAAGATTATGTGTTCCAGAATCATGGCTACTGAGACAAGACTGTGTGGTAGACAGGGTGGTGCTGGCAAAGTGACTGGAAGCATTATCTGCTACCCATCCAAAAAGCTTTTCACATTGGTCTGGTTTCAAGAGTGGTGTTCCCCGCCCCCCCCAACAAAGTGGGACAGGAAGTTAGATCGACATGATGTGTGTGTTTGTTGTGCTCCCGTGGCAGGCATAGTTTCACCTTGCCCATGGCCTCGGCCACTGCGCTCACCATCAGCATCATGTCCACCTCCCCATCCCTTGCCATGCACCTTGCCCATTTAAAATACGTATGATATATATCTGTTGACAAAATGTTGCAGACAGTATTACAATGCCAGCAAAATTTGTCCAGTACAGATGGACATATAGGACTGCAGTATCAATATAGCAATGAAATTTTTTTTAACAAAAGATTTATGTTTTTTTTGGGGGGGGCGGGTGGGTTTGAGGCCCAACTGTAGCAACTCAGATGGACATATCAGACTGTAGCATCAATATAGCAATGCTATTGAGATTCAACCAAGTCTGGCTGTATGCTTTTGACGCACAACTGCCACAGTAAAAAAGTGTATAATATTTACATGCGCAATACAATTGGCAGGATTAAGAGCAAAAAGAATATTATTAGCCCTGAGAAGGGGTTTTGGTGTGATTTGCAGGCTGCAGAATAAAGGACGTGCAATTTACCTTATCCTGTCCTACACAATCCCTTCAGCACAATCTCTCCCTAAGTGCTGCGAACAGCAGCAGAAAGGCTGTTGTTGTACTTAAAAGAAACACAATTGTGGTTGAATCCCTGGATAATATGCAGATACAATTCTTGCTCCTCTCTCACCAGCATCTCTCCTTACTTTGCCTGTTTCCGGGGTACAGTGTAAGGAGCATAGCGTCACTGGTCTTATATAGACCTGACAACGATATGCGGCCAGCCAACTACAGCATTGCCGCAACCAAGATGGCTATGGCATTACAGTGACTAGCAGCCAATCCCCACATGTTCATTAGCTGTCTAAAAAGCACCAAACATGTGGGGCGTGGACTCGAGCTCCTGCTCGAGCATTAAAAAAACCTCGCAGAATAATGAGCATCCCGAACACAGTGATGCTCGAGCGAGTAACGAGTAGTGACAAGCATGCTTGCTCATCTACTTAGGTCATGATGTTGAAAGGTGTAGAGGCATAAACACCTTTGCAATTAAATACTGAGAGTTTGTAGAGACTGGTAGCATAACAAGCTGTGAGTCAATGCTAGGTAGTTCAGGCTGTGCTTTAGGACCCGTTGAAGCATCTGGTCAAAGCGAAATGGCCTTCATCCTTTGCTGCACCTCCTCCCCTGCAACTATGTACTACTTGCATTGAATAAAGAAAGGATTGTTTTATTGCATCATGGAATGCTATCTATTTTTTCCTCTTTGGCGTGGATAAGATTATGTCTCATCCTCCCATCACTTTTCTCTGGTTTATTGTTTGAAAATATGTATTTTTTACACATGTATTTTTGAAAACTTTTCTAAAAATATTTTTTCTATTTTAATAATTTTTTTATATATTTTTCCACGCATTTATTAATAGGAAATTCAAGTCGGTCTATTAATTAATGGAATTGACTAATCTGAATTATAGATTAGTATATCTTTTGGTAGTATAATATAGCATAAGAGATTCGTTTTGGATAACCTCCAGTATTTAATATAAGAGCCTCTGTTCTATTTGAAGGGGTTTATTTGATCTATAAAAGATAAAAAGTTTTTTGATTCTTCCTAAGTACATACTGGATTGACGTCTCATATGATACTTACCTGATCAGATTATTTTCTATGATGGTGTCCTTTTGACAAAGTTGTTTGCCCTTATTTATTTTTCTATATTTTAATTGTGGGTGCTATGCCCCGTGCATGCACGTGAAATAGTATATGCTCTTGCCTTAAAATGACCTTTGTGATCTCACCGTGCTATTGCAAATGCATGATACATACAACATGCACACGCACATTATGGGGTATATGTGCTTTCTTTAAGATGGTCTCTACATATTCATCGCACTATTGCGCATGTGTGACGAGTCACTAATTGTATTGGGCTTTTACAGACATGCACACTACACAGTCTAGGACGCCAACATTGGCGTGGTTTATGAGATAGATGATGTAGTGATTCATTGTATTTAAAATAAGACACATCTTAGGTACATCTGTGAGTTGATTCGTAATTAACAATTATGATGTATCATATGACCTGTATGTATGTTATTGCACTGTATGCACTATAATGCACTTTATTACTTTATTTATGACTCACTGGTATGCACTGTGATACATTTTATGAATGTAATATATTGTATATAGTGATATTGCTTATTTTTTGCATATTATATTAATTTATTTTGTAAACTGATACACCCATAAAAGGTGGACACAAACTTTTGATTGTTGCTCGAGAAAGGCTCACACTTGGAGCCAAAAAGTCACCATTATGGGCTAGTAAATAGCAATTTTTTTCACCTTTTCAAGCTGGTGTGCTGTTTCCATTTTTTTCTACTATATTGAAGGTGTGGTATTTGCCTGGGGCAAGGCACCCAGATAAATTGTTGTTGCCACTTCTTTTTTGCATTTAGCTGGCTAGCTATGAGCAGACCACTGTCAGCTGTAGCTTTGCTTGCTGTGTGCTTTGCTGTGTCTGATTTTCTGATCTTGTTTCCGGATCTAGAATTTGTTGTGACTATTCGTGTTTTTATCCCTTTTGCTTTTGACGCTCTCTGAGCTCAGGTACCTGACCGTAGACTTGGCCTCTGACTATGCATTTGTCTTATCCCCTTATTGTAATGTACCCTCCTGACATTTGACCCGAGACAGTTACTTGACCACACCTTTATCTTGCCCCTCTGTACTATGAGCCCTCCTGCTATCTGACCTCGGACCTCCTGACTACCCTGTCACAAGGCTTGTCTGTGAGTAGAGACTTAACATCATAGAAAGACAGCTATGCATTACCTCTTATATTAGAACTGATTACTTGGATTAAGGAGGCCCATATCTTCTATAAACAGCAAACAAAAAGGCAGCAAAACTCACCTGCCCAGGTCTTGGAACAAATGCACTACAGGGTGCAGCCAGCACATAAAGCAAGATGTTAGCAACACAGGTGCAAAATACCAGATCAACAGCCACTCTCCACATACCCATTCAAGGAGGGGGTGACTGCCCAGTATACAATTGCACAATAAAGGCCCACATAGGGTACCGTTCACAAAAGGTTAATGCCTAGTGTCTGGTTCACAGCCTATTAGTCACGCCCTTACTATTTGACTAGGCGGGCTGGCCAGCACACTCTCAATGCATAACAGTGTGAACACCCCTCATGCAAGACCAGACGTGTTTGGGCTTGGCTGCACCCTGAAAAATAAAATGCAAAAAAACACAAAAAATTTGTGAGGTATTAGTTGATATTTTGGTATTTTGTTGATCTGGTATTTTGTACCTGTGTTGCTAACATCTTGCTTTATGGGCTGGCTGCACCCTGTAGTGCATTTGTTCCAAGACCTGGGCAGGTGAGTTTTGCTGCCTTTTTGTTTGCTGTTTAAATTGGATTTTTGGAGACTGAGGTACTGCCACACTACACAATCCCGCTAGCGATCTCGTTAGCGTCGCATACTAATGAGATCGCTAGCGGGATTGTTTCTATATCGCTAGTAGCTACCTATTTTAGCGATGTCGTTAGGACGCTATCGCGGTTAGCGATCTCCTTAACGACTTTAGCGGTACAAAAGTACCGCTAAATCGCTAAAAAAGGTGCCACACAGCGATTTATACTTACCCAGCGGGAGCGCCGACGATAAAATAGGGTCCGAAACGATTCCAGCGACGAGCGAGATCACAGCAGGAAGCTCGTCGCTGGCAGATGCCGCACACAACAACATCGCTAACGGATCGCTAAATAGTGACGTTTTTTAGCGATCCCGTTAGCGATGTTGTTTAGTGTGGCATACCCTTTAGTCTTCTTTAGTGGCTTTGCTGAATAGGCCCATATCTTCACTGTAATAGAGCTGTATTAAGCTATAATATAAGCCATATTAAAGACTTTGATGATTGAAAAAAGGCCTTCAACACCTTGGATGGTTACTATTAGAGTTGAGCGATACTTTCCGATATCCTAAAGTATCGGAATCGGAATGGTATCGCCGATATCACTAAAATATCGGCGATACCCGATACCGATACCGGAAGTCCCATGTAAGTCTATGGGAACAAAATATCGAAATTAAAAAAAACCCATTCTTGCCTTGTTGGTTAATTGTACATGAAGGAAAACAAGAAAGAGTAATGTAGAATGTATTGGGGAAGGTTGAGGAGACATTAAAGGCATAGATGTTTAACCCAATCAAATGGAATAGCATAAATATTTTTTTTTTAAAGATGTTCGGATTGACGAAGAAATTGACAATGTTAACGTTTTTTATATTTTGGCAAATATGTATATTACACAACTTCCATGCTCTTCATCTTCACCTTTTTAACTTTTCACACACTTTCTCCTTCATAATCTTCTGCAGCATCATCTTTTTCATCAAATTATTCTTCATCTTCACCTTCTTTATCTTCTTCTTAAACTTCTTGCTATTCATCTTTGTTAACATTACTCATATTCTTCTTATTAAACTATTATTCTTATTCATATTCTGCTTCATCTTCTTCATCATATTCTTATTTGTGACAGAGAATCCTGTACTTGTAATCTGTCAAAGTATGAATTTTTCATCCTTCCGTTCTTGCTGTCACAAAAGATTTCAATTACAACAGTATTTGTCCGTGTTCAGTTTAGCCTGCAGCAGCAGGCATTTTCCAGGGGCACCACGAGGAGGAACGGACTCACCCCCATACGCTGCTTAGTCTTCTTCTGCTTAGAATTTAGAGCATATATTTTGCTCTTCATTTTGGTCTTATACTTCATGTTCTTCTGCTTTTAGATCTTCTGCTTATTGTTCTTGTGTCTCTTGTTCCGTATCTTGTATTTGTAGCACAATCTTGTACCAGCTGATGTTACTGGGACACGGTTACTAAGCAGGAGGTACCTGTGCTCCAAAGCACTACCAAGGACCAGCAGACGTTGCTGGAACTCGGATACCGAGATGGAGGCACCTAGGCCAAAGGCACTGCGGAGAACCAGTTGACGGTACTGGAACCCGGAGGGGCAGCAGAAGGAAAAGAGCCAATGGCACAACCGAGGACCAGCTGACGTTACTGGGACACGGTTACTAAGCAGGAGGTACCTGTGCTCCAAAGCACTACCAAGGACCAGCAGACGTTGCTGGAACTCGGATACCGAGATGGAGGCACCTAGGCCAAAGGCACTGCGGAGAACCAGTTGACGGTACTGGAACCCGGACGGGTAGCAGAAGGTACAAGAGCCAATGCAAGTAACAAGGACCAGCTGACTGTGCTGGAACCCGGAGGGGCAGCAGAAGGAAAAGAGCCAATGGCACAACCGAGGACCAGCTGACGTTACTGAACCCCAGTAACACAGGAGCAAGTGTTGACTGTGCTAACAGCACTTCCGAGCAACAACTGGCGGTGTTGGAGCCCAGGGTCAAGGAGGATGTTTAAATACTAGATCAAGTAATTTCCTTGTTACCTGTCAATTTTAAATGTCTATACTTCAAACAAGAGAAAGATAACCTTTACTACCATAAGATGATGATTTCATTTAAACTAATATCTAGATAAATAAAGAATTGACAAACATAAACACATACATTAACATGTTGAACAGCAATGCAAACCACAAAATAAATTAGTTAAGGAATCTGCTATACGGTTGTACATAAAAGCATACAAGTACATATCTGAATCCATTAATGATGGATAAGTAACAGTATGTACACCATTTTTATTGTATAGACAATGAATGTCTGACTTCAAAACATCATCAGCATTACAAGTTATCTGTGATATTACTAAAATGTTCCATTTGCTGAATAATGTCACTAAATATTTTATACAAAATTATACAATTTCCATCATGTAATACTCATAATATGTGGCAATAATCATTTTTATTAACAAACATAACCTTTCAAAAGTGCATAGTGCATAGTGAAAATTGCTATTTATGGCTGACTGTGACTGTCGACTTGGAAGCATGACAACAGATAGATAAGGTATATATAGATGAGACTGCATAGCCACAGATGGTGAATTGCGATGTAATACTGTACCTCAATAAAGTGTGCGTCACTACTACATAATTTTTTTTATATAGCTTTATAAACAGGGTACATGGATGTATGCTTGTGCCTTTGTTTTGACGCACAGACTGCCTTCCTGCTGAGACGCATTGGGTAGTGAACAGTTGTGTGCAGTGTTCACTGCAGTCTCTGCGGAATAACCACACTTAGACCTTATAACTTTTCAGACTTTCTTTATCAATCTACCAAGATGAAGAAGGCAGGGAGTAAGGCACGTGGTCGTGGAGTTTCTTCAGGGAGAGGACGTGGGGATTCTGTGGCTGCTGCGGCCCCCAGTGACACAGCATCCACCAGTTTTCCCCGTGAGCGTTCCTTTATGCGCACTTTTGTAGGAGCTCGGAGTACCCCCCTGCTGCGGGAAGAACAAATTGAAGACGTTGTTGTTTGGATGTCAGCCAATGCATCGACTTCAATTGCTTCCACCTCCTCTCAGGACCACAGCACTGTTGGGCAACCATCTGTCTCTTCACCGCCTGGCAAATTGCCCAGGCAGAGAGTTCTGTACAGGAGCCAGCTGAGTGTCTGCTTCTGTTCTCAGAATCTATTGGCTTGCAAACAGGGGCCCAGCCAAGCAGCATTCTGTAATGTGAAGAGGGAGTATGCAGTGATGCGCAACAGCTGTGTCTCTCTGAATCTGAAGAGGCGGGTGAGACAGTGCCGATGGTCAGCACACCGCAGAACGCATCTGATGATGATGAGACCCAGGTGCCAGTTTCTGTTGAGCATGGTGCTGGCCAGACCACCCAACAGCAGGTGTTGGAAGAGGGTAGTGGAGATGATGAGGTCCAAGACCCAACATGGCATGAGGAACAGGAAGGTGGTGGGAGCAGCTCAGAGGAATAATAATAATATTTATTTATATTACCTGTTGCGACCGATATGAGCACAGCCGTGTCCAAATGTCAACAGGCCATCCTGAAATTAATTTCCATGGGGAATCTTAGCCACACAGCGCAGGAGCTCTGTAATGCCATAAAGCAGGAGAGCGACGTGTGGTTTTTGGAAGAGAATCTACAGGCAGGCTTGGTAGTGTGTGACAATGGCCGAAATCTGGTGTCAGCTCTGGGCCTTGGCAACCTCACTCACATACCATGTCTGTCATATGTGCTCAACTTGGTCGTGCAGAGTTTTTTGAGGGACTATCCGGATCTTGATGCACTGCTGCACAAGGTCCGCCTAGAGTGCGCTCACTTGCGACGTTCCAGCATGGCCAGATCGCTGATTGCAGCTCTGCAACGCAGATTTCACCTTCATGAACATCGCATCATATGTGACGTACCCACCAGGTGGAATTCCTCGTTACATATGTTGGAGCGGTTGTGTGAGCAGCAGCCAACAGTAATGGAGTATCAGCTGCATCAGGCGCAGTCAACTCGCAATTTGCGCCGTTCACACTTCACCACTACTGAGTGGGCCTCTATAATAAGAATAATAATATTATTTATTTATATAGCGCCATAATATTCCGCAGTGCTTTACAGTTTAACAGTTTCAAAACACGAGTCATAAGTAACAACGTTAACAATACAATAATTAAAGCAAAATCAGCCGCCCCTGCTGGTGAAAGCTTACAATCTACAATGAGGTGTGGGAGATACAAAGTACAGGTGTTTATATACAATGGTGTTTTTACAATGATGGTCCAGCCATTTTAAGGAAGTGAGGGATGCATGGAGATAGTGAATGGCTACACACACAGAATTACACATAGAATGACTTTGATTAGTGAATGTGATAGGCCACTGTGAACAAATGTGTTTTGAGGGAGCGCCTGAAACCATCCAAATTGCGGATAGTCCTAATTTCTTGGGGTAGAGCATTCCAGAGGATTGGCGCAGCGCGGGTGAAGTCTTGGAGTTGGGAGTGGGAGGTACGGATTAGTGCAGAGGTTAGTCGAAGGTCGTTTGCAGAGTGCAGCAGTCGGTTAGGCCGATAAATATAAATAAGGGAGGAGATGTAGGGGGGTGCTGCGCTGTGGAGAGCTTTGTTGGTGAGAACCAGTAATTAGAATTGGATCCTATAATGAATGGGCAGCCACTGCCAGTGTAATGAGTGGCGAATAACTCTATGAAGGATATCTGCCAGGTTTTGCGTGCGTTTGATGAGTCAACGCGGATGGCGAGTGCAGATGATGCACTAGTCAGCCTGACTGTCCCCCTTATCTGCCTGCTTCAAAAAACACTGCAAGCACTAAGGCATGAGGTTTTGGAAGAGGTGGAGGATGAGGAGTCACAAATTCCATCACCTTCTGGACAGTCAGCGCAACGTGGTTCCTCACAAAGGGATGGAGGACTTTCAAAGTACCATGCTGTATCAACAATTGAACCTCCAGAGTCGCTGTCTATATTTTCATAACCATTACAAACTTTTAATGTATTTACAAAGCACATAATGTACATTTTTTGTCTATCCTTTTGTAATGGTATTGTGTTTCCATAAACTGATGTTACAGAATTATGATACAAAGTTTTTAAATTTTGAGTTTTAAATTTTGTAAATTTATATGTATTTGAAGGACTTTGTGAGGAGGATGAGGAGGAGTCAATGGAGGAGGAAGACATCGCTCCAGAGGGAGGTAGACAATGCTCTAGTCAGTATGTAGACCAAGGGTGGGGTGATGCACAGCAGGCGGAGATGACGCCTCTTGCAGGGGACAACGTTTCTTGGCCAGTTGGGAGTCTGCAGCACATGGTTGATTTCATGCTGCAGTGGCTGAGAAACGACCGCCGCATCGAACACATTCACACCACGTCTGATTATTGGGTGTACACCCTCCTAGACCCTCGCTACCGGGACAACTTACAAAGCCTCATCACACCGTTGAACCGGGAGCGTAAAATGCGGAAGTACCAAGACACACTGGT
Source organism: Oophaga sylvatica (assembly GCA_033576555.1). NCBI lineage: Eukaryota > Metazoa > Chordata > Amphibia > Anura > Dendrobatidae > Oophaga > Oophaga sylvatica. The sequence goes on along the minus strand of JARQOD010000001.1, from coordinate 161,946,855 downwards.
GCAATCCATAATGTTCTCCATTCCAGCCGAGAGCACTGCTGCTGCTACTGATTTACAAAGCAGCTCTGTGCGTCGAGGCAGTGGAGACAGCTCTGCAACAAGAGGGAGCACAAGCAGCGCCTCTGCACAGGGCAAGAACAGTATGTTCCAAATGTGTCGAAGTTTTGTGGCAGCGCCACCAATGTCTACACCATCCGAGACGGCTCCAGTCAGCAGGAGGCAACATTTCCGTAAGATGGTTACAGACTACATGTCTTGCCCTCTCAGTGTACTCTCAGATGGCTCTTCCCCATTCAAGTTTTGTGTCTCTAAGCTGGATACATGGCCAGAGCTTAGCCAGTATGCATTGGAGGTGCTGGCTTGATCTGCTGCCAGTGTATTATCGGAGCGCGTCTTTACTGCTGCAGGTGGTGTACTAACAGACCGTTGCATGCGACTATCCTACGATAATGTAGAACGGCTTACTTTTCTGAAAATGAACTAGGCATGGATCTCGCCTGAATTTGCCTGTCCGGTTTCAGATTAACTAACTGGTTGGCAACGTTTTCCATGTCTCCTGTTATGTTCATCTTTCTACCACCTGAGCTATACTCCCTGGGCTACAACACTGCCAGTTGCTGCTCAGAAGTGTCGTGTCCACAGACCAATACACAAGCTATAGTGATAGTGGGGTTCAGTAACGCCTGCTGTTCCCCTGCTGTGTGTCCGGCAAAAATTACTGCTACCTAGCTACACATGTTTAAAAAAACATGACATGTTAAAGTGGCTAGTGCTACACATAGATATCAGGCTACACCCTTATTTCTAAGCTGTAAACAAGTGAAACGTCAAATTTAAAACCATTCAATGATTAGTGTTGGTAACAAATCTGTAACTAAATAATTGTGACATATTATGGCAGATATCCACATGTCTAACACAAATGCTAACACAAAAGCATACTTATGCTATAGGGTACTGATGGTGAACCTTCTCACTCCATAACTTTGACCAATCCAACTCACATCATGCCTCAAATGCTGCAATGTTGGAAGTGCATAATGTGGGTTGAACTTTGACAACAGCTGCAGTGCGAAGGTTATCCTTCTGTGTTCTTGGCTTTTAAATAAAAGCATACAAGTAAATATAATAATACATTGTTGATTAAGGGACATGATGTACACCTGTAATATTGTGCAAACAATGGATGTAGGACTATTCCTCTTCAACATTACTTATATTTGTGTCATTTGAAAAAATACATATTTTAGTTAAAAATTAAAAACCCATGTTCAGTAGCTGTGAAAGGCCCGTTTGTGTACTTCTATATTGTTTGCAACCAATGTATTGTATACGGATGGAAGCGCGTCACACTAATAGATTAGATTTATTTTAAATGGAATGTAGCAGAACCAATTGGAGATAAATGAAAAGGATGAGCCACTGAGACACGCTCAGCAGAGTACAAGCAGCAGTGCTTGAACAAGTAACTGGAGCGTGATCTGCACTCAAAAAAGTAAAAAACACAGACTGAAGTGAACACTGAAACACAACTGTCCACAATCTGTGAAAAGCTCCTTTCTGTACTTCTATAGTGTTTGCAACCAATGTATTGTATACGGATGGAAGCGCGTCACACTAATAGATTAGATTTATTTTAAATGGAATGTAGCAGAACCAATTGGAGATAAATGAAAAGGATGAGCCACTGAGACACGCTCAGCAGAGTACAAGCAGCAGTGCTTGAACATGTAACTGGAGCGTGATCTGCACTCAAAAAAGTAAAAAACACAGACTGAAGTGAACACTGAAACACAACTGTCCACAATCTGTGAAAAGCTCCTTTCTGTACTTCTATAGTGTTTGCAACCAATGTATTGTATACGGATGGAAGCGCGTCACACTAATAGATTAGATTTATTTTAAATGGAATGTAGCAGAACCAATTGGAGATAAATGAAAAGGATGAGCCACTGAGACACGCTCAGCAGAGTACAAGCAGCAGTGCTTGAACAAGTAACTGGAGCGTGATCTGCACTCAAAAAAGTAAAAAACACAGACTGAAGTGAACACTGAAACACAACTGTCCACAATCTGTGAAAAGCTCCTTTCTGTACTTCTATAGTGTTTGCAACCAATGTATTGTATACGGATGGAAGCGCGTCACACTAATAGATTAGATTTATTTTAAATGGAATGTAGCAGAACCAATTGGAGATAAATGAAAAGGATGAGCCACTGAGACACGCTCAGCAGAGTACAAGCAGCAGTGCTTGAACAAGTAACTGGAGCGTGATCTGCACTCAAAAAAGTAAAAAACACAGACTGAAGTGAACACTGAAACACAACTGTCCACAATCTGTGAAAAGCTCCTTTCTGTACTTCTATAGTGTTTGCAACCAATGTATTGTATACGGATGGAAGCGTGTCACACTAATAGATTAGATTTATTTTAAATGGAATGTAGCAGAACCAATTGGAGATAAATGAAAAGGATGAGCCACTGAGACACGCTCAGCAGAGTACAAGCAGCAGTGCTTGAACAAGTAACTGGAGCGTGATCTGCACTCAAAAAAGTAAAAAACACAGACTGAAGTGAACACTGAAACACAACTGTCCACAATCTGTGAAAAGCTCCTTTCTGTACTTCTATAGTGTTTGCAACCAATGTATTGTATACGGATGGAAGCGCGTCACACTAATAGATTAGATTTATTTTAAATGGAATGTAGCAGAACCAATTGGAGATAAATGAAAAGGATGAGCCACTGAGACACGCTCAGCAGAGTACAAGCAGCAGTGCTTGAACAAGTAACTGGAGCGTGATCTGCACTCAAAAAAGTAAAAAACACAGACTGAAGTGAACACTGAAACACAACTGTCCACAATCTGTGAAAAGCTCCTTTCTGTACTTCTATAGTGTTTGCAACCAATGTATTGTATACGGATGGAAGCACGTCACACTAATAGATTTGATTTTTTTCTAATATAATGGAGCTGCACCAATTCCACTAAATAAAATAAAAAAAAACAAAAAAAAAAGTGACACGTGCAGATGCCTACAAACAGCGGTGGATGCAGAGCAAACTGCAGCGTCACCTGCACTGTCACACACACACCTTGCACAGAGCTGTTAAAACAACACTGGCAAAATGAAGCTTTACACAGCGGTTGGTAAACTAGCCTGCCTCAAGCACAGTAGTACACAAAATCGCAATATCTAACTGTCCCTCAGAGTGAGCACAGCAGCGTTCTGTCCCTAACTGAGTTCACAGCACAGTGACGCTAAAATGGCTGCGGCGCCTTTTATAGTGCATTCTGACATCATTTCAGCAGCCAATCACAGCCATGCCATTAGTTAAGATGACCGCATCATTACAGGATGTGCCCACACTTCGTAGGATTCCTCATTGGCTGACTAAAATCACATTGCCTCTCAAAGAATTATGGGAACTTCCGATTCCGGTATACGATATTGAAAAAGTATCGGAATTAAGTATCGGAATTCCGATAACGCGAATATCGGCCGATACCCGATACTTGCGGTATCGGAATGCTCAACACTAGTTACTATGAATATCTCAACATGGCTTTTAATCTAAACAAAGCTCTATGATGTACTTTATCAGCATCTCCTTGTCTATTTGGTTTCACATCGTCTTTACTCCGGTGTCAAAATTGCAACAATATCATTGTTAAGCTATGCTTGACAACTACATTTTTTGAGCATCATAAATCACCTCTCTTAACAGCCTGTAGGTCTCAATGCTCTTCAAAGATTTCTTGGTTCAACCAGCTTTTATCAGCAGTTCATTAAAAATTATTTTAAAATCATACCTTCTTTTATGGGTCTCACTCAAAGGGATGCTAATTTTTGAGACTAGCCAGAATCACTGATACAAACCTGCTTAACTTCTACACTTCCATACATCGACAGGCTTTTTTCCATCAGGCAAATGTCTCTTCCATAGATGTAGGAGCAGTCGTTTCACAATCCTCAAATTCAGAAACCATGCAGAAAATTCTCTCCTGCAGAGCGGAATTATCCATTGAGAGAACTTTGGGCTGTAAGGTTAGCTTTAGGGCTCATACTCACTGGCTGGAAAAAAATCGGTCCGTTTTCTGCAGGAAAAAAACGGTACATTTGTTGTAAAAAGGCATGCGATTTGCATGCGATTTTAAATCGCACCATGCGTTTTCCATCAGTTTTCCATCAGTTTTCCATCTGTATGCAATGCGATTTTAACATGAAGTTTTACATAGAGCAGTTATCTCTATGTAAAAAGTCATGTAAAAATCACATTGTAAAAAAAAATGTACACAAAAAGCAAATAATTATATATATATATATATATAATATATATATATATATATAGGTCATACACTTCTACATAGTATAATAGCCGCTAATTCATCCCCGGCTATACTGTAAAATCACACTGACAGCTTTAATAAAGAATAGAAACAATACATATACACACATAGAATACATATATATATATATATATATATATATATATATATATTATGTCATTGTGACATACATATATACATATATTTATAGTTCATACACTTCTACATACTGTAATAGCCGCTAATTCAATTGCCGGCTTTTGTGAAATCACAAAAGCCGACATGAAATGATACATTGTTTCCACACAGTTAACCATGTCATTTCATGTATTTTGATATATGGTTTTAACTTACAATTACATAAGTGTATGTGTGCAAAATTTCAGACATGTAGGGGTTAATTAAAGGTGTAAATACGTTGAAAAAAAATGCGTGGGCTCCCGCTGTATTTTCTCCACCAGACAGACAAAGCAAGCGAGTGGGGGCAGATAATAATAGCCTAGGGAGGGTACATTTTTTTTGTGCCCCCCCTGGCTACTAACATCTGCCCCCAGACACCCCAGAAAGGGCAAATCTCTAATTAGATTCGCCCTTTCTGGCACTTTGCCCGTCTATTCCCATTGCCCGGTAGCGGTGGCGAATGGGTTAATAAGGGGTTAAAGCCACCTTGCTATTAAAAGGTCACTTTAAGCCAGGTTAATAATTGAGAGCTGTCAATTATACAACTATCAATTATTAATCCTATTGAAGGAATTAAAAAAATCACACACACTTTAAGAATAAATAATTTTAATGAAATAAAAACACATTTTTTTGACCATCTTTTATTTAACTCTTAATCCCTGCAAAGCCCTTGGTCTTCTATAATAAAGAAAAAATAATAAAACAACATTATTCTTACCTATCTGGCGATCTGTCACGTCCCACGATGTAATCCTTCACAAAGGGTTAACTAGCAATCAGCTAAGCAGTGCAAGTAATCCTGCCTGCTCAGCTTAAAGCTCCTGAATGAATGAGCTTATCTCCTGCCGACAGGAGAGGATGTGATTACTGTGGGAAGCTTAATTGATTGCGTCCCACTTTCACTTTAGGTCAGGTCACTGAAGTGAAGGTGGCAATAAATCAATTAAGCTCCATTCATTAATCACTTCCTCTCCTTTCGCTGGGAGAGGAAGTTATTCATTCGGGGTGTTACAGCTAGCAGGCAGCATTAGCCGCCTGGTAGCTGTAACCTGTTAACCCTTTCTGATGGATTACAGCATGGGACCTGACTGTGCATCGGATTGGTAAGAATAATTTTGCTTTTTTATTTTATTTTTATTACAGAAAATGGTTTTAGCAGGAAAATAAAATATGGTCAAAAACTGTGTGATTATTTAATTAAACTTCTTTTTTTATTAAAGTGTGTGTGTGTTTGATTTTTCTTTCATACAATAGGATTAATAATTGATAGTTGTCTAATTGACAGCTCTCAATTATAAACCTGGCTTAAAGTCACCTTTCAATTGCAAGGTGGCTTTAACCCCTTATTAACCCATTCGCCACTGCTACAGGGCAATGGGAATAGACGGGCAAAGTGCCAGAAAGGGCGAATCTAATTAGAGATTTGCCTTTTCTGGGTGTCTGGGGGCAGATGTTAGTAGCCAGGGGGGGCACAAAAAAAATGTACCCTTCCTAGGCTATTATTATCTGCCCCCAGTCGCTTGCTTTGTCTGTCTGGTGGAGAAAATACAGCGGGAGCCACGCATTTTTTTTCAACGAATTGACACCTTTAATTAACCCCTACATGTCTGAAATTTTGCACACATACACTTATGTAATTGTAAGTTAAAACCATATATCAAAATACATGAAATGACATGGTTAACTGTGTGGAAACAATGTATCATTTCATGTCGGCTTCTGTGATTTCACAAAAGCCGGTAATTGAATTAGCGGCTATTATACTATGTAGAAGTGTATGAACTAAAAATATATATATATGTATGTGTTACAATGACATGTGTATATAATATATATATATATACATATGTATTATATGTGTATGTATCTAGTGTTTTGTGAGCTGTCAGTGTGATTTTACAGTAGCCGGGGATGAATTGCCGGCTTTTCAAAGGAGACTGGTGCGTATAAATCGGACAGCACTTGCATGGTGCGAGTGCTGTGCGTTTTTTAATCGCACCCATTGACTTGCATTGGCGATTATCATCCCAAAATCGCATCAAATCGCAGCTTGCTGCGATTTTTTTCTCACACCAATTTCTGATGAGAGGAGGGCACGGGTAGGGTGGTAGACTGAGATGAGGGAAGAGATGTAGGGTGGTGCTGACCCATGGAGTGCTTTGTGGGTGAGGGTAATAAGTTTGTACTGGATTCTGTAATGGATGGGTAACCAGTGTAATGATTGGCACAAGGTAAAGGCATCGGTATAACGATTGGTTAGGAATATGATCCTGGAGGCAGCATTCAAGACACATTGGAGAGGGGAGAGTTTGGTAAGAGGGAGACCGATTAGTAGAGAGTTATAATAGTCCAAACGAGAATGAATAAGAGAAACAGTAAGGGTTTTTGCAGAGTCGAAAGTAAGAAAAGGTCAAATTCTAGAGATGTTTTTGAGGTGCAGATAACAAGAGCGAGCAAGTGATTGGATGTGGGGGTGAATGAAAGCTTGGAATCTAGTATGACCCAAGACAGCGGGCATGTTGCTGGGGCGTAATGGTGGAGCCACACACGGAGATGGCGATGTCGGGCAAAGGTAGGTTAGTAGAGGGAGGAAACACGAGGAGTTCCATTTTTGACAGGTTCAGTTTGAGATAGAGGGATGACATGATGTTAGAAACAGCGGTAAGACAATCACTGGTCTTTTCTAAAAATGCAGGCGTGATATCGGGAGAAGAAGTGTATAATTGGGTGTCATCAGCATAGAGATGGTACTGGAAACCAAATCTACTGATTGTTTGTCCAATAGGGGCGGTATACAAGGAGAAGAGGAGGGGGCCTAGGACTGATCCTTGAGGAACCCCAACAGTAAGGGGAAGATGAGAGGAGGAGGAACCAGCAAAAGATACAGTGAAGGAACGGTCAGAGAGATAGGGGGTGAACTAGGAGAGAACAGTGTCCTTGAGGCCAATGGAGTGGAGCGTAGTGAGGAGGAGCTGATGGTCCACAGTGTCGAATGCTGCGGAGAGATCCAAGAGAATTAGCATGGAGTAGTGACCATTAGATTTAGCAGTTAGTAGATCGTTAGAGACTTTAGTGAGGGCAGTTTCAGTAGAGTGTAAAGAGCAGAAACCAGATTGAAGAGGGTCGAGAAGAGAGTTATCTGAGAGATAGCGAATAAGACAGGTGTGGACCAGGCGTTCCAGGAGTTTAGAGATGAAGGGAAGATTAGAGACCGGTCTATAGTTAGCGGCATAGTTTTGGTCAAGGGACGGTTTTTTAAGTAATGTGTTATGTTTTGGTAGCTGAGGAGAGCAGGCAAAAACGGCAATACACCAGAGAGGTTGGAATCTACTGGATTGCAGTACCCTGACTAACCACCACAACTAAAGGCAGCCGTGGAGTGTTCCTACGTTGGTCCTAGACGCCTCGTCACAGCCTAAGAGGTTAACTACACCTAAAGATAGAAAGAGGAAAGCTATCTGCCCCGGAGCAGATCCCCAAAGAACATAGGAAGCCCCCAAACATGTAATGGCGGTTAGACAAGAGGAAATACAGACACAGACAGAAAATAGTATGAGCAAACGCTGGGGCCCAATCTGCCTAGACAGAAAAGGTTAGGAAGGATACTTACTGCAATCCAAAAAAACCCTAAAAAAAACCAACACTACTAATTGCAAAAACACCTGAGATCACACGACCTCTACCACCTAGATTAGTTCTCTGGTGTAACAAAACTAAGCCGCAGCCACTGAAAAAACTGGAAAAGGCAAATGAACAAACAACAGTGGCTCCAGAGGAACCGAGAGGAGACCAAGCCCCCCGTGGAGGGGAACCTGGCCAACCTCACAGAAATGCAGAGAAATATGCAAATAACAAGCACAAAAACAAAAAAACAGAAAATATCTTATCTGAGAGCAGGAGAAGAGGCAAGACTCAGCAAGCTTCCAAGTGAACCAGGAAACAACGTTGAGACAAGAACAATTGATCACCGGCAACCATGATGGGAGGGAACCTCCCTTATATCCAGCCAGTCCGTGATTCCTGATTGCCAATCCTCATTGAATGGTTCAGTACTGTTTGCAACCACCAGAGGGAGCCTCTGCTCAGAATTCATTTCTAAAACATTCACAACAGTAATGGATGTATAATGACACTAAACTCTGCAGGGTAATAAATACAGAGGAGGACAATTTTATATTACAGGAGGATTTATGTAAACTAGAAGCTTGGGCTGCTAAATGGCAAATAGCTTTAATGGGGATAAATGTAAGGTCATGCACTTGGGTAGAACAAACAAGATGTATAATTATGTGCTTAATTGTAAAACACTGGGCAAAACTGTCACTAAAAAAGACCTGGGTATATGGGTGGACGACAAACTCACATTTAGTGGCCAATGTCAGGCAGCTGCTGCAAAGGCAAATAAAATAATGGGATGCATTAAAAGAGGCATAGATGCTCATGAGGAGAACATAATTTTACCTCTATACAAATCACTGGTGCGACCACACTTAGAATACTGTGTACAGTTCTGGACTCCGGTGTATAAGAAAGACATAGCTGAACTGGAGCGGGTGCAGTGAAGAGCGACCAAGATTATTAGAGAACTGGGGGGTCTGAAATACCAGGACAGGTTATTACACTTGGGGTTATTTAGTTTGGAAAAACGAAGGCTTAGGGGTGATCTTATTACAATGTATAAATATATGAGGGGACAGTACAAAGACCTTTCTAATGATCTTTTTACTCTTAGACCTGTGACGGGGACAAGGGGGCATCCTCTACGTCTGGAGGAAAGAAGGTTTAGCCATAATCACAGAGCAGATTCTTTACTGTAAGAGCTGTGAGACTATGGAACTCTCTGCAGTCTAATGTTGTAATGAGTGATTCCCTACTAAAATTTAAGAAGGGACTGGAGCCTTTCTTGAAAAGTATAATATTACAGGCTGTATTCACTAGTTTCCTAGATACAGCGTTGATTCAGGGAGCTAGTCTGATTGCCGTATGTGGAGTCGGGAAGGAATTTTTTTCCCCAATGTGAAGCGTACTGTTTGCCACTTGGGTTTTTTTTGCCTTCCTCTGGATCAACATGTTAGGGCAGGTTAGGATATGGGTTGAACTAGATGGACTTAAAGTCTTCCTTCAACCTTAATAACTATGTTACTATTATATATATGGCGTGTTTAAATGAGAAGGGAAAGATACCAGAAGAGAGAGAGAGATTGAAAATTTTTGTTAGGTGAGAAGTGACAGCAGGGGAAAGGGACTAGGAGATGTGATGGAATGGGGTCACTGGCGCAAGTATTAGGGCGAGAAGATGCAAGGAGCCTGATGACTTCTTACAAGTGTGTCACATAATTGTATACCATTGGGAAGTGAAGAAAAAATAATTACATTTTTACCACCAAAAGTTTATTTTAGCCCCAAATTTTACATTTTTACACTAGGAAAGGGGTAAAAATGATACCAAATATTGTGCACAATTTCTGCTGAATGTCGCAATATCCCATATGTGGCTGTACAGTACTGCTTAGCCATACATAGCATAGAGACTCGGGAAGGACGAAGCGCTATTTTGCCTATTGGAGTGTAGATTTTCCAACAATAGTTTGCAGACTCCATATACAGAGCCTCTAAGTGCTAGAAGAGCAGAATGCCCCTTCAATTGACTCCATTAATTCCAGGTGTAATGACGATTTTGACTCCATGGGTGTTTTCAAGAAACAAGCAGAAGTAGATGTTGCTGAGTAAAAATTGCAACTTGCCATTGTAGTGACCAGTACATTGTGCCCAGCTCATGCTTCTGAAGACATGCACCCATAAATTAGGTGGGCTCTCATCGTTACAGAAATGCAAAGCATGTGGACACTAAATGTGGTTTAGGCACACTGGAGTTCAGAAGGGAGGAGGGCATTTGGATTTGGGAGCACAGAATTTGCCAAATTTTTTTTGTGGGGCAAGGGCTGTTTCTCTTTTCCAGAGCTTTTGTACTACCGGTAACTTGGAAGCCCCTAATTTCCATTGACAGACCTGAGTAGGGCCTTTTTTTGTGGATTAATTTGAAGCATTTGTTGGGAACATTTGACATAACATTTTGGATCACATTTATCCGGCGCTCTACGCTGAACACTTACCGTATTTTTCGGACCATAAGACGCACATTTTTTCCTCCAAATTTGGGAGGAAAGTGTGGGTGCGTCTTATGGTTGGAATGTAACGTGGGGAAGGGGGGCAGTGGTGGAGTGAGATCGCAGGAGGCAGAAAAATATCCCTCCGCTGCAGGAATCCAGCGCTGGGGAAACCACTGGTCCCGATACTTAAGTGCAGTGAATATTTATTAGCCGCTTCCCCTCCCACCTATCAGCTAGCAGTAAGCGGGGAGCAGCAAATGACAGAGCCACATGGTTCCCCAGCCCTGATTCCTGCAGCAGCTGGGGAGATGTGTGTTGGAAGTAGAAGGAGGCGGCAGGAGCAGAGAGCAGCAGGAGGCATCGCATACCTGACAGCACAGCCTGGGGGCTGTGCTGATGCGATGCTAAATGCTCCTGTGGGGGACCTGTGATGAGGTAATGAAGAGGGTGGACTGGAGCATCACATGACCACACTAAGCCCTGCCTCTTCATGATGTCATCACAGGTCTTGCAGACACACTGTACAAGAAAGAATTAATTAAAAGGTTAGTAATGACAGCACATAAAAAATCACTCTGCCATCCTGTGGTGGACTATAACTCCCAGCATGCCATAGGATCTGCAGGACATGCTGAGAGTTATAGTTCTCCCATGGGATCTTAAAGCAGCACTCCAGTGTTATTTTTCAGTGCTGGAGTGGTGCTTTAAATATAAGCCCCGTGCCCCCATTCATATACTCACCCTCCAGCGTCTTCACATCATACTTTATAGACACCACACTGGTCCCGCAGCACCATCTCCTACCCGTAGCTTCAAACATAATAACATACTATTATATAAAATAACACCACATATAATAGTATGTTATTTATGTTATTAAATATTTTACCACATTTTTTGCTTCAAATATATTTTTTCCCTATTTTCCACCTCTAAAACCTGGGTGCGTCTTATAGTCCGGTGCGTCTTATAGTCTGAAAAATACGGTATATCTGAGTTTCAATCTAATTCTCCAAGCGAAGTGATTCAGATGAAACCCCAGAGTGATCCATTCACTATTACTCTGAACTCCGTATGGCCTCTGATCAGTATTGTTGTTCTTTTCAGAAGTGCACAAAGCTGTAGCCAACGGCACTTTAATGCACACCTACAAAGACGGGACATCGCCAGATCATAGGCCAGAGTCCACAGTGCCTCCATCTGCCTCATTATGGGGAATCTTCCACCGTGGGTTCTGTCTGAATCACATATTTCAAAGAATTTACACGGAAACCATGGTGTAAGCGCTCAGAGTCGAGTGCAGGATAAATGTGAGCAGACCCTTACTGCGATTTTTGGGAGCCAGAGTGAACAAATCAATAGCAATTGAAGAATTGGTTTTATTTATTTTTTATGTCGTTCCTCGTGTGGTATGAGTCTCCTACTCTCTAGGCTCCAGTTACTAGGCATTAAGGACACTGCTCTCTCCTGGTTCTCTTCCTATCTTTCTGACCGCTCCTTCAGTGTTTTGTTCTCTGGCTCCACGTCATCTCCTCTTCTGCTCGCAGTCGGGGTACCTCAAGGCTCAGTCCTTGGCCCTCTTCTCTTCTCTCTCTACATGGCCCCAATTGGCCAGACTATAAGCAGATTTGGCTTTCAGTACCATCTTTATGTTGATGACACACAACTATACACTTCATCCCCCGACCTTATCCCCGCTGTACTACAGAACGCCAGTGACTGTCTGTCCGCAGTCTCCAACATCATGTCCGCTCTCTATCTGAAACTCAACCTCCCAAAAACTGAACTTCTGCTCCCGCCGTCTACTAACCTCCCTAAAACTGACATTTCCCTCTCCGTTGGTGGCACCATAATAACACCCAAGCAGCAGGCGCACTGTCTGGGTGTTATGTTTGACGCCAATCTTTCCTTCACATCCCATATACAATCTCTTGCCCGCTCTTGCCGCTTACAGCTAAAGAACATCTCTAGAATCCGCCCTTCTCTCACCATAGAAACAACAAAAACCCTCACTGTAGCATTAATCCACTCCCGCCTGGACTACTGCAACACTCTGTTAATTGGCCTCCCCGTTACATGACTTTCCCCTCTCCAGTCCATACTTAATGCAGCAGCCAGGGTCATCCATCTGGCTAATCGGTACTCGGACGATCCGCTCTTCGCCAGTCCTTACATTGGCTGCCCATTCATTATAGGATCCAATTCAAAGTACTTGTTCTCACCCAAAAAGCTCTCCACAGTGCAGCAACCCCCTACATCTCCGCCCTCATTTCTGTCTATCGGCCTAACCGACCGCTGCGCTCTGCAAACGACTTTCGACTAACCTCTGCACTAATCCGTACCACCGACTCCAAGACTTCTACCGCGCTGCGCCAATCCTTTGGCATGCTTTTCCTCAAGAAATTAGGACTATCCACAAATTGCATAGTTTCAGGCGCTCCTTCAAAACACGTTTGTTCAGAGCGACCTATCACGTTCACTAATCAGTCATTTTATCTGTAAGTGTGTGTGTGTAGCCCATTCAGTATCTCCATCCATCCCTCACTCCCTCAAGATGGCTGGACCATCATTGTAAATGCACCATTGTATATACTGTAACATTTCCAGGGGTATTAGCTCTAGGATCGCTGTCTGGGTAGACAGAATGGCACGGAAACAGTTCATTCAGACAGCAGCTTGGTGAAAACTGGCCGCAACCAGCTTATTAAGTCCACAGCAAACAGATTAAAACAAAGCATAAACAGAAAACTGGGCTTGTCTAGCCTCTAATTACACTTAGATAATGGCCCTCTCTATCCGGGACCAGACTCTACAGTCTGTGCCCAAAACAACACATATGATCTCTGTTACCAGTATGGAGTTTCACAGACACTCTCTTTATGTCTGAAGGCAACTCCAACATCAGACTTGAGAGAGGTCACCTCCTATTCAGTAGTCACCAGCATGGAGTGTCGCAGAGTCTCCTCTTTGTGTCTGGGTACCTCGAGCACCCAGACAGAGAGAGCCCACCTCCGGAGTCTCCTTCCGTGCTGGACTCCTGTCCAGACTGAATGAGCTCCCTGACTGTGCTCCCAAGCACTACTTCTGGCTTCCTAATCAACACCTGAGTGGATTCAGGTCTGAGCTGCAAGCGTGTACTGAATGGCAGGTGTAGTGACCTTTCTTTACCACCAGGTTTACAAAGCACACATTTCGCTCATACAGTCAGCAAGGTACTTTGGTGAAATATACACCTCATTCACCACATATTCCTTCACTGTCTCACAATACACACCTGTACTTTGTATCTCCCCCACCTCATTGTAGATTGTAAGCTCTCACGAGCAGGGTCGTCATATTTTGCTTTAATTATTGTATTGTTAACGTTGTTACTTATGACTTGTGTTTTGAAACTGTTAAACTGTAAAGCCTGTGGAATGTTATTTATATAAGATTATTATTATTATTATTAGACAACTTTATTCTTCAGTTTGGTTTGATTTCAGAGATACAAGATTTATATCGGGTTTTTATGTTTAGCTGCTGTCACTCACTAAAAAACGCTTTTTTTTGCAAAAACTAGCTGTTGCGTCGCAATATTTTGAGAGCTATAATTTTTCCATACTTCGGCCAACAGAGTTATTTGAGAGCTTGCTTTTTTTGCAGGATGAGTTGATGTTTTATTGGTAGTATTTTGGGGCACATGACATTTTTGATCGCTTTCTATTCTGATTTTTTGGAATCAGAAAGAACAAAAAACATTCTAGAATTGTTTTGTGGGGCTTTTTTATGTTGTGTGGTACAATTGATAAGACAAATTTATAGATGCGGCAATAAAAAATGTGTACTGTTTATTTTTTTCATAAAAATATTTATGGGTATAATATATATTTTATTATTATTATTTTGTGATTTTTTAAAAAAATTATCTTACAATTTTTTTTTACTTAGTCCCTCTATGGGACTTTCACTTTCAGCAATCTAATCGCTGTTATAATACATTGAAATGTACCAGCAATAATGCAATGCATTAGAACTATCAGTCTGCTTTCACACAAACTTAGTAGATCATGCACTGAGCATGATATAACAAGCTTGCTAGAGCATGGTGATCTGGATACTGTCATGATGACATCGGTTCACCATGGCAACGATCGGGCCCCCGTGATGATGTCGCAAGGGCGGTGATCAGAGGGTAGAGGGGGTTCCTTCCCTCTGCCTTATAAATGCTGTGATTGTTATTAATCGCAGTATTTAGAGGGTTTATCTGTGTGGGCACCACTCCTGGCATTGAGTGCCAGGTGTCAGCTGTCATATCAGCTGAACACATGGCGGCGATCGACCACACACAACCCCTGTGCACTCAAAATTGCCTGGACATATCCATGTGTCCAAGGCTTTTAAGTACCTACTGATCTGGACGTATGGATACGTCCTAAGTCATGAAGGGCTAACTAGACCAGCAACCAGTTTCTACTTTCAAGCTTTGTTAACCTTATCCCAGCACTACAGCACTGTCAGCTCTACTATAGTTTCAATATTTAAGGTTGTAGGTAGAAATAAGTCCCGTTTAACCTAAAATGTTGATCCAGAGGATGGGAACCCCCCTTGAGGCGGATGTCAAATGCTCCATGTTATGGGATAGGAAAGATGTGTATCTTCGTGCCGTGTTAGCCAGTAGATAGAAAAATATTTAGACTTGTACTTTCAGCTGCATCACATCTAATGTGGTGTACCTAATTATATGTACTAAATGTCCAACTGGGGGTCTGTATGTGGGGGAGACCGGGCAAAAACTGAGAACAAGGATGAATTCTCATCGCCACACGATAAGAGAAAAAAGAATGGATTTACCTGTGGCAAAACACTTTTGTATGCCCGGTCATAGCATGATGGATATGGAATTACTGGTATTAAAATCTAACTTCAAATCTGAGAAAGATAGAAAGGTTTGGGAATACAAACTTATGATGACCTTTGACACTCTTAGTGCTGGAATGAACGTGTCACATGGATTCATGTCATTCTATATCAATTAAGGAATCTGCGTCTCTGACCTTCTAGGGGCATCAAAACACAACACCAGACCCCAATCAGAGGGTAATAAAACTCTCTCCTTATCTATGATCTGTTCCAATATTTATGTTCATTCCTCTGCCATAATGACAGTTCTGCTTCACGTCACTTGTCTTACCTATTGCACTATTCCTGTGTCCTCTTGTGTATATATATATATGTGATTCTTCAGTTTTTGTTTTAGTCTTTGCCTGATGAAGAGACCGGAGTAGTCTCGAAAGCTTGCAATTTGTTACCATCTTTTCAGTTAGCCATTAAAAGGTATCAACCACTGAGGACTCTCAAGTCTAAATATTTTTCCATGTTATGGGAAAAATTCCTTCAAGGTTCCTAATGCTGCAATCAGACTGGTTCCCTGGATCAATGTGCTATGACAGAATTTAGTTCCCATAACCTACAGCATTATGTTTTTCAAGAAAGGCATCTAGGCCCTCCTTGATGTTTTTTTATTGAATCAACCATTGTTCTTATAAAAACTGCTTAAAACAAGAACAAATAAATTACTTATTCTGAAGGATTACATCAGTTCTATAGCTTAGTCTTGACGTACCTGATATAAAAATCCAAAATGACTTAAAACTGATACATTGCTACTACCTATTCTACAAGATGTGTCATGCTGGTGGCATGCGTGTCATGTAATCATCATAGATGTTGAGAGCTCCAGCTTCAAATTGAAGAGTTGTCCCTTTCTTCTTAAATTTGAGTAAACAGACAGTGACATAGATACTTTGGTCATTGTTTAATAATTAGTGACATTGCATGGGCCGAGAGAGAGAACAGTTAAGTGATTGGGTAAGAGTACAGGAGCAGAAGGTATAAATACTGATGGGAGTTAGAAATGCTCCAGTTTATTGGACATTGAAGGACACAAAACATAGACCATGAGTGGCTGCCCATTTATGGGGACGAGGCATGTGTAAGTACATTGTCACTAAAGAATATTCTGAGATTGCAAAAACTTCTAATAACACTGTAAGTAACTGATTTGTAATCCTTTTAAAAGGTACACTTTCAGCAAACTCTCTCTGGAAGATAAAAATGGAGACGACTCACAAGAAGGAATAAATAAAGCCAGCAAAGGAGGACTACTATATGGGGACTATTTGCAAGTAAATTATGCCATATATATATATATATATATATATATATATATATATATTTTTTTTTTTTTTTTATTTACTCTAAAACAAACATTTGTAAGGATGCACTTTTATGGCTGGATGGAGACAAAAAAAACAGATAAGCTAACTATATTTTTAACTTTATCAATCATAATTAATGAGCTAATACCAATATTTATTTTTTGGCTTCTTTAAGCTTTTTAAAGTCTTGGATGCTCAAGAACTACAGAGTGAAAAAAAGGGAAATAAAATCCATGATGAACATCTTTTCATTGTCACTCATCAAGGTATGTGGAAAAATCAGCTTATAGAGGTTTACAGATGTAGCACCACCTAAAACATTTATAGTATATTCTTAGATTATGGGACGAATCCATGATATGCAACAGGTCCCATCTCTGGACTCTTCTATCAGAACAATGGAGATCATATGTCATTCTCCACCAGTTCACTGTGGCCACAACCTCCAAAGAACTCAATAAAGAAGTGGCCACATTGATGTTCTAGGAGACTGTCTCCCAGTGGGTGAGGGTCCTTAAGGGCTCTGAGATCCACATCAGAAAGTTATTGTATATCCTGTGGTTTCACAACACATGTTTAAGAGGAGATAACCCATTTAAAGAGTAACCCTCATTTTGATTTCTGAAATAAAAATCTATAGTACACATGAACAAAGCAACTTTGTAATATATCTTATCAGAAAAATCCGCTTTTTTGTCCTCTTGTACATGTCTTTAATTTTCAAAATTCTCAATTCCCAGGTTAAATCTGAGTTCAGAGAAGACAGATTTTTACATTACTGAGATAGGAAATGGCAGCTGCATCTGGTACGATTCTATGTAGCTAGATGGTGGAGGAGGAGGGAGGAGCACTGCCTTTAGCTCCTCCCTTCTTATTCCCCTAATCTTTCCATAGAATCTTATCAACACCAATTGTCATCTCTTATCTCAGTATGAAAAAATCTGTCTTCACTAAATACAGAATTCCCCTGTGAATTGAGAATTTTGAAAATGTACAAAAGGAGAAAGAAGTAGATTTCTCTGATAAGCTATAATACAAAGTTCTTTTATTTTCATCTAATCTATTGATTTATGAAATAAAAATTAAAATGACTGTTACTCTTTAAGGAAGCATTTCTATATTGCCATCAGTAAGATATGAGATATTATTATTATTTATTATTATAGCGCCATTATGGCGCTTTACATGTGAGGAGGGGTATACATAATAAAAAAAACAAGTACAGCAATCTTAAACAATACAAGTCACGACTAGTACAGGAGGAGAGAGGACCCTGCCAGCGAGGGCTCACAATCTACAAGAGATGGATGAGGATAAAATAGGCAAAGGCAGAGCTGATCGTGCAGTGGTTTGGTTGATCGGTGGTTACTGCAGGTTTTAGGCTTGTCGGAAGAGGTAGAAATAGTATCATAACCATTGGTTATACATTATGAATTTATCTTGAGAAAGGTCCCTAGACATGCAACACTGTCAGAAGACAGGTGGCCAGAGTTCCTATTTATTTGTAAGGGAATTCCCTGACGCACTAATGGCGGGATCTCATTCTCAATATAGATGCAGCTCCCCCATCTACTATACATTTATGGCATATCCAATGCACATGCCATGAAAGCACAAGATAGAAATAACCATTTAACTGCTAAAAAGTCTGACAAGTAAGAAGTAACTGTACTTACATAAAGTACTTTATAACCATGCCTATGCATGTTATTGGTACTATGCAAGTAACAGGAACAAAGCAGTAAGTCAGATGACTGACCATAAAAGAGGTCTGGACACCATAGGGAGAAGACAAAAGTGGCTTATTACCACTACTGTCTGTTCTGTTAACCCCTTTCTGACATCTGACGTACTATCCCGTCCATGGTACCTGGGCCCGTATGACCGTGAACGAGATAGTATGTCATCGCGATCAGCTGCGCTCACGGGGGGAATGCAGCTGATCGCGGCCGGGTGTCAGCTGATTATCACAGCTGACACCCTCCCTGCAGGACCCGGATCCAAGATGGCCGCGGGGTCCTTCCGGGTCCTGCAGGGAGGAGGTGGCTTCTCAGTGCCTGCTGAGAACAGGCGCTGAGAAGCCTCCTGCACAGCCTGTCAGATCGCTGGTCTGACAGAGTGCTGTGCAAACTGTCAGAGCAGCGATCTGACATTATACAGTGATGTCCCACCCTGGGACAAAGTAAAAAAAAAAAAAATTAACATGTGTAAAAATAATTTTAAAAAATTCCTAAATAAATAAAAAAAAATATTCCCCAATAAATTAATTTCTTTATGTAAATAAAAATAAAAGCAATAAAAGTACACATATTTAGAATCACCGCATCTGTAACGACCCGCCCTATAAAACTGTCCCACTAGTTAACCCCTTTAGTGCACCCCTAAAAAAATAAAACAAGGCAAAAAAACTGCTTTATCATCATACTGCCCAACAAAAAGTGGAAAAACACACGATCAAAAAGACGGATATAAATAAACATGATACCGCTGAAAACGTCATTTTGTCCCGCAAAAAACGAGCTGCCATACAGCATCATC
Organism: Oophaga sylvatica; assembly: GCA_033576555.1. NCBI lineage: Eukaryota > Metazoa > Chordata > Amphibia > Anura > Dendrobatidae > Oophaga > Oophaga sylvatica. The sequence continues at coordinate 161,927,492 of JARQOD010000001.1, read as the reverse complement.
AGCACGGTGGCTCAGTGGTTAGCACTGCAGCCTTGCAGCGCTGGAGTCCTGGGTTCAAATCCCACCAAGGACAACATCTGCAAGGAGTTTGTATGTTCTCCTCGTGTTTGCGTGGGTTTCCTCCGGGTACTCCGGTTTCCTCCCACACTCCAAAAAACATACTGATAGGGAATCTAGATTGTGAGCCCCATCGGGGACAGCGATGATAATGCGTTTGTAAAGCGCTGCGGAATATGTTAGCGCTATATAAAAAAAAAAAAAAAATCAGCGAAAAGATAAAAAAGTTATAGCTCGCAGAATAAAGAGATGCAAAAATATTTTTTTTATAAAATTGTTTTTATTGTATAAAAGCGCCAAAACATAAAAAAAATACAAATGAGGTATCGCTGTAATTGTACTGACCCGAAGAATAAAACTGCTTTATCAATTTTACCACATGCGGAACCGTATAAAGGCCCCCAAAGAAATTCCTAAATTGCTTGTTTTTGTTCATTCTGCCTCCCAAAAATCGTAATAAAAAGCAATCAAAAAATGTCATGTGCCCGAAAATGGTATCAATAAAAACGTCAACTTGTCCCACAAAAAATAAGACCTCACATGACTCTGTGGGCCAAAATATGGAAAAATTCTAGCTCTCAAAATGTGGTGATGCAAAAACTATTTTTTGCAATAAAAAGCGTCTTTTAGCGTGTGACAGCTGCCAATCATAAAAACCCGTTATAAATATTTAATCAAACCCCCCTTTACCACCCCCTTAGTTAGGGAAAAATAATAAAATTTAAAAAATGTATTTATTTCCATTTTCCCATTAGGGTTGGGATTAGGGTTAGGATTAGGGTTAGGGGTGTGTGTTGGGGTTAGGGTTAGAGTTAGAATTGGGGGGTTCCACTGTTTAGGCACATCAGGGACTCTCCAAACGTGACATGGCGTCCAATCTCAATTCCAGTCAATTTTGCGTTGAAAGTCAAACGGCACTCCTTCCCTTCCGTGCTCTGCCGTGCGCCGAAACAGTGGTTCCCCCCCACAAATGGGGTATCAGGGTACTCAGGACAAATTGAGCAATAACTTTTGGGGTCCAATTTCTCCTGTTACCCTTGGGAAGATAAAAAATTGGACCTGAAATATTTTTTTTTGTGAAAAAAAAGTTATATGTTCATTTTTTTAAACATTCAAAAAATTCCTGTGAAGCACCTGAAGGGTTAATAACTTCTTGAATGTGGTTTTGGGCACCTTGAGGGGTGCAGTTTTTAGAATGATGTCACTTTTGGGTATTTTCTATCATTTAGATCCCTCAAAGTGACTTCAAATGTGATGTGGTCCCCCCCAAATAATGGTGTAAAATGAGAAATCGCTGGTTAAATTTTAACCCTTATAACTTTGTAACAAAAAAAAATTTTGGTTCCAAAATTGTGCTGATGTAAAGTAGACATGTGGGAAATGTTACTTATTAAGTTTTTTGTGTGCCATATCACTGTGATTTATGGGCATGAAAATTCAAAGCTGAAAAATTGCGAAATTTTCAAAAATTTCGCCAAATTTCCATTTTTTCACAAATAAACGCAAGTTATCTTAAAGAAATTTTACCACTAACATGAAGTACAATATGTCAGATTCACCTGGATCCATGGAAGCGTTCCAGAGTTATAACCTCATAAAAGGACAGTGGTCAGAATTGTAAAAATTGGCCTGGTCATTAACATGCAAACCACTCTTGGGGTATAGGGGTTAAACACTACATGTGAAAGTTGCAAACGATACAATAAAAAACATTTTTTTTTTGCTGTAGCATATGAACTTTGGTTTAAGCAAATACTATGGGAACTGGATTCTGTCAGAGAAATCTTCCAGAATGGACATGTAAGTAGATGCTTTTTATTTATTTCTGCAGCTTGATGAGGAGCTAACACACACAGAAGATTCTCAGCAGATTGGGGGGCAGACATACCTACAGAGTGTATCCATCAGAATAGTTTCAAGCAATGTTTCCTACCCTTGTCAGTTCAAGACCACCTTCAGTTGGTTGATACTGTGATTCTCCCAAATGACATTGCTTCACTAGTTATTCTTTGTGCTTCCAACACTAAATCTACCCAATATCACTGAAACATTTGTTAGTGTTACTGGACACAAGTAAACTTTTTCCAAACACACGAATGTCATTTTTGATTGAGAACCACTTTGGGTAATTTTAGAATTTTGAGACATAGAAAGCCAAATCTGACTCCTCTTACTTCTCTGTATATACTGTGACTAGCACAATAGCTCACTGTTTAGTTAGGGTTTATATGTAGCCCTGGTATCTTAAAGGGGTTGTCCAGGGAAAACAAGTTATAACCAATCAGATCAGTGGGTCCTGCACCAATCTGTGGATTAGGAAATTTTTTATCCTGATAGAGAACTTTTATTCCTGTTACAAAATGGAGCAGCAGGTGGGATGTCGACTACTGTCCATTCATACTCTATGGGACAGCTAAGAAAAACTGCGCACATTGAATGTCAGCCCCATAGGGAATGAATTGAGCAACATATATACCAGTAACAATAAACAATGACATTTTTATACAGGTGTCATTTTTGCTTGCAGGTAAGAGATGAAAGAAATATGCTGAAAGTTGTGACTCGCATTCATCGCATTTCCATGATTCTTAAACTACTGGTTGAGCAATTCTCAGTTTTAGAAACAATGACCCCCATGGATTTCTTTGATTTCAGGTATGATCTTACATTACAGAAGCTTGTGAAATGACTCAAGCCAACACAACGTGATAAACTCATAGTAGGGCGCACCAAGGAATTGAAATCAATAACTAACTTGGCATATAATCTACTTGCATAAACTCTAGCGGAAGGGTGGCTACTATATGGGAAACCTTTGCATGAGACCCGGGTGGTAATGAACTACTTGAAGAGTCTTTCCAGTGCAAAATATTCAAGGGCCCATTGAAACACAATGAAATGCAGCAATTTCATAGAAGAAATAAACAATAACAGGTCACTTTCTCCAGCCACGAAAACTGGTCATTGGGTTCCCTTGCAACATCAGGGAAACCATTTCATGAGTAGAGATGAGCGAATTTGTTCGGATATTGGCCCCGAATCTGATTTTGACATATTCAGGCCATATTCGAACAATATTCGTGCTGAATATATGTCTTATAATCGGTTCCGAACATATTTGGTCATTTCTACTCCTATTGACTTTAAATGACGTTCGGCTGTGTTCGACGAATATTGCAAAAACAATATTAGAGTCCGATCGTATTCGGAACCGGATCCGAACAAATTCGCTCATTTCTACTTATGAACACAAGGGTGGGCCAAATACAACACTTTGAAAATCAGATATTTGGTCTATTTTAAACCCATAGGAATTCTAAAGTGATGGTTTGATTTTATACATGGAAATAATATTGTGTATGTTGTTTTTGTTTCTAAAGGGAATACTTGGCATCTGCATCTGGATTTCAGAGCATGCAGTTTCGAGTTCTTGAAAACAAAATTGGAGTTCCAGAAAGTCTGAGAGTTCCTTACAACAGACGCCATTACCGTGACAATTTCAAGGGAAAAGAGAATGAAGTACTTCTTAGATCTGAAGAAGAACCTACTCTTCTGGGCCTCGTAGAGGTAAAGTAAGAAATGCGATCTACAGTATACATATAATGTACAGAAAGTCCACAATAGAAATATTTATCATCTCAATTGTTTTTATAATATTTTTCTACTTTTTCTATCAAATTACAGAACATTTGAACTTTTTTTAAACATTTATCAAAAATCTTGAATGCTAGTGTTTGTTTTTTAAGGCATGGTTGGAACGAACACCAGGTTTGGAAGAAGTTGGCTTTAATTTTTGGGAAAAACTACAGATCAATATATTTCAAGGATTAGAGGAGGAGCTCAAACAGGCAATGGTAAATGTTCTGAAGAATGAATATTTGTAATCCTCGTTGCTATCTCTTCAAATCTCTTTCTTAAAAAATAATACTAAGTAGAGAATATGATTGTTTTATATTAAATGAGTGTAGTAGATTGCAGGTAATGGGAACAAGTGGTGAAAAGAGAAAATGAGGGCTTAAAGGGTGTATCCAAAACTTACATTTTTTACTATGGGCTTAAAACTATCAGCTACCTGCTGGTTGTGCCCGATGCTGATCTCTGCCAACACAGATAGGTCAAAGACCGCTCCTACTAGCGATTCAACTGCTTGCGCTGATGTCACGATGGCAAAACAGCGGCTTCTTTTACACTCTTATCTGTTGATGGGGCATGACTGCTAATGTCATGCTGATTGACAGCCGACTCCCCGCTGCCTTACAGAACACCTGCTGTCAATCAGCATGAGGTCGGCAGTCTCATCCCATCTACAGAGCAGCCAATAATAGAAGGGCTGCTTTGTTGATGTTGAGCAGCTGAATCACCAGCAGGAGCTGTTAATATCTGCCTGCTATTTTTTGGCTTGTTTTTTTACTAAGGGCTTAAAAACTAAGTTATGGATAAACCCTTTAAGAAGCTTTATTCACCAGATGAAGGAAGAGAGTCTAGACATAAATAAGAAATAGATTTTCAACAACATATTTGGTTATCTTTACTAGGCCAAACCAGACTCAGAGGACAAGGAGGAACAACTGGCAGAGCTTCAGAAACAAAAAGAAGTCTTTATAGCGTTGTTTGACGAGAAACGACATGAACATCTGCTTAGTAAAGGTAAAAGCCATACCTGATCATATAAGGAGAGCATTCTAATTAGCTAAGGGTTCATGCAAACGCTTTAATAAAACACTTTAAAGTGACTCTCCAGGCTTCCCCTTATTAAGGGTCCTTATAAATGGGCAGAATTCCCTCTTATTTCGATGGAAGAGGGATTGTTTGTTCATGTTGTTTCATTAACAGCAGATTGTCCCCGTTTACACCGGGCAAAGTACTATTGACAATCAATGATTGGTCCATCACTTGTCTGTATAAAAGGGCCTGTAAACAGGATCTATCATGAGAAATGACATATCAATGTTATTTTAAAAAGCCATAGCATACCCCACGGATATTTTTTTTTCAAAGCAGGTTTACTTTAACGATAGAAGACAGGGCATCTCAAACGTTTTCTACTGCGGCGGCATCAAACCGATCAGTTTAATGCCCGGTCCTCACCAGACGGACTAAGATTATGTCTGGGCCTCACCATCTTTAGCCGGAGTCCATACTAAAATTAAAAATATTTCCTGATTTCCTTTTTAAATTCCTGAACATTAAAATAAGTGCAAAATTAGTCAATTATGCTGCTAACCTAGATTGCTGAAGTCATGGAGAGAACTGAGCAGTATATGATCACTTCTATAAAAAGTGCATCCCTAGTTACGCCTCACCAACAACTAGTGAGCGCCTCAGAGTTTAAGAATCATTGATATAAAGTACCCGACTATGTAGGAATTGGGTCAGAAGTGTTGGACAGGAGATCCCAGCATTTCCTTCAAGCTTACATGGCAGCATTTCAGGCTTCCCATAGAAACATGCAGATTAAAAAAACACATAAAAAATTGCACAGTTAAACAGCATTATCAGACAAACAATGAGCATGAGTTTTCATGAAATCGCGTCTTCTTTGCTTGGACAGTTACACATAGCAGATTTTCTGCATAAAAAAATCCACTGGAAAAAAATGCAGTATTTATGATACATGTGAACGCGGCCTTAGTCAAAATCGAGAGATCTCGCTTTTCAACTGCAAGTGCTGCTAAGAAGGGTGGTAATCTTTTGGATCCCTCAACCCAAAAGTTTGCCAAAGAGTTGAGGCCTTTATTTCTTGAAAAACTGTGTTTTTTTAATAGCAAACATATTACTACAACACCATGTACAGTAGCTGTGATAGATACAGGCGTCTTATGCATTGGTTCTGCAATATTATAACAATTATATTTTTGTATATTATAGGAGAAAGAAGATTGTCCTATAAAGCATTAAAAGGGGCTTTAATGATATATTTCTACAGGTACCGTCGCAGCAGATCAATTCTCAGTATATTCATATCTAATTTGAAACCATAGTCTAATACTAATTTTATTTTTTCATTTTGAAGGGAAGAACCACGGTTTCAGGTCCCATTTCAGCTCTTAACTTACCTAATGGACATTGATATTTTAATGACCAAATGGAGATGTAAGTATTAAATGTAGAACTTTTATTCTTTAATCATGACCATATTGATGTTGGCATGTCATATAACAGAAATTGTAGCTGTCACAGTGCCATTAAACACAATTTTTTCCATATAGTTTACATAAACTGTGCGAAAAAATTTTTGTTTTTTCCTTGTTTGGGTATTTAATGCAAAATGTTACCTAAAACTTAAACAGATACAGAATATGGGAGATAAGGAAATAATACATGGGATATTTGGGACATAGGGTACACACCAGGTGATAACAATGGTAACAGCTTAAAGCATACCCGTCGTTTCAGATGACTTTTCAGAATAAGTAGTTGTGTGTGTACATGAGGTATAGCACTATTTTTGATCATCATATGAAAGGCATCCTGCATTTTTTAAGTTTTTCACCTCTTGATTACAAGTTTTCTCTGTTAGGCAACAATCACACATCAGTATTTGGTCAGTACTTGTATTTAGCAAATAAATGAATGAAAAAAAATTGTGTGGGTACCCCCTATTTTTAATAACCAACTAAGGGAAAGCAGACAGCTGCGGGCTGGTTTTATTAGTCTGAGAAGGGGAAAATATCCATAGAGCTTCTCAACCTATTAATATCAGCTCACAGCTGTCTGCTTAGCCTTTATTGGTAATTAAAGGGGGGACCCTAAAAAAGATGACGTGAGGTCCCCTTATTTTTAATAACCATCAAAGGCTAAGCAGACAGTTGTGGGCTGATATTAATAGGCTGGGAGGGTGCATGGATATTGGCCCCTTTCTAGTCTAATAGAACCAACCCTCAGTCACCCAAGAAATGGAGCATCCAATAGATGCACCAATTCTAGTGCTTAGCCATAGCTGTTCCCGATTGCCCTGGTGCTTTGGCAATTGATTTTGGGCTTGATGTCAGCTGTGTAATGTCCACTGACCTCAAGCCCAGGAGTTACTAATGGAGAGGCATCTATCAGACATCCCCATTATTAACGCCATAGTCAAAAGAAAGAAACACCCACACAAAAAAGGACTTTATTTGTAAAAACACTCCTCAACATATTCCCGGCAGACGCTGCGGTGATGTCAGTAAGGCTACTGCAGTTCAGTGCCTGTGAACTACGGTAACCTAACTAACATCACCGGCAGTGACTGCTGCTCCAGTTTATGGAGCTTTGTTCTCTGAATAGGGCTCCATACACTGGACGAAGAAGACGGGATCATCGTGGAACCTCCATATGGATTACAGAGAATCCTGTGGATTACCTTTTTTTGGTAATAAATGGGTAAAAGAGGGAATTTTTCAGGGAGTGCTTCTTACAAATAAAGGATTTTTTTGTAAGTGTTTCTTTTTTTTGACTATGACGTTAGTAATGATAGATGCCTCTCCATTACTAACCCCTAGGCTTGATGTCAGCAGACATTACACAGCAGACATAAACTTCCCAGCCTATTAATATCAGCTCACAGTTGTCTAGTAAGCCTTTGCTGGATATTAAAAATAGGGGGGATCCCACGTTATTTTTTTTTAGGATCCCCCCTTTTTAAAGTAAAGGCTAAGCAGACAGCTGTGAGCTGATATTAATAGGCTGGGAAGCTCCATGGATATTATCCCCTTCCCAGACTACTAAGACCAGCTCACCCAGCTAACAGCTGTATGCAGGGACGGCTCCAGGTTTTTATGGGCCCCGAGCGAAAGAGCCTCAGTGGGCCCCTTTAACACAGACCACAGTTCATGATGCTCAGATACGGCAGAGAAATATAGGTACAGTACAATGCCAAATACTTCACTTCTTCCATTACATGAGTAATATCTATTGTAAATTGTACTATAGCTCAAAAACCGCCAAATCCTCGCAGCGCACAGTACAGACTGGACAGTACAGTCCTCCATACAATATTATGGGCACCACATAGTCTCCCCCTCATCACCCATATAATACCCCATGCAGGATGTCACCCCCCCATCACCCATATAATGCTCCATACAAAATACTGGACCCAATATAATGCTCCATACAGGATACTGGTCCCCATATAATGCTCCATACAGGATACTGGTCCCCATATAATGCTCCATACAAAATATGGAACTCTCCTCTGCGCTGTGCTGCGTTCTGCACTGTTACGGCTCAGGAAATGGTGCTGTGGAAAGACTCCCGATTATCATCATAATCGCCTCCCCATCATCATCATTTCCTCCCCATCATCATCATTGCCTCCCCATCATCATCATTGCCTCCTCATCATGATCATTGCCTCCCCATCATCATCATTGCCTCACCATCATCATCAATGCCTGCCCATCATCATCATTGCCTCCCCATCATCATCAATGCCTGCCCATCATCATCATCGCCTCCCCATCATCATCGCCTCCCATTATCATCAATGCCTGCCCATCATCATCATCGCCTCCCCATCATCATTATGGCCTCCCCATTATCATCAATGCCTGCCCATCATCATCATGGCCTCCCCATCATCATCAATACCTGCCCATTATCATCAATGCCTCCCCATCATCATCAATGCCTGCCCATTATCATCAATGCCTCCCCATCATCATCATTGCCTCCCCATCATCATCATGGCCTCCCCATTATCATCAATGCCTGCCCATCATCTTCATAGCCTCCCCATCATCATCAATGCCTCCCCATCATTATCAATGCCTGCCCATTATCATCATCGCCTCCCCATCATCATCAATGCCTCCCTATCATCATTATCATCACTGCCCTCCCCACACCACTATCACACAGACAGCACCGCAGCACACAAGCACTCTCTCACATACATACACACACACATACACAAAGCACCGCACTACATACACACACACTGATACACACAGACAAACACACACACACACATAGACACATCCATCTCACCTGTCCGCGTCCCGGCGCTGAATGATGACATCATCAGCGGCGTGCTGTGAGAGGAAGCGCAGGCGCCCCCTGGAGACCGGAGCTGCGGCAGCGGAGGCACGGGGCTCAGAGGTAAGTATTACGCCGGCTGCTGCCGGCGCCCTGAGCAAGTGGGGGGGGCCCAGTGGCGGCACTGGCACCGCTAACGGGCGCCGGGGTGCCTGACGGCGAGTGGGCCCCCCCGCCTGCTCAGGGCCCCGGCACTTGCCCGGGTGTGCCGGGTGCTGACACCGGCCCTGGCTGTATGCTTTCCCATAGCTGAATATTAAAAATAGGGGGACCCAACGCCATTTTTTTACATTTACTCTTAAAAGCTGCCAGATAAGCTCGAGAGAGCTTATTAAATATCGGATGACTATCTATCAATCTCTATCTATCCCATATCTATCTCTCTCTCTCTATTCTCTATCTTGATTTTTTTTTTATGTGAATGATCAGTGCAAGAAAGAAGTCAATTAAGAGGAGAAAGAAGCATGTTTCCATTCTTTGTGGATCACACGCTTCTCTACCAGCAGCCATTATATGGACAGAAGTGCTGATCAGTGTGTGAGGAAAGCTGCACTAACGAGAAAGCGGCAACCACTTCACCCGAAAATCCATCTGTGAGCTCATTCTGACAGTCGAACAGAAAATTTTGTTTATTTTCTGTCTTTTTCGCTCTCAGCTGATTATTGTCACAAAGTTCATTAAAGTTGAATGTACAGGGAAATTGAAAGAATGTAACAGCCAAGCAGCACATCTGTTATGCATCCTGACTCCAAACATGATTTTTACCCCAAAATAGATGAATTTAAGTAAAGAAATAAAGTCCCCAAATGTGGCCAACCCAACTAAAGACAAAGCTGGCACAGAAAGTTAGTGAACAATGCTTTAAGAGTCCAGGGTGGTTTAAAACTTACAAAGCTGTGTAATTATTGTCCGCACTATTATCACTTGTCAACAGAACCTGAGAGGAAATAACAAAGGTTGATATCGATAGAAGAAGTTGGGAGGATAAAGAAAGATTTAAGGCAGGCAGCAAGCTAATGAGTCCAAGGCATTGAAACAGTAAGGTTAAAAAGACTGTCAGCACAGAGCGACTGTTCAAACCAAGTACAGGCGCTTGGTGCATCAAGACGCGGCCAATCATTTATATAAACCGTCCCACCTGCTTGGTTTCCATCTATCTCCACCCTTCTCTGGCTCTATGAAGTCAGAGCTGTCAGTAAAAGAAGACAGAGAGTTAAGATTGAGGGAAAATAATCAAATGGGAAGGTGTATATAAATGACTGGCCCTGCCATGAAGCACCAAGCAACGGGATTTAGTTTGCAGAGTCATTCTGTCCTGACAGAGTCCCTTTAAGGTGAACCTGTTATGTTGTATGTGCAGTCTGATCTGTGGACAGCATGGTATAGAGGAGAAGCTGAGCAGACTGACATAGGTTTGACGAAAAAGATTTAATATAACATGTATTTAATGCATTGAAATTCCCAGTATTTTATGCATAGGAGTCCATTGGGAGGTCCTACTAGAGTGTGACCAAATGCTGCAGCTTAACACATGGGTGAAACTATGCCCGTTTAGTGAACAAATAGCTAATTTATTTTCCCAATTATGCAGCTATTGGCCCTCCGAGGATGGTTGAAATTTCAGCCATATCGTCTGACCACACTAAATGAGATCAGTGATTCAGTAACAGATGCGATAAAATCAATTTTTTTGAGGGTTTTGGCAAGAGAGAAATGTCAAAAGGCACAGTTTCCAAATTAGTGATGTAACCCATTACCAAAAGGGAGCTAGAGTTACACAATGCTACCACTTGTATTGAAAAGTTCCATAGTCTCCAGCAGTGGTCAGGTTTCAAATATTTCATTATTGCAAATTATTAGGAGACTATTGCGTCTGGACACAATATGACAGACTATGTGATTGTGAGATTTCACTTTCATAAAATATAGTCTCAAATTCTGATCCATAGTACAAATTGAAGTGTCTACTAAGTGGGAAATCAGAAGACTGTAAGTTGCTGTAGGCCTCAATATCAAGTGTTTGGGGAATTGGTGGTGAAATTCTTCAATCCATCTTATAAGAATCATCGTACAAATCTGAGAGATCTGACTTTGTATGGAGGCAGAATTATATCAACATGTGCTATTTGAATGTAATATACTGTACAGTCATGGCCAAAAGTTTTGAGAATGACACAAATATTAATTTTTACAAAGTCTACTGCTTCACTTTTTCTAATGGCAATTTGCATTTACTCCAGAATGTTATAAAGAGTGATCAGCTTAACAGCAATTACTTGCAAAGTCAATATTTGGCTAGAAAATGAACTTTATCCCCCAAAACACATTTCAACATCATTGCATCCCTGCCTTAAAAGGACCAGCTAACCTCTTTTCAGTGATTGCTCCATTAACACAGGTGTGGGTGTTGATGAGGACATGGCTGGAGATCAATCTGTCATGATTAAGTAAGAATGACACCACTGGACACTTTAAAAGGAGGCTGGTGCTTGGCATCATTGTTTCTCTTCTGTTAACCATGGTTATCTCTAAAGAAACACGTGCAGTCATCATTGCAATGCACAAAAATGGCCTAACAGGGAAGAGTATCGCAGCTAGAAAGATTGCACCTCAGTCAACAATCTTTCGCATCATCAAGACCTTCAAGGAGAGAGGTTCTATTGTTGCCAAAAAGGCTTCAGGGCGCCCAAGAAAGACCAGCAAGCGCCAGGACCGTCTCTTAAAAGTGTTTCAGCTGCGGGATCGGGCTACCAGCAGTGCAGAGCTTGCTCAGGAATGGCAGCAGGCAGGTGTGAGGTGCATCTGCACGCACTGTGAGGCGGAGACTCTTGGAGCAAGGCCTGGTCTCAAGGAAGGCAGCAAAGAAGCCACTTCTCTCCAGAAAAAACATCATGGACAGACTGATATTCTGCAAAAGGTACAGGCAGTGGACTGCTGAGGACTGGGGTAAAGTTATTTTCTCTGATGAATCCCTTTTCGATTGTTTGGGACATCAGGAAAACGCCTCATTCGGAGAAGACAAGGTGAGCGCTACCACCAGTCTTGTCTCATGCCAACTGTTAAGCATCCTGAAACCATTCATGTGTGGGGTTGCTTCTCAGCCAAGGGAATCGGCTCTCTCACAGTCTTGCCTAAAAACACAGCCATGAATAAAGAATGGTACCAGAATGTCCTCCAAGAGCAACTTCTCCCAACCCTCCAAGAGCAGTTTGGCGATCAACAATGCCTTTTCCAGCATGATGGAGCACCTTGCCATAAAGCAAAGGTGATAACTAAATGGCTCAGGGAACAAAACATAGAGATTTTGGGTCCATGGCCTGGAAACTCCCCAGATCTTAATCCCATTGAGAACTTGTGGTCAATCATCAAGAGACGGGTGGACAAACAAAAACCTAAAAATTCTGACAAAATGAAAGCATTGATTGTGCAAGAATGGACTGCTATCAGTCAGGATTTGGTCCAGAAGTTGATTGAGAGCATGCCAGGGAGAATTGTAGAGGTCCTGAAGAAGAAGGGTCAACACTGCAAATATTGACTTGCTGCATTAACTCATTCTAACTGTCAATATAAGCTTTTGTTACTCATATGTTTGCAATTATTATATTTCTGTCTGTGGTAAAAACATCTGTCAAACACACATAAAAACCAGAGGGCAGCAGATCATGTGAAAATATAATATTTGTGTCATTCTCAAAACTTTTGGCCATGACTGTAGTTTTAGTAGTGGAGCTAGGGGAAAAATTAGGTCTTGGTGTGTCCATTTTGAAACAGAAAATCTCCCAGACCAATAGATCATAGAGGTCAAGGGGAGAGGTTAAAGAACTAAAAATGTCCAAGGAGCATTCAAATAGGTCTGACACACTATTGAAGACGGTGAAGGGCTCAGTTTATTTCTGAGTACAAGATTTTAAGAGTGGTTTTAGTAATCAAATTCTTTATCCCTGGCTTAACCCTTTGAGTAGGGGAAAGTCATAATATTGTTTGATTCTAAATAGCTTAGTAGGCGGCGAAGAATTCGTAATCTTTGAATTTGATGTTTTAACAGATAATCATGTTTGCATGGTGCACAGAATGATTGGCAGCAAAGCTGGGACTGGTGGTTCATCTGGCTATCATTACTTGAGGTCAACAGTGAGGTAAGATATTTAATTGGAAAATGCAAAAATGAAAGATGGACAGGATTTCTATGCTTTATGATTATGAACAATGATGGTGCTAAAATTATAAAACACAACATTGTGTACTAGGACAACTCCAATACAAATAACTTCTGTATAACCCTCAGAGAGGAATTTGTGACAGTAGAGCAGAATGTCAAAATGAGCAATGTCTGCAAATGCCTCTTCTCTAATCTGTACCACCAAGGCTATTCAAAGCACAGTGGATTAGAAGCAAGGCTCTTAAAGAGTCGATATTGAATTTTAGGATTGTTACTACCAATAGGTTGCTAAAAAGTTCATGTCCTCTTCCTCTCTCAAGAGCCAATTTCTATATTTAAATTTTCCAGAGAAGCACTGCATGGCTTCTCCTCACACCAGTATACACGCTAAGGGTGCTTTCTCCACACTGCGTTTTGGTACCAGTTGTTGATCCTTTCAGGGCTTATGTCTGAACCCCCACAAAATGTAGTAGACTGCGTCTGGGTTTCGATCTCCAGTAAGCATAGACACCCGAAAATTATGCACAACAGAGCACACATTCACTCTGTTGGAGGGAATCAACAAACAGGTGCTAAAATGCAGTTTGAAAACACCCTTAGGGTATGTGCAGACGATCTTGAAGAGGCAGCGCTTTGGACGCAGCACATGTTCGCTACGTCCAAAGTGTTGACGTCTATTGAACACAGGTGAATCCGCATGTGTTCACTGAACCGTGCGGATTCACCACGTTCAATATATTCTATAGGTGAAATTTCTCTATGGGAGAAATTGACATGCTGCGGTCTGGAAAGATGCATCACATGTCCGCCTCTGCGGGTGAGCCACGGGTGTCTGTGGACGCATAGTGGGCATGGGATTTATTAAAATCCCATCAATTATGCTGTAACATGTGGCCGTTTTGGGTTGGACGCTGCACAAGTACGCAGCGTCCAACCCGCAGCACTTACTGATCACGTGCACGTACCCTTAGAACCAAGAGAAACTCTAAAATTATCCTGGACAATGAAAGCCGCTCGCTGCAGACCGAGGCCCAGATAAGAGGACTGTTCAGTGGGTGCCCTTAGCGGTTCAAACATCACGTCAATGCCCCTATTTGAATACAGTCCAGTCTTATGTAAGCAATGCTTATTTACTTTACTCGTTTGCTTCAGTGGATGAACACATTCTCTTTCACATTCATTCTGCCTTAGTCCTTCATTCCCATAATTAATCTTACCTTTAGGAGCTGTCAGCCTGGAATCCAGAAAAGAAGAGATATGTATGGCTTCGGTGCACAGCTCACAAAGGATTGCCTAGATCAGTGGTTTCCAACCTGTGGCTCTTCAGCTGTTGGAAAACTAAACATGACAGCAAGATTTTGCAAACACAGACTGTCAGGGCATGCACTGAGTCCAGACTGATCCATTGGGGGAGATTTATTAAAAGAGTTAGCAAGTAAACAACTTATGTATTCCTACATCACTTCTGCTAGGTGAAAATAATAATCCCAACAATTACACACCTTTCCCTGCTTTGGCTCTTGATGACAGGTTGCAACCGTGAAATACTGACTACAGTGCACATAACTGCTGCAGTTAATTATTGTTCGTGCCTACATCATTGGCATCCCTGCTGAGCCTAGCGATTGGCTGCAGTGGTCAAGTGTGCTGTAGTTGATGTCACTTGTCATGCAAGACTGAAGCAGTAGGGGAGAGTCTTTGCTGGAGCAGGGAGAGTAAGGTTTATTACATTTTTATTCCTACTCATCATAAACCTTGAGTCTAAATGCACCAGAATTATTCTATTTGCATCATGTTATGTATTTTAGACACTTTGTGCCTTACGTTACATTAGGGGTGTTACTTTTCAAGAAAATGTGTGAGGCTTAATATGTAAAATTGTGCTATAGAATGTATCTAAAATGAATGCACATATTACCAAGAAATAAGCAAATTTATAGATGATGTTAAAAGCAGAGACTATTCTATACCATAGTAGACTTCAAAGAAGTATCAAATTCATCAAACAGCTTCTTGACCCACTTTGATAAATCTGTTACATTTTAACACTGTCTAGTCTACAAATGAGGCAGTATTGGTAAATATGCCACATTGTAGCAGTTGGTTTAGATTCTTTATGGAGATGAAGAGCGTAAATCAATTTGAGCAAAGTTCTTGAAATAAACTATTTTAGAAGGAGCTTAAATTGTTTTTCCAGGCAAGGCATACATTTAAGCAGGGACTGTATCATTCCAAATTCCCTCATTATGTAGTACATGCACTGTTAGGAGTTTACTCTGGTGATCGCTTGATTGGTGGTCATGTGATGTCCATGGTTGCTATCAAATGCTAATTGCTCCCTCTTCAGGCTACTTCTGGCCTATTATTTACCCTCAATTCACTCTTATAATCTATATACCTCATTGTTATGAATGTGCTAGAGATGGTTTCTGAGCAGAGGCTCCCTCTGGTGGTTACAGACAGTACTGAACCTTTCAGCGAGGAATGGCAATCTGGGATCACTGACTGGTCTGATATAAGGGAGGTTCCCTCCCATGATGGTTGCCGGTGATCAATTGTTCTTGTCTCAATTGTGGTTCCTGGTTCATTTGGAAGTTTGCAGAGTCTTGCCTGCATCTTCTGCTTTCAGATAAGATATTTTCTGCTTTTATTTTTGTGCTTGCTTTTTGCATAGTTCTCTGCACTTTTGTGGAGGTCAGCCGGGTCCCTCCTGGGGCCTTTGCTCCTCTCAGTTTATCTGTAGCCACTATTATTTGTTCATTTGCTTTTTCCTGTTTTTTCAGTGGCTGCGGCTTAGTTTTGTTACACCAGAGATCTGATTTAGGTGGTGGAGATCGTGTGATCTCAGGTGTTTTTGCAATCAGAAGAGTTGGTATTTTTTAGGGTTTTTTTTGGATTGCAGTAAGAATCCTTTCCTGTACTTTTCTGTCTAGACAGATTGGGCCCCAGCGTTTGCTCATTCTATTTTCTGTCTGTGTCAGTGCTTCTTCTTGTCTAACCGCCATTACATGTTTGGGGGCTTCCTATTTTCTTTGGGGATCTGCTCCAGGGCAGATAGCTTTCCTCTTTCTGCCTTTAGGTGTAGTTATCTCTCAGGCTGTGACGAGGCGTCTAGGATCAACGTAGGAACGCTCCACGGCTACCTCTAGTTGTGTGGTTAGTTCAGGTTACTGCAATCCAATAGGTTCCAGCCTCTCTGGTGTATTGCCGTTTTTGCTTTTTCTCCTCAGCTACCTAAACATAACAGTATCACCGGCCAAACTGAAAATTATATGGTACTCACAGAAGGGAAAAATAGTGTGGAAAGAAAAAAAGTTGTCAGAGTTGTCAGAGATTTTTTTTTTTTTTTTTACTGTTTGTGGCATGTTTTCCCTCCTTTTCTCTGGGTGCTGAGGAGGATTTTTTTTCTCTCTCAATGGAGATTGCACAGTTGTCTGGCCGTGTGGATCAGCTTGCCACTGAGGTTCGGAGTATTGCTACCTATCTTGCTGGGTTGCCGGTTGTGGAACCTAGGATTCCCATGCCAGATTTGTTTTTGGGGGATCGGGCCAAATTTCTGAATTTCAAAAATAACTGTAAGTTGTTTTTTGCCTTAAAGCCTAAGTCCTCAGGGAACGCAGCACAGCAGGTTCAAATTGTCATCTCTCTCCTGCGCGGCGACCCTCAGGATTGGGCTTTTTCCCTGACACCTGGGGATCCTGTTTTGAATGATATTGATGTATTTTTTCTGGCTCTGGGTTATTGTACGATGAACCTAATGTCACTGATCAAGCTGAAAAAACCTTGCTGGCATTAAATCAGGGTCTTGAAGACGCTGAGTTGTACTGTCAGAAATTCCAAAAATGGGCAGTCCTGACCAAATGGAATGATGATGCTTTGGCAGCCCTTTTTCAGAAGGGGCTGTCAGAGAATGTAAAGGATGTTATGGTGGGATTCCCTGCTCCCTCTGGTCTCAATGATTCTATGTCATTGGCTATTCAAATTGACAGACGTTTGCGTGAGCGCAGAGGTATGCGTGGGATAGTGTTGTGTTGTGAGCCAGCTTCTGAGCCCATGCAGTGTGATGGAGTGACTTCTGGGGCACAGCGTCATGAGTTTCGAAAGCGCAAAGGGTTATGTTTCTACTATGGTGACGCCTCTCATGCTATTTCAGTCTGCCCTAAGCGGGGAAAGATGTTTTGCACGCTCAGTTGTCTTGGGTAGTGTTCAGACTAAATTTCTGTTGACTGTTACCTGATTTGCTCCCTGTCCACATTTTCTGCTCATGCTTTTGTTGATTCAGGAGCAGCTATTAACCTGATGGATTTTGACTTTGCCAAACGTTGTGGGTTTCCCATGATACCCCTGCGGAAGTCTATTCCCCTACTGGGCATTGATTCTACCCCTTTGGCGGAGAATAAACCCCAGTTTTCTACTCAGGTGATAATGAGGGTTGAACCAGATCATCAGGAGAGTTGCAAATTTCTGGTGCTGCATAATCTGCATGACATTATTGTACTAGGTTTCCCTTGGTTACAGACTCATAATCCTGTTTTGGATTGGAAATCTGTGTCTGTGACCAGTTGGGGCTGCCAATGTGTTAATGCCAACACTCCTGTTTTTTCTGCCTCTCCCCAGTCTCAGGATGTTCCTGACTTTTTGACTGATTTTTCAGATGTGTTTAGTGAAAGTAAATCCGCATCCTTGCCCCCTCACAGGAGCTATGATTGCGCTATTGAATTAGTGCCTGGTGGTAAATTTCCTAAAGGTCGCCTTTTTAACTTGTCTGTACCTGAACACGATGCTATGCGATCTTATATCAAGGAGTCATTGGAGAAGGGTCATATCAGACCGTCCTCTTCACCCTTGGGCGCCGTTTTTTTCTTTGTGGCCAAAAAGGATGGTTCATTGAGGCCGTGTATTGATTATCGTCTCTTGAATAAGATCACTGTGAAGTATCAATATCCATTACCCTTGATTTCTGACCTGTTTTCCAGAGTGAAAAGTACTAGCTGGTTTACCAAGCTTGACCTCAGGGGGGCGTATAACCTTATTCGCATTAAGCACGGGGATGAATGGTAGACGGCGTTTAATACCCCAGAGGGGCATTTTGAGTACCTAGTGATGCCCTTTGGGCTCACTAATGCTCCTTCCGTCTTCCAATCCTTCATGAATGATATTATCAGGGATTTTGTGGATAAATTTCTGATTGTTTATTTGGATGATATCTTGAGTTTTTCCAATGACTGGGACTCTCATGTGAAACATGTTCGGATTGTGTTCCAGATTTTGAGAGAGAATGCACTGTATGTGAAGGGATCAAAGTGTCTTTTTGGCATACTGAAGGTCTCATTTCTGGGATTCATTTTGTCTCCGTCTGTTATTGAAATGGACCCGGTCAAGGTTCAGGCCATCTGTGATTGGGTCCAACCTACTTCATTGAAGACTCTTCAGAGATTTTTGGGTTTTGCCAATTTTTATCGTAAATTTATTGGTAATTTCTCCGGTATTGTTAAACCATTGACTGATTTGACCAAAAAGGGTTCTGATGTGGTGAATTGGCCTCTGAGGCAGTTTCTGCGTTTCAGGAACTTAAGCAGAGATTCACTTCTGCTCCTGTTCTACGGCAGCCTGATGTTTCTCTGCCATTTCAGGTGGAGGTTGATGCCTCTGAAATTGGGGCAGGTGCCGTTTTGTCCCAAAGAGATGCAGAGACCTCTAAGAGTAACCCTCGTGCCTTTTTCTCTCGAAAATTTTCTCCAACTGAACGTAATTATAACGTGGGTAATCGGGAGTTATTGGCCATGAAGTGGACCTTTGAAGAGTGGAGACATTGGCTGGAAGGAGCCAAACATCAGGTGGTGGTCCTCACGGACCATAAGAACCTGGTTTATCTCGAATCAGCCAAGCGACTTAATCCTAGACAGGCCAGGTGGGCCTTGTTTTTCACACGTTTTAATTTTGTGGTTTCTTTTCTTCCTGGCACTAAGAATGTTAAGGCGGATGCCCTCTCGAGGAGTTTCTTTGCGGACTCTCCTGAGTTATCTGATCCTACTGTTATTTTGAAAGAGGGTGTAGTTCTTTCCGCCATCTCACCCAATTTGAGACTGGCTCTGGAAGAGTGTCAGGAGGATAAACCTGAGCGCTGCCCTATTGGGAAATTGTTTGTCCCAGACCAGTGGAAGAAGATTGTGATGTTTGAGATTCATTGTTCCGCATTGGCTGGTCATCCCGGGATTTTTGGTACCAGAGACTTGGTGAGTCGGTCCTTTTGGTGGCCTACTTTGTCTCGTGACGTCAGGGAATTTGTGCAGTCCTGTGGGACTTGCTCTCGCTCCAAGCCTTGCTCTCGCTCTAGTGGTTTGTTAATGCCATTACTTGTGCCCAAGAGGCCATGGACCCATATCTCTATGGATTTTATTTCCGACCTCCCTGTTTCTCAGAGAATGACCGTTATCTGGGTAATCTGTGATAGGTTTTCCAAGATGATACATCTTGTGCCATTACCTAAGTTACTTTCCTCCTCCGAATTGGTGCCTTTGTTCCTTCAGCACATGGTTCGGTTACATGGCATTCCGGAGAACATTGTGTCTGACAGAGGAGTCCAGTTTGTTTCCAGATTTTGGAGGACATTTTGTTCTAAACTTGGTGTTCAATTATCTTTCTCCTCTGCTTTTCATCCTCAGACCAATGGACAAACCGAGAGAACAAACCAGACCTTGGAGACTTATTTGAGATGTTTTGTGTCTGCTGATCAAGATGACTGGGTCTCTTTTTTGCCTTTGGCTGAGTTTGCTCTTAATAATAGGGCTAGCTCTGCCACCTTGATGTCTCCATTTTTCTGCAATCCTGGGTTTCACCCTCGATTTTCTTCAGGACAGGCGGAGGCTTCTGTCTGTCCGGGTGTTGACTCTGTTGTGGAGCGAATGCAGCAGATTTGGGACCAGGTAGTGGAGAGGTTGTCTCTCTCTCAGGAGAAGGCCCAACGGTTTGCCAACCAGCATAGGACTGATGGTCCTCGGTTTAAAGTGGGGGACTTGGTTTGGTTGTCCTCAAGAAATATCCCTATGAGGGTTGCATCTCCAAAGTTTAAGCCTAGGTTCATTGGACCTTATAAGATCATGGAGATTCTTAATCCTGTTTCCTTCCGTTTGCTTCTTCCAGGGACATTTAAGATCCATAACGTGTTCCACAAGACCTTATTGAAGAGGTTTGTCGAGCCAGTGGTTCCTATGGCTGCGCCTCCTGACCCTGTTTTGGTTGAGGGCAATCTGGAGTATGTGGTTGAGAAAATATTGGATTATCGTTTTTCTAGACAGAAACTCCAGTATTTGGTTAAGTGGAGAGGTTATGGTCAGGAGGACAATTGTTGGGTGTTTGCTTCGGACATCCATGCTAGGAGACTGATCCGTGCCTATCACCGATCTCATCCTGATCGGCCTGGTTGCACAAGTGAGGGTTCGGTGACCCCTCCTCAAGGGGGGGTACTGTTATGAATGTGCTAGAGATGGTTTCTGAGCAGAGGCTCCCTCTGGTGGTTACAGACAGTACTAAACCTTTCAGCGAGGAATGGCAATCTGGGATCACTGACTGGTCTGATATAAGGGAGGTTCCCTCCCATGATGGTTGCCGGTGATCAATTGTTCATGTCTCAATTGTGGTTCCTGGCTCATTTGGAAGTTTGCTGAGTCTTGCCTGCATCTTCTGCTTTCAGATAAGATATTTTCTGCTTTTATTTTTGTGCTTGATTTTTGCATAGTTCTCTGCACTTTTGTGGAGGTCAGCCTGGTCCCCTCCTGGGGCCTGTGCTCCTCTCAGTTTATCTGTAGCCACTGTTATTTGTTCATTTGCTTTTTCCTGTTTTATTAGTGGCTGCGGCTTAGTTTTGTTACACCAGAGATCTGATTTATGTGGTGGAGATCGTGTGATCTCAGGTGTTTTTGCAATCAGAAGAGTTGGTATTTTTTAGGGGTTTTTTTTGGATTGCAGTAAGAATCCTTTCCTGTACTTTTCTGTCTAGACAGATTGGGCCCCAGCGTTTGCTCATTCTATTTTCTGTCTGTGTCCGTGCTTCTTCTTGTCTAACCGCCATTACATGTTTGGGGGCTTCCTATTTTCTTTGGGGATCTGCTCCGGGGCAGATAGCTTTCATCTTTCTGCCTTTAGGTGTAGTTATCTCTCAGGCTGTGACGAGGCGTCTAGGATCAACATAGGAACGCTCCACGGCTACCTCTAGTTGTGTGGTTAGTGCAGGTTACTGCAATCCAATAGGTTCCAGCCTCTCTGGTGTTTTGCCGTTTTTGCTTTTTCTCCTCAGCTACCCAAACATAACACCTCATTGAGTGACTAGAGGACAGTTTCTGCTAATATGGAAAATGGAGGCTGAGGGAGCAGATAGATTTATATAGAAAAGTTTACCTAAAACTATACTTACGCATTGAATGTTGTAAAAATAAACCCTTAAGCTCCCTTGATTCTGCTGCTTTTTTCTATTTTGCGCTATGTCACTCCATTGCAGAGATATTCACATCTGTTGTTTCTGGAGAGCCTTATGTGAAATCTCTGCCTGCAGACTGAACTTTTCTTTAGAGTCTTCTCTGGAAGTGTGTGTTTTCACTTCTCCATCCCAGGCGCGGCCAATCACAAGCTGGGTAGTTGATCTAGCAATTAGTGTTAGGTGCTGCAGAGCTGAGATTGGCAGCATCTGAGAGGGAGAGGAAATGTCCAGTTGGACTCCAAGCAGAGATTTCAGATACTGTGCTTCAAAAGCATCAAATGTGAATATCTCTGCACTGCAATGACACAGTGCAAATCTGAGAAGAATGTCAGAATCGGGGGAACTCAGGGATTTTTACAAGATTCTTACCTGAATGTTTTTTATGCAAATTTGCATATTAAATTTCCCAGAGGAGCATTGCACAGCAAATAAGCCTCCTTACCTTGACAAGCCAGAGCTGGTATGTCACTCTCCACAGGGAGGAACCTAACCCCTTAGACCCCTGATTTTTTTAGCAAGTGAAAGGTTTGCTTTAACAGACAAAAAATTGTGCTGAAACCACCAGAAAATGATTATAACCAGTAATGTCTCTTTCTTCCACAGTGACAGATACAAAGTTTTTGTAGACCTGTTCAACCTCTCAACATTTTTAGTACCAAGACACTGGGTACCTCGACTGAACCCAAGCATCCACAAATTCTTGTACACTGCAGAATGTAGTGACAGCTCATATTTCAGCAGTGATGACTCAGATTAAGACTTTTTTGCCACTATTGACATCACTTTCTAATACTTTTAAGAGAAGTTGTGATGAGTAATTAGGCTAGGACTGCATCTGCACTTTACGTACCATTAAAAAAAAAAAATTACGAAAATGCTGTCCATAAAAATACATTTAGTAGCTTAAAAATCTCTTGTCCAGTCAAGTATGTTACTAATAATTTTCTTCGTTTATTTGGGATTTTTGAGCAATTATTAGAAATTAGTAGCTGCTTTTTCCACCATAGAATATTAGGAAAATTGCTCAAAATCTCTTAATATTGCTCATCGAGGTTTGCATTATTCTATGGAAGAAAAAAATCTTACTACAAAAAGTGTAGTTGTAGCCCTAGCCTTAAAGTATAAAGTCACTATTTTGGTGATATCAAAATGTAATGAGTTTTTTGTTATCAAAGTCTAAAATATACAATAATTTAACAAAATTTTAATTTAAAGAAAATTCTGTACATGGTATAAAATACCATAGTGTAAACGTCTATATATCATAATGTAATGTATTTAAGCATTTACCTCCACTGTATGGAATGTATGTGTAAACTTCTCTGTATACAATAGTTTATTTTGTAGATAGTAAAGGTTATGTAATAAACATGGACAAATGAATATATAAAAACGACATCAATCATTGTAAATATAAAAGTGAACCAAATATACAATTGCACTGTTATGTATTTCATAATAAAACATTATGCAAACTACATAATCTGTGTGAAATATTTGTTGATTTATACAACCGGACCACCATCAATTAATATTCAAAGATTTTTTTGATTAACCTCTTAAAGTGAATTGTAAGTGAATGGTAGTTTTAAATGACACCATTCATTTTACAATTTAATGTACCGAAAAACACACACAAAAAAATCTAAGTCATGTGAACAGGTGAAAAAACAATTTTACCATTGTTTTTGGCCTTTGTTTTTACAAAGTTCGGTAGAAATTACCTAGTAACATTTTAAGTTAAGACTTCTGAGGATGCAAAAATAACACACTTTAAAACATTTTTTTTAAGATTTCTGAGAACTTTTTAAAAATGTTTCACTTTTTTTTAGTTTCCCTAAGGTTCGTAAGGAACTTGCACTATATAATGCAATAGTTTAGTATTGCATATATAGTGAAAATAATGATCTATGAAAGCACAAGCAAAAGTTGAACTTGATAGGATGACCAAGATGGTGATAAAGGGGATCTTCAGTGGGCTCCTGGCTGCTAAAAATAGCCCATTGAAACCCTATAATAATGCTGCAGGAGGGATATAATGGGCAACAGAACGGAATCCCCAGGATCACAAGGCTGAAATGGCACAAAGAAAGTCAGCAGTAGTTAAGTGGTTAAACAGCATCAGAGTTCACTCTAAATCGGTACCATCAGAAGACTCTGCTCCCTTATTACTACATTTCCCATCATTCCTTGTGCTGGTCTGCAAGCTAGCAGTGAGCACAGACCTGTAAAGGGTATGCCACACTAAGCGAGATCGCTAACGAGATCACTACTGCGTCACCATTTATGACGCAGTAGCGATCTCGTTAGCGACTTAGCTGTGTGTGACATGTAGCAGCAATGTGGCCCCTGCTGAGATGTCGCTGATCGCTTATGAACGTTCTGAGCCGTTTTTTGGTCGATGGTGTCCCGCTGGTGAGCCTGAATCGCTGACACCCTTTATGAACGACTTCACCAGCGTCGCAGGTGGGACTAGGTTTTCCCAACGACCGCAGAGGTCGTTATACAGATCGCTGATGAGTTGTGTTTGGAATCACAGATTGCTGATGAATTGTGTTTGGAATCTTAACAGCTAAGTCGCTAACGAGATCGCTACTGCGTCATAAATGGTGATGCAGTAGCGATCTTGCTAGCGATCTCGCTTAGTGTGGCATACCCTTAACTCTGCCCAAACACCTTCCACACAAAAACTGCTTAAAAGCAGCAACCTGATGAACCCCTTAACGACCATTAATTGTTAAGGGTACTTATTCCCTCATTGCCATTTTAAAATGGTGATGGGGAATAAGGGAATAGCGCCGCCGATTCCCACAGGTGTCAGCTGTACATGACAGCAGACACCCTGCAGTATCAGCAGTGACCAGTTTGCGACCGATTGTGCCTGATTAACCCTTTAAATACAACTGTCAATTGCGACAGCGGTATTTAAGTTGTTGTAAGGGGGTAACAAGACTCCCTTAGTAACCATCAGACCTCTGCGATGAGAATTGCTGGTCCTGATGGTTACCATGGTACCCTTAGTTCATGAGATGACCCCAGGGTATAGTGGCCTGTGAGATTCAGTAATAGGCCGGGGTCACACTTGTGAGAAACTAGCACAAGTCTCGCACCTCAATACCTGGCACTGCCGCCGGCACTCGGACCGGAATGTTCAACTGCATAGAAATACATGCAGCAGCACACTCCGGTCCCGAGTGTTGGCGGCAGTGCCGGGTATTAAGGTGTGAGACTCATGCGAGTTTCTAGCAAGTGTGACCCCGGCCATAAGTCTTACAGCCTGTGTCAGTGAGACACTGACAGTCTCATACACTGCTGTGCATCATCCCACATTGGGACTAAGTAAAAAAGTAAAATAAAACATGTAAAAAAATTAAAAAAAAGCACAGTGGATTAGAAGCAAGGCTCTTAAAGAGTCGATATTGAATTTTAGGATTGTTACTACCAATAGGTTGCAAAAAAGTTCATGTCCTCTTCCTCTCTCAAGAGCCAATTTCTATATTTAAATTTTCCAGAGGAGCACTGCATGGCTTCTCCTCACACCAGTATACACGCTAAGGGTGCTTCTCCACACTGCGTTTTGGTACCAGTTCGTTGATTCTTTCAGGGCTTATGTCTGAACCCCCACAAAATGTAGTAGACTTCGTCTGGGTGTTGATCTCCAGCAGGCATAGACACCTGAAAATTATGCACAACAGAGCACACATTCACTCTGTTGGAGGGAATCAACAAACAGGTGCTAAAATGCAGTTTGAAAGCACACTTAGGGTATGTGCAGACGATTTGGAAGTGGCAGCGCTTTGTATATTTATATATATAATATATAGATATATATATAGATATATATATATCTATATATATATATAAATCTGGCATCGCTGTAATCATATCGATCCGACAAACAAGTCAGTCATCAATTTTACCGCACGGCGAACAGCGCAAAAAATAAAAATAACTGAATTGCTGGTTTTGTTCAATCTGTGTCTGAAAAATCTGAATAAAAAGCGATCAAAAAATATTCTGTACCCAAAAATGGTACCCCTTATCACATATACCACACAGTGAACTGTGCAAAAATAAAAACTATTCTTGTACTGCTGTCTATTTGTTTATTCTAACTCCCAAAAATAAAGGAGGTAGAATGAATAAGGAATAATGCTCAGCTCACATTTATCCTGCGCTCTCCACTGAGTACTTATGTCGGGGTTTCCATGTAAATTCCCAAAACCGCGATTCAGTCAAAACTCTGGACAGAACCACTCACTTATGAGGCAGATGGAGTCACTATGGACTGGTCTCTGCTCCGGCGGTGTCCCATCATCATACGCGTCTTTTTAGTGCACAAGTGTGGATGACTACAGATCTGTGCATGCCTAAAAATATGGAGACCAAAGGAGCAGGTGTGAAACAAAGTACAAAGTGTCTCCATCTGCCTCATGGTGGGTGGTTCTGTAAGGCCGGGATCACACATGCAACGAAAACGTCCGACGCTCGCATGTGAAATCCCAGCTCTGGCGCGGGCACTCGGGAGTGGAGAGAGCGGCTCCATATAAATACAAGCAGCCGCGCACTCCACTCCCGAGTGCCGGCGCCAGAGCTGGGATTTCACATGCGAGCATCGGACGTTTTCGTCGCATGTGTGATCCGGGCCTAAGGGGTTTTATCTGAATCGCATTTTTGTGGGATTTACATAGAAACCCCGACTTAAGTGCTTAGCGTAGAACATAAGAATGTGATCCAAGCATTATACTGGAAGCGATGAAAACATATTATGTACCTCAAAATGTTACCAATAAAAACCCCAACTCATCCTACACAAAACCAGCCACCACTTGGGTCCGTCTTCTGTCACTAAAACTATAGGAGGCTCTCACGTTACTGCTAGAACAAAGACTCTGGAAAAGCGACAAGACTCCTTCCCCCTCAAATAAAATTCAGTGAATTCTGTGCTCCCAAATCCAAATGCCCCATCCTTCTGAGCCCCACTGTGCCTAAACCACAGTAAGCAACCATGCTTTTCATTATTGTAACAGAGAGAAGGCACTTAATTTACGGGTTTGTATCACTAAAAGCACAAGCTGCGCACAATGTATGGGGGTTCTACAATATATGGGGGCCATACACTGTATGGGGACACAATGTATGGGCACTAGACTGGCAGATTAATAAATTCTTCAGAATAAAGCCTGGCTTGCATGTTACAAAATAGTCACTGCAGACATAAATGAATTCATTGAGAGGAGCAATTTCAATATTGGGGTCACTTTTGTTTTTTTTTTCAGCTATTCTGGTACCTTTGGGGCTCCACAAATTTTGCTCGTATACTATTTTAGCAAAATCTGTGCTCCAAAAGCCAAATAGCGCTACTTCCTTCTCAGCCCTGACGTGCGGCCTAACAGGAATTTCTGACAGTATATGAGGCAGCACCGCATTCGAGAGAAATTGTGCAATTGTGGAGTCTAATTTCACCTATTAACCCTTGTGTACCTGACAAATTTGCAGTAAATACAAATTATATTTTTACCACTAAAATGTTATATTTCCACGTCTCAATGTTATAAAATTCTGTGAAGCACCTATGGGTTAAAAATACTCACTACACCCCTAGATAAAATCCTTGAGGGGTCTAGTTTCCAAAATGGGGTCACTTGTGGGGGTGTTTCTTCGGTTTTCACATGTCAGCGGCTCTTCAAATGCGACATGGCATTCACAATCTATCCCAGGCAAATAGCGCTCTTTCTTTTCCTAGCCCTGCCATGTGCCGAAGCAGAAGTCTTTGACCACATATGGGGTATCGTCATGTTTGGGACAACGTGCGAAAAAGATTATGGGGTCCATTTTCTCCTATTATCCATTTCAAAAATTACAAACTTGAGGCCACAACAACATTTTCGTGAAAAAAATGAAAATTTTCAATATGATGACCTAATGTTATAAAATTCTATGTACGGTTGAAACCAGAAGTTTACATACACTATGTAAAAGACACATATGCATGTTTTTCTCAATATCTGACATGAAATTAGAATAAACCTTTCCCATTTAAGGTCAATTATAATTACCATAATTATTAATATTTGCCAAAATAATGAAAGCAAGAATGTTTTAAGGCATTTTTATTACTTACTGCAAAGTCAAAAGTTTACATGCACTAAGATTACTATGCCTTAAAACAATCTCGGACTGCCCATATGATGATGTTATGTGTTTGAAAGCATCATGGGAAAGTCTAAAGAAATCAGCCAAGATATCAGGAAGAGGATTGTGGACTTGAACAAGTCTGGCTAATCCTTTGGTACAATTTCAAGATACATGAAGGTGCCTCTTTCATCTGTACAAACAATTATATGCAAGTACAAACAAGACGGCAATGTCCAGCCATCATACCGCTCAGGAAGGAGACGGGTTCAGTGTCCCAGAGATGAACGTGCGTTGGTGTGACATGTGTATATAAACCCAAAGACAAAAGCAAAAAAGACCTTGTGAAGATGACGGGGGAAGCAGGCAAGATTGTGTCAATATCCACAGTGAAACAAGTACTGTATCAACATGAGCTGAAAGGCCACTCTCCCAGGAAGAAGCCATTACTCCAAAAGAAACATGAAAATGCCAGATTAATGTTTGCAAATGCACACATTAAAAAAAGACCTTAATTTTTGGAGACATGTCTTGTGGTCTGCTGAAACTGAACTTTTTGGGCATAATGACCATCGTTACGTTTGGAGGAAAAAAGAAGTTTGGAAGCCTAAGAACACCATCCAAACTGTAAACACGGGGTGGTAGCATCATATTGTAGTGTTGTTTTGCTGCAGGATGGACTGGTGCACTTCACAAAATAGATGGGATCATGAGAAAAGATTATGTTGCAATACTGAAGCAACATCTCAAGACATCAGTCAGGAACGTAAAGCTTGGGCAGAAATGAGTTTTCCAAATGTACAATGACCCAAAGCATACTGCCAAATTGGTAACAAAGTGGCTTAAGGATAAAAAAAAAAAAAAAGTCAATGTTTTGGAGTGGCCATCACAAAGCCCTGATCTCAATTCTATTGAAAATTTTTGGGCAAAGCTGAAAAGGCAGGTGCGAGCAAGGTGACCTACAAATCTGGATCACTTACACCAGTTTTGTTAGAAAGAATGGGCCCAAATTCCGACCACCTATTGTGAGAAGCTTGTGCAAGGATATCCTAAATGTTTGACCCAAATCATTCAGTTTAAAGGCAATGGTACCAAATTCTAGTGAAATGGTTGTAAACTTTTGACTTTGCAGTAAGTAATAAAAATGCCTTAAAACCTCTCTCTCATTATTCTGGCATTTGGCAAATACTAATAATTATGGTAATCCTAATTGACCTAAAACGGAAAAGGTTTATTCTGATTTCATGTCAGATATTGAGAAAACATGCATATGTGTCTTTTTATCTAGTGTATAAATAATAATAATAATAATCTTTATTTATATAGCGCCAACATATTCCGCAGTGCTTTACAGTTTAACAGTTTCAAAACACAAGTCATAAGTAACAACGTTAACAATACAATAATTAAAGCAAAATAAGCCGCCCCTGCTCGTGAGAGCTTACAATCTACAATGAGGTGGGGGAGTTACAAAGTACAGGTGTGTATATACAATGGTGCATTTACAATGATGGTCCAGCCATCTTGAGGGAGTGAGGGATGAATGGAGATAGTGAATGGGCTACACATACATACTTACACATAGAATGACTTTGATTAGTGAATGTGATAGGCCGCTCTGAACAAATGTGTTTTGAGGGAGCGCCTGAAACCATGCAAATTGTGGATAGTCCTAATTTCTTGGGGTAGAGCATTCCAGAGGATTGGCACAGCGCGGGAGAAGTCTTGGAGTCGGGAGTGGGAGGTACGGATTAGTGCAGAGGTTAGTCGAAAGTTGTTTGCAGAGCGCAGCAGTTGGTTAGGCCGATAGATAGAAATGAGGGAGATGTAGGGGGGTGCTGCACTGCGGAGAGCTTTGTGGGTGAGAACCAGTACTTTAAATTGGATCCTATAATTAATGGGCAGCCAGTGTAAGGACTGGCGAAGAGCGGACGCTAGTGTATGTAAACTTCTGGTTTCAACTGTAGTACCTGTGGGTTCAAAATGTTCACTATACCCTGGATAATATCCTTGAGGGTCGTAGTTTTCAAAATGAGGTAACTTGTGGGGGAATTTTCACTGTTTAGGCACATCAGGGGCTCTCCAAACGTAGTAGTTTCCCTCTACATATGGGGTATCGGAGTACTCCAGAGAAATTGCACAACACATTTTGGGGTCCATTTTCTCCTGTTGCCTTTGTGAAAATTAAAAATTTGGAGCTAAAATTAAATTTTTGTAGGTAAAATGTGATTTTTTTTTAACAGCCCTACATTAACAACTTCTGTGAAGCACCTGGGGATTCAAAGTTCTCACCACACATCTAGATACATTCCTTGAGGGGTCTAGTTTCCAAAATGGGGTCACTTCTGGGGGTTTTCCACTGTAGCCAATGATAGGTCGGCATTGTTTTGGATCGTTGTCATGTTGGAACGTCCAAGTACGTCCCATGCGCAGCAGTATTTGCTGATAATGTGCTGCATTCATCTTTCCTTCAACTTTGACCAAGTTTCCTGTGCCTTTGTAGCTCACACATCCCCAAAACATTAGTGATCCACCTCTGTGCTTTACAGTAGGAATGTTGTTCCTTCCATCATAGGCCTTGTTGACCTCTCTCCAAATGTAATATTTATGGTTGTTGCCAAAAGGTTAAATTTTGGTCTCATCACTCCAAATACCTTGTTCCAGAAGTTTTGAGGCTTGTCTCTGTGCTGTTTTGCGTATTGTAGGCAAGATACTTTGTGGCATTTGTGCAGTAATGGCTTTCTTCTGGCGACTCGACCATGCAGCCCATTTTTCAAGTGCCTCCTTATTGTGCATCTTGAAACAGCCACACCGCTAGTTTTCAGAGAGTCCAGTATTTCAGCTGATGTTATTTGTGGGTTTTTCTTTGCATTTTGAACAATTTTCCTGGCAGTTGTGGACAAAATTTTTGTTGGTCTATCTGACCATGGTTTTGTTTTAACAGAGCCCCTGATTTTCCATTTGTTAATCACAGTTTGAACGCTGCTGACTGGTATTTTCAATTCCTTAGATATCTCTTTGCATCCCTTTCCTGTTTTATACAGTTCCAACTACTTTTTCCCATAGATCCGTTGACAATTCTTTTGCTTTCCCCGTGATTCACAATCCAGAAACATCAGTGACTGGATGAAATGCAAGAGTCTGTCTGGATCCCAGAAACTCACTCAGCTTTAATGCATACACAGATTACAAGCAAACAGGTCACAGGTGAGGATGTTACCTTTAGTAGCCAGTCAAACCCATTTGTGTCAACTTCTGTGCATGTTATCAGGCCAAAATCACCAGAGTATGTAAACTTTTGATCAGGGTCATTTGGATGGTTTAGGTTGTCATTATGATTTAAAAAGAGAAAATACAGTAGTTTGACAATAAATGGCTTCACTCAACCATTAGCCATTAGTGAAGAAAAAGTTTTGGTGTTATTCATATTCTCTGAAAAAAAGGCCAAGAAAGCAAAAATTCTGCTGGGGTATGTAAACTTTTGAGCACAACTGTAATTAGTGGCGCTAATATATTCAGACATTCTTCAGCTGCAAATGAGACAACCACAGAATTGCCAAAAAATATGTAAAATAGATAAATATATTTGCACTAAAGATGACTTGACTTATGAGAGAAATAAAATGCTCGCAAGGTGTGCAAGAAGTAAACTCTTAGTGCCCATCAGTCTCTTCCCATTTAGTGTAATCAGTGTAAATGTCCAAGGGCTAGGATGGCACCAGTGTGAGCCGTGCTCTTGCGGCGGGACTCAAGAGCCACATGGAGCTTGTCACCAGCAGGGACAGCGCTCAAATTCATCAGTTCATCACTTGCTCATCCTTTGCCCTCCGTGCGGACCGGAAAATGTACGGAGGTATACCACTCTACTTCATTACCATGCTCCAGTCTGCTTTACACCAGGTTGACGTTGTTCATCACAAGAAAAGGAAAACACTTTTCTGCTTACTGCAGACAACATGCTTTTCGATGTGATGACTAACACCTATTAACATTTACTAGTAATGCTCTAAGTTGTTTACTATTTACCAAGTAACCTGCACTATTACACCGGGGAGATTACTCGGTTCTCTCAGTACCGATTGCCATCCTAGCCCTTGGACATTCACGCTGATTACACTAAATGGGAAGAGACTGACAGGCACTAAGAGTTATTTAGAGGCCCACTTCTTGCATACCAGCGAGCATTTTATTTCTCTCATCAGGGAAGTCATTTTTTAGCGCAAATATATTTTATTATACAGTATATTTTATTATCAAACGTAAAGTAGACATGTGGGAAATGTTATTTCTTAACTATTTTATGTAACATACCTTTCTAATTTAAGGGCATAAGAATTAAAAGTTTAAAAATTATGAAATTTTTGCCAAATTTCCGATATTTTCTCAAATAAACGCAAGTCATATCGAACAAATTATACCACTATTATGAAATATAATATGTCACAAAAAAAACAATCTCAGAATCAGTGGGATCCATTGAAGCGTTCCAGAGTTATTACCACATAAAGTGATAGTGGTCAGATTTAAAAAATTTGGCCTGTTCATTAAGGTCAAAATTGACTCGGTCACTAAGGGGTTAAATTGCTACCAATAACTGAAAATTTAAAAAAGTACCTTTTAGGAAACTGATGACTGTAAGACAGATAAAAGGGAACCTGTCATCAGATTTTTCCCATATAAACTACAGTCACCACCTTTCAGTCCTGTGTTACAGCATTCTGGAATGCTGTATATACAGTTAGGTCCATATATATTTGGACAGAGACAACATTTATCTAATTTTGGTTCTAGACATTACCACAATGAATTTTAAACAAAACAATTCAGATGCAGTTGAAGTTCAGACTTTCAGCTTTCATTTGAGGGTATCCACATTAAAATTGGATGAAGGGTTTAGGAGTTTCAGCTCCTTAACATGTGCCACTCTGTTTTTAAAGGGACCAAAAGTAATTGGACAATTGACTCCAAGGCTATTACATGGACAGGTGTGGGCAATCCCTTCGTTATGTCATTCTCAATTAAGCAGATAAAAGGGCTGGAGTTGATTTGAGGTGTGGTGTTTGCATTTGGAAGGTTTAGCTGTGAAGGAAACATGCGGTCAAAGGAGCTCTCCATGCAAGTGAAACAAGCCATCCTTAAGCTGCAAAAACAGAAAAAACCCATCCGAGAAATTGCTACAACATTAGGAGTGGCAAAATCTACAGTTTGGTACATCCTGAGAAAGAAAGAAAGCACTGGTGAACTCATCAATGCAAAAAGACCTGGGCGCCCACGGAAGACAACAGTGGTGGATGATCGCAGAATACTCTCCATGGTGAAGAGAAACCTGTTGTGAATGGGCTTGAGATGAGTTCTGAGCAGAGGCTCCCTCTGGTGGCTACTAGCGGTACTGGACTGTCCAGTGAAGATTGTGAGGATTGGGAATCAGGTGTTACTGACTGGTCTTATATAAGGGAGTCGCCTTCCCATCAGGGTTGCCGGTGATCAATTGTTCTGGTCTCAATCCTTGATTCCTGTTTCCTTTGTAGCCTGCTGTGTCGTGTCTGCATCTCCTGCTTACAGATAAGACATTTCCTTCTTTTTGTTTTTGTGCTTGATTTTTTCATTTTGTCCTGCACTTCTGTGGGGGCCTTCAGGGTCCCCTCCGGGGGCTTTTGCCCTCTCAGTTTAGTTCAGCCACTGATGTTTGTACATTTGCTTTTTCCAGTTTTTTCAGTGGCTGCTGTTTTGATTTTGTTACACCAGAGAACTAATTTAGGTGGTAGAGGTCGTGTGATCTCAGGTGTTTTTGAAATTAGTAGAGTTGGTGCTTTTCAGGGTTTTTTGGGATTGCAGTAAGTACCCTTCCTATCCTTTTCTATTTAGGTAGTTTGGGCCCCAACGTTTGCTCATACTATTTTCTGTCTGTGTCAGTATTTCTTCTTGTCTAACCGCCATTACATGTTTGGGGGCTTTCTGTTTTCTTTGGGGATCTGCTCCGGGGCAGATAGCTTTCCTCTTTCTATCTTTAGGTGTAGTTAGTTTCTCAGGCTGTGACGAGGCGTCTAGGACCAACGTAGGAACGCTCCACGGCTGCCTCTAGTTGTGGTGGTTAGTCAGGGTACTGCAATTTCATAGATTCCAACTGCTCTGGTGTATTGCCTTTTTACCTGCACTCCTCAGCTACCGAAACATAACAGTATCACCGGCCCAAAATTTAAAATTGTATGGTACTCACAGAAGGGAAAAATATTGTGAAAGAAAAAAGGTTGTCAGATTTGTCAGAGATATTTTTCTGTTTGTTGCATTTTTTTTTTTTTTTCCCTCTGTATCTCTGGGTGCTGGGGAGTATTTTTTCTCTCAATGGAGTTTGCACAGTTGTCTGGCCGTGTGGATCAGCTTGCCACTGAGGTTCAGAGTATTGCTGCCTATCTTGCTAGGTTGCCTGTTGTGGAACCTAGGATTCCCATGCCAGATTTGTTTCGGGGGATCGAGCTAAGTTTCAGAATTTCAAAAATAACTGTAAATTGTTTTTTGCCTTGAAATCTAAGTCCTCGGGGAACGCAGCGCAGCAGGTTCAAATTGTCATCTCTCTCCTGCGCGGCGATCCTCAGTATTGGGCTTTTTCCCTGACACCTGGGGATCCTGTCTTGAGTGATGTTGATGCATTTTTTCAGGCTTTGGGGTTATTGTATGATGAGCCTAATGTCACTGATCAAGCTGATAAAGCCTTGTTGGCATTAAATCAGGGGCTTGATGACGCTGAGTTATACTGTCAGAGATTCCGTAGGTGGGCAGTCCTGACCAAATGGAATGACGACGCTTTGGCAGCCCTTTTTCGGAAGGGTCTGTCAGATAATGTAAAGGATGTAATGGTGGGATTCCCTGTCCTCTCTGGTCTCAATGATTCTATGTCATTAGCAATTCAAATTGACAGACGTTTGCGTGAGCGGAGAAGTATGCGTGGAATAGTGTTGCCTTATGAACCAGCTTCTGAATCCATGCAGTGTGATAGAGTGGTTTCTGGGGCACAGCGTCATGAGTTTCGGAAGCGCAATGGGTTATGTTTCTACTGTGGTGATTAGTGTTGAGCGATACGATAATGCAAATATCGGCTATCGGCCGATATTAGCTCTATCGGCCTTTCGATAATTCGTTTCGATATTTTCGTCATATCGAATACCGGAATCGGATTTGTCACTGACTGTCACTGTCCGTGTCCGTCGGTCGGGTCTGTCACTGTCAGTGTCCGTCAGTCGGGTCTGTCAGGAGTCAGCGGCACTTACCTGGCAGAAGATCTCCGGCGGTCACGTCCTGGACTGCTTCATGGCCGCCATCCTCTTCTCCCCGGCGGTCACATGCAGTTTCTCGCGATAACTGCAGTGACTGCTGGGTAATCCCGGCCGTAAAGCAGTCAGTCCGATGACGTCACCACCGGGGAAGCAGGTAATCAGCTGTGCTGCGTCGCGATGACAGGCTCTGCCTGTCATTGCGATGTAGCAGAGCTGGATCGTCGTGGGACTGTCATTATGGACTGCGTCGGACAGGTGGTATACTGTTGGTTTGTTTTTTTTCTTTTTTTACAGGAGATCGATGGCGTCCAGGAATGAGAGTACAATAAAATAAATGAAAAGTGTGTTGTCTCTTTTATTTCATTAAAATACTTTTTTCTTGCTTTGTCTTTTTTTTATACATTTAATAACTTTGGGATTAATAATGGATCGGTGTCTTATTGACACCTCTCCATTATTAACCGGGCTTATTGTCACGTGCAATCAACAGTGACATTAACCCCTTATTACCCCGCTTGCCACCGCTACAGGGCAAGTGGGAAGAGCCGGGTAAAGTGCCACAATTGGCACATCTTTTGATGCGCCAAATGTGGGGCTGCTGTAGCCTGGTATTATCAGGCTGTTGACGGCCAAAATCCATGGGCCTTGACAGTCTTTTAATACCAGGCCGCACCAGTCTGCATTTTACTTGGCTGGTTAACAAAAATAGGGGGACCCCTACGCCGTTTTATTTTCGAGGGGATCCCCTATTTTTGTTAACCAGCCAAGCTAAGCAGACTGCTGTGGCCTAGTATTATCAGGCTTGCAAGGTCCATGGATATTGGATCCTTACCAGCCTCTGCTTCATCTGGCTGGTTAACAAAAATAGGGGGGACCCCACGCCAATTTTTTTCGAGGGGATCCCCTATTTTTGCTAATCAGCCAAGATATGCAGACTGCTGTGGCCTGGTATTATCAGGCTGGCAAGGTCCATGGATCTTGGCTCCTTAACAGCCTGAAAATCCAGGCCTCAGCGGTCTGCTTCATCTGGCTGGTTAACAAAAATAGGGGGGACCCCACACCAATTTTTTTCGAGGGGATCCCCTATTTTTGTTAACCAGTTCCCTCTGACGTCACTGATTGTGTCCCTGGCTGACCTGAAGTGAAAGTGGAAAGCAATCAATTAAGCTTTCCACTTCCTCTCCTGTCAGCCAGGAGAGGAACTCATTCATTTGGGGGTTTACTGTGAGGCTGCAGCATTAGCTGCGGTCCCTGCAGTAAACATTAACCCTTTCTGAAGGATTACACCGTGGGACCTGACTGTACATCGGATTGGTAAGAATAATTTTGCTTTATTATTTTATTTTTATTACAGGAAATGGTTTTAGCAGGAAAATAAAATATGGTCAAAAACTGTGTGATTATTTCATTAAACTTCTTTTTTATTAAAGTGTGTGTGTTTGATTTTTCTTTCATACAATAGGATTAATAATTGATAGTTGTCTAATTGACAGCTCTCAATTATTAACCTGGCTTAAAGTGACCTTTCAATTGCAAGGTCATTTTAACCCCTTATTAACCCGTTCGCCACCGCTACAGGGCAATGGGAATAGACGGGCAAAGTGCCAGAAAGGGCAAATCTAATTAGAGATTTACCCTTTCTGGGGTGTCTGGAGGCAGATGTTAGTAGCCGGGGGGGGGGCAAAAATAATGGTCCCTCTCTGGGCTATTATTATCTGCCCCCACTCACTGGCTTTGTCTGTCTGGTTGCGAAAATAGGGCGGGAGCCCACGACATTTTTTTTCAGCAATTTTACACCTCATATATATATATATATATATACATGTCATTGAGTTTGTGACACATATATATATATATATATATATTTATAGTTCATACACTTCTACATAGTATAATAGCCGCTAATTCAATTGCCGGCTTTTGTGAAAATGCAGAACCCGACATGAAATGACACTTGGTGTACATAGGGTTAACCATGTCCTTTGCTATCTGATTTGCACAAACAATTAAATCAGTCTATGTGTGCAAAATTTCACACCTGTAGGGGTTAATTAAAGGTGTAAATTCGTAGCAAAAAAGTCCGTTTTTTTTACAACGAATTTACACCTTTAATTAACCCCTACAGGTGTGAAATTTTGCAAACATAGACTGATTTAATTGTTTGTGCAAATCAGATAGCAAACGACATGAAAAGACATGGTTAACCCTATGTACACCAAGTGTCATTTCATGCCGGGTGCTTCTGTCTTTTCACTGAAGCCGGCTTTACCCGGCAATTGAATCAGAGGATATTTTACTATGTAGAAGTGTATAAACTATACATATATGTATATATATATGTCACAATGACATGTATATATATATATATATGTATTCTATGTGTGTATATTTAGTGTTTACAAGGAAATAAAGGTTTTTTTTAGTTGCGATATTTTGTTCCCATAGACTTACATGGGACTTCCGGTATCGAAATCGGATATCGCCGATATTTAGTGATATCGGCGATACAATTTCGATACTATATTTTTAGATATCGAGCAATATCGCTCAACACTAGTGGTGATGCCTCTCATGCTATTTCAGTCTGCCCTAAGCGGGGAAGACGTTTTGCACGCTCAGTTGTCTCGGGTAGTGTTCAGACTAAGTTTTTATTAACTGTTACCCTGATATGCTCTCTGTCCTCATTTTCTGCTCAGGCTTTCGTTGATTCAGGAGCAGCTATTAACCTGATGGATTTTGATTTTGCTAAACGTTGTGGGTTTCCCTTGATACCCCTACGGAAGTCTATTCCCCTTCTGGGGATCGATTCTACCCCTTTGGCTGAGAATAAACCTCAGTTCTCTACTCAGCTGATAATGAGGGTGGAACCTGATCATCAGGAGAGCTGCAAATTTTTGGTTCTGTATAATCTGCATGACATTATTGTACTGGGTTTCCCTTGGTTACAATCTCATAATCCTGTTTTGGATTGGAAATCCGTGTCTGTAACCAGTTGGGGTTGCCAATGTGTTAATACCAACACTCCTGTTTTTTCTGCCTCCCCCCAGGCTCAGGATGTTCCTGACTTTTTGATTGATTTTTCTGATGTGTTTAGCGAAAGTAAATCTGCATCCTTGCCTCCCCATAGGAGCTATGACTGCGCTATTGAATTAGTGCCTGGTAGTAAATTCCCTAAAGGTCACCTTTTTAACTTGTCTGTACCTGAACATGACGCTATGCGGTCTTATATCAAGGAGTCATTGGAGAAGGGTCATATCAGACCATCTTCTTCACCCTTAGGTACCGTTTTTTTCTTTGTGGCCAAAAAGGATGGTTCATTGAGGCTGTGTATTGATTATCGTCTTTTGAACAATATTACTGTGAAATATCAATATCCGTTACCCTTGATTTCTGACCTGTTTTCCAGGGTTAAAAATGCTACTTGGTTTACCAAGCTTGACCTCAGGGGGATATATAACCTTATTCGCATTAAGCACGGGGATGAATGGAAGACGGCATTCAATACCCCTGAAGGGCATTTTCAGTACCTTGTGATGCCCTTTGGGCTCACTAATGCTCCTTCTGTCTTCCAGTCCTTCATGAATGACATTTTCAGGGATTTTGTGGATAAATTTCTGATTGTTTATTTGGATGATGTCTTGGTTTTTTCCGGTGGCTGGGACTCTCATGTGAAACGTGTTCGAGCTGTGTTCCGGGTTTTGAGAGAGAGTGCTCTGTGTGTGGGGGGATCAAGGTGTCTTTTTGGCGTGCAGAGGATCTCATTTCTGGGATTCATTTTGTCCCCATCTGTTATTGAAATGGACCCGGTCGGGGTTCGGGCCATCTGTGATTGGGTCCAACCTACCTCATTAAAGGCTCTTCAAAGATTCTTGGGTTTTGCCAGTTTTTGTCGTAAATTTATTGGTAGTTTCTCGGTTATTGTTGAACCATTGACTGATTTGACCAGAAGGGGTTCTGATGTGGTGAGTTGGCCTCCTGAGGCAGTCTCTGCGTTTCAGGAACTTGGGCAGAGATTCGCTTCTGCTCCTGTTCTACGGCGGCCTGATGTTTCTCTGCCGTTTCAGGTGGAGGTTGATGCCTCTGAGGTTGGGGCAGGTGCCGTTTTGTCCCAAAGGGATCCTGAGACCTCTAAAAGTGACCCTTGTGCCTTTTTCTCTCGAAAATTTTCTCCTACTGAACGTGGTTATGACGTGGGTAATCGGGGGTTGTTGGCCATGGGGTGGGCTTTTGAAGAGTGGAGACGTTGGCTGGAGGGAGCCAAACATCAGGTGGTGGTCCTTACGGACCATAAGAATCTGGTTTGTCTGGAATCTGCCAAGCGACTTGGTCCTGGACAGGCCAGGTGGGCCTTGTTTTTCACACGTTTTAATTTTGTGGTTTCCTTTCTTCCTGGCACTGGGAATGTTGGGGCGGATGCCGTCTCGAGGAGTTTCCTTGCGGACTCTCCTGGGTTGTCTGATCCTTCTGTTGTTTTGAAGGAGGGTGTGTTTCTTTCCGCCATCTCGCCCAGTTTGAGACTTGCTCTGGAGGGATGTCGGGAGGATGGCCTGGGCGCTGCCCGGTTGGAAGGTTGTTTGTCCCGGACCGGTGGGGGAGGAGTGTGATGTCTGGGATTCGTTGTTCCGCGTTGGCTGGTCGTCCCAGAGTTTTTGGTGCCAGAGACTTGGTTAGTCGGTCCTTTTGGTGGCCTGCCTTGTCTCGTGGTGTCGGGGAATTTGTGCGGTTCTGAGGGACTTGCTCTCGCTCCGGGCCTTGCTCTCGCTCTGGTGGTTTGTTGATGCCGTTGCCTGTGCCCAGAGACCATGGACCCATGTCTCTGTGGATTTAGTTTCCGACCTCCCTGTTTCTCGGAGGATGACCGCCATCTGGGTGATTTGTGATGGGTTTTCCGGGATGGTGCATCTTGTGCCATTGCCTGGGTTGCCTTCCTCCTCTGAATTGGTGCCGTTGTTCCTTCGGCGCGTGGTTCGTTTGCACGGCATTCCTGAGAACATTGTGTCTGACAGAGGAGTCCAGTTTGTTTCCAGATTTTGGAGGACCTTTTGTTCTAAACTTGGTGTTCAATTGTCTTTCTCCTCGGCATTTCATCCTCAAACCAATGGTCAAACTGAGAGAACAAATCAGACATTGGAGACTTATCTAAGATGCTTTGTGTCTGCTGAACAGGATGACTGGGTCTCTTTTTTGCCTTTGGCTGAGTTTGCTCTTAATAATAGGGCTAGCTCTGCCACTTTGATGTCTCCATTTTTCTGTAATTCTGGGTTTCACCCTCGATTTTCTTCAGGACAGACGGAGGCTTCTGTCTGTCCAGGTGTTGACTCTGTTGTGGAGCGTATGCAACAGATTTGGGACCAGGTTGTGGAGAGGTTGTCCCTCTCTCAGGAGAAGGCCCAGCGGTTTGCCAACCGGCATAGGACTGATGGTCCTCGGTTTAAAGTGGGGGACTTGGTCTGGTTGTCCTCAAAAAATATTCCTATGAGAGTGGCATCTCCTAAATTTAAGCCTAGGTTCATTGGACCTTAAAAGATCATGGAGATTCTTAATCCTGTTTCTTTTCGTTTGCTTCTTCCAGGGACATTTAAGATCCATAACGTGTTCCACAAGTCCTTGTTGAAGAGGTTTGTTGAGCCAGTGGTTCCTACTGCTGTGCCTCCTGACCCTGTTTTGGTTGAGGGCAATCTGGAGTATGTGGTTGAGAAAATATTGGATTCTCATTTTTCTAGACGGAAACTCCAGTATCTGGTTAAGTGGAGAGGTTATGGTCAGGAAGACAATTCTTGGGTGTTTGCTTCGGACATCCATGCTAGGAGACTCATCCGTGTGTATCATAGAACTCATCCTGACCGACCTGGTTGCTCAAGTGAGGGTTCGGTGACCCCTCCTCAAGGGGGGGGGGTACTGTTGTGAATGGGCTTGAGATGAGTTCTGAGCAGAGGCTCCCTCTGGTGGTTACTAGCGGTACTGGACTGTCCAGTGAAGATTATGAGGATTGGGAATCAGGTGTTACTGACTGGTCTTATATAAGGGAGTCGCCTTCCCATCAGGGTTGCCGGTGATCAATTGTTCTGGTCTCAATCCTTGATTCCTGTTTCCTTTGTAGCCTGCTGTGTCGTGTCTGCATCTCCTGCTTACAGATAAGACATTTCCTTTTGTTTTTGTGCTTTATTTTTGCATTTTGTCCTGCACTTCTGTGGGGGCCTTCAGGGTCCCCTCCGGGGGCTTTTGCCCTCTCAGTTTAGTTCAGCCACTGATGTTTGTACATTTGCTTTTTCCAGTTTTTCAGTGGCTGCTGTTTTGATTTTGTTACACCAGAGAACTAATTTAGGTGGTAGAGGTCGTGTGATCTCAGGTGTTTTTGAAATTAGTAGAGTTGGTGCTTTTCAGGGTTTTTTGGGATTGCAGTAAGTACCCTTCCTATCCTTTTCTATTTAGGTAGTTTGGGCCCCAACGTTTGCTCATACTATTTTCTGTCTGTGTCAGTATTTCTTCTTGTCTAACCGCCATTACATGTTTGGGGGCTTTCTGTTTTCTTTGGGGATCTGCTCCGGGGCAGATAGCTTTCCTCTTTCTATCTTTAGGTGTAGTTAGCTTCTCAGGCTGTGATGAGGCGTCTAGGACCAACGTAGGAACGCTCCACGGCTGCCTCTAGTTGTGGTGGTTAGTCAGGGTACTGCAATCTCATAGATTCCAACTGCTCTGGTGTATTGCCTTTTTACCTGCACTCCTCAGCTACCGAAACATAACAGAAACCCCTTCACAACAGCCAACCAAGTGAACAACTCTCTCCAGGAGGTAGGCGTATCAATATCTAAATCTACCATAAAGAGAAGACTGCATGAAAGTAAATACAGAGGGTTCACTGCACGGTGCAAGCCACTCATAAGCATCAAGAATAAAAAGGCTAGGCTGGACTTTGCTAAGAAACATCTAAAAAAGCCAGCACAGTTCTGGAAGAACATTCTTTCGACAGATGAAACCAAGATCATCCTCTACCAGAATGATGGAAAGAGAAAAGTATGGCGAAGGCATGGTACAGCTCATGATCCAAAGCATACCACATCATCTGTAAAACATGGCGGAGGCAGTGTGATGGCTTGGGCATGCATGGCTGCCAGTGGCACTGGGTCACTAGTGTTTATTGATGATGTGACACAGGACAGAAGCAGCCAAATGAATTCTGAGGTATTCAGAGCCATACTGTGTGCTCAGATCCAGCCAAATGCAGCCAAACTTGATTGATCGTCGTTTCATACTACAGAAGGACAATGACCCAAAACATAAAGCCAAAGCAACCCAGGAGTTTATTAAAACAAAGTGGAATATTCTTGAATGGCCAAGTCAGTCACCTGATCTCAACCCAATTGAGCATGCATTTCACTTGTTAAAGACTAAACTTCAGACAGAAAGGCCCACAAACAAACAGCAACTGAAAACCACCGCAGTGAAGGCCTGGCAGAGCATCAAAAAGGAGGAAACACAGCGTCTGGTGATGTCCATGAGTTCAAGACTTCAGGCAGTCATTGCCAACAAAGGGTTTTCAACCAAGTACTAGAAATTAACATTTTAGTTACAATTATTTAATCTGTCCAATTACTTTTTGTCCCCTTAAAAACAGGGTGGCACATGTTAAGGAGCTGAAACTCCTAAACCCTTCATCCAGTTTTAATGTGGATACCCTCAAATGAAAGCTGAAAGTCTGAACTTCAACTGCATCTGAATTGTTTTGCTTAGAAATCATTGTGGTAATGTCTAGAACCAAAATTAGATAAATGTTGTCTCTGTCCAAATATATATGGACCTAACTGTATGCTGGCATGAAAAGGTTTGGGCAACCCTGGTCAAAATTAATGATATTGTGAACAGTTAATGAAGTAGAAGCTGAAATGATCTCTAAAAGGCCTAAAGTTAAGAATGACACGTTTCCTTTGTATTTTAGGCAGAAAAATATATATTTTCATCTTTTACTTTTTAAAAAATTACAAAAAGGAAAATGAGCTGATAAAGTTTGGACACCCTTGGAGATGTGCGTGCTCACATAACTTTGACCAAAGTTTCAGACCTTAATTAGCCTATTAGACTTATGGCTTGTTCACTATTATCCTTAGGAGAGGCCAGGTGATGCAAATTTCCCAGCTTTATAAAAGCCCAGCCTCCTCTAACCTTTTGCCAAAAAAAACACGAGCAATGGGTTCTTCTAAGCAGCTGCCTAGCACTCTGAAAATAGTGAAGGCCCACAAAGCAGGAGAAGGCTATAAGAAAATAGCAAAGCATTTTCAAGTTGCCATTTCCTCAGTTCGTAACGTAATTAAGAAATGGCAGTTAAAAGGAACAATAGAGGTCAATGTAAAGTCTAGAAAACCAAGCAAAATTTCAGTGAGCTGCTCGTAGGATTGATAGACGCAAATCAGAACCCCCGCTTAACTGCAAAAGAACTTCAGAAAGATTTACAAGACTCTAGAGTTATGGTATATTGTTCTACTGTTCACAGGCACCTGCACAAATATGGCCTTCATAGAAGAGTCAACAGAAGAAAACCTCTCCTGTGTCACCATAAAATTCAGTGCCAGAAGTATGCAAAACTACATCTACACAAGTCTGATGCATTCTGGAAACAAGTCCTGTGGACTGATGAGGTTAAAATAGAACTTTTTGGCAACAATGATAAAAGATGTGTGGGAGAAAATTTTTTTCAGGAAAAGAGCATCTTGCCAACAATTAAGCATGGGGGTGGATCAATCATACTTTGGGGTTGTGTTTCAGCCAATGGCACGGGGAACATTTCTCAGATAAAGGGAAGAATGGATTCAATTAAATTTCAATAGATTCTTAATGCAAACATAACACCATCTGTAAAAAAAAGCTGAAGTTGAAAAGAGGATGGCTTCTACAAATGGATAATGATCTTAAACACATGTTAAAATCTACAATACACTACTTCAAAAAGCACAAATCTGCAATACACTACTTCAAAAAGCGTAAACTGAAGGTTTTACAATGGCTCTCCCAGTCCCCTCATTTGAAAATCATTGAAAATCTGTGGCTAGACCTCAAAATAGCCGTGCATGCAAGACGACTCGAGAATCTCACAGAACTGGAAGAATTTTCCAAGGAAGAATGGATCAAAATCCCTCAAACATGAATTGAAAGAATCTTGGCTGGCTACAAAAAGTGTTTCCAAGCTGATACTTGCAAAAGGGGGTACAACTAGGTACTAACCATGCAGTGTGCCCAAACTTTTGCATTGGCTCATTTTCCTTTTTGTAATTGTTAAAATGTAAAAGATGAATATATATACAGTACAGACCAAAAGTTTTGACACACCTCATTTAAAGATTTTTCTGTATTTTCATGACTATGAAAATTGTACATTCACGCTGAAGGCATCAAAACTATGAATTAACACATGTGGAATTATATACTTAATAAAAAAGTGTAACAACTAAAATTATTTCTTATATTCTAGGTTCTTCAAGTAGCCACCTTTTGCTTTGATGAGTGCTTTGCACACTCTTGGCATTCTCTTGATGAACTTCAAGAGGTAGTCACCGGAAATGGTCTTGCAAAAATCTTGAAGGAGTTCCCAGAGATGCTTAGCACTTGTTGGCCGTTTTGCCTTCACTCAGCGGTCCAGCTCACCC
Organism: Oophaga sylvatica; assembly: GCA_033576555.1. Classification (NCBI taxonomy): domain Eukaryota; kingdom Metazoa; phylum Chordata; class Amphibia; order Anura; family Dendrobatidae; genus Oophaga; species Oophaga sylvatica. Next base: position 161,882,741 of record JARQOD010000001.1, on the reverse strand, counting down.
CAAACCATCTCGATTGGGTTCAGGTCTGGTGATTGTGGAGGCCAGGTCATCTGGCGTAGCACCCCATTACTCTCCTTCTTGGTCAAATAGCCCTTACACAGCCTGTAGGTGTGTTTGGGGTCACTGTCCTGTTGAAAAATAAATATTGGTCCAACTAAACGCAAACCGGATGGAATAGCATGCCGCTGCAAGATGCTGTGGTAGCCATGCTGGTTCAGTATGCCTTCAATTTTGAATAAATCCCCAACAGTCTCACCAGCAAAGCACCCCTACACCATCACACCTCCTCCTCCAAGCTTCACGGTGGATACGAGGCATGTAGAGTCCATCCATTCACCTTTTCTGCGTCGCACAAAGACACGGTGGTTGGAACCAAAGATCTCAAATTTGGACTCATCAGACCAAAGCACAGATTTCTACTGGTCTAATGTCCATTCCTTGTGTTCTTTTGCCCAAACAAGTCTCTTCTGCTTGTTGCCTGTCCTTAGCTGTTGTTTCCTAGCAGCTATTTTACCATGAAGGCCTGCTGCACAAAGTATCCTCTTAAGGCCGGGATCACACATGCGAGGAAATCGTCCGACGCTCGCATGTGAAATCCCAGTTCTGGCACCAGCACTTGGGAGTGGAGTGCGCAGCTGCATGTATTTATATGCAGCCGCTTGCTCCACTTCCGAGTGCCGGCGTCAGAGCTGGGATTTCACATGCGAGCGTCGGACGATTTCCTCGCATGTGTGATCCCGGCCTAACAGTTGTTGTAGAGATGTGTCTGCTGCTAGAACTCTGTGTGGCATTGACCTGGTCTCTAATTTGAGCTGCTGTAAACCTGCGATTTCTGAGGCTGGTAAACTTATCCTCAGAAGCAGAGGTGACTCTTGGTCTTCCTTTCCTGGGGCGGTCCTCATGTGAGCCAGTTTCTTTGTAGCGCTTGATGGTTTTTGCAACTGCACTTGGGGACACTTTCAAAGTTTTCCCAATTTTTTGGACTGACTGACCTTCATTTCTTAAAGAAATGATGGCCACTCGTTTTTCTTTACTTAGCTGCTTTTTTCTTGCCAAAATACAAATTCTAACAGTCTATTCAGTAGGACTATCAGCTGTGTATCCACAAGACTTCTGCACAACACAACTTATGGTCCCAACCCCATTTATAAGGCCAGAAATCCCACTTATTAAACCTGACAGGGCACACCTGTAAAGTGAAAACCATTTCTGGTGACTACCTCTTGAAGCTCATCAAGAGAATGCCAAGAGTATGCAAAGCAGTCATCAAAGCTAAAGGTGTCTACTTGAAGAACCGAGAATATAAGACATAATTTCAGTTTACACACTTTTTGTTAATTATATAATTCCACATGTGTTAATTCATAGTTTTGATGCCTTCAGTGTGTATTTACAATTTTCAGTCATAAAAATACAGAAAAATCTTTAAATGAGGTGTGTCCAAACTTTTGGTCTGTACTGTATATTATTTTTTTTCTGCCTAACATACAAAGGAAATGTGTGATCTTTAACTATAGGCCTTTTAACTGTTCACAATAACAGAAATTTTGACCAGGGGTGCCCAAACTTTTACAAGCCTCCCTACAAAACAAATAAAAAAAACCTTTTATTATACTCACGCTCCAGTTGGAGGGGCGTCACTGGTCTACATCCGGCGTCTCTCTTCTTGTGATGCCCTCCTCCTTCCCGGCTTTGTGTGGATGTCAGAAAGCGCCGGCTTATACGCACTACTGTTATGATTTGGTAGCTGAGGAGAGCAGGCAAAAACGGCAATACACCAGAGAGGTTGGAATCTACTGGATTGCAGTACCCTGACTAACCACCACAACTAAAGGCAGCCGTGGAGCGTTCCTACGTCGGTCCTAGACGCCTCGTCACAGCCTGAGAGGTTAACTACACCTAAAGATAGAAAGAGGAAAGCTATCTGCCCGGAACAGATCCCCAAAGAACATAGGAAGCCCCAAACATGTAATGGCGGTTAGACAAGATGAAATACAGACACAGACAGAAAATAGTAAGAGCAAACGTTGGGGCCCAATCTGCCTAGAAAGAAAAAGGATAGGAAGGACACTTACTGCAATCCAAAAAACCCTAAAAAATACCAACTCTACTAATTGCAAAAACACCTGAGATCACACGACTTCTACCACCTAAATTAGTTCTCTGGTGTAACAAAACTAAGCCGCAGCCACTGAAAAAACTGGAAAAGGCAAATGAACTAATAACAGAGGCTCAGATAAACTGAGAGGAGCACAAGCCCCGGAAGGGACCTGGCTGACCTCCAAAGAAGTGCAGGGAACAATGCAAAAAGCAAGCACAAAAATAAAAACAGAAAATATCTTATCTGAGAGCAGGAGAAGAGGCAAGACTCAGCAGGCTTCCAAGTTAACCAGGAACCACAGTTGAGACAAGAACAATTGGCACCGGCAACCATGATGGGAGGGAACCGCCCTTATATAAGACCAGTCTGTAACTCCTGATTGCCAATCCTCATTGAATGGTTCAGTACTGTTTGTAACCACCAGAGGGAGCTTCTGCTCAGAATTCATTTCTAACTCATTCACAACAGTACCCCCCCTTGAGAAGGGGTCACCGAACCCTCATTTGGGCAACCAGGTCGGTCAGGATGAGCTCTGTGATACGCACGGATCAGTCTCCTAGCATGGATGTCCGAAGCAAACACCCAAGAATTGTCCTCCTGACCATAACCTCTCCACTTAACCAAATACTGGAGTTTCCGTCTAGAAAAACAAAATTCAATATTTTCTCAACCACATACTCCAGATTGCCCTCAATCACAACAGGGTCAGGAGGCGCAGCCATAGGAACCACTGGCTCGACAAACCTCTTCAATAAGGACTTGTGGAACACGTTATGGATCTTAAATGTCCCTGGAAGAAGTAAACGAAAGGAAACAGGATTAAGAATCTCCATGATCTTATAAGGTCCAATGAACCTAGGCTTAAACTTAGGAGATGCAACTCTCATAGGGATATTTCTTGAGGACAACCAGACCAAGTCCCCCACTTCAAACCGAGGACCATCAGTCCTATGCCGGTTGGCAAACCGCTGGGCCCTCTCCTGAGAGGGACAACCTCTCCACTACCTGGTCCCAAATCTTCTGCATACGCTCCACAACAGAGTCAACACCTGGACAGACAGAAGCCTCCGTCTGTCCCGAAGAAAATCGAGGGTGAAACCCAAAACTGCAGAAAAATGGAGACATCAAAGTGGCAGAGCTAGCCCTATTATTAAGAGCAAACTCAGCCAAAGGCAAAAAAGAGACCCAGTCATCTTGATCAGCAGACACAAAGCATCTCAGATAAGTCTCCAATGTCTGGTTTGTTCTCTCAGTTTGTCCATTGGTCTGAGGATGAAAAGCCGAGGAGAAAGACAATTGAACACCAAGTTTAGAACAAAAAGTCCTCCAAAATCTGGAAACAAACTGGACTCCTCTGTCAGACACAATGTTCTCAGGAATGCCGTGTAACCGAACCACGTGCTGAAGGAACAAAGGCACCAATTCGGAGGAGGAAGGCAACTTAGGTAATGGCACAAGATGTATCATTTTGGGAAAACCTATCACAAATCACCCAGATAACGGTCATTCTCTGAGAAACAGGGAGGTCGGAAATGAAATCCATAGAGATATGGGTCCATGGTCTCTTGGGCACAGGCAATGGCATCAACAAACCACTAGAGCGAGAGCAAGGCTTGGAGCGAGAGCAAGTCCCGCAGGACTGCACAAATTCCCTGACGTCACGAGACAAAGTAGGCCACCAAAAGGACCGACTAACCAAGTCTCTGGTACCAAAAATTCCGGGAAGACCGGCCAACGCGGAACAATGAATCTCAAAACATCACACACTTTTTCCACCGGTCTGGGACAAACAATTTCCCAATAGGGCAGCGCTCGGGTTTATCCTCCTGACACCCTTCCAGAGCCAGTCTCAAATTGGGTGAGATGGCGGAAAGAACTACACCCTCTTTCAAAATAACAGCAGGATCAGATAACTCAGGAGAGTCCGCAAGGAAACTCCTCGAGAGGGCATCCGCCTTAACATTCTTAGTGTCAGGAAGAAAGGAAACCACAAAATTAAAACGTGTGAAAAACAAGGCCCACCTGGCCTGTCTAGGATTAAGTCGCTTGGCTGATTCCAGATAAACCAGATTCTTATGGTCCGTGAGGACCACCACCTGATGTTTGGCTCCCTCCAGCCAATGTCTCCACTCTTCAAAAGCCCACTTCATGGCCAATAACTCCCGATTACCCACGTCATAATTACGTTCAGTTGGAGAAAATTTTCGAGAGAAAAAGGCACAAGGGTTACTTTTAGAGGTCTCTGGATCTCTTTGGGACAAAACGGCACCTGCCCCAATTTCAGAGGCATCAACCTCCACCTGAAATGGCAGAGAAACATCAGGCTGCCGTAGAACAGGAGCAGAAGTGAATCTCTGCTTAAGTTCCTGAAACGCAGAAACTGCCTCAGGAGGCCAATTCACCACATCAGAACCCTTTTTGGTCAAATCAGTCAATGGTTTAACAATAAAGGAGAAATTACCAATAAATTTACGATAAAAATTGGCAAAACCCAAGAATCTCTGAAGAGCCTTTAATGAAGTAGGTTGGACCCAATCACAGATGGCCTGAACCTTGACCGGGTCCATTTCAATAACAGATGGAGACAAAATGAATCCCAGAAATGAGATCCTCTGTACGCCAAAAAGACACTTTGATCCCTTCACATACAGAGCATTCTCTCTCAAAATCTGGAACACAGTCCGAACATGTTTCACATGAGAGTCCCAGTCATTGGAAAAAATCAAGATATCATCCAAATAAACAATCAGAAATTTATCCACAAAATCCCTGAAAATGTCATTCATGAAGAACTGGAAGACGGAAGGAGCATTAGTGAGTCCAAAGGGCATCACTAGGTACTCAAAATGCCCCTCTGGGGTATTAAACGCCGTCTTCCATTCATCCCCGTGCTTAATGCGAATAAGGTTATACGCCCCCCTGAGGTCAAGCTTGGTAAACCAAGTAGCACTTTTCACCCTGGAAAACAGGTCAGAATTCAAGGGTAACGGATATTGATATTTCAAAGTGATATTGTTCAAGAGACGATAATCAATACACGGCCTTAATGAACCATCCTTTTTGGCCACAAAGAAAAAACCGGCACCCAAGGGTGAAGAGGATGGTCTGATATGACCCTTCTCCAATGACTCCTTGATATAAGACCGCATAGCGTCATGTTCAGGTACAGACAAGTTAAAAAGGCGACCTTTAGGGAATTTACTACCAGGCACTAATTCAATAGCGCAGTCATAGCTCCTATGGGGGGGGCAAGGATGCAGATTTACTTTCACTAAACATATCAGAAAAATCAGTCAAAAAGTCAGGAACATGCTGAGCCTGGGGAGAGGCAGAAAAAACAGGAGTGTTGGCATTAACACATTGGCAGCCCCAACTGGTTACAGACACAGATTTCCAATCCAAAGCAGGATTATGAGACTGTAACCAAGGGAAACCTAGTACAATAATGTCATGCAGATTATACAGCACCAAAAATTTGCAACTCTCGTGATGATCAGGTTCAACCCTCATTACCACCTGAGTAGAGAACTGGGGTTTATTCTCAGCCAAAGGGGTAGAATCAATCCCCAGTAGGGGAATAGACTTCCGTAGGGGTATCAAGGGAAACCCACAACGTTTAGCAAAATCAAAATCCATCAGGTTAATAGCTGCTCCCGAATCAAGAAAAACCTGAGCAGAAAATGTGGACAGGGAG
>JARQOD010000001.1:161848609-161868122 GCA_033576555.1 Oophaga sylvatica | reverse complement strand
TTTATTAAATCCAGTAGCCAATTGCCAGAAGATTCTGAAAAACACGAAGCCGATTTGCTTGCTTGTCTTTTACATGAGACAACCAAGTTAAAGGGTTGACTGGACATAGGTATTGACGATCTGTCTACAGAATAGGCCCACCAATAGCAAATCAATAGAGGCCCCAACACCCAGCACTCCAACAATCAGCTGCAGCACAGCTTCTATCCAAAATAATAGAGGGCCAGGTATCGGACCCCCCACCGATCTCACATTCATATCTCAAACACAAGTTATCAATACATTGGAACCAGACATCCCCTTTAGTGTAAATCAGATTTGCAAAGTAGAAAAATAACATTTACCTGAAATCATAAGCTTTATATCCCTTTATAGAAACAACCATCTGCTGTCAAAGGAAAATAATGACAAATTCCAGTTCTTGCTTTAAAGGGTATTTAGAAGACTCGACAAGCTTTGTATGCGACTAAACAAACAAAAAAAAAGTTAAAAGTTGTTTAAAGTTTTCATTTAAATTTGTTTAAAAAAAAAACATCAGCAGTGCAACTTGTTTCAGAACCCTTTCCTGCTGTAGCCAATTTTCATTTTTGCACTTTTCATTTTCCTTTCAAGACTCATAACGTTTTTTATTTTTCTGACGAAATAGTGTAGAGGACTTATTTTTAGAAAGGAAAGGATGTAGTTTGAATTACACCATTCACTTTACCATATAATACACTGAAAAATGAGGAAAAAAAATCCAGATGCAGTGAAAAAGCGAACTTCCCACCCCTCGAAATTTCAGTAGTTTTTGTGTGATGTTTTGATGGTGTTTATTGTTGTGTTAAAAATGACCTGACAACATGATTCTTCAGGTCACCAAACTTGAATAGTTTGTTTTTATTTTAGTGGTGCAAAAAAAATTCTAAAATTTGTATTAAAAAAAATATATCGTATATACTCGAGTATAACGCGGATCCGAGTACAAGCTGAGGCACCTAATTTTACATAAAAAAACCTAGGAAAACGTATTGACTTGTGTATAAGCCTAGTATTCATTGTCCCCTCATCCCTATCCTGGTATGAATGGCCCCCTCATCCTATCCTGGTATACATGGCCCCCTCATCCCTATCCTGGTATGCATGGCCACTTCATTCCTATCCTGGTATGCATGGTCTCCTCATCCCTATCAATGGTAGAATGGCCCCCTTATCCTGGAATGCAGCCCTCATCCGGTGCATGGCCCCATCATCCCTATCCTGGTATGCATGGTCCATTCATTCCCCTATCCTCTGGTATGCATGGTGCCTTCATCCCTATCCTCGTATTCATGGTCTCCTCTTCCCCATCCTTTTATGCATGGCTCCTCATCCCAATCCTGGTATGCATGGTCCCCTCATCCCTATCCTGGTATGCATGGTCCCCTCATCCCTATCCTGGTATGCATGGCTCCTCATCCCCATCCTGGTGTGCATGGTCTCCTCATCCCCATCTTTGTATGCATGGCTCCTCATCCCTATCCTGGTATGCATGGTCCCCTCATCCCTATCCTGGTATGAATGGCTCCTCATCCCCATCCTGGTTGCATGGTCTCCTCATCCCCATCTTTGTATGCATGGCTCCTCATCCGTATCTTGGTATGCATGGTCCCCTCACCTCTATCTTGGTATGCATGGTCTCCTTATCCCTATCCTTGTATGCATGCCCCCCTCCAGGGCCGGCTCCAGTTTTTATGGGCCCCGGGCGAAGGAGCCTCAGTGGGCCCCTTTAACACAGACCACGATTCATGATGCATAGTACAGCAGAGAAATATGGGTACAGTACAATGCCAAATACTTCTCTTCTTACATTACATGAGTGATATCTATTGTAAATTGTACAATAGCTCAAAAACCGCCAAATCCTCACAGCGCACAGTACAGACTGGACAGTACAGTCCTCCATACAATATTATGGGCACCACAGTCTCCCCCTCATCACCCATATAATACCCCATGCAGGATGTCACCCCCCATATAATGCTCCATACAGAATACTGGACCCAATATAATGCTCCATACAGGATACTGGTCCCCATATAATGCTCCATACAGGATACTGGTCCCCATATAATGCTCCATACAAAATATGGAGCTCTCCTCTGCGCTGTACTGCGTTCTGCACTGTTACGGCTCAGGAAAGGGCGCTGTGGAAAGACTCCCCATTATCATCATGATTGCCTCCCCATCATCATCATTGTCTCCTTATCATCATCATTGCCTCCCCATCATCATCAATGCCTGCCCATCCTCATCATCTCCTCCCCATCATCATCAATGCCTGCCCATCATCATCTTCTCCCCATCATCAATGCCTGCCCATTATCATCATGCCTGCCCATATCATCATCTCTCCCATCATCAATGCCTCCCCATTATCAGCAATGCCTGCCCATCATCATCTTCTCCCCATCATCAATGCCTGCCCATTATCATCATCTTCTCCCCATCATCATCAATGCCTCCCCATTATCAGCAATGCCTGCCCATCATCATCTTCTCCCCATCATCAATGTCTGACCATTATCGTCATCTTCTCCCCATCATCATCATCAATGCCTCCCCATTATCAGCAATGCCTGCCCATCATCACACACAGACAGCACACAAGCACTCTCTCACATACTTATACACACACATACACACACACACACACACACACCACACAAAGCACCGCACTACATACACACAGACACACACAGAGACACACACACACACACACGTCTTACCCGTCCGACGTCCGCGCGCTCTCTGCCACAGCCGGCCGCTGAATGATGACGTCATTCAGCGGCGCTGTGAGAGGAAGCGCCGGCGCCCCCTGGAGCTCGGAGCTGCGGCAGCGGAGGCACGGGAGAGGTAAGTATTGTGCCAGCTGATGCCGGGGCCCTGAGCAAGCGGGAGGGGGGGGGCCTCCTTAACCCCATCCTGGTATGCATGGCCCCTTCATCTCTATCCTGGTTTGCATCCCCCCTCATCCCTATCCTGGTATGCATGGCCCCCTCATCCCTATCCTGGTATGTATGGCTCCTCATCCCTATCCTGGTGTGCATGCTCTCCTCATCCCCATCTTGTATGCATGACTCCTGATCCCTATCCTGGTATGCATAGCCTCCTCATCCCCATCCTGGTATACATGGCCCCTTCATCCATATCCTAGTGTGCATGGCCTCCTCATCCCTATCCTAGTATGCATGGCCCCCTCATCCCTATCCTGGTATGCATGGCTCCCTCATTCCTATCCTGGGATGTATGGCTCCTCATCTCTATTTTGGTATGCATGGCCTCCTCATCCTGGTATGCATGACTCCTTCATCTCTATCCTGGTTTGCATGCCCCCATCATCCCTATTCTGGTACACATGGCCCCCTCCCCTCATCCCTATCCTGGTTTGAATGGCCCCCTCATCCCTATTCTGATATGCTTGATACCTTCAACCCTATCCTGGTATGCATGGACCCCATCAGAAAAAACATTTAAAAAAATAAACCATTCTACTTAACTTCCTGCGCTCCCTCACAGCATCTTGTTCCTATGCCAGCAGCTGATTTCAGCTTAAAAGCAGAGCATGGCAGTGACGTCATTCGCTGCTTACAAGCCGAGGACAGCTGCCGGAATACTCACTGCTCTCCACAACAGGACTATAGGAGGGCACAGTAGCAGCAGCCACTGGGCGATCATGTGTGCCCGCTACTAAAGGGAATGAATATTTGCTGTTCTCCATGCCCATGGCACACATGATTGCCCGGCAGCTGCAGGAAGCCGGTGGCTACGACTACTGTGCCCGCTATTAAAGAGAAATGAATATTCACTGCCATGGCAGTGAATATTAAATTCTCTTTAGCAGCGGCCACAGGCTTTTCCCACCCAGCAGGCTCCTGCCTCCGCCTCTCCCCTTCCATTTTGATGGATCCCTACTTGAGTATAAGCTGAGGCGGCTATTTCAGCATAAGAAATGTGCTGAAAAACTGTGCTTATACTTGAGTATATACAGTAATATTAATTGGCTCTCATTTTCTGGAAACCATAACTGTTTTATTTTTCTGTCAATTGAGCTCTGGGAGAGATTTTTTGTGTTGGTAGCCAACATTTTTTTTTAGGGTACATACAGCGATTTGATTGCTTTTTATGGAATTTTTGGTGGGAAATGTCACAATCAAAATATGGCAATTCTGACGTTTCATTTTTTGATTTTTTTTTGTTTACCGAGTATACCTATGGGTTAAATTCTAATAGATCTGATTTTTACGAATGCAGTAATCCTAAATATTTTTTTTAATATCTTTAGTTTATTTTTTTATATTTTAGTCCCCATTGGAGAACTTGAACCTGTGATCGTCTAATGGATTGTTCTATATAGAGACATAAAAGTACAGACAAGGCAACCAGGGGGTCCTTCAGCATGTTAATGGCAACCCATCAGCACCACATGATCACGTTGGGGTTAAGGGCGTGCTCAAAACGCCATGTCCCGAGGACCATATGACAGCATGCCACAGAGATTAACAGCACCAATTAAGGGGTTATCAGCATCATTTGGAGTCCAGTTCAAATTTCTTTTGTTACATGCAAATGTCGGCAATGGTGCAACCTCAGCCCCCTAGTCTGCTCCATAACGTAATGGTACATCATGTAGCAGGAACAATTGCAGTTACAGCACAGCTAAGTAACAACATGCACCTGATGTCTAAAATAAATCTGCACATAAAATGTAATTACCTGATACAGCCATTTCAAAGCACTGTCTGTGGATCCCCCATCGCAGCCTCGGTCCAAGTATGAACAGTCAATGACCTGCTGTACACTGAGGTCCTGCAGCGAGTGTCCGCTAATAGCGTAAGCAGACTCCACAGCACCAACTACACTGAAGGCCCAACAGGAACCACACTGAAAATAAGCATAAGTCATAATAGCAGGAGGTTATAATTATTTCCACATAATATACTTTACTGGCCTAAGCAAATGCTGGTAACTAATTGTGTGAAATATCAAAAAATGATGGGTTTTATTATGCTACTTACCGTATATACTCGTGTATAAGCCGAGATTTTCAGCACCTTTTTTTGTGCTGAAAATGCCCCCTCGGCTTATACACGAGTCATAGGGCAGAAACCAGCGGGGGAGGGATGCGGCGGCAGGAGCCGGTGGCTGGGACATCATACTCACCCTCCCCGTGCCATCGCTGAACGTCCCTGCAATCCTGCGTTCTCCCCGGCTTCCTGCAGCTCTCCAGCGCTGAGCGGTGACGTAATACCCGCTCATTAAGGTCATGTAATATGGACGCGACGCCACTCCCATGGGCGTGGCCTCCATATTCATGGCCTTAATGAGCGGTATTATGTCACCGCTCAGCGCTGGAGAGCTGCAGGAAGCCGGGGAGAACGCAGGATGGCCGGCCGGGACGTTCAGCGATGGCACGGGGAGGGTGAGTATGATGGAGGAGGATGGGGGGAGCATGGAGGAGGACAAGGAGCACGGAGCAGGACGGGGGGGGAGGACGGAGAGCACGGAGCAGAACGGGGGAGGACGGAGAGCATGGAGCAGAACGGGGGGAGGACGGAGAGCACGGAGCAGAACGGGGGAGGACGGAGAGCACGGAGCAGAACGGGGGAGGACGGAGAGCACGGAGCAGAACGGGGGGAGGACGGAGAGCACGGAGCAGAACGGGGGGAGGACGGAGAGCACGGAGCAGAACGGGGGGAGGACGGAGAGCACGGAGCAGGACGGGGGTGGGCACAGAGGAGAATGGGGGAGTGCAGAGCTGGATGGGGGAGCACGGAGCAGGACGGGGGAGGATGGAAAGCACCGAGCAGGACAGGATAATGGAGCAGGAGGAGGGGAGCACAGAGGAGAATGGGGGCACACAGAGCTGGATGGGGGAGCACAGAGCAGGACGGCAACTTATACACCCGGCTTATACGCAAGTCAATAAGTTTTCCAAGTTTTTTGTGGCAAAATTAGGGGGGTCGGCTTATACACGGGTCGGCTTATACATGAGTATATACGGTAAATAGATTCATCATATTCCAAAGCACTTTATAGGTATTGTAATCACTGTCCCCATTGGGGCTCACTATCAGTATGTCTTTGGAGTGTGGGAGTAAACCAGTGTACCAGGAGTAAACCCACACAAACACAGGGAGAACATACAAACTCAATGCAGGTGTGGCCCATTGGTGGGACTTGAACCAACAACCTCCGTGCTGCAATGCTAACCACTGAGCCTCCATGCTGAGTTGAATTGGTTGGCAAATCTTCCCTATTGGCTTTGGTGCTGGAGCACACAACTCTGCATGTATATAATGTATGGATGTAATGTATGGACGTATATAATGTGTACATCCCTTACATTTAGTGCTGACTAAATATTAGTCCATGTTAATAGTAGACTTGTCTGCGTGAGAATGTACCCACATTTGTATCATGAAAAGATAAAGCAAATGAAATTCACAGAAAGGTAAATGTGGACAACTGGACAGGATTATCTACCCTTAAACTTCCTCAGTTATTGTTAAAGGAGTTGTCCAATACATTTTACATACTGTAAATTAGGGAGTAGCATCAACAAAAACAGCTGAAGGGCACATTCTTGTATGCATTCACTACGGAGCGATGCTGTCCGGCTCCATTCAATATTTACATCCAGCCACCGATGGCGCTAATAACAGCTAATCAGTGGGGAGCCCAATGTTGGACCTCGATCTGATAATGATAACCTATCCTATTATATACTCTCTTACCAATGGGGTAACTGGGGCCTTTGCTCTTCCATTTGGATCAGTTTTATACAATGTCATGGCTTCTTAAAGGGAACCTGTCAGGTGATACGGTTTGGGCACCATGTATCAGCCAGTGGCTGTGTGATCACAGCCATAGGTTTGTCTCTGAAATGCTACTGCATTTCAAAGAACAACATGCTTTTACTAGCTGCCGATGATCGAGCCGCACAAGTGAATACAGTGCTGGCAAAACAAAACTTTACATTTGTGCGGCAAAAAAAAAAAACTTTACATGTAAAAATCCGTGTCATGATTCTATTTCCTAAAAGTGCACACAATGGGGGCGACAACCAAAAACTGTCACGTCTCATACTGCTCTGGAAAAAGATGCACTCTGATTGGTTGAATGTTAAGATTTTGTGGTTTTGTTGAACTTGTAAAGATTTTATTTTGCAGCCATGTTAGTAGTACAGGTGGGCTCCCTGTGGGCTTCTCCCCACCTGCTGACGGTGACTGACAAGTCCCTGCCTACAAGACATGAACGTGACTGAGGACGTGTAAACCATGGTTTTGGGCACCATGAATCAGCTGACAGGTTCCCTTTAAATACACAGTAGCCATTCTGCCAATTGACCATCAATAAAGTTTCAACATTTTACATAAAAATGGAAAAAAAAAAACTTTCACCATGTAGCTTACATCCAGCTGATTTTTCACTTCGGTCACCATGTTTTTCTCTCTCCAGTCAAACCTCAGAGGTAAAGGATCTCCTTCAAACAATTTCTTATCAGTCACATAATCATCCAGGTCTTTTGAAGGGTAACTCCTCAGATAAATATCTACATAGAAAAAGGCAATGAAATACTACCATCAGTAATGGAGCCATATTTAATCAGAAATATGGAAAGATGACAGAAACGTATCCTACATGCCTTAAGCGTCTGATCGGTAGGCCTGGAGTGACGTCATGGACGTGTTATTCTGTAACAATGACGTTGCACCGGGCCCACTAGTCAGAAGAGGCACCGAGAAAGCCGGAAGGTAGGAGGAGGATCACAGGTTTGGGTCCACTGAGGTTGTCATTCTGAAAGCATGAGCCGTGCTATCTATCAAAAGAAGGGACTTGCACAGAAAGCTGTAAGCCTCACAGTAGGATCATGCGACACCCCTTTATCTAGCACCCACACTACCACTGGGGTTCTCCCCACCATGTGAGAGACACAATAATGGACATTAACTTACTGGTAAATTCTTCAACTGACAAATCAGAAAACTGATTAATTCCATAATAAGCACCGCCGATATCCTGTGCATTCCGGTTCAGAAACTTCTGTCTCTCCAGGCCGTCCTAAAAGAGAAAAGGTTACAACATTACTTCATCAGCATTTCACAACATAATCTGAAGATGAAAATCAGTACTGACATCACAAAAATAGAAACAGAACAGAAGTGTTCACGAAGGAATATGTTAATGCCGACCTGTACATATATTGATTAATATACCGGATATTTATATTCACATGAGCAGATTTAACGCAGAAAATTGTGCAGATGACCAGGACTGTTTCTGCAACACAGGCATGGATGTCTGCAAATCCCATTCAGAATAATGGGACAGCCACAGGAGTTTTTTTTCTTAAAACTCTCAGCACAGAACGACTGTTGTACTCCTCGGCGGGGCCAATCATTTATATACACCGTCCCACCTGCTAGTTTTCACTCTATCACGGCCCTTCTCTGGCTCTATGAATCCAGAGCTGTCAATCAAAGAAGAAAGGGGTGCACACTGAGGGGAAACAAGCATGTGGTGAGGTGTGTAGAAATGATTGGCCCCACCGTGAAGCCCCGAGCGGCGGTATTTAGCATGAATAATCATTTTGTGCTGACAGAGTCCATTTAAAGCAAATCTGTTAGCAGGATTGTGCACAGTAACCTACAGTGTCAGGTCGTCGCAGTTATACTGATTACAATGATAACTTGGCTGATGAAATCTGTCTTGTGGTTGGTGTTTAATCTTTATTTTCAGTTTCCAGTTAATGAGACTCTTATGCTCCGAGGCGGCCTGTGGGGGGGTCTTCATGTGGTGCTCTGTTCTCATATTCATCCTTATGGGCTTAACTGACAGCTCACTGATCCCTCACTGACCTACCTCCTATTTTAAATACTGCACTTGAACTTGCACAGTTTATATTGTGTCCTTTGGAAAAAAAAATATTTACAGCATGGCGGTGGCACATGTTAAGTAGCATCTATCGCACCATTTTGCTGTAGGAAAAAAAGTTTGGCTGCACCAAAATGGTGCTGGAGCTTGCTCAGAAGCATCTATTACCAATAGATGCTACTGCGCAATTGCCGGCAACATTTTGCTGTAGTTATTTTTTTTCCAAAGACGACAATATGAATTGCGCAGGCACAGTATTTAAAATAGGGGGCAGGTCACTGAGGGATCAGTGAGCTGTCAACAGTCTTCATTATGAAGACCACAACATGAAGCCCCCTCTCCCACAGGCCACCCCGGGGCACGAGCATATCATTAACTGAAAACTGAAATTAAAGATTAAACAACAACCACAAGACGGATTTCATCAACCAAGGTATCATTGTAATCAGTATAATGGAGCCAACCTGACACTGTCTGTAGGTTACTGAGCACAATCCTGCTGACAGGTTCCCTTTAAAGAAAAAAAAATGTTCAGTGTCTGAATATATACAGTTCTGCCATATGTCTCATTCAGTCGAGCAAATTTTTAGTCCGCGTGATGCTGTGTGGGACCACAGACAGACCAATTACTGCACATGAGCATTTTTACACAAAGCTTGTCTAGCTCAGTTTATGGACCACAAAAATTCATGCAATAGCAGAAAGTTCCCGTACAACCATCCGGCAATGTGCACTGCAGATGTGATTGGTCCAAATTTTCATACGGCCGTAAAGGGCCACTCTGAAGCTTGGAAGTTATTCCCTCATTGGAGGATTCCACCGCTGGGACCTCACTGATTTCAAGAACCATGTGAAAGCGGAGGTCAATAATGTGCAATGCTGCTGCATTCAGTCTTAGGCCGGGGTCACACTTGCGAGTGCAATGCGAGAAACTCGAACATCAAAACCCGGCACTCGGACCGGAGCATTCAGCTGCATAGAAATACATGTAGCCGCACACTCTGGTCCCAAGCGCCGGGTATTGATGCGCGAGCTTCTTGCATAACACTCGCAAGTGTGACCCCGGTCTTAATAGTACTACTGGGGATATCCGAGTGCTGCACTTGACTGGTCTTTGGCACCCCCATAATAATGTATGAAGGGGCAGTGCGCATGATTGACCTCCGCTCCTTTCACGCATGGATATTCGGTATCAGTGAGGGTCCCAGTGGCTCAACCCCTAGCAATCGGGAAGTGTTACCATTGAAAGAGCACAGCGTTCAAACATGAGAATCCACTTTTAATCCCTTCCCGACACATAATGCACACCTGGGATCCTGCGGTATGGAGGATGTGCAGGAGATGGAGGTGCAGGCGGTATTATACAGTCAGCAATCATTACTTAATGGCTGCTGTCAATCTCTGACATTTCTGTGGTGTGGCGCTAGTGAGGAGTCTGTTCCCGTAATCGCGGGAGGCCGATAACTTTGATTCGCCCTTTTTACTTAACACGAAAATAAAGAAATAACCATATTTAATAGCATTCCACTTATAAAAATCCAACATATGAAAATATAAAAACCAAATGGCAAACAGCGCAAACGAAAAAAGTCTAAATGCAAGAAGCGGCATTCTCTGCTCCTCGCAGCTCACATTAAAAATGCAATCAAGAGCTGTATATACCGCAAAGCGATAGCAATAAAAAATGGCAAAACGGCACGCAAAAAGGAGTCATCATAAAGCTCCATGGCGGAAAAATAAAGTTGCAGGACTCAGAAAACGGAGACATAAATGACTTTTTTTAGGCAGAAAAAAAAATAAAAACACAGCACGAGGTTAGTTTGACCACACAAGAAATAGAGAAACAAAAGAAAATAGTGCAACTGAGGATTTTTTCCCCATTTAGATTTTTTTTCTGTTTTGCAGTACGTCAAATGGTAAAATGAATAATGTCATTCAAAAATACAAGACCAGCTACACCGGAGACCCTGGTTCCCTTTGGCACATATGAGAATACAAATAAAAAGACAGACCTAAGTTGGAGGCCATGGTGGAGATTTACCATTGGGGCATTAACTTTCACCACTGGCGATGTCTGAGCATCATATACAGTATATAAATGTGATGTCAGTATGGCGCCCCCTGCTGGACTAAGCCGGCATTACTTCCACTTGCATCGCCGCCAGTAAACCCGCTGATGCCGCCTACATTGGCACAACACACACATGCACTAGTACCAGGAATATTCTGTGTCTGTCCTCGGAGAGGCGAGCGCCGGCCGGGGATTTCTTGCCCAATGTCTCCAGGAAGCGCCGCACTGCGTCATTGTGTGCGGGTCTCGTCCCGGTGGCGGGCACAGTGCTGCTCTCATTGTGTGCGGGCTCGTCCCGGTGGGGCGGGCACAGTGCTGCTCTCATTGTGTGCGGGGGCTCGTCCCGGTGGCGGGCACAGTGCTGCTCTCATTGTGTGCGGGTCTCGTCCCGGTGGCGGGCACAGTGCTGCTCTCATTGTGTGCGGGCTCGTCCCGGTGGCGGGCACAGTGCTGCTCTCATTGTGTGCTGGGGGTCTGCTCGCCTGACATTGGCGGCGGACTGCTCTCCGGCAGACACGGGCAGTGACGAGCTCACATGGACGCTCACACAGCCCACGACACACAGCCACCACATACTGCTCACAGACACGCAGGAAGTGACTGGCCACCACGGCGCTTCCTTGTCTCAGTGTAGCCGCTTGCGCGCCATCTTCCTGCAAACCTGCGCCATTGCTGTCACTATTCCCCATGTACCATGAGCCGGTACCCGTGTTCCTGTAGTGTAGAGTGTGCACATAAAGACACATTCGGGGAATGTCATTATTCTACGTCCCCACGGTCAGGATATCGCAGCGTTTTGGACGTAGTGTATTAGTCATGTGCACATGGTCAGGTATTGGCAGCGCTGCTACTCCTCATTGTGGGCACATACCCTTAGTTATATACAGTCATGGACAAAAGTTTAGAGAATGACACAAATATTAATTTTTACAAAGTCTACTGCTTCACTTTTTCTAATGGCAATTTGCATATACTCCAGAATGTTATAAAGAGTGATCAGCTTAACAGCAATTACTTGCAAAGTCAATATTTGGCTAGAAAA
The DNA here is from genome assembly GCA_033576555.1 of Oophaga sylvatica. Taxonomy (NCBI): domain Eukaryota; kingdom Metazoa; phylum Chordata; class Amphibia; order Anura; family Dendrobatidae; genus Oophaga; species Oophaga sylvatica. The sequence goes on along the minus strand of JARQOD010000001.1, from coordinate 161,856,114 downwards.
TGAACTTTATCCCCCAAAACACATTTCAACATCATTGCAGCCCTGCCTTAAAAGGACCAGCTAACCTCTTTTCAGTGATTGCTCTATTAACACAGGTGTGGGTGTTGATGAGGACATGGCTGGAGATCAATCTGTCATGATTAAGTAAGAATGAGACCACTGGACACTTTAAAAGGAGGCTGGTGCTTGGCATCATTGTTTCTCTTCTGTTAACCATGGTTATCTCTAAAGAAACACGTGCAGTCATCATTGCAATGCACAAAAATGGTCTAACAGGGAAGAGTATCGCAGCTAGAAAGATTGCACCTCAGTCAACAATCTATCGCATCATCAACAACTTCAAGGAGAGAGGTTCCATTGTTGCCAAAAAGGCTCAGGGCGCCCAAGAAAGACCAGCAAGCGCCAGGACCGTCTCTTAAAAGTGTTTCAGCTGTGGGATCGGGCTACCAGCAGTGCAGAGCTTGCTCAGGAATGGCAGCAGGCAGGTGTGAGTGCATCTGCACGCACTGTGAGGCGGAGACTCTTGGAGCAAGGCCTGGTCTCAAGGAGGGCAGCAAAGAAGCCACTTCTCTCCAGAAAAAACATCATGGACAGACTGATATTCTGCAAAAGGTACAGGCAGTGGACTGCTGAGGACTGGGGTAAAGTTATTTTCTCTGATGAATCCCCTTTTCGATTTTTGGGACATCAGGAAAACGCCTCATTCGGAGAAGACAAGGTGAGCGCTACCACCAGGGCCGGCTCCAGGTTTTTATGGGCCCCGGGCGAAAGAGCCTCAGTGGGCCCCTTTAACACAGACCACGATTCATGATGCACAGATACAGCAGAGAAATATGGGTACAGTACAATGCCAAATACTTCACTTCTTCCATTACATGAGTGATATCTATTGTAAATTGTACAATAGCTCAAAAACCGCCAAATCCTCACAGCGCACAGAACAGACTGACAGTACAGTCCTCCATACAATATTATGGGCACCACAGTCTCCCCCTCATCACCCATATAATACCCCATGCAGGATGTCACCCCCCATATAATGCTCTATACAGAATACTGGACCCAAAATAATGCTCCATACAGAATATGGACCCAATATAATGCTCCATACAGGATACTGGTCCCCATATAATGCTCCATACAGGATACTGGTCCCCATATAATCTCCATACAAAATATGGAGCTCTCCTCTGCGCTGTACTGCATTCTGCACTGTTACGGCTCAGGAAAGGGCGCTGTGGAAAGACTCCCCATTATCATCATGATTGCCTCCCCATCATCATCATTGAATCCTTATCATCATCATTGCCTCCCCATCATCATCATGGCCTCCCCATTATCATCAATGCCTGCCCATCATCATCATCTCCTCCCCATCATCATCTTCTCCCCATCATCAATGCCTGCCCATTATCATCAATGCCTGCCCATATTTAAAAATTTTTGGCGGGGTGTTCCGGTACCCACCGGTTACCTTCTGATGCTTGCCAAAAAACCGAGGCACCAAGGACCCCCAGGACCGATAAGTCGTTTTGGCCTGTACATTTCCAAGCGTGACCCCGCTATCTGGGTCTTTTGGGCCCCTCTTTCATCCCCTCCGGGGCTGGAACCCGAATTCCCAGACGAACAAACCCCCAAAGGGGGCCTAACAGGCCCCGGGGGTACGGACCAGCTATATTTAAACATGTCCAAAGCTGGGCGCTGAGGAGCCCAAAACTGAGGGAGGCTTGGGAATTTACGGCGTGGGGTGGGCACTTTTGCAGAGGCCTGGATGGGGAGGCGAAGGCTCCGGGGTCCCCACAGGTTCCTACACCGGGGAGGTAGGGGTCGCACCTGTAAATTTAGGGCGACCATCCATTGTAACCCCAGTGTCGGGTGTAAGTCACCAAGTCTCCGGCAAACAGTCCCCTCCCCGGGGGGTCCCTTCTGGGAGGTGAGCCTCCACTTCCCGCCGTCCAAAAACTTCTAAATAAAGTCCAGGCTCCTGGATGAAGCCCCAACCCCTTTCAATTTAAAGCTCCGTACTGCACCCTTACGCCGCGGCTCCCTCGGGTTCCTTTATCCCTTTTCATCCGGTCCTTATCTGTCCGGTCCTTCTCCACGACGTTGGCGAAGTTCTTGGGATTCTCGCTGCCCCTTGTCGCTCGCTTCCCGCTCCCAACGTCTCCCACTCTTCCCCGACCGGTTTTGTAATTCTCCTCCACCAGCTGCTCCATGTCCCCACCATCAAATGCCAGCTTACGGTCCGGGTTTTTGCGGCAGCTCTCCTGGCGCCCCCCAGTCCGGCGGCGCTCACCTGGGAGGGAGCCGGCTCGGAACAGTGCAGTCGGGGGCTCCGGACGGCAGGTATGCCGGTGCCTGCGGGGCCTCCTCTGAGGACGGGTGGCTTCTTTGTCTCAGCGACGGGGCAACAGGGGTCGGGGTGCTGCCGGTGCAGCTTTTTTGCAGGAACGGGTGCCTCCACTGAAAACAACGTCAACCGGATCACATTGAAGGGCTCCTCTACTAAACGGGTGCCTCACCTTCCCGGTACAACACTTCAGGTAAGAGGGATTTGCGCCGCTCCAATTTATTTTTGGGCACCCAGCTCGTTCCATCCTGGCGACCTCCTCCCGGTGCCGGGCCAGGCCTCTTAGGGTATCCTCCGCTTCTTGCAGCGTGGAGGGTTTCCAGCCGGTGCCCAACGGTGGTTCCGGGCGAGTCGCTTCCGTGGGGGGAGAGCTCTGACTGCTCCATCCCTTCACTTCGCCGTGTCCATTAGCCATCTCTGCCAAGTAAATATTGGTCATTACATCGGAGAGGGCCCCGCTTTTGTAGGGGGCGGGACCTTTGTTTATTTCCCCCCACTGAGGAGGCGGAACAAGAGCTTGGGGCACGATTACATTGCAGTACCATTTAGGCCATCGTTTTGCGTCATGAGTGATGTCACCCAGAAGAGACGCCCTTCTTCTTCACCTCCTCGTCGTGACGCAGATATGGGGAAAATGGCAAAACATTTCTGATGTTTTAGCAATTCTCAAGAAACAAAACCAGTTCAATTAGGCACCAGGACTCCTTTATAGCGGCTACAGAATCCTGTTCGTGACGCCCAAGTTGGTCGCACAGAGCCAGGGTTTTTGGGTACTCGGCCCGACCCGCGACTTCTATGGGGGTATGTCACGGTTCCCCCGCAAATTAATAAAGGTCTATTTTACTTTGTAAAGTGTAAAACTATAAATAAATGTATATTATATATATGTCACAATGACATGTATATATATATATAAATATATTATTCTATGTGTGTTATTTTGGTTTACAACGAAAAAAGGGTTTTTTTTGTTGCGATATTTTGTTCCCAAACTTACTGGGCTTCCGGTATCAGAACGATATCGACGAAATTTGTGATATCGGCGATACCTTTCGATACGATATTTTTAGATTCGAGCAGATGCTCAACACTACTGCCCATCATCATCCCTCCCCATCTCATCAATGCCCCCCCCCTCAATCTTTCCCCATATCAAGCCAGCCCATTATCATCAATGCCTGCCCATTTCACATCTTCTCCCCTTATCATCACAATGCCCCCATTATCACAATGCCTGCCCATCAAAACACAGCAGCACCAACACTCTCTCACATACTCCACAACACCACAAAAAGCACCGACTGATACCACAAGACACACACCACCGCCTCACCTGTCCAGCGTCCGCGCTTCTGCCACACCGGCCGCTGAATGATACTCATTCAGCGGCGCTGCTGTGGAGGAAGCGCCGACCCCCCGGAGCCCGAGCTGCGGCAGCGGAGGCCGGGAGAGGTAAGTAAGTGCCACAAATGCCGGGGCCCGACGGCGGGGGGGGCCCATTGGCGGCGGACACGCTCTCCTCCGCTAACGGGGCGGGGGGGCCAGATGCGGTGGGGGCCCCCCCCCCTGCCAGGGCCCCGCACTTGCCCGGTTGGGGGGGGTGCTGACGCCGGCCCGGCTACCACCATCTTGTCTGATGCCCAACCTTGTTAGCTCCTGAAAACCTTATGTTGTGGGGTTGCCTTTCTCACCAAGGGAATCGGCTCTCTCACTCTTGCCTAAAAACAGCCAGAATAAAAAAATGGTCCCGAATGTCCTCCAAAGCAACTTCCCCAACCCTCCAAGAAGCAGTTTGGCGATCAACAATGCCTTTTTCCAGCATGATGGAGCACCTTGCCATAAAGCAAAGGTGATAACTAAATGGCTCAGGGAACAAAACAAGGTTTTGGGTCCAGGCCTGGAAACCCCCAGAACTTAATCCCATTGGGAAACTTTGGTCAATCATCAAGAGAGGGTGGGCAACAAAAAAACCAAAAATTCTTTACAAATAAAAGCATTGATTGTCAAGAAGGATGCTATCATCAGGATTTGGTCCAGAAGTTGATTTGAAGAGTGCCAGGGAGAATTGCGAGGTCCTGAAGAAGAAGGTCAACACTGAAATATTGACTTCTGCATTAACTCATTCTAACTGCAATATAACTTTTTGTTACCATAGTTTGCAATTATTAATTTCTGTCTGGAAAAAAAACTCTTCAAACAAACATAAAAACCAAGGGAGCAGATCATGTGAAAAATAAATATTTGTGTCATTCTCAAAACTTTGGCCATGACGTACAGTATTGGGGCAACTACGGCTTTTTAACCCCTTCAGGTCAGCATTTTCCTTTTTGAACCTCTTCCCCAAGCCAGTTTTTTGCCATTTTTTCAGTCGCCATAGTCTCACGAGGGCTTGTATTTTTGCAGTTTTTGAATGACGCCGTTTTATTTTACCGTCCCAAAGTATGAAAAATAAAAAAAATCCCCCCTTTGGATAAAATTATGAAAAAAAAGGTAAATTCTGCCTTTTTTGGGTGGGTTGGGGGATTTAATTTGTTCTCAGTGTTCGTTGTGAGTAAAAAATACCCGGGATCGTGATTATTCGGGTCCGTGTGATTACAGCCAAATAAACACTTTTTGGCTTCATTATAAAAAAAATCAATATTTTAAAATAAATTCTGTGCGCGCCATTTTTCCCCAAGGCGATAACTTTTTTTTTCCCCCTTGCTGGACCTGTATGAGGTTGTTTTTTCCCTGCCGGCTGCCGCTTTAGGGCTCATACTCCCCCCTGCGATTTTTTTCTCAGCTCAATCGAACAGAGAAAAAAATCAAACATGTTCGATGGCCGCGTAATCAACAAACACCCAATGCAAGTCAATGGTGCAAGAAAAAAAACACATGGTCCTGTGCTATCCAATTTTTATGCAACCAGCTCCTAGGAAACCCAAATTTCTCACCCGACAGAAATTTTTTACTGTGTGACCTTTAGAATCTAAAGATAGAATAGATAATACATAAAATAGATAGAAAGAGTCAGTCGATATACTGACAATAAGTGCCGTATGTAGTTTAATGTTAATGGTTTAGCTAATAATTCTAAAATTTAAACAAAAAATGCATGGGGTCCCCTGAATTTAAATAACCAGCAAAGGAAAAGCTAAGCTGGGGGTAATGTTTGTAGCCAGTAAAGGGGGGGAAATACACATAGAGCTTCAAAGGTAAAAAGGGAATCTGTCATCCCCTGGCACTTATTAAACTAATGGCCGGGGTCCACTTGGATTGATGGGAAATTGCCAGTCTTCGCATCAAAACCCGGCACTGCCGCCGGCTTTTCGGGACCGGAGTGTGTGGCGCTGTATTTCTTTGCGCCGCACACTCCAGTCTGATGCCGTGGCAGTGTCGGAACTGATCCGGAGATGGCGTAAGTTTCCCGCAACCCTCTCGCAACGTGACCCGGCCTTAATTGGGGTGGGTAGTGACCCATGAAGCACTAGGGGGCTTTTTTATGCTCCTCAAGATATGCTGGAGGCGTGATTTGGATGGAAGAAGTCCCCAGCATGGTTTAAATGGCAGGTATGGCGCAGAGCTCCTCTGCGCTGTAAACCAAAGTAAGTTTTTCTGGGACTAAGTTGAGCGATACTTTCCGAAACCAAAAGTTCGAATCGAATGGAAATGCCGATCCCAAAAAATATCGGCGATAACCCTAACCGATACCGGAAAAACCAATGTAAGTCTATGGGAACAAAATATCGGAATTAAAAAACCCCATTCTTTCCTTGTTTGGTTTTAAATTTTACAGGGAAATAAAACAACAAAGAGTAAGTAGAATTATTGGGGAAGGGAGGAGACTTTAAAGGCATAGATGTTTAAACCCCAATCAAATGGAATAGCATAAATATTTTTTTTTTAAAGATGTTCGGAAATTTACGAAGAAATTGACAAGTTGTTCACGTTTTTTCTATTTTGGCAAATAAGATTTTTTTCACAAAATTCCATGCCTTCACCTTTTAAAATTTTGACACACTTTCTCCTTCATAATCTTCAGCAGCATCATCTTTTTCATCAAATTATTCTTCACTCACCTTCTTTATCTTCTTCTTTAACTTCTTGCTATTCATCTTTTTTGTTAAATTAATCATATTCTTTCTTATTAAACATTTTTTTCTAATTCATATTTACTTTTATCTTCTTCATCATATTCTTATTTGTGACAGAGAATCCTTACTTGTAATCGTCAAAGTATGAATTTTTCATTCTTTCCGTTTTTTTGCTGTCCAAAAATTTAAATTAAAAACAGTATTTGTCCCCTGTTCAGTTTAAACCCCCAGCAGCAGCGGCTTTTCCAGGGCACCACGAGGAGGAACGGACTCACCTCCATACACTGCTTAGGCTTCTTCTCTTATAATTTAGGCATAAATTTGCTCTTCATTTGGCTTATACTTCATGTTTTTTCTGCTTTTAGAACTTCTGCTTATTGTTTCTTTTTTGTCTCTTTTCGTATCTTTTATTTGGGACACAACTTTACCAGCCCGATGTTAAATGGACACGGTTACTAACAGGAGGTACCTGTGCTCCAAAGCACTACCAAGGACCACAACCCTTGCAGGAAACTCGGAAACCGACATGGAAGGCACCTAGGCCAAAGGCATGCGGAAACCCCGTTTTACGGTATGGAACCCGGGCGGGTAGCAGAAAAAGGTTTAAAAAAAGAGCCAATGGGAAGAACGAGGAACACTGACTGGCTGGAACCCGGAGGGGCAGCAAAAGGAAAAGAAACCAATGGCAAACCAGGACCGCGACGTTACTGGGACAAAAGGGTTTTTAAGCAGGAGGTACCTGTGCCCAAAGCACTACCAAGGACCAGCAGACGTTGCTGGAACTCGGATACCGGATGGGGCCCTAGGGCAAAGGCACTGCGGAGAAAAAAACCCCTGAAAGGTACTGGAACCCGGACGGGTAGCAGAAGGTACCCATGGAAATTTAAGTTGGGCAAGCCGCAGCCGGGCCCGCAGTTACCGAATCCCCAGTACACAGTGGGTGATTGTCCCTATTGTCCCAACGGAAACAGCCCCTTTTTTTCATATCCCGCAGCCCCACATAGGAAGCCCTAAACACCAACACCAAAGAGTCCCCTAACCCGACCGCAACACGGGCCCGGACAACTTTTGGAGGCTAAGTG
>JARQOD010000001.1:161811620-161848509 GCA_033576555.1 Oophaga sylvatica | reverse complement strand
TACTTCTCCGCTCACGCAAACGTCTGTCAATTTGAATCGCTAATGACATAGAATCATTGAGACCAGAGGGGACAGGGAATCCCACCATAACATCCTTTACATTATCTGACAGACCCTTCCGGAAAAGGGCTGCCAAAGCGTCGTCATTCCATTTGGTCAGGACTGCCCACCTACGGAATCTCTGACAGTATAACTCAGCGTCATAAAGCCCCTGATTTAATGCCAACAAGGCTTTTTCAGCTTGATCAGTGACATTAGGCTCATCGTACAATAACCCCAAAGCCTGAAAAAATGCATCAACATCACTCAAAACAGGATCCCCAGGTGTCAGGGAAAAAGCCCAATCCTGAGGATCGCCGCGCAGGAGAGAGATGATAATTTGAACCTGCTGCGCTGCGTTCCCTGAGGACTTAGATTTTAAGGCAAAAAACAATTTACAATTATTTTTGAAATTCTGAAACTTAGCTCGATCCCCTAAAAACAAATCTGGCATGGGAATCCTAGGTTCCACAACAGGCAACCCAGCAAGATAGATAGCAATACTCCGAACCTCAGCGGCAAGCTGATCCACACGGCCAGACAACTGTGCAAACTCCATTGAGAGAAAAGATCCTCCCCAGCACCCAGAGATACAGAGGGAAAAAAAAAGCAACAAACAGAAAAATATCCCTGACAACTCTGACAACCTTTTTTCTTTCACAATATTTTTTCCCTTCTGTGAGAACCATACAATTTTCAACTTTTGGGCCGGTGATACTGTTATGTTTCGGCAGCTGAGGAGTGCAGGCAAAAAAGGCAATACACCAGAGCAGTTGGAATCTATGAGATTGCAGTACCCTGACTAACCACCACAACTAGAGGCAGCCGTGGAGCGTTCCTACGTTGGTCCTAGACGCCTCGTCACAGCCTGAGAAACTAACTACACCTAAAGATAGAAATAGGAAAGCTATCTGCCCTGGAGCAGAACCCCAAAGATAATAGAAAGCCCCCAAACATGTAATGGCGGTTAGACAAGATGAAATACTGACACAGAAAGAAAATAGTATGAGCAAACGCTGGGCCCAAACTAACTAAATAGAAAAGGATAGGAAGGGTACTTACTGCAATCCCAGAAAACCCTGAAAAGCACCAACTCTACTAATTTCAAAAACACCTGAGATCACACGACCTCTTCCACCTAAATTAGTTCTCTGGTGTAACAAAATCAAAACAGCAGCCACTGAAAAACTGGAAAAAGCAAAAGTACAAACATCAGTGGCTGAACCAAACTGAGAGGGCAAAAGCCCCCGGAGGGGACCCTGAAGGCCCCCACAGAAGTGCAGGACAAAATGCAAAAATATAGCACAAAAAACAAAAAGAAGAAAATGTCTTATCTGTTAGCAGGAGATGCAGACACGACACAGCAGGCTACAAGGGAAACAGGAATGAAGATTCAGACCAGAACAATTGATCACCGGCAACCCTGATGGGAAGGTGACTCCCTTATATAAGACCAGTCAGTAACACCTGATTCCCAGTCCTCACAATCTTCACTGGACAGACCAGCACCGCTTGTAACCACCAGAGGAAGCCTCTGCTCAGAACTCATCTCAAACCCATTCACAACACCCCCCCCTTGAGGAGGGGTCACCGAACCCTCACCTGAGCAACCAGGTCGGTCAGGATGAGTTCTATGATACGCACGGATGAATCTCCTAGCATGGATGTCCGAAGCAAACACCCAAGAATTGTCTTCCTGACCATAACCTCTCCACTTAACCAAATACTGAAGTTTCCGTCTAGAAAAACGAGAATTCAAAATTTTCTCAACCTCAAACTCCATATTGCCCTCAACCAGAACAGGGTCAGGAGGCAAAGCAGTAGGAACCACTGGCTCAACAAACCTCTTCAACAAGGACTTGTGGAACACATTATGGATCTTAAATGTCCCTGGAAGAAGCAAACGAAAAGAAACAGGATTAAGAATCTCCATGATCTTATAAGGTCCAATGAACCTAGGCTTAAATTTAGGAGATGCCACTCTCATAGGAATATTTTTTGAGGACAACCAGACCAAGTCCCCCACTTTAAACTGAGGACCATCAGTCCTATGCCGGTTAGCAAACCGCTGGGCCCTCTCCTGAGAGAGGGACAACCTCTGCACTACCTGGTCCCAAATCTGTTGCATACGCTCCACAACAGAGTCAACACCTGGACAGACAGAAGCCTCTGTCTGTCCTGAAGAAAATCGAGGGTGAAACCCAGAATTACAGAAAAAATGGAGACATCAAAGTGGCAGAGCTAGCCCTATTATTAAGAGCAAACTCAGCCAAAGGCAAAAAAGAGACCCAGTCATCCTGATCAGACACAAAGGATCAGACACAAAGCATCTTAGATAAGTATCCAATGTCTGATTTGTTCTCTCAGTTTGACCATTGGTCTGAGGATGAAACGCCGAGGAGAAAGACAATTGAACACCAAGTTTAGAACAAAAGGTCCTCCAAAATCTGGAAACAAACTGGACTCCTCTGTCAGACACAATGTTCTCAGGAATGCCGTGCAAACGAACCACGTGCTGAAGGAACAAAGGTACCAATTCAGAGGAGGAAGGCAACTTAGGTAATGGCACAAGATGTATCATCTTGGAAAACCTATCACAAATCACCCAGATGACGGTCATTCTCTGAGAAACAGGGAGGTCGGAAATTAAATCCATAGAGATATGGGTCCATGGTCTCTTGGGCACAGGCAATGGCATCAACAAACCACTAGAGCGGGAGCAAGGCTTGGAGCGAGAGCAAGTCCCGCAGGACTGCACAAATTCCCTGACATCACGAGACAAGGTAGGCCACCAAAAGGACCGACTAACCAAGTCTCTGGTACCAAAAATTCCGGGATGACCGGCCAACGCGGAACAATGAATCTTAGACATCACACTCTTTTTCCAGTGGTCCGGGACAAACAATTATTTTTAAAATTCAGAAACTTGGCTCGATCCCCCAAAAACAAATCTGGCATGGGAATCCTAGGTTCCACAACAGGCAACCTAGCAAGATAGGTAGCAATACTCCGAACCTCAGTGGCAAGCTGATCCACACGGCCAGACAACTGTGCAAACTACATTGAGAGAAAAAATCCTCCCCAGCACCCAGAGATACAGAGGGAAAAAAAAAAAATGCAACAAACAGAAAAATATATCTGACAACTCTGACAACCTTTTTTTTTTTTCTTTCACAATATTTTTCCCTTCTGTGAGTACCATTCAATTTTTTGGGCCGGTGATACTGTTATGTTTCGGTAGCTGAGGAGTGCAGGTAAAAAAGGAAATACACCAGAGCAGTTGGAATCTATGAGATTGCAGTACCCTGACTAACCACCACAACTAGAGGCAGCCGTGGAGCGTTCCTACGTTGGTCCTAGACGCCTCGTCACAGCCTGAGAAACTAACTACACCTAAAGATAGAAAGAGGAAAGCTATCTGCCCCGGAGCAGATCCCCAAAGAACATAGAAAGCCCCCAAACATGTAATGGCGGTTAGACAAGAGGAAATACTGACACAGACAGAAAATAGTATGAGCAAACGTTGGGGCCCAAACTACCTAAATAGAAAAGGATAGGAAGGGCACTTACTGCAATCCCAAAAAACCCTGAAAAGCACCAACTCTACTAATTTCAAAAACACCTGAGATCACACGACTTCTACCACCTAAATTAGTTCTCTGGTGTAACAAAATCAAAACAGCAGCTACTGAAAAAACTGGGAAAAGCAAATGTACAAACATCAGTGGCTGAACTAAACTGAGAGGGCAAAAGCCCCGGAGGGGACCCAGAAGGCCCCTACAGAAGTGCAGGACAAAATGCAAAAATCAAGCACAAAAACAAAAAGAAGAAAATGTCTTATCTGTTAGCAGGAGATGCAGACACGACACAGCAGGCTACAAAGGAAACAGGAATCAAGGATTGAGACCAGAACAATTGATCACCGGCAACCCTGATGGGAAGGCGACTCCCTTAAATAAGACCAGTCAGTAACACCTGATTCCCAATCCTCACAATCTTCACTGGACAGTCCAGTACCGCTTGTAACCACCAGAGGGAGCCTCTGCTCAGAACTCATTTCAAGTCCATTCACAACAGCACTTTATATGTGAGAGGGGGCGAGTATAGACAAGTACAATAAATATGAGCAATACAGGACACACATAAGTACAGAAGGAGAGAGGACCCTGCCCGCAAAGGCTCACAATCTATAGGGGATAGGTGAGGATACATTAGGAGAGGGTAGAACTGGTTGTGGGGCGGTTCAGTAGACTGAGGATCACTGCTGGTTGTAGGCTTGTCAGAAGAGGTAGGTCTTCAGGTTCTTTTTGATGGTTTCCATGGTAGGCGCGAGTCTAATGAGTTGGGGTAGAGAGTTCCAGAGTATGGGGAAGCACGGGAGAAGTCTTGTATGCGGTTGTGGGAAGAAGAGATAAGGGGAGAGTAGAGATGGAGATCTTGAGAGGATCGAAGGTTGCACGAGGGTAAGTAACGGGAGACCATGTCACAGATGTATGGAGGAGACAGGTTGTGGATGGCTTTGTATGTCATAGTTAGGGTTTTGAACTGGTGCCTCTGGACGATAGGAAGCCAATGAAGGGGTTGGCATAGGGGAGAGGCTGGGGAATAACGGGGAGACAGGTGGATTAGTCGGGCAGCAGAATGTAGGATGGATTGGAGTGGTGCCAGGGTGCTGGAGGGGAGGCCAGAGAGTAGGAAGTTGCAGTAGTCAAGGCGGGAGATGATAAGGGCATGCACTAGTGTTTTTGTAATCGTGGTCAAGGAATGCACGGATCCGGGAAATATTTTTGAGTTTGAGACGGCAGGAGGAGGCTAGGGTTTGGATATGTGGCTTGAAAGAAAGGGTAGAGTCGAGGATCACCCCGAGGCACCGAGCATGCGGGACCGGGGAAAGTAAGCAGCCGTTCACATTGAGGTATAGGTCTGGTGGAGGTGTAGAGTGAGATGGGGGAGGATGATGAATTCTGTTTTGTCCATGTTCAGTTTTAGAAAGCGAGCAGAAAAGATAGCTGAAATAGCGGACAGACAGTGTGGGATTTTTGTCAGTAAGGTGGTGAGGTCAGGTCCAGATAGGTAGATCTGCGTGTCATCGGCATAGAGATGATACTGCAAACCGTGGGATTCTATGAGCTGTCCCAGGCCGAAGGTGCAGATGGAGAAGAGTAGGGGTCCTAGAACTGAGCCTTGAGGAACACCGACAGAGAGGAGGTGAGGTGAGGAGGTGGTGTGGGAGAGGGAGACACTGAATGTTCTATCAGTTAGATATGATGAGATCCAGGATAGGGCCAAGCCTGTGATGCCCAGAGATGAGAGAATCTGGAGCAGGAGGGAGTGGTCCACAGTGTCGAAGGCAGAAGACAGGTCCAGGAGAAGGAGGACAGAGTAGTGTCGCTTGCTCTTGGCGGTTAGTAGGTCGTTGGTGACTTTAGTTAGGGCAGTTTCAGTTGAGTGATGCAGTTGGAAGCCTGATTGCAAGTGGTCAAAGAGGGAGCAGGAGGATAGGTGTGAGGACAGTTCGAGATATACATGCTGTTACAGTAGTTTTGAGGCGTAAGGGAGAAAAGATATCGGGCGATAGCTAGACGCAGAGGATGGGTCAAGGGAGGACTTTTTGAGGATGGGTGTGATTGAGGCATGTTTGAAGGATGAGGGGAACACACCATTTGTAAGTGAGAGGTTGAAGAGGTGTGTTAGAGTTGGGATGAAGACTGTGGCGAGGTTAGGGATGAGGTTGGACGGGAGTGGGTCAAGTGTGCAAGTGGTAAGGTGTGATCTTGAAAGGAGGGTGGAGAGCTAATCATCTGTCATGGTGGAGAAGTTGGTTTTGGAGGAACAGGGCTGAGCAGCTAAGAGGGGCATTGGGGCTGTGGGCCAAAGCTTTCCCTGCTCATATCAATCTTCTGCTTGAAAAAGGAGGCAAAATCTTCAGCAGTAATGAGATGAGAGGGGGGAGGTGGTGGGGGAAGGAGTAGAGAATTTAAAGTGTTGAAGAGCTGTTTAGGGTTGTGAGACAGGGAGGATATGAGAGATGAGAAGTAAATTTGCTTTGCGGCAGTGAGTGTGAACTTGAAGCTCGTGAGGGACTGCTTGTTAAGAGCTCAGCAGAGCGGGATTTCTTCCATCTCTGCTCAGCAACCCTGGAAGCCCATCTCAGTTCTTTGGTGAGGCTGGTCAGCCAGGGCTGTCTGTTGATTGTGCGAGTTTTTCTATGTGCGAGGTGGGTGGCCGAATCAAGTGCTGCTGTTATTGTGGTGTTATAGAAGGTGGCAGCAGCATCTGTGTCATGAAGTGAGGCTATGTCTGTAAGAGGGAGGAGGGACTCAGAGAGCAATTGTAAGTTGAGGTGTTTGAGATTTCTGCAAGGATGAGCGAGTTTGTGGAGCGGGGGTTGCGTACTAGGAGAGGACAGGGAAGAAAATGTCAGTGGGTCTTGGTCAGACAGGGGCAGGGGTGAGTTAGTGAGATTAGTAAGGGAGCAGATGCGGGTGAAGATAAGGTCCAGTGTGTGACCATCTTTGTGAGTGGCCACAGAGGACCATTGAGTGAGGCCAAAGGAGGCAGTGAGCGATAAAAGTTTGGAGGCAGCAGAGGTGGAAGTGTCAATGGGGATGTTAAAGTCACCCATGATGATAGTGGGGATGTCAGCAGAGAGGAAATGAAGCAGCCAGGTGGTGAAGTGATCGAGAAAGGTGGAGATGGCTAGTTCTGGGGGGCGGTAGATGACAGCTAGCTGGAGGTTGGAAGGGGAGTAGATGCGGACGGAGTGCACCTCATACAAGGGAAGAGTAGCGGAGGGTAGGAGAGGAAGTGGAGTAAGGATTAGGAATCGGAGAGGAGCAAGCCAACTCCTCCACCACGTTTGTTGCTGGGGCGGGTGGTGTGAGAGAGATGGAATACGCCATAAGAGAGTGCAGCTGGAGAGGCTGAGTCAGAGAGGGTGAGCCAGGTGTCAGTGATAGCAAGGAAGGAGAGTTTGTTGGTGATGAAGAGGTCGTGGATAAATGACAGTTTATTGCAGACTGAGCGTGCGTTACATAGAGCTCCAGGTAGGGGGACCGGAGGAGTGGGGGCTGGGTGAATGGGTATGAAGTTATCATGGTTGCAGAAACGTGTAGAGGATCGTGGCAGGGTGTTAGAAATGAGTGTGGGGATGTGTTGAGGAGGGCCAGGATTTGGGGATACATCGCCAGCAATGAGGAGTAACAGACAGAGTGTTAGAAGGTGGGAGCAGGATAAGCCATGGTGTGGCCGTGTGTGTCTGGACAGAGAGGCTTGTATGTAGAGGAACAGTTCTGAGGAGAAGGTGAGGTGGCTGGGGAGGATGGAGGGGGAAATGACTAGTTCCTTACTAGGTGGGCGGATTAATGGAGAGCGGGCAAAATAGAGAAGTATGGGGGTAAAAGTGAGAAGAAGTCGAAACATTGTTGTGGTTTTATAGTCCGTTACCTTACAGTCAAATTCCAGTCCAATTCTAGTCTAATTCAGAGTGTTGTAATTAGAAATCTGTAATTTGAAATATGGGATTTGAAATGTGAGCAAAGCAACAAAACAATGCAATTCACATCGGGCATTCAGGAGCATGGGAAAGCGGTGGAAACACAACAGTTCATACCAGACAGAGTTAATGCAGTTCACAAAATACAATCAGGAGTTGAGAAAAGCTGGGGAAATTCGGTGCATACCAGACAGAGTTAATGCAGTTCACAAAATACAATCAGGAGTTGAAAAAAGCTGGGAAAATTTGCTGCATACCAGACAGAGTTAATGCAGTTCACAAAATACAATCAGGAGTTGAGAAAAGCTGGGGAAATTTGTTGCATACCAGACAGAGTTAATGCAGTTCACAAAATACAATCAGGAGTTGAGAAAAGCTGGGGAAATTCGGTGCATACCTGTGGGAAGAGAAACAGCTTGATTAGAGTGGTACAGATGATATTGCAGGAGCGATGAGTGGTGAAATGCATTCTAGAATTCTAGTCTAATTCAGAGTGTTGTAATTAGAAATCTGTAATTTGAAATATGGGATTTGAAATATGTGGAGCAGACATGGGTCTGGAGCAGACCCATGCCACTGAATATATGTGCAGCTAAAGACAATCAGGTGTGATCACAAGATACCAAGTATATATAGTATAGTGAAAAAATTGTAAATCTCCGTGTATATTTAAGGAGTCAGACACAGACGCGCTCAGGCTCAGTATGGATTAGACAACAATATAAAAAGCTGAAAAATGTTACTGTATCACCAGATACCAGGTATATATACAGTAGTATAGTGAAAATATTGTAAATCTCCGTATATATTTCAGGAGTCAGACAAAGACGCTCACAGGCTCACTATGGATTAGAGAACAATATAAAAAGCAGATCAGCAAGAAATAATCACACATGTGGGCCTATATTGGTTCCAGGTGTCAATGATGCACTTAGAGTGGTGGGGGAGGAGGACTTTCTGGCAAAAAGGGTACTGTATCACAAGCGTACAGCTGTATACAGTCTAGGGGTAATTGTAAATCTCGGTATATATTTCCGAAGTAACAGACTGATGCTCACAGGCTCAGTATGGATTAGACCACAATATGAAAAGCTGAAAAAGGGTACTGTATCACCAGATACCAGGTATATATAGTCTAGTGAAAATGTTGTAAATCTCCGTATATATTTCAGGAGTCAGACAAAGACGCTCACAGGCTCACTATGGATTAGACAAGAATATAAAGAGTAGAAAAAGGGTAATGTATTAGAAGCGTACAGCTGTATACAGTGTTGGGGTAATTTTAAATCTCTGTATATATTTCCTGAGTCAGACACAGACTCTCACAGGCTCATTATGGATTACACCAGAATATAAAAGTAAAAAAAGGGTAATGTATTAGAAGCGTGCAGCTGTATACAGTTTTGGGGTAATTTTAAATCTCCATATATTTTTTCCTGAGTAACTGACAGACTCTCACAGACTCAGTACGGATCACACCAGAATATAAAAAGTAGAAAAAAGGGTAATGTATCAGAAGCGTACAGCTTATACAGTGTTGGGGTAATTTTAAATCTCCGTATATATTTCCTGAGTCAGACACAGACTCTCACAGGCTCAGTATGGATTACACCAGAATATAAAAAGTAGAAAAAGGGTAATGTATTAGAAGGAACAGCTGTATACAGTGTTAGGGTAATTTTAAACCTCCGTATATTTTTCCGGAGTAACAGACAGACTCTCACAGGCTCAGTATGGATCACACAAGAATATAAAAAGTAGAAAAAGGGTAATGTATCAGAAGCGTATAGCTGTATACAGTGTTGGGGTCATTTTTAAATCTCCGTATATATTTCCGGAGTAACAGACAGAGCTCACAGGCTCAGTATGGATTAGACCACATTATGAAAAGCTGAAAAAGGGTACTGTATCACCAGATACCAGGTATATATAGTATAGTGAAAATATTGTAAATCTCCGTATATATTTCCGGAGTAACAGACAGACGCTCACAGGCTTAGTATGGATTAGACTAGAATAATAAAAGCTGAAAAAGGGTACTGTTTCACCAGATACCAGGTATATATAGTATAGTGAAAATATTGTAAATCTCCGTATATATTTCAGGAGTCAGACAAAGACGCTCACAGGCTCACTATGGATTAGATAAGAATATAAAAAGTAGAAAAAGGGTAATGTATTAGAAGCATACAGCTGTATACAGTGTTGGGGTAATTTTAAATCTCCGTATATATTTCCTGAGTAAGTGACAGACTCTCACAGGCTCATTATGGATCACACCAGAATATAAATAGTAGAAAAAGGGTAATGTATCAGAAGCGTACAGCTGTATACAGTGTTGGGGTAATTTTAAATCTCCGCATATATTTCCTGAGTCAGACACAGACTCTCACAGGCTCAGTATGGATTACACCAGAATATAAAAAGTAAAAAAAGGGTAATGTATTAGAAGCGTACAGCTGTATACAGTATTGGGTAATTTTAAATCTCCGTATATTTTTCCGGAGTAACAGACAGACTCTCACAGGCTCAGTATGGGGTACACCAGAAAAGGAAAAGCAGAAAAAGTGTACTGTATCAGTAGCTTACAGCTGTATACAGTGTTGGGGTAATTTTAAATCTCCGTATATATTTCCGGAGTAACACAGACGCTCTCTCAGTATGGATTTGACCATAACACAGAAGGCAGAAAAACTGTGCTGTATTAGAAGATACCAGCTGTATATGGTTTTGGGGAAAATTTTAAGCTCCGTATAAATTTCCGGAGTCACACACAGACACTCTCTCAGTATGGATTTTACCGTAATGCAGAAGGCAGAAAAACGGTACTGTATCAGAAGATACCAGCTGTATACGGTTTTGGGGAAAATTTAAATCTCCGTATATATTTCCGGAGTCACACACAGACGCTCTCTCAGTATGGATTTGACCGTAATACAGAAGGCTCAAAAACGGTACTGTATCAGAAGATAACAGCTGTATAACGGTTTTGGGGAAAATTTAAATCTCGGTATATATTTCCGGAGTCACACACAGATAGTCAAGAAAAAAAGGTTGCACACTCCAGCGCCATAGACACATAATATGAAAAATGAATTGCGTCACTGTCTTAGAAATATGAAAAATTGAGAAGTCTTAGAGCATAAAATGGCCAATTTATATGTACCTGGAAGCCATGTTAAGGCTCTTCTCGTATTCCAGGTCCTAACTAATGCCAATCCTCGCTTAGAAAAGTCTATCTGTATGGGAACATGTGAATCCTCTCTCCAGACTAAAATCTACATCTCTGTGGAGGGGTAATGGACCTGGTATAATTAAAACGCCTGTGACCAACAGGTGGAGTGCTCAGAAAGAAGGTAAATGAATACATATCAAAAAACTGACCGGCACATCCAAAAATAGACCTAATGTGAACAGGTGCTAAACCTAGAGTCACCAACTCATACACATTCAAGAAAAAAAGGTAGCACACTGCAGCGCCATAGCCCGCAGACACAAAATATGAAAAATGAATTGCATCACTGCCTTAGAAATATGAAAAATTAAGAAGTCTTAGCTCATAAAATGGCCAATTTATATGCACCTGGAAGCCACGTTAGGGCTCTTCTCGTATTCCAGATCCTAACTAATGCCAATCCTCGCTTAGAAAAGTCTATCTGTATGGGAACATGTGAATCCTCTCTCTAGACTGTAGATTTTAGTCTAGAGAGAGGATTCACATGTTTCCATGCAGATAGACTTTTCTAAGCGAGGATTGGCATTAGTTAGGACCTGGAATACGAAAAGAGCCTTAATGTGGCTTCCAGGTACGTATAAATTGGCCATTTTATGTGCTAAGACTTCTCAATTTTTCTTATTTCTAAGGCAGTGATGCAATTCATTTTTCATATTTTGTGTCTGCGGGCTATGGCGCTGCAGTGTGCCACCTTTTTTTCTTGAATGTGTATGAGTTGGTGACTCTAGGTTTAGCACCTGTTCAGATTAGGTCTATTTTTGGATGTGCTGGTCAGTTTTTTGATATGTACACACAGATAGTCAGCATGTATTTGTCCATGATACCAGCCGGTACACAGTAGTGTGTTAGAAGCGTACAGCTCTATACTGTGTGGGGAAAAATAAACGCTCGGTAACTGTGCAGAAAAAAATAATAAAAGTATTAGTGCTGTGTAGGTGCTGTGTTAAAAAGCAGTCTGCACAGCAGTGTACACACAGCAATACAGCTAGCAGGTAGCCTAATAATCAGCTATGCTGCTGCACACAAGAAATTCTTCCCTTGTCACTGGCAGGCAGCCTAATAATCAACTATGCTGCTGCACACAAGAAATTCTTCCCTTCTCACTGGCAGGCAGCCTAATAATCAGCTCTGCTGCTGCACACAAGAAATTCCTCCCCTGTCACTGGCAGGCAGCCTAATAACCAACGCTGCTGCACACAACAAAATCCTCCCCTGTCACTGCACACTAACTGTACAGCTAATCGCTATCAGCACAAGCACAGAATAAGTTTTTTTTCCTGCCTAACGCTCTCCCTACTGAGAAACAGCGGCAGCAACCTCTCCCTACGCTTACATCGGCAGAAGTAAAATGGCGGTCGGCGGAGAGGGCTTTTATAGCCACTGTGACGCCACACAAAGCAAGCCAATCACTGCAATGCCCTTCTCTAAGATGGTGGTGGCCGCTGCGCATGTCATCCCGTTGCCCACAGTGTATGTCCTTGCTCATTGGCTGAGAAAAGGCGCCTGCAAGCATTATGGGAAAACCGACTTTGGCGCTTGGGTTGCTGAACGCATGGCCGACCTCACGCTTCGGCGAAAGTCGGTGTTTTTTTAATCTGACCGACCTGTTTCACTCAACTCTAATCGTGACCATGAACATTTTCAGTGCATACCAGACATTAACATTGTTCATATTCCTTAGGTTAGCCTGGGAGAAAATATGCAATGTACAGCAGATAGAGTGTTTTAAAATCTTTACTATTAATGCACATTATATTTCTTTGTTCAAAGTCCCAAATAAATGTAAATTCTAGTAAATTACAATAAAAACTGTGTATTCGATTTTTATACATAATTATTGTACTTTTTTACGTATGATGTAAGCAAATCAATAAATAACTACTTTACAGTGGGGAAAATAAGTATTTGATACACTGCCGGTTTTGCAAGTTTTGCCCCCTACAAAAAATGGAGAGGTCTGTAATTTTTATCGTAGGTACACTTTAACTGAGTGAGACAGAATCTAAAAATAAAAAACAGAAAATCACATTTTATTGCATGAAATAAGTATTTGATCACCTACCATGCAGCAAGCATTCTGCCTGTCAAAGACTTGCTAGTTTTTCTTTAAGAAGCCCTCCTACACTGCACTCATTACCTGTATTAATGCACCTGTTTGAACTCATGACCTGTATAAAAGACACCTGTCCACAAACTTAATGCATCACACTCCAACCTCTCCACCATGGCTAAGACCAAAGAGCTGTCTAAGAACACCAGGGACAAAATTGTAGACCTGCGCAAGACTCGGAGGGGCTACCAGACATTAGGCAAGCAGAATAGGAAGAAGGCACAACTGTTGGAAAAATTATTAGAAAATGGAATTAACACAAGATGGCTGTCAATCGTCCTCAGTTTGGGGCTCCATGCAAGATCTTGCCTCGTGGGGTAAGGATGATTCTGATAAAGGCCAAGAATCAGCACAGAATTACATGGGACAACCTGATCAATCACCTGAAGAGAGCTGAGGCCACGGTCACAAACATTACCATTAGTAACAAATCAAGGTCTGCCTGATGATGCCAGCACATGTCCAGGCCCGTTTGAAGTTCACCAATGACCATCTGGATGATCCAGAGGAGGCATAAGAGAAGATCATGTGGCCAGATGAGACCAAAATCAAACGTTTTGGTTTCATCTCCACTTGCTGTGTTTGGAGGAAGAAGAAGGATGAGTACAACCCCAAGAACACCATCCAACCATGAAGCATGGCAGGGGAAACATCATACTTTGGGGGTGCTTTTCTGTAAAGGGGACAGGACGACTGCACAGTATTGAATGAAGGATGGATGGGGTCATGTATCGTGGGAATTTGACCAACAACCTCCTTCCCTCAGTAAGGGAATTCCAGAATGACAATGACCTGAAAAACATAGCCAGGGCAACTAAGGAGTGGCTCCGTAAGAAGCATTTCAAGGTCCTGGAGTGGCAAAGTCAGTCTCCAGATCTGAACCCAATAGAACATCTTTGGAGGGAGTTGAAACTTAATGTTGCCCAGCGGCAGCCCCGAAACCTGAATGGTCTGTAGACAATCTGTATGGAGGAGTGGGCAAAAATCTCGCTGCAGTGTATGCAAGCTTGATCAAGAACTACAGGAAACATCTAACCTCTGTAATTGCAAACCAACGTTTGTGTAACAAATATTAATTTCTGTTTTCTATTGTATCAAATACTTATTTCATGCAATAAAATGCAAATTAATTATGTAAAAATCGTACAATGTGATTTTCTGGATTTTTTTATGATTCTTTCTGTCGCAGTTGAAGTGTACCTACAATAAAAATTACAGACCTCTCCATTCTTTGTAGGTAGGAAAACTTGCAAAATTGACAGTTTATTAAATACTTATTTTCCTGACTGTAGATACTATACATGCATGTACAAAGCACAGGAAAACATCATATAACAAAATGTCACTATGCATGTCAACATGCTACATCTGTACTTAAAGATTTTGCAGTTATGTATCTATATATCTGGAAAGTTTCTGCACCTGTGGCTTTAAACGGAATCTCTCAGCATGATGAACCCTCCTAAGCTATTTATATGGGCATACAGATAATAGAAAGTTGAATATCATAATACCTTGATGTCTGTGATTTTATTCTAGAGTAATCTAGGTTTTTCTGAAAATGTAAATGAGCTGTTAAGATCTATGAGCCAGACACAGATATTGCCGAAAACCCGCATCCAGAGATTATTTTAAATGAAGAGGGTGTTACCAATGTGAAATGTAATGACTGCTCTCTTGATGACACTGCAGAGCTAAGTGTGATTATAACTAATAAAGTACAGCACACATGAACTTTGTCTCATTACAAACACATATGCATTTGTACTCCTCTTATAATGTTGTCAACTCTGCTGTACTGCCCTTCTCTACACTGACTGTCACGATCCATTTTTGGATTTGTGGCAGCTCTGGTTCCTATTAGCTAAAACTTTTTTCTTTTTGGACGATTGTGAGTTAATGTCAGTTTTCCCCGCTGGCAATCTGGTGTAATTGCACTGCTGCTGAGTCAGCTGATGTGGGTAGTGACCACTCCCACCATCCTTTAAAAGGTCACCTGATGTATCAGCTGACTGTTGGTGATACAGGTCCTTTCTGGAGACCAGCCTAGCAGGAGCAGCTCTCTGGTGTCAGCCACATCTGGTGTTTGGAGTCCAGCTGCTGTGTGGAGCTTAGCAGCAGTGTTCTTAAGCTAAGTGTGGTGTTTTTTATTACCTTGTCCTTTTGGTGTTTGCCACTTCCCCCTGTGTTTATTATCTGCAGAGGTGAGGCTAGTTCTCCTTGCCAGCCAGTGCACTAGCCAGAGCAGTAGTAGGTGACAACTAGGGACAAGGCATCCTGATGGCGGCAGGGGAAAGGACCTACATAGGGCATTAGGGGAGTGCAGGGACAGGCTCAGGTTTGAGCTTAGGTGGTGACCATCCCTCTTTCCCTATTGTTAGCGCTTTGCTCTCACTTTTTCCATCCCATTGTGTGTGAGTTGTGACCGTTGGGTCGAGTCACACATCGTGACATTGGCTGGTTGTGAGATGTAAGCTGAAGAAGTGTTAAAGAAGAATAAGACATTGGATTCCAGATATCAAGGTGTCACGTCATTCAGCTTCCTATGACCTACATGCTCATATAGGCGACTTAGCAGGGTTGATTCTACGAAGCGATTCAATTTTAAAAGCTGTAAAGTTCATTCAAAATATGCATTACATACATTATTTAAAGCACTCCCTTAGCAGAAAGATTTGCATATATATGGATTTATGGATAATAATTATTAGCGATCAAAAGACTGATGATAGACTGGTCATTAGCATTCTTGCCTCTCCTGTTTATATCTTGACTGGCTATCAGTCCATTGTGATATATTGGGAACTTTCAGAATGAGGAAGGCACATAACCAGAAGAAGTTAGTCAGCAGAAACTCTAGAATCTCAATAATTGTAATCATGCTTGCTCCACAGAACAGACCCATCTGGCCACCCACGTCAGCTAAAAAAAAGAACATGATGGGAGAATCTGTTAAAACGGCTGTCACCAAAAGGATTTACAGATCAATTTATAGCTTATAAAAGATCACATTTGATGTAGATCCAAATTAAAACAAAAATTCTATGCTGTGGATGACACTTTCAAAGACAGAATCGATACTGACAAAACTGGTCAACTCATTTGAAACTAGCCTCAATCTATAGTATATTCTCCATTGTGTCTTCCTTCATCCAGTCCACAGTGATTATTCTATGCCCTGAACTCACAAATAGTAAAACTCACAAATGTATTAATTATAACATTTCTACTTCTATTTGTCAGGGTGGACAGGTTGACGTTTCACCTCTCTGAAAACTCCTGTTATTTTAATGCATGGAAAATGTAGTGTTTTTAGATGTTATCCTTATTGAGGCTGCAGTTCCTGAAAGTCAGGCATAATAGGGTTAAATGTAGGGCCAGCCCACATTTGAGGAGAAGTATAAGGGACCTTTGGAATAGTTTCAGTTTTGTGTAATCAGTTAGAGAGAAATGCAAGAGAAAGGAAGAAGTAAGGACACCTTCAGAAAAAGGTGCTCAGGACTGTGTGTGTGTGTATGTATGGGCTAAGAGAATAGGAAGCAACAGAATCTCATGCTACAGTCTACTGTAAGCAGGAATTTTACAAGGATCCCTAAGGGACTACAGGGAATGAAGGAGTGTGGGCCAGTCCTTGGAAACTGCAGTCAGAGAAAGAGATAGTCCACAAGGTTGGGGGTACACTCAATAAGGTGCCTGACAGAGGTGCGCCTTTAAGTGGTTTCTTAGAAGTAGGCTGATGTGTGGTAGTGACAGCACAACACATTGACCCAAGTGGCACTGTACTGGGAAGATGGAGGTCTCCTACTTAAGCTGCCATTCTCCGTCTGATCATATCCATTGCAAGTTTACCACTGCATTGTACAAAAAAACATGACAACTTTACTTTTGCTGTTTTATGTGCGCAAACCGGATTGTTAGTAAAGAGAACTTTGCCTTCATGAACCGATGTGGTTTCAATATCTTGGGTTGAAGGGGACTAGTGCCATGCGGAGCGTGGCAGAGCAGGACTGGGAGGTGACCATAGCAGAAACACACACACACACACACGCACGCACGCACGCACGCACGCACGCACACACACACACACATTCAAGACTCCTTTTCCTGTAGCAAGCCTTGGTTTGAAAGATGAGTACCTTGCCTGCGGCTACCACCCCAGACCGCATTACATATACAGCTCTGGCAAAAATTAAGAGACCACCACATCAAAACCCTGTCATGGGCAGCGCATTCTCCAGACCTGAACCCAGGGCCGGCGTCAGCAAGTGCCGGGGCCCTGAGCAGGCTGGGGGGCCCACTCGGCGTCAGGTACATCAGCACACTGTGGGGGCCCTGTGTCTGTGCCAGTGTTGACTCCCGTGAGTGGGCCCCCCCGCTTGCTCAGGGCCCTGTCATTTCTGATACCTCTCCCCGTTCCATCACTGCGGCGTCTTCTGACTGTGACGTTCAGGTCTGAGGACACTATGACATCACGTCTGTGCGCCCTCTGCCTGAACAGTCACAGTGCAGAGAGCTGGAAGATGGCGAAGCTGAGGAGTCCGGAGCAGAGCAGCAAGGAGAGGTGAGTATTTTATATGTATGGAGCATTATATGGGGTCCATTATTCTGTGAGGAGCAATACATGGGGCCTATTATATACTGTATGGAACAATATATGTGGCTCATTATTCTGCATGGAGCAATATATGTGGCTCATTATTCTGCATGAAGCAACATATAGGGATCATTATTCTGTATGGAGCAAAATATGGGGTCCATGATTCTGTATGGAGCAATATATGGTGTCCATAGTACTGTATGCAGCATTATATGGTCTCATTATACTGTATGGAGCATTATATGTGGCTCATTATATTGTATTGAGCATTATATGGTGTCCATTATTCTGTATGGTCAATATATGGGGCTCATTATTCTGTATGGATCACTATGTGGTGCCCATAATACTGTATGGAGCAATATATGGGGCTTATTTTTCTGTATGGAGCACTATGTGGTGCCCATAATACTGTATGGAGGACTATACTGTCCAAATTCTGATCTATTGTAGGATTTACAATAGATATCACTCATGTAATGTAAGAAGTGAAATCTTTGGACTTGTATTATACCTATATTTTTTTGCCGTATCTGTGCATCATGAATTGTGGTATGTGTTAAAGGGGCCCACTGAGACTTTCGCCCGGGCCCACAAAAACCTGGAACCTGCCCTGAACCCCTGTCACGACGTATAACAGATATATTTTATGATAGTAACATATATCTAATGAGACAACACTCTATATTTCATATTATAGAAAATATCAACATGTATACGTAGAATCTGCCAGCAATGTCTTACCTGACATAATATCCAATGTATTGTGGGTCTATACTGTGCACGTGAAACGCTGTCTCAGGATAGAGGTGGACCGGGGTCTATGCTGACCCTGAACTGGGGTCCTGACTAGTTCCTCTACCTGGAGGTACTGTTAATGGTACAGAGGTCCAGGCCGCCAGCGTAACCCTGTCTCCTGTAGATCCCTGACCACTGTAATCTAGTCCTGAGAAGGACCCTGATTACCACCACAGGGAATGGGCAGGCAACAGCTTACACACAGTCAAATACAAACGAGACAGACAGGGGGTAAAGAAAACACTGCCTTGCATACAAAACTTCCACTACAGAGGAACACAAAAGGTTAAGAAGATAAACAATAAGCGAGGAGAGGAAAAACCACAACAGGCACTCTTAGCTTAAGTCTTCTCAGAAACGATCGCCTCTGCTGGTCTGAATGAATGCTTTCACCGGCAACTTCCCCAGCAGACCAGCAGGTATATGAAGGAAGCTAATTAACAAAACATCAATCGCAGCTGGGCGAGGCTGGTCTGTCCAGCATTGAGAGAGAAAGAATTAACTCCCTCAGTGCTGAAAAACACCCAGCACCAGAAACTCAGCTGTGCGAAGTCAGGGTGTGCAATTGCGACGATCTCCGCCGCGACACACCCGTGACAGTACCCCCCCTTCTACGAGGGGCCTCTGGACCCTCAGGGCCTGGTCTATCTGGGTGAGTAGTGTGGAAGGCCCGAACCAATCGGTCTGCGTTAATATCCGACGCAGAAACCCACATACTCTCCTCAGGACCATACCCCCTCCAATGAACAAGGTACTGAAGGGACCGGCGATTCAGACGTGAGTCAATGATCTTCGATACCTGAAACTCCAAATTACCATTGACCACCACAGGAGGAGGAGGTAGAGGTGACGGTATAACTGGTGCCACGTACCTCTTAAGCAACGATTTGTGGAACACATTGTGGATTTTAAACGTAGAGGGAGGTCAAGACGGAAAGTCACCGGATTAATTATTGAACTGATCCTGTATGGCCCGATGAACCTGGGACCCAGTTTCCAGGAGGGAACCTTAAGTTTTATATTCTTGGTAGACAACCATACCAGATCGTTCACACTTAGGTCCGGACCAGACACTCTCCTCCTATCAGCCATACGTTTGTATCGGTTCTCCATAGTGCTCAGATTATTAAGCACTCCTCTCCACACTGAAGCAAGTGACGACGAAAATCGTTCCTCCTCAGGAACCCCAGAAGAGCCCCCCCCATTGAAAGTACAAAACTGGGGTGAAAACCATATGCCCCAAAAAACGGGGACTTACCAGTGGACTCGCTCCGCCTATTGTTAAGAGCGAACTCTGCCAGAGGCAAGAAAGAAGACCAGTCCTCTTGGTTCTCTGAGACAAAACACCGGAGATATGTCTCTAAGCTCTGATTCAGACGCTCTGTCTGACCATTAGTCTGCAGATGAAAAGCCGAAGAAAATGACAACTGCATCCCCCGACGAGAACAAAATGCCCTCCAGAATTTGGACACAAACTGAGACCCCCGATCCGACACCATATCGGAAGGCAACCCGTGAAGTCTCACAATCTCCCCAATGAACACCTGCGCCAGAGTTTTAGCATTAGGAAGAGCAGGAAGAGCAATAAAATGTGCCATTTTGCTGAACCTGTCAACTACAACTAGTATGACAGTTTTACCTGAAGACGGAGGGAGGTCCGTAATGAAGTCCATAGACAGATGGGTCCATGGACGCTCCGGGATTTTCAACGGTAAAAGGGCCCCAGACGGACGGGTATGTGGGGTCTTAGAGCGCGCACATACCCCACAGGACGCGACAAAAGTTACTACCTCTTTATTTAAGTTAGGCCACCAAAACCGGCGAGAAACGAGATCCACAGTTGCTTTACTCCCTGGGTGTCCTGCCAAAGCAGAATTATGATGTGCCTCGATAACCTTTTGTCTTAACTGATCTGGAACAAACAGTCTCCCTGGAGGTCCTACAGGGGCGTCCCCCTGAGCCTCCAATATCTCCTCCTCAAGCTCAGAGCATACAGCCGACACCACAACTCCCTCCTGAAGAATAGGAACCGGGTCATCCGTCTTCCCGGCCCCCGGGAAACTACGAGACAAAGCATCAGCCTTTACATTTTTTGACCCAGGACGATATGTGACGACAAAATTAAACCTGGTAAAGAGCAACGACCATCTAGCTTGTCTGGAATTCAGACGTTTTGCAGACTCTAAATACAGCAGGTTCTTGTGATCAGTAATGACGGTGACCTGGTGGACTGCCCCCTCCAAAAAGTGACGCCACTCTTCAAAAGCCAACTTAATGGCCAAGAGTTCCCTATTGCCGACATCATAATTCTCTCGGCGGACGACAATTTTTTAGAGAAGAAAGCGCACGGATGCCATTTAGCAGGGGACGGACCTTGAGATAATACCGCACCCACTCCTACGTCAGATGCGTCTACCTCCACAATGAACGGTTGTGATGCATCAGGTTGGATGAGTATGGGTGCTGAAGCAAAACATTTTTTCAAGGAGGAAAATGCTTGACAAGCTTTGTCAGACCACCTAGAAAAATCCGTCCCTTTTTTTGTCATGTCAGTGAGAGGTTTGACAACGGATGAGAAATTACGAATAAATTTCCGGTAGTAGTTAGCAAACCCCAGGAAACGCTGCAGTGCCTTAAGATCCTCTGGCCGATCCCATTCAAGCACTGCCTTCACTTTCCCAGGGTCCATACGGAAACCAGAAGCTGACACCAGGAATCCTAAAAACTGAAGTTCCTGTACGGCGAATACACACTTTCCCATTTGGCGTACAGTTTATTGTCTTGCAAGATCTGCAACACCTGTCTCACATGCTCCTGATGAGACACAAGATCCGGCGAGTAAATTAAGATGTCATCTAGATAAATGACAACAAACTGTCCCACTAGGTGGCGAAAGATGTCATTAACAAAATGTTGAAACACCGCCGGGGCAGTAGTCAGACCGAAAGGCATGACAAGGTTCTCATAATGTCCCTCCGGAGTGTTAAACGCCGTCTTCCACTCATCCCCCTCCTTTATCCTAATCAGATTATACGCCCCCTGAGATCCAACTTAGAGAACCATTTGGCGCCCACAATCTGATTGAAGAGATCAGGAATAAGTGGGAGTGGATACGGATCTCGGACCGTAATCCGATTAAGCTCACGGAAATCCAAGCAAGGGCGTAGGCCTCCATCTTTTTTCTTCACAAAGAAGAACCCGCGCGCCACTGGGGAAGATGAAGGTCTAATATGCCCCTTGGCTAGACTTTCCGAAATATAATCCTTCATAGCTTGCCTCTCAGGACCAGAAAGGTTATATAACCTAGATTTAGGTAACTTAGCATCAGGAAGCAATTTTATAGCACAGTCATATGCGCGATGAGGAGGTAATTCTTGACACCCCTCTTCTGAAAACACATCCTCAAAGTCCTCCAGAAAAGGAGGTAAGGTTCTAGGCACGACCGCACCGATGACCGTGTTCATGCAGTTACTATGGCAAAATTCACCCCACTGGCTTATCTCTCTGGATTGCCAATTAATAACTGGGTTATGTTTAGTTAACCAAGGAAGTCCCAACACAATAGGAGTGGGAAGGCCCTTCAACACATAACAAGACAATAGTTCTTTATGTATTGCCCCCACTCGAAGGTCTATGTTATGCACGGCTTGCACAAAGCTACCTTGACCGAGAGGCCTGGCGTCAATAGAGAATATAGGGATAGGTCTGGCCAATACACTCAGTTGCATACCTTGCACCTGGGCAAACCGAGCGTCCACCAGATTAGCCGCGGCCCCACTATCCAGAAGAACAGAAATCCTCTAAGTTCCTGTACCTACCACCACCTCCGCTGGTACGAGAAACTGAGACGGACTTGGGGACGAAATACATACTCCCAGATTGTCGTCCACCACACAACCTGGGATCAACAGTTTTCCGGCGACTCCTTGCTCAGCAAAGTACGGGATGGACACCCCCAACAAAATGTCCCTTTCTCCCGCAGAAGTAACACTTTCCTGTCTTGCAGCGCACCGCCGATCCCCTCCCTCGAAACGATGTCCCTCCTAACTGCATAGGCTCCTCAGAACAAACCAGGGGAACCTCAATATGAGGGACTATAGTAGAAGGTGGAGTCATCACAGGGGGCGGAGTTACCTCGCACCTCTCTCGAAGCCGTCTATCAGTGCGAATCGCAAGGGCCATAGCGGCCTCCAGTGACGGGGGAGAATCATACTGAGCCAACACATCTTTTAATTTGTCAGATAATCCTTGACAAAACTGGCTCCTAAGAGCTGGGTCATTCCACTGAGTATCTGTGGCCCATCTACGGAACTCAGAAGAAAATTCCTCCGCCGGACGATCTCCCTGCTGTATCTTACGTAACTTCATTTCAGCAAGGGAGACCCGATCCGGGTCATCATATACCAGACCCAGGGCTGTAAAAAATCGATCTACTGACTGGAGAGCCGGGAGTCTGGAGGAAGAGAGAACGCCCAGGATTGAGGGTCCCCTTGTAAGAGCGAGATGACAATTCCCACCCTCTGGTCTTCACTCCCCGAAGACCGAGGCCGTAGCCGAAAATATAATTTACAAGCCTCCCAGAAGGTAAAAAATTTGTCCCGCCCACCAGTGAACCTGTCCGGGAGAGCCACTTTAGGTTCAGATCTGGTTTGCTCCCGGGGTACAAAACCTTGGACTTAACGTCCGTCAGCTCCATGGACAAACTCTGCAACTGCTGAGCTAACTGGGCTACTGGATCCATGGTAGCTGGGAGAATCTTTTAGAATTGGCCGGTGAAAATGTCACGACGTATAACAGATATATTCTATGATAGTAACATATATCTAATGAGACAACACTCTATATTTCATATTATAGAAAATATCAACATGTATACGTAGAATCTGCCAGCAATGTCTTACCTGACATAATATCCAATGTATTGTGGGTCTATACTGTGCACGTGAAACGCTGTCTCAGGATAGAGGTGGACCGGGGTCTATGCTGACCCTGAACTGGGGTCCTGACTAGTTCCTCTACCTGGAGGTACTATTAATGGTACAGAGGTCCAGGCCGCCAGCGTAACCCTGTCTCCTGTAGATCCCTGACACTGTAATCTAGTCCTGAGAAGGACCCTGATTACCACCACAGGGAATGGGCAGGCAACAGCTTACACACAGTCAAATACAAACGAGACAGACAGGGGGTAAAGAAAACACTGTCTTGCATACAAAACTTCCACTACAGAGGAACACAAAAGGTTAAGAAGATAAACAATAAGCGAGGAGAGGAAAAACCACAACAGGCACTCTTAGCTTAAGTCTTCTCAGAAACGATCCGCTCTGCTGGTCTGAATGAATGCTTTCACACCGCAACTTCCCCAGCAGACCAGCAGGTATATGAAGGAAGCTAATTAACAAAACATCAATCGCAGCTGGGCGAGGCTGGTCTGTCCAGCATCGAGAGAGAAAGAATTAACTCCCTCAGTGCTGAAAAACACCCAGCACCAGAAACTCAGCTGTGCGAAGTCAGGGTGTGCAATTGCGACGATCTCCGCCGCGACACACCCGTGACAACCCCATTGAAAACCTCTGGAATGTAATCAAGAGGATGATGGATAGTCACAAGGCATCAAACAAAGAACTGCTTACATTTTTGCGCCAGAAGCGGTGTGAAAGACTGATAGCAAGCATGCCAAGAGGCATGAAAGCAGTTTTTAAAAATCATGGTTATTCCACAAAATATTGCTTTCAGAACTCTTCCTGAGTTAAAACATTTGTAAGGTTCTATGTATATATTCCTGAAACTCAGTTTGTTCGTCAGCCATTTTACTTTCTGTCTTGCTGCAGCTATCTTGCCCTCAGTCAAAATGGAGTTTCCAGCTTGCATGTTCCCGCCCTGATTCTCTCCTTTGCTTCTTAAGCAGCCACAGCTGAGCAATCAGTGCTTCAGAATCTAGCCTGCAGTGAACCTGTGACTTGACTCCTGTAAGCCTTGGACCTTGTACTCCAGCTATTCCTACTGAGGAACTCTGAAGCACTTGTGGACTCTGAACCCTGCTCTTTGAAAGACCCACGTTTGCATGGACTTACGGTAACTGAGAAGAAGATCCTGAATCTGTATTGGAGAGTGATTGCTGAGCTTGGATTGCTCTGGCCTGCTGTGTCTCCTGTTTCTGTGTCTGCAAACTGTGTGACTATTTCTGCCAACTTGTATGAAGTAATACAGGACTTTTCTATATCAAACCTGTGTCTCATGTATGTTCATCGCACCCAAGCACAAGACGCTATATGAACTGTACTACATACATTACAAGATTCTGAAGCCAAAACGTTAGTGTCTGGTGGGTCTGGAAGGCTGTGTCTGCTGTACTGTGGATATCAGACGTCCGGTTGTACTTTCTGTGATGACAGTGGTTGTGACTTCTCACAACCATTCCAGGTGAGCAATTCCCTTAAGGTTTTTCTTTTTGCAGTGTTACCACAGGTAAACACTATTTTTTTTTTTTTTTTTTTTCCTTTCTTTTCTCTTTTTTGTCTGCTGTAACTCTGGATATCAGATGTCTGGTTGAAACTTTCTGTGATGATAGTGGTTGTGACTTCTCACAACCATTCCAGGTGAGCAGTTCCCTTAATTTTTTTTTCTCTCTGCAGTGTTGCCACAGGTGAACACTATTGTTTTTTTTCTCTCCTCTTCTTCCAGTAATCCTGTCTTAAAAGATCTGGAAAATGGAGGCCCGCATAAAGGAACTTTGCGGAGTGACTGATAATATCCTTGCAGATTTGCAGAATATAAAGACCCGTTTTACAAATCTACAGGACCTCAATAATCACAATTTGCAAGTGGTTGGACAGACTACCCAGGATTTGCGAGCCAGGATTGAGGTTCTAGAGGGGCGAGTCCAGGCTCCTGCCGTAGCCCCGAGTGCTGGGTTCCCAAGTTGCCCCCTTTTCGTTTGGCGGTGAACGTGAGAAATTCAGGGGATTTATTAATCAATGCAATCTTTTTTTTTCTGCACATGCTTCACAATTTCCCACTGAACGATCTAAGGTGCTTACTATAATTATGTTGCTTACCAACAAGGCTTTAATGTGGGCAAACCCTCTGATTGAGACTGAGGATGATTGTTTGAATCACCTTGATGATTTTATTTCAGCCATGGGGCAGGTGTTTGATGACCCCAATCGAGGTGCAACAGCTGAAGCAGCCATGTTAGCTTTGCGCCAAGGTAAGCACTCGGTAGCTGAATATGCCTTGGATTTCAGGAGATGGGCCCTTGATACCACCTGGGACAGTTCCGCCAAAAAATCTATTTTTCGAAAGGGGTTATCTCCACTGATTAAGGATGAACTTGCTCGTGCCGACCCTCCCACTGCGTTAGGTGACTTTATTAACTACTGCATCCGTATTGATACTCGTCTGACTGAACGCAGGCAAGAGAGATGGTTCGAAAGCAATCGTACTAACCTTTTCCTACCTTCCTCTCCAGCTAAGGAACCTTTGAGTAGGATTACACGGGAACCTGAACCTGAACCCATGCAGGTAGACTCTTTACAACGACGGGTTAGTGATGCACGCAAGGAACATCGTTTTAAGGAGAATCTATGTTTCTATTGTGGTAAGTCAGGGCACTTCATTATAAACTGCCCCAGCCGTTCTCGTAAGACTACTGCAGCACTCATTCATTGTGAGTGTTGCAAGAGGGGATCTGTCAGGTCCGAGCCTCAGGCTCCAGAGAGATCTGCAGCAACAGATCTTGATTTCTCGGACTTAAACTCCGTTACCTCTGAGGACGTTGACTGTGTAAACGCTGCCATTTTTCAAGTTTCCTCAGCGGTGTCCCAGCTGAGTTGTAAGAAAAACAATTCTCATTGCTTTCTTTCCATCAAACTCTGGGTTGACTCAGCTTGGGTGTCTAGCTCTGCTATGATCGACTCAGGGGCAAGTGGAAATTTTATGGATGTCTCCTTTGCTCTGAAACAGGGAATACGTTCAGTGAAGAAGGCTACTCCAGTACAGATGGAAACTGTGGATGGCTCCCTGCTGACCTCTGGACCAGTGGATCAGGAAACAGAGCCTTTGAGGGTTCTTATGGGTAAAGATCATCAAGAGAAACTGTCCTTTATGCTTATCTCTTCTCCCCACTTTCCCATTATTCTAGGGCTACCATGGCTGCAGGCTCAGAATCCTACCATTAACTGGGAGACCAAGGAATTACACTTTCCAGAGAAACAGATGAGTCCAAAAGTTTCAGCTTGCTCTGTTCCTAAAGGAATCATGTCAGTCCCTGAACTACCAGCTGTATACCAGGACTATGTGGATTTATGTGACAAGAAGAACGCTGACCAGCTTCCTCCTCACCGTCCATATGATTGTCCAATTGAATTATTGCCTGGAGCAGAGATACCTTTTGGTAAGATCTACCCCCTGGCGGGGCCCGAGCTAAAGGCTTTAAAGGATTACATAGATGAAAATCTAGCCAAGGGCTTCATACGCCCCTCTTCATCTCCTGCAGGTGCACCCATCTCCTTTGTAAAGAAGAAAGATGGATCTCTGAGACCATGCGTAGACTATAGGGAACTCAATAAGGTTACTATTAGAAACCGTTATCCATTGCCTTTAATCCCTGAGTTATTGGAGAGAGTGCGACATGCCAAAATTTTTTCTAAACTAGATCTTCGTGGGGCCTATAACTTAGTCCGTATTAGACCTGGGATGAATGGAAGACTGCATTCAGGTCACGCTATGGACACTTTGAATATCTAGTTATGCCTTTTGGTCTGAGTACCGCCCCAGCCACTTTCCAACACTTGGTGAATGACATCTTCAGGGATCTCCTAGATACATTCGTGGTAATTTATTTGGATGATATTCTAATTTTTTCTAACTCCACAGAGGAACATCATGGACATGTGAGAATGGTCTTGGAACGTCTAAGACAAAATCATCTTTACATCAAACTTGAAAAGTGTGAATTCCATAGGACCGAGATTCAATTTCTGGGTATGTACTGTCTACACAAGGAATTAGTATGGATGGAAGCAAAACCCAAGCCATCAAGGATTGGCCAAGTCCTAGAAATGTGAAGGAGGTACAGCGCTTCATCGGTTTGCCAACTTCTATAGACGTTTCATTAGAAATTTCTCTGAGGTAGTGTCACCTATCACTCAACTTACCCGGAAAGAGTCTAGGTTTTCCTGGACTCCCCAAGCCCAGGAAGCATTTTCCCGTCTAAAAGATAAATTTACCACTGCACCTATCCTAGTACATCCCAACCCCGAGCTTGCCTTCATAATAGAGGTGGATGCTTCAGACTGTGCCGTTGGAGCTATACTCTCTCAGAGAACAGGTGAGAAGAATGTCTTGCATCCCTGTGCCTTCTTTTCCCAGCAGTTGTCTTCGGCTGAGAGGAACTACGATGTGGGCAATAGAGAGTTGTTGGCCATTATTGCCGCCTTCAAAGAATGGAGACACCTTCTTCAGGGAGCTGCACAGCAAATAGTCGTCCTGACAGACCATCGTAACCTTGAGTTTATCAGGTCGGCTAAGTGCCTGACTCCTCGCCAGGCTCGCTGGAATCTTTTCTTAAACCAATTTAATTTTATCATCTCTTATAGACCAGGATCGCGCAATGGAAAGGCTGATGCAATCTCTAGGATTTACTCAGCAGAGACACGTCCAATTACTCCTCCTAAGACTATTCTTCCTGACTCTAGATTCCTAGGAGTAATTCATAATCAAGACCTACTTAAGGACATCAAGGAAGCATACCATGCGGATTCCTTTTTGGCACAACCCCAAGGGACGTAAGTCTGTCTTTAAGAATGGTGTGTGGATTCAGGGACAACGCCTGTATATTCCTGAAACAGTCAGATTGAGAGTATTGCAACTCATTCACGATTCCAAGATAGCTGGGCATAGAGGAATTCTAAAGACACAGGAATTTCTTTCTCATTTCTTTTGGTGGCCCACTTGCAGGAAGGATGTTTTGAATTATGTCACTTCATGTGAGGTCTGTGCAAGATGCAAAACACCTTGCTCCTCACCAACTGGTCTGTTACAGCCTCTTCCCACCCCGTCCCGCCCGTGGGATCCATTTCTATGGACTTCATTGTGGAGTTTCCAACCTCTCAGGGAAGAACACCATTCTAGTAGTGGTTGACCGTCTAACAAAGGCAGCTCATTTTATCCCTTGTGTCGGCTTACCCACTGCAAAACAGACATCAGATTTGAGATTAAAGATGTGTTTCGCTTACATGGAGTACCGGATGAGGTTATTCGGATCGAGGGGTGCAATTCTGTAAGGTTCTGTGTATCTGTTTCTGAAACTCAGTTTGTTCGTCGGCCATTTTGCTTTCTGTTTTGCTGCAGCTATCTTGCCCTCAGTCAAAATGGAGTTTTCCAGCTTGCATGTTCCCGCCCTGATTCTCTCCGTTTGCTTCTTAAACAGCCACAGCTGAGCAATCAGTGCTTCAGAATCTAGCCTGCAGTGAACCTGTGTTCTGACTCCTGAAGCCTTGGACCTTGTACTCCAGCCATTCCTACTGAGGAACTCTGAAGCACTTGTGGACTCTGAACTCTGCTCTTGAGAGCCTCACGTTTGCATGGACTTGCGGTAACAGAGAAGAAGATCTGAATCTGTTGTGGAGAGTTATTGCTGAGCTTAGATTACTCTGGCCTGCTGTGTCTCCTGCTTCTGTGTTTGCAACCTGTGTGTTTATTTTTGCCAATTTGTATGAAGCAATACAAGACTTTCTTTATCAACCTGTGTCTCAAGTATTTTCATCGCACCCAAGCACAAGACGCTATATGAACTGTACCACATACATTACAAGATTCTGAAGCCAAACGTTAGTGTCTGCTGGGTCTGGAAAGGCTTGTCTGCTGTACTGTGGATATCGGATGTCCGGTTGTACTTTCTGTGATGACAGTGG
Organism: Oophaga sylvatica; assembly: GCA_033576555.1. Lineage (NCBI taxonomy): Eukaryota > Metazoa > Chordata > Amphibia > Anura > Dendrobatidae > Oophaga > Oophaga sylvatica. The sequence continues at coordinate 161,819,322 of JARQOD010000001.1, read as the reverse complement.
TTGTGACTTCTCACAACCATTCCAGGTGAGCAATTCCCTTAAATTTTTTTTTCTGCAGTGTTATCACAGGTAAACACTATTGTTTTTTTTTTTTTTTTTTCTCTTTTTGTCTGCTGAAACTCTGGATATCAGATGTCTGGTTGAAAGCTTTCTGTGATGATAGTGGTTGTGACTTCTCACAACCATTCCAGGTGAGCAGTTCCCTTAAAGTTTTTTCTTTCTTCAGTGTTGCCACAGGTGAACACTATTGTTTTTTTTTCTCTCCTCTTCTTCCAGTATCCTGTCTTAAAAGATCTGGAAAATGGAGGCCCGCATAAAGGAACTTTGCGGAGTGACTGATAATATCCTTGCAGATTTGCAGAATATAAAGACCCGTTTTACAAATCTTCAGGACCTAAATAATCACAATTTGCAAGTGGTTAGACAGACTACCCAGGATTTGCGAGCCAGGATTGAGGTTCTGGAGGGGCGAGTCCAGGCTCCTGCCGTGGCCCCGAGTTCTGGGATTCCCAAGTTGCCCCCTTTTCGTTTTGGTGGTGAACGTGAAAAATTCAGGGGATTTGTTAATCAATGCAATCTTTTTTTTTCTGCACATGCTTCACAATTTCCTACTGAACGATCTAAGGTGCTTACTATAATTATGTTGCTTACCAACAAGGCTTTGATATGGGCAAACCCTCTGATTGAGACTGAGGATGATTGTTTGAATCACCTTGATGATTTTATTTCAGCCATGGGCAGGTGTTTGATGACCCCAATCGAGGTGCAACAGCTGAAGCAGCCATGTTAGCTTTGCGCCAAGGTAAGCACTCGGTAGCTGAATATGCCTTGGATTTCAGGAGATGGGCCCTTGATACCACCTGGGACAATTCCGCCAAAAAATCTATTTTTCGAAAGGGGTTATCCCCACTGATTAAGGATGAACTTGCTCGTGCCGACCCTCCCACTGCGTTAGGTGACTTTATTAACTACTGCATCCGTATTGATACTCGTTTAACTGAACGCAGGCAAGAGAGATGGTTCGAAAGCAATCGTACTAACCTTTTCCTACCTTCCTCTCCAGCTAAGGAACCTTTGAATAGGATTACACGGGAACCTGAACCTGAACCCATGCAGGTAGACTCTTTACTACGACGGGTTAGTGATGCACGCAAGGAACATCGTTTTAAGGAGAATCTATGTTTTTATTGTGGTAAGTCAGGGCACTTTATTATTAACTGTCCCAGCCGTTCTCGCAAGACTACTGCAGCACTCATTCATTGTGAGTGTTGCGAGAGGGGATCTGTCAGGTCCGAGCCTCAGGCTCCAGAGAGAGCTGCAGCAACAGATCTTGATTTCTCGGACTTAAACTCCGTTACCTCTGAGGACGTTGACTGTGTAAATGCTGCCATCTTTCAAGTTTCCTCAGCGGTGTCCCAGCTGAGTTGTAAGAAAAACAATTCTCACTGTTTTCTTTCCATCAAACTCTGGGTTGACTCAGCCTGGGTGTCTAGCTCTGCTATGATCGACTCAGGTGCAAGTGGAAATTTTATGGATGTCTCCTTTGCTCTAAAACAGGGAATACGTTCAGTGAAGAAGGCTACTCCAGTACAGATGGAAACTGTGGATGGCTCCCTGCTGACCTCTGGACCAGTGGATCAGGAAACAGAGCCTTTAAAGGTTCTTATGGGTAAAGATCATCAAGAGAAACTGTCCTTTATGCTTATCTCTTCTCCTCACTTTCCCATTATTCTAGGGCTACCATGGCTGCAGGCTCAGAATCCTACCATTAACTGGGAGACCAAGGAATTACACTTTCCAGAGAAACAGATGAGTCCAAAAATTTCAGCTTGCTCTGTTCCTAAAGGAACCATGTCAGTCCCTGAACTACCAGCTGTATACCAGGACTATGTGGATTTATGTGACAAGAAGAACGCTGACCAGCTTCCTCCTCACCGTCCATATGATTGTCCAATTGAATTATTGCCTGGAGCAGAGATACCTTTTGGTAAGATCTACCCCTGGCGGGGCCCGAGCTGAAGGCTTTAAAAGAGTACATAGACGAAAATCTAGCCAAGGGCTTCATACGCCCCTCTTCATCTCCTGCAGGGGCACCCATATTCTTTGTAAAGAAGAAAGATGGATCCCTGAAACCATGCGTAGACTATAGGGAACTCAATAAGGTTACTATTAGAAACCGTTATCCATTGCCTTTAATCCCTGAGTTATTGGAGAGAGTGCGACATGCCAAAATTTTTTCTAAACTAGATCTTCGTGGGGCCTATAACTTAGTCCGTATTAGACCTGGGGATGAATGGAAGACTGCATTCAGGTTACGCTATGGACACTTTGAATATCTGGTTATGCCTTTTGGTCTGAGTACCGCCCCAGCCACTTTCCAACACTTGGTGAATGACATCTTCAGGGATCTCCTAGATACATTCGTGGTAATTTATTTGGATGATATTTTAATTTTTTCTAACTCCACAGAGGAACATCATGGACATGTGAGAATGGTCTTGGAACGTCTAAGACAAAATCATCTTTACATCAAGCTTGAAAAGTGTGAATTCCATAAGACCGAAATTCAATTTCTGGGGTATGTACTGTCTACACAAGGAATTAGTATGGATGGAAGTAAAACCCAAGCCATCAATGATTGGCCAAGTCCTAGAAATGTGAAGGAGGTACAGCGCTTCATCGGGTTTGCAAACTTCTATAGACGTTTCATTAGAAATTTCTCTGAGGTAGTGTCACCTATCACCCAACTTACCCGGAAAGAGTCTAAGTTCTCCTGGACTCCCCAAGCCCAGGAAGCATTTTCCCGTCTAAAAGATAAATTTACCACTGCACCTATCCTAGTACATCCCAACCCAGAGCTTGCCTTCATAATAGAGGTGGATGCTTCAGACTGTGCCGTGGGAGCTATACTCTCTCAGAGAACAGGTGAGAAGAATGTCTTGCATCCCTGTGCCTTCTTTTCCCAGCAGTTGTCTTCGGCTGAGAAGAACTACGATGTGGGCAATAGAGAGTTGTTGGCCATTATTGCCGCCTTCAAAGAATGGAGACACCTTCTTCAAGGAGCTGCACAGCAAATAGTCGTTCTGACAGACCATCGTAATCTTGAGTTTATCAGGTCGGCTAAGTGCCTGACTCCTCGCCAGGCTCGCTGGAATCTTTTCTTAAACCAATTTAATTTTATTATTTCTTATAGACCAGGATCGCGCAATGGAAAGGCTGATGCACTCTCTAGGATTTACTCAGCAGAGACACGTCCAATTACTCCTCCTAAGACTATTCTTCCTGACTCTAGATTCCTAGGAGTGATTCATCATCAAGACCTAATTAAAGACATCAAGGAAGCATACCATGCGGATTCTTTTTTGGCTCAACCCCCAAGGGACGTAAGTCTTGTCTTTAAGAATGGTGTGTGGTTCTGGGACAACGTCTGTATATACCTGAAACAGTCAGATTGAGAGTATTGCAACTCATTCACGATTCCAAAATAGCCGGGCATAGAGGAATTCTAAAGACACAGGAATTTCTTTCTCGTTTCTTTTGGTGGCCCACTTGTAGGAAGGATGTTTTGGACTATGTCACTTCGTGTGAGGTTTGTGCAAGATGCAAAACACCTCGCTCTTCACCAACTGGTCTGTTACAGCCTCTTCCCACCCCGTCCCGCCCGTGGGGATCCATTTCTATGGACTTCATTGTGGAATTACCAACCTCTCAAGGGAAGAACACTATTCTAGTGGTGGTTGACCGTTTAACAAAGGCAGCTCATTTTATCCCTTGTGTCGGCTTACCCACTGCAAAACAGACATCAGATTTGATGATTAAAGATGTGTTTCGTTTACATGGAGTACCGGATGAGGTTATTTCGGATCGAGGGGTGCAATTCACTTCTAGGTTTTGGCAAAATTTCTGTGCAGCATTGGACATTAAAGTAAACCTTTCTTCTGCTTTTCATCCCCAGACTAATGGACAAACCGAACGAACCAATCAAACCCTGGAGCAGTATCTCCGCTGCTTTATCTGCACCTACAGGATGATTGGGTGGATCTACTTCCATTGGCTGAGTTCTCTTACAACAACTCTCAGAGTGCCTCCACTAAACAGTCTCCTTTTTACTCTAATCTAGGTTATCATCCTAACATTCTACCACGATTTCCCATAGAGACGCCTTTGCCAGCAGTGGCTGAAAGAGTCACGACTTTACAGAAGAATATGGATCTTCTAAAGGAGAATCTGGAATCGGCTCAGGAAAGGTACAAGAAGGCAGCAGATAAATTTCGTAAACCTGCACCAGCTTTTAAGGTAGGAAACCTGGTCTGGCTGTCAACCAGAAATCTTAAGTTAAGGATTCCATCGTCTAAGTTGGGACATAAGTACATTGGACCCTATAAAATCAGTAAGATTATAAGTGCCGTTGCTTGTCGTCTTCAATTGCCCAGAACTATGAGAATCCACCCTGTCTTTCATGTATCCCTACTAAAGGCTGCGACACCCAATACGTTTCCTGGACGTTCTTCTCCTTGCCCTGACCCAGTGCTAGTCGATGGTCAGGAAGAATTTGTGGTGGAAAGGATTTTAGATTCCAGGTTGTATAGAAATCAGTTACAATATCTGATTAAATGGCAGGGCTACCCAGTGGAGGACAACTCATGGGAGCCAGTCAATAACGTTAATGCTCCTCGCTTGCTCCGTCAGTTTCATCAGAGGTACCCACACAAGCCTGGTCTGAGTCATCCGGAGGTTGTCCCTAAGGGGGGAGTAATGTAAGGTTCTGTGTATCTGTTTCTGAAACTCAGTTTGTTCGTCGGCCATTTTGCTTTCTGTTTTGCTGCAGCTATCTTGCCCTCAGTCAAAATGGAGTTTTCCAGCTTGCATGTTCCCGCCCTGATTCTCTCCGTTTGCTTCTTAAACAGCCACAGCTGAGCAATCAGTGCTTCAGAATCTAGCCTGCAGTGAACCTGTGTTCTGACTCCTGAAGCCTTGGACCTTGTACTCCAGCCATTCCTACTGAGGAACTCTGAAGCACTTGTGGACTCTGAACTCTGCTCTTGAGAGCCTCACGTTTGCATGGACTTGCGGTAACAGAGAAGAAGATCTGAATCTGTTGTGGAGAGTTATTGCTGAGCTTAGATTACTCTGGCCTGCTGTGTCTCCTGCTTCTGTGTTTGCAACCTGTGTGTTTATTTTTGCCAATTTGTATGAAGCAATACAAGACTTTCTTTATCAACCTGTGTCTCAAGTATTTTTCATCGCACCCAAGCACAAGACGCTATATGAACTGTACCACATACATTACAAATTCACTTCTAGGTTTTGGCAAAATTTCTGTGCAGCATTGGACATTAAAGTAAACCTTTCTTCTGCTTTTCATCCCCAGACTAATGGACAGACCGAACGAACCAATCAAACCCTGGAGCAGTTTCTTCCCGCTGCTTTATCTGCCACCTACAGGATGATTGGGTGGATCTACTTCCATTAGCTGAGTTCTCATATAACAACTCTCAGAGTGCCTCCACTAAACGTCTCCTTTTTACTCTAATCTAGGTTATCATCCTAACATTCTACCACGATTTCCCATAGAAACGCCTTTACCAGCAGTAGCTGAAAGAATCACGTCTTTACAGAAGAATATGGATCTTCTAAAGGAAAATCTGGAATCGGCTCAAGAAAGGTACAAGAAGCAGCAGATAAATTTCGTAAACCTGCACCAGCTTTCAAGGTAGGAGACTTGGTCTGGCTGTCAACCAGAAATCTTAAGTTAAGGATTCCATCGTCTAAGTTGGGACATAAGTACATTGGACCCTATAAAATCAGTAAAATTATAAGAGCCGTTGCTTGTCGTCTTCAACTGCCCAGAACTATGAGAATCCACCCTGTCTTTCATGTATCCCTACTAAAGGCTGCGACACCCAATACGTTTCCTGGACGTTCCTCTCCTTGCCCTGACCCAGTGCTAGTCGATGGTCAGGAAGAATTTGTGGTGGAAAGGATTTTAGATTCCAGGTTGTATAGAAATCAGTTACAATATCTGATTAAATGGCAGGGCTACCAGTGGAGGACAACTCATGGGAACCAGTCAATAACGTTAATGCTCCTCGTTTGCTCCGTCAGTTTCATCAGAGGTACCCACACAAGCCTGGTCTGAGGTCATCCGGAGGTTGTCCTTAAGGGGGAGTAATGTAAGGTTCTTGTATATATTCCTGAAACTCAGTTTGTTCGTCGCCATTTTTACTTTCTGCAGCTATCTTGCCCTCAGTCAAAATGGAGTTTCCAGCTTGCATGTTCCCGCCCTGATTCTCTCCTTTGCTTCTTAAAGCAGCCACAGCTGAGCAATCAGTGCTTCAGAATCTAGCCTGCAGTGAACCTGTGACTTGACTCCTGTAAGCCTTGGACCTTGTACTCCAGCTATTCCTACTGAGGAACTCTGAAGCACTTGTGGACTCTGAACCCTGCTCTTGAAAGACCCACGTTTGCATGGACTTCGGTAACTGAGAAGAAGATCTGAATCTGTATTGGAGAGTGATTGCTGAGCTTGATTGCTCTGGCCTGCTGTGTCTCCTGTTCTGTGTTGCAAACTGTGTGACTATTTCTGCCAACTTGTATGAAGTAATACAGGGCTTTTCTATATCAAACCTGTGTCTCATGTATTTCATCGCACCCAAGCACAAGACGCTATATGAACTGTACACATACATTACAAGATTATTTTGATTTCTAAATTGATTATGAACTCGTTTTCTTTGCATTATTTGAGGTCTGAAAGCCAACTGGTTTTTTCTTTTTAATTTTGACGATTTTTCTTTTCAGAAAAAAATACAAATTTATTGCTTAGGAAATTCGGAGACATGTTATCATAGAAGTTTTATTAGACTAAAAGAACAATTTACATTTTACTCAAAAACACCGTTATACACTCGAGTAGTAAGCCGTACCCGATGATTCTAAAGGACCTCTAATTTTGCACAAAAAACAGGAAATTTACTCGTATAAGCCCAGTGGAAAATGCTGGCAGTCAACTGATAAATTTAAAAGTAAAATCAGATACCAATAAAAGTAAAATTAATTGAGACATCATAGTTAAAATTTATTGAATCCATTTTGTCATTCAGGAGCCCCATATAATAGCACCACCTGTTTCATGATTTGGCTCCACAAAAGCTCCATACAAATACGCCCCATCTAAATGCTGTACAAAGGTGGAATAATGTGCCATAAGATGATTCCATGAATTATGTTCCATATAAATGCTGCACAAAGTTAAATCATGGGACCCCATAAATGCTCCATAGTATGCCCCAATAAGCTGCTCCATAAAGCTGGTTAGGTCCCCAATAAGATAGGTCATAATATATCCCCATTGCTCGCCCATAATAGTTATGGCCCCATAATGGAGCTCCAGTTGAATAGTCCCCCTGTCTCTCCTAAAGTTTAGAGCCCAGTAAGATCACTCTATAGAATAGCCCAATGCGGTGAGGGCCATAGATCTCCTAGAAGCTTGGCACCTATGACTCTGCAAATAAAAGAACTTGACATACTCACCTCTCATCTGGAAGGTTGCAGGTGTCGGTAACTGAGCAGGGGAGACACCGATCGTATGGGCAGTGCATTGTCACGCTGTTGCTCAGGCCTGGCTGTATTCCCTTTCCGTTCCACACGTGTGCACTATTTCTGCCAACTTGCTGAGAATACAGACCTAATCAAACCTGTG
>JARQOD010000001.1:161778125-161811520 GCA_033576555.1 Oophaga sylvatica | reverse complement strand
TGAGCCGAGAGCGTCTGGTCTGACTCCTGAAAAATACGGAGATTTTACAATTTTTCACTATACTATATATACCTGGTATCGGGTGATACAGTACCTTTTTTCAGCTTTTATATTTTGTCTAATCATACTGAGCTTGAGCGCCCTGTGCGATTCCGGAGTATATAAGATATAAGGGAGATTTTACAATATTTTCACTATACTATATATACTATCTGGGATACAGTACCCGCTTTCAGCTTTTTATATTCTTATCTAATCCATAGTGAGCCTGAGAGCGTCTGTGTCTGACTCCTGAAATATATACGGAAATTTACAATATTTTCACTATACTACATACACCTGGTATCTGGTGATACAGTACCCTTTTTCAGCTTTTCATATTCTGGTCTAATTCATACTGAACCTTGAGCGTATTCTGTTTACTCCAGAAATATATAGGAGATTTCCAATTACCCCTAGACTGTATACAGCGTACCTTGTATACAGTACCTTTTTGCCAGAAAGTCCTCCTCCACCCACCACCTAATGACATTGACACCTGGATCATTGGCCCACATGTGTCTTTTCTTCGAATCTGCTTTTTATATTCTTGTCTAATCCATACTGAGCCTGTGATTGTCTTTGTCTGACTCCTGAAATATATACGGAGAGTTACAAATTTTCACTATACTATATACACTTGGTATCTGGTGATGAGTACCCTTTTTCAGCTTTTTATATACTTGTCTAATCCATACTGAGCCTGAGAGCGTCTGTGTCTGATTCCTGAATAAATAAATATATAAGGGATTTACAATATTTTCACTATACTATATAACCTGGTATCTGGTGATACAGTACCCTTCTTCTGCTTTTTATATTCTTGTCTAATCCATACTGAGCATGTGATGTCTTTGTCTGACTCCTGAAATATATACGGAGATTTACAAAATTTTCACTATACTATATATACTGCTATCTGGTGATACAGTACCCTGTTTCAGCTTTTTATATTCTTGTCTAATCCATACTGAGCCTGAGAGCATCTGTGTCTGACTCCTGAAATATATACGGAGATTTACAATATTTCACTATACTATATACACCTGGTATCTGGTGATACAGTACCCTGTTTCAGCTTTTTATATTCTGGTCTAATCCATACTGAGCCTGTGAGCGTCTGTCCTCCTCCACCCACCACTCTAAGTGCATCACTGACACCTGGAACATTGGCCCACATGTGAGTTGAGCGAAACAGGTCGGTCAGATTCAAAAGTCGCCGACTTTTCCAAAGTCGGGTTTCGTTGGCCGAAATCCGATTATAGCATGCAGTCGGCCATGCGGTCGTCGACCCCAGCGCGCAAGTCGATTTTCCCATAATGTTGCGGGCGCCTTTTTTCAGCCAATGAGCAAGGACGTACACTGTGGGCAACGAGATGACATGTGCAGCGTCCACCACCATCTTAGAGAAGGGCATTGCAGTGGCTTGCTTTTTGGGGGCGTCAAAGTGTCTATAAAAGCCCTGAGCTCCGACCTCCATTTTACTTCTGCCAATATTAACAGTAGGGAGAGGTTGCTGACGCTGTTTATCAGTAGGGAGAGAGTTAGGCAGGAAAGAGAAGTTCTGTGCTTGTGCTGGTAGCAATTGTGCTGTACAGTTAGTGTGCAGTGACAGGTGGAGGATTTTCTTGTGTGCAGCAGCGCTGGTTATTAGGCTGCCTGATAGCTGTATTGCTGTGTGTACACTGCTGTGCAGACTGCTTTTTACACAGCACTAATACTTTTATTCTTTTTTTTCTGCGCAGTCACCGAGCGTTTATTTTTTCCCACACCGTAAAGAGCTGTATGCTACTCACACACTACTGTGTACCGTCTGGTATCACGGACAAATACATGCTGACTATCTGTTTGTGAATCCGGAAATATATACGGAGATTGAAATTTTCCCGTACACAGTATACAGCTGTCCGCTTCTGATACAGTAAACCGTATATCTGCTTTTTGTATTACGGTCAAATCCATACTGAGTGAGCGTCTGTGTGTGACTCCGGAAATATATACGGAGATTGAAATTTTCCCCTACACCGTATACAGCTGTCCGCTTCTGATACAGTACCGTATATCTGCTCTTTATATTACGGTCAAATCCATACTGAGTGAGCGTCTGTGTGTGACTCCGGAAATATATAAGGAGATTGAAATTTTCCCCTACACTGTATACAGCTGTCCGCTTCTGATACAGTACCGTATATCTGCTCTTTGTATTACGGTCAAATCCATACTGAGTGAGCGTCTGTGTGTTACTTCGGAAGTATAAACGGAGATTGAAATTTTTCCCCTACACCATATACAGCTGTACGCTCCTCATATAGTACCATATATTTGCTGGTATTTTTGGTACATTTTCCCAAACATGAGGTAGTATGGTGGAAGAGGCCATGGACGTGGGCGGGGGGCCAGCTGGTACTGATGGTGGTGGTGCATCTGCTGTAGTGCCAAAAGCACAATAGCACCTAAGCAGAAGGTGTTGAGCCTGCGTCATCGTCTGGCTCCAGAAGGCCTGGAAGTCTCCCTTTTCTGGGAGTAGGTAAACCGCTTTTAAAGCCGGAGCATCAGGAACAGGTTTTGGCTTACATTGCCGAAACAGCCTCCAGCTCTATCGCCTCCTCTTCTGAAGTTTCAAAAAATGCAAGCACTGAGTGGTCAGTGCAGGCTCCTGGTCAGGAACAACACCTTTCCTTGTGTCCTTCACCCCCACCAAAAGTGAAGGATGCGGCAGCCCACACTTCAGATTACTCCATGGAGCTCTTTTCACATACCATTTCTGGGTGATCAAGTCAAATCCTGAATTCCCCAGTCCAAGATGAATATGACATGGAGTGCACTGATGAACAGCCACTGCTATATGATTCTGCTGGTACATTCACCCAGAGCACTGCATTGCCCTCGCAGTCTACTGAGCCAGATTCTGACCCTGATGAAACTCAGGTGCCCCTTCCCCGCATACTATACCACCTTACACGGTGACAAAGAGGAAGGTGCAGATGAAATTGAAGAGGAGGTGATGGATGACCCAGTTGTTGACCCGGATTGGCATCCATTGGGGGAAGAGGATGCCGCTGGCAATAGCTCAGAAGAGGAGGAGGATCCGCAGCAGGCATCGACATCGCAGCTGCGGTTATCTGGCAGGCCCGTAGCAGTCCAAAAACGTGTTAAAAAACAAAAAAAAAATGCTGGACAGCTTAGCCAGATGGTCAATTTAGCACAACGTGCAAGCCTTGAAAATGTATCCCATAGTTAGAAGAGTGCAGTGTGGCATTTTTTTGACCAAAATCCTATTGATGAGGCAAAGGTTATCTGTAAGAAGTGCGAAGGACCTTTAGCCGAGGGAAAAATCTCTGAAAATCGAATACCAGTTGCATGCTTAGACATTTAAACACCATGCTGTTGTGAATGTTTGGAGACAACTTCGGAGCTGGGCTCCCACCGGTGGTTGCTGAGGGTATTGAACCAATTGAGGAATGGGTGTCAGGTGGGGCTGACTGGCCTGATATAAGTGAGCAGATCTCCCATGATCCTCGCCGGTAACCAATTGTTGCTTCCAGGTCTTTCTTGGAATTTCAGCTTGCTTTCCTGCTATCATTCAGATAAGTGACTTTCTGTTTTTTTTTCTGTGGTTGGATTTTCCTTGCTTTTTGCAGTCTTGCCTTGGACTTCAGCCGGGTCCCCTTTGGGGGCTTGCGCTGCCCCTGTTCTCATTTTGTATTTGCACTTGTTCTCTGTTCCTGTGATATTTTTTACTGCTGGGTAGCTGTGTGTCACACCAAAGATCTGATATAGGTGGTCGAGATCGTGTGGTCTCAGGTTTTTTGTAATCAGAAGTGCTGTTTTTTTTGTTAGGGTTTTTCTGGGTTGTAGACAGAATTTCTCTCCTGTACTTTGCTTTCTAGACAGATTTGGGCCCCAGCATTTGCTCATTCTATTTTCTGTCTGTGTTCGTGTTTTCCTCTTGTCTAACCGCCATTACATGTTTGAGGGCTTCCTGTTGTGAATGTGTTAGAAATGAATTCTGAGCAGAAGCTCCCTCTGGTGGTTACAAACAGTACTGAACTGAAAATACAAGATGGAGGGCACCACCCCACAAAATCCTAGAAATAGGGTAAATCACTGCCCCTGACGAAGCCACTGAGGTGGCGATACGCGTTGGGCTCTGGTCCCCCTGCCTCCCCTTGTTTCTCCCCCTCTGGTTTGGTAATATGCTGGTCTCTTTCTAAGGTGATCACTCCATTTGATATATTTTGTACTATATACTGGCTTTGATTTGGGCTCAGTTACCATCCATGGTTATGCACTTTAACATTATGTTTCCTTTTTGTATTTATTTTGTGCGATATTGAAATTGTTTTGTGTATTTGATTTTTTGTGACTAATTTTCTGTATTTAGTATAGATTATCCATCATTCTTTATTGCCTACATCTTATCTAATTATATAATACATTTATGCCTTTGGGGGAGATATAGGATTGTTTTGTTGTATCTATATAGTCATATTTGTATTGTTGATACACTTTATATTGATTGAGGGGTTGTAGGGGGCCATGAACCCTTATTTTGTTGGGTGACTGTCTGTTCTATTTTAAATGTTTTTAACTTTATGGTGTGTGTTTATGCAGTTTTTTCAATAAAATTATGATTATTTTCTATATTCAGGTGTTCCCTGTGCATAGTATGTTCTTTTCTCTTTTTTTGTTCCAAACAGTACTGAACTATTCAATGAAGATTGTGAAGATTGGCAATCAGGTGTTACAGACTGGTCTTATATAAGGGAGGTTCCCTCCAATCAGGGTTGCCGGTGATCAATTGTTCTTGTCTCAACTTTGGTTCCTGGTTCACTTGGAAGCCTGCTGTGTCTTGCCTGCATCTTCTGCTAACAGATAAGATTTTTTCTGCTTTTATTTTTGTGCTTGCTTTTTGCATTTTGTCCTGCACTTCTGTGGAGGTCAGCCAGGTCCCCTCCGGGGGCTTGTGCTCCTCTCAGTTTATCTGAGCCACTGTTATTTGTTCATTTGCCTTTTTCAGTTTTTTTCAGTGGCTGCTGCTTAGTTTTGTTACACCAGAGAACTAATTTAGGTGGTAGAGGTCGTGTGATCTCAGTGTTTTTGCAATTAGTGAGTTGGTATTTTTTTAGGGTTTTTTGGATTGCAGTAAGTGTCCTTCCTATCCTTTTCTTTCTAGGAAGATTGGGCCCCAACGTTTGCTCATACTATTTTCTGTCTGTGTCTGTATTTCCTCTTGTCTAACCGCCATTACATGTTTGGGGGCTTCCTATGTTCTTTGGGGATCTGCTCCGGGGCAGATAGTTTTCCTCTTTCTATCTTTAGGTGTAGTTAGCTTCTCAGGCTGTGACGAGGCGTCTAGGACCAACGTAGGTACGCTCCACGGCTGCCTTTAGTTATAATAAGGGTATTTGGTAAACATAATTTTGATCAAAAGAATGTACAAGCCATCCCGCCACGTCAAGGCAACCCTTTGTGGGACAGTCCTACTCTAATATTAAAAACCTTTCCACTTGTCAAGTGACATAAATGTGAACAAGGCAGAGGGACTGATCCTACCAGTTGAAGCTCAGGCCAGACAGGATGGATTTTCTCAACTCAGAAACAGGGCGGTCACACCCTTATATGCACAGAATGCACTAAGAACTAAATAAAAAACTGGGTCTGAACTGAAAAAATAATAAGTTGATGTGTATGCAAAATGTAAATGCATATCAAACACATGACCATTAAACAGAGAAAACAAAAAACAAGAAACAAATATCCTAAAATAAAACAAAATAAAAAATATATATTGCAAAAATTGCATGAAGTTGTAATAATAATAATAAGGGTATTTGGTAAACATAGGATCAGTCCCTCTGCCTTGTTCACATTTGTGTCACTTGACAAGTGGAAAGGTTTTTAATATTAGGCCGGCGTCACACACGACGACAAAAAATCGGTCCGTTTTAGACGGTCGATTGTCGGATCAAAATGCAAACATCACACATCCTTCTGGCATCCGATTTTCCTTCAAAGATTTAGTTCTTAGTGCATTCTGTGCATATAAGGGTGTGACCGCCCTGTTTCTGAGTTGAGAAAATCCATCCTGTCTGGCCTGAGCTTCAACTGGTAGGATCAGTCCCTCTGCCTTGTTCACATTTGTGTCACTTGACAAGTGGAAAGGTTTTTAATATTAGAGTAGGACTGTCCCACAAAGGGTTGCCTTGACGTGGCGGGATGGCTTGTACATTCTTTTGATCAAAATTATGTTTACCAAATACCCTTATTATTATTATTACAACTTCATGCAATTTTTGCAATATATATTTTTTATTTTGTTTTATTTTAGGATATTTGTTTCTTGTTTTTGTTTTCTCTGTTTAATGGTCATGTGTTTGATATGCATTTACATTTTGCATACACATCAACTTATTATTTTTTCAGTTCAGACCCAGTTTTGTTTTTTTTTTCTTTTGGCTGCCTTTAGTTGTGGTGGTCAGTCAGGGTACTGCAATCCAGTAGATTCCAACCTCTCTGGTGTATTGCCTTTTTTTCCTGCTCTCCTCAGCTACCAAATCATAACAGCTTCCTGTTTCTTTGGAGTCTCTACTCCGGGGCAGTTAGTTTTCCTCCTTCTATCTTCAGGTGTAGCTAACTCTCCGGCTGTGCCGAGGCGTCTAGCATCACTGTAGGTACGCTCCACGGCTACTTCTAGTTGTGCGGTTAGTTTAGGGATCTGCAACCCATTAGGTCCCAGCCTATCTGGTGTCTTACTGCTTTGGCAGTTTTTTGCTCCTGTCCTCCTCAGCTAACATAACATAACACCATGCACTTGCAAGCGTGGATGGACTACAAAACCTCAGGTAGCATATGTGCACCTGCTCAGACTGAAGGTCGCCAGCAACGCTACATCGCTTCCCCCACTGTAAGCCCACCGGTTAGCACACCACCAGCAAGAAATGTTGAGGTGTCATCGCAAGGCCAAAGCAGTCAGGGAATCACAATGTTTTTTGCAACCAAAGACTGAATCTAGGCCATCACCACCACCACCACCACCATCACGGACTACAAAACCTTACTGGCTTTGAACGCCTACATTGCCAAACTGATCTCATTAGAGATGATGCCCTTCCGTTTGTTGAAAGCGCAGCGTTTCGAGAGCTCATGGCCTAGACTGTTCCACACTATGACCTACCCAGTTGGCACTTCTTTTCTAGAAAAGCCATCCCTGCCCTCACCTGCATGTGAAAGACCTTATTGTCCATGCACTCAAACAATCAGTGAGTGGAAAGGTGCACCTCACAACAGATGCATGGGCCAGTAGGCATGGCCAGGGCCATTACGTTTCCATCACTGCGCACTGGGTTAATGTGGTGGATGCAGGGTCCACAGGGGACAGCGGCGTGGGACAGTGCTGCCTAGCCCACGGTATAGGCAACAGTTGGCTGTAGGCATTCGACCCTCCTCCTCCTCCAGAAGCAAAAGCTCGTCGGCAGAGCGCAGTCCCATGAGCACTCCATCCGCAGCTGCCAGTGTTGCACACGAGGTGTCCCACTATCGAACAGCTAGTGGTAAGCGTTAGCAGGCTGTTTTAAAGATGATGTCTTTGGGCGACAACAGACACACCACGGAGGTACTGGCCGACTACTTGCAGCGAGAAACTGAGTCATGGCTTCGCAGTCCACATCTTGAGCCAGGCAAGGTAGTCAGTGATAACGGCCGTAATTTTGTGGCGGCCATAGCCCTGGCAAAACTCAGACGCATACCTTGCCTGGCTCACACCTTTAACCTGGTGGTGCAGTGCTTCATAAATAATCATCCGAGTTACCAGCCCTGCTCCATGAGGTGCGAAGACTGTGCTCGCACTTCCGTCGCTCACCCGTGTACTCCAATCGTATGCAGAGGCTGCAGCGATCGCTACACCTCCCCAAGCACCGCCTAATCATAGACGTTGCAACAAGGTGGAACTCCACCATGCACATGGTTGAGAGGCTGTGCGAACAGAGGCAGGCTGTAATGCATTTGTGGGAGGATACATGGGCAGGCAGTTTGAGGGCAGACATGGAGTTGTCGGGTGTGCAGTGGTCAAAGCTGAAAGACCTCTGTAGAGTCCTTCAGTGTTTTGAGGAATGCACATGGCTGGTAAGCGCAGACGACGCCATCATAAGCATGAGCATCTCACTTATGCGTCTGCTCATGCAAACTTTGACGAACATTAAGGATCAGGCGTCTGCAGCTGAGGAGGAGGAGGGAAGCCTTGATGACAGTCAGGCATTGTCTGCTCAGGGAACTGTCCTGAACGAGGTGGAGGAAGAAGAGGAAGAGGAGGAGGAGGAGGATGAGGGGGATGATTATTTTGGGGAGGAGTCTGCTTCTCAGGGGCAAGTGAAAATGTTGGCTTGCCAAGGTCAGGTACAGGGTTTGTGCGTGACTGGAGGGATGTGGATTTGGCAGAAAGTGCTCCTCCACCTACCACTGGCAGTGCATCATTGACACCTGGAACATTGGCCCACATGTGTGATTATTTAAAAAAAGGGACCCCGCATTGCCAAAATTATGAAGGATAACGACTACTGGTTGGCCAGCATCCTCGATCCACGCTATAAAGGCAAATTACAGAACATCATGCCACAGGAGACCCTAGAGCTAATATTGACGAACAAACCAGCAACTCTGGTAAACCGTTTGTTAGAGGCATTCCCAGCACACAGCAGCGGTGCAGGTTCAACCACGAGCCGTATTTGGCCAAATGGAAGAGGTGTTCGTGGTGCACAGAGCCGAAGTGGCATTGGAGACAGGGGTTTCATGACCATGTTGTGGTCTGATTTCTCGAGTAACGCTCACACGACTGAATCGATTGCAACAGACAGGAGACAACAGTTGTCAACTATGGTTCAAAATTACCTCTCCTCCCCTATCGATGTTCTCCCTCACAGTTCATTCCCCTTTGACTACTGGGCCTGTAAACTGGACACCTGGCCTGAAATGGCACAATATGCCTTACAGGAGCTCGCTTGCCCTGCTGGTAGTGTGCTATCAGAAAGAGTCTTCAGTGCTGCTGGATCAATCCTGACAGAAAGAAGGACCCGGCTGTCGACCCAAAATGTAGGTGATCTCACCTTCGTTAAAATGAACCATGCCTGGGTTTCAAAGGATTTTGTACCACCTTCCCCTGATGACACATAGGTTGCTGGCAAAATGGCTCCTTTGTCCTCCTCTGCCTCCGACTTCTCCAATTCCTCAATTTGCAGCTGCTGAACGTCCAACCTACACCTCAACATATGCCAGTTTTTTCCACCTCCCTAACTGGGCTGTACCCCCCCCAGGGCCGGCATCAGCACCTGGTGCACCCGGGCAAGTGCCGGGCCCAGAGCAGGTGGGGGGGCCCTGAGCAGGTGGGGGGGCCCACTCGCCGTCAGAGACACCGGCGTACTATGAGGGCCCTGTGCCAGTTCCCGGTGCCCACGAGTGTGCCACCCCTGCTTGCTCAGGGCCCCAGCACTTGCAATACTTACCTCACCCTGCTCCACCGCTGTGACGTTTTCTGCGTTTCCTGACTGTGACATTCAGGTCAGAGAGCGTGATGACGTCACGTCTGTGCTCCCTCTGCCTGAACTGTCACAGTGCAGAGAGCTGGAAGATGGCGACGCTGAGCAGTCCAGAGTAGAGCAGTGCCCAGCGAGGAGAGGTATTTCATTTTTTTTTATGTTTGGAGCAATATATGGGGAGCATTATACACTGGAGAATTATATATGGGGCCCATCATACACTTGAGCATCATAGATAGGGCCCATTAACACTGGAGCATTATATATGGGGCCTATCTTACACTGGAGCATTATAAATGGGGCCCATCATACACTGGAGCATCATATACGGGGCACATTATACACTGGAGCATCATATGGGGCCCATTATATATGGAGCATTATATAGGCCCATCATACACTGGAGCATCATCCATGGGCACACATTTACTGGAACATCATATGGGGCCCATTATATAAAGCGCATCATATGGGGCACATTATATATGGAGCATCACATGGAGCCCATTATATATAGAGCATTATATATGGGGACCATTATATTTGGAGCATTATATGGGGCTCATCATACACTGGAGCATCATATATGGGGCCCATCATATGCTTAGAGCATCATATGGGGTTCATTATTTATGGGGCATCATATAGAGCCCTTTATATATGGAGCATCATATGGAGCACATATGGGGCCTATTCTGTATGGAGCATTATATGGAGCCCATTCTGTATGGAGCAATATATGGGGCTCATTATTCTCTATAGAGCAATATATGGGGCTCATTTTTCTGTATGGCGCACTATGTGGTGCCCATAATACTGTATGGAGGACTATACTGTCTTGTTTTTGAGGTATTGTAGAATTTACAATAGATATCACTCATGTAATGTAAGAAGTGAAGTATTTGGCATTGTACTATACCTATATTTCTCTGCCGTATCAGAGCATCATGAATTGTGGTATGTATTAAAGGGGCCCACTGAGACTCTTCGCCTGGGGCCCACGAAAACCTGGAGCCAGCCCTGCCCCCCCCACAACTTTAGCCAAATAACCCCCAGTTTTCAATGCGTTACTATTATTATAAAGTATATTAAGGTTGACAAGCTTAAGTAATGAGAATTGATGTCGTTGGCATTGAAATGGGTACTGTAGGTGTGTTTACTGTCCTCCACTCACTGCCGACTTTTATTCCCCATTGACTTGCATTGGGGTCAGGTTTTCCACTGCGACTCGACTTTTTCCGTTACTCTGCCGACTTCGTTTGACTCGACTTCTGGGAAAGTCGGGTGGCCCGAAAACCCGACTCGACCCTCCCAAAGTCGCTCATCTCTTATCATACTGGTCTCCCAACTCATTGCTGCAAAGCTGCATTTGGGTGCATTTGTAGATATCCTGCATTTCAATTTTTAAAAGGTTTCTCCTATGTTTTATAAAATTGCTAAGCGCTCGTAAAAGTAGCTTTTCAATTTACTGGTTTTTATCCCCTTCCTAACATAGCCAATTTTGTTTTTTATGTTATCTTTTTTTCCTCCCTTTCTTCCAAGAGCCATATCTTTTTTTATTTTTCCATTGACGGAAACGTATGAGGGCTTGTTTTTTTGGGGGACAAGTTATACTTTTTAATTATACCATTCATTTTCCCACATATTGTACTGGAAAAAGTGCGGTGCAATTGCAAAGAGAAAAAAAAAATACTGACATTGTTTTATGGGAATTGTTTTTACGGCATACATTGTGTGGTAAAAATTACCGTATATACTCGAGTATAAGCTGAGATTTTCAGCCCATTTTTTAGGGCTGAAAGTCGCCCTCTCGGCTTATACTCGAGTCATATACCGGGGGGTCGGCGGGGGAGGGGTGAGCGCAGCTGTCCTATATACTCACCCCCTCCTGCCGCGGTCTCTGCAGCTCCTGCTCTTCTCCCATAGTCTCCGGCGCCTGTGTTCAGCCATCAGTGGTACCGCTCATTAAAGTCATGAATATGCACATATTCATGACTTTAATGAGTGGCACCACGTGACCGCTGAAGGCATAGCTGCCGGAGACCGTGGGAGAAGAGCAGGGACTGCAGAGACACTCCAGGAGGGCGTGAGTATATTCCATATTCACCTGTCCCCGTTCCACCGCTGCTCGCCGCTGTGTCCTCGCGTCCTCTATTTGTGAATGTTCAGGTCAGAGGGCGCAATGACGTGTTTAGTGCGCGCCGTGCCCTCTGCCTGAGCATTTACTGCTGGAGGACCCGGAAGACAGCAGCGCTCAGCGGTGGAATGGGGACAGGTGAATATTGCAGGTGCCGGAGCCTGAGCCAGCGGTGACACCGGCACCTGTGCCCCATAGCGCGCCAGTGTCCCCGCCTGCTCAGAACACTAGCACCTGGCCCCCAGCAACGAGAGGTGAGTATGTCATTTTTTTTTTATTTGCAGCAGCAGCGGCAGCATAAGGGACCTATACTATGGGGCATAATCTATGGAGCATATGGGGCATAATCTGTGGAACATATGGGGCATAATCTATGGATCATATGGGGCATAATCTGCTGAACATATAGGGCATAATCTATGGAGCATATGGGGCATAATCTATGGAGCAAATGAGGCATAATCTGTGGAACATATGGGGCATAATCTGTGGAACATATGGGACATAATCTATGGAGCATATGGGGCATAATCTATGGAGCAAATGAGGCATAATCTGTGGAACATATGGGGCATAATCTGTGGAACATATGGGCATAATCTGTGGAAGATATGGGGCATAATCTGTGGAACATATGGGGCATAATCTGTGGAGCATATGGAGCACAATACATGGGGCAGAATATGGGGCATTATACATGGGCAGCATATGGGGCATAATCTATGGAGCATCATATGGGGGCATAATACATGGGCAGCATATGGGACACAATCTATGGAGCATCATATGGGGGCATAATACATGGGGCAGCATATGGGGCACAATACATGGGGCAGCATATGGGGCACAATACATGGGCAGCATATGGGGCATAATACATGGGGCAGCATATGGGGCACAATACATGGGCAGCATATGGGGCACAATGCATGGGGCAGCATATAGGGCATAATACATGGGGCAGAATATGGGGCATAATACATGGGGCAGCATATGGGGCATAATACATGGTGCAGCATATGGGACATAATACATGGGCAGCATATGGGGCATAATACATGGGGCAGCATATGGGGCATAATATATGGGGCAGCATATGGGGCATAATATATGGGGCAGCATATGGGGCATAATATATGGGGCATCATATGGGGCATAATATATGGGGCAGCATATGGGGCTCCTGATTCAATATGGCTATTCAAAAACATTTAACCTACTTTAATTTTACTTTTATTGGTATCTATTTTTAATTTTGAACTTCACCAGTAGCTGCCTCATTTTCCACCCTAGGCTTATACTCGAGTCGATAAGTTTTCCCAGTTTTTTGTGGCAAAATTGGAGGGGTCGGCTTATACTCGGGTCGGCTTATACTCGAGTATATACGGTACTTTGCTTCATGATTGTCCAAGTTCATGTGATTTTCTGAGATTCCAAGCTTGTTACTGTTTTAGTGGTGAAAGAAACATCGGAAATTTGTAAAAAAAAAAGAAAAAAATTTGTTTGTCATTTTTTTTTAAACTTTATGATTTACTATTTACTATATTTGTTATTCTCCCTAGGGGACTTGAACCTGCGATTGATTATACTATGTACACCAATATTTCAGTATTGCTATATATAGTAAAAATCACGGTCTGATTTGAATCTCAGTTACAAGCTAGGTTTCAATACGGCTCACTGAGAGTAAGCATGGGGTCTTCAACAGGCACTCAGCTGCTATAGTAACCATTCGGTTCCCCACGATCATGTCGCTGGGTGTCTGAAGAGCGCATAGAATGACATGTCCTCCACACCAGAGCACTGCCAATGTTGCTGACAGAGATTGACAGTGTCATTTGACAGATTAACATCGCAGGTAGAAATGCTGGGGGCAGGTTATGTCTGTGACACACAGTCATTATCTGCCATCTATGGGGTGGGCTCACTGTCTGCCTGATCCATACACCCGCGTCCAACTTACATCATACATATATGGTGGATATCAGGAAGGGGATAAAAATCCTCTCAAAAGCAGGGTGATTTGAATTTTATTGTTTACTGCTCATTGCCTGGATTTATGTCCATCGGTGTAGTCTTGCATATGAGATGGAATAGTCATGGAACCATGAACATTTTATTGGGCATGTTCTGGTGAATATTTGAAATCTGTAAGGGGTTGATTCGCTCCGCTGCTTCACAAAGGTAGACACAGGAAACAGTCCTAGTAGAAATCCACCTGCTTCTTTATTTTAGACAGCATAAACCTTCGCAGGGTTCAGGAAAACAAACAAAGCCTTTCTAACAAAAATGTAAAGCAAAGGTAAAGTCTCTCAGAGTCTTTGTCCTGCAGGTTTCGCTGCAGGTAACGTACACAACGTCCTTAGCTCCTATGGGAGCCACGTGGGAGTTCCACCTCTCTCCCAACAACACACCACCCTGACTGAACTACAGGTCCAGGTATATATCACATGTACTAGTCATGTAATCATGACATCACTGCAGGTCCTCATACACCTGCAGGTCCTGCAAGGAAAAGGGGTACGGTGAGCACCCTCCCACCCGCACTGCAGGTGCTCACATAAAACTGGCCTATTAAACTCTGTACCAGCCTCTCAGCACTTAGTGTGCTGAAAACACAAAAACATTCCAGTTTCACATCACTGACTGCTGCATGCACAGTTACACGTACCTTCTTTTCTCCACAAAGCCAGTGACTCTGTCACATATTCTCCCCCTCTGCCCAAAGCCAGGGTTTTGGCACCATTAGACACCAGAGAGGGAATTCGGGAGAGGGCATCCGCGTTGCCATGTAACTTCCCTGGCCTGTGTTCGACCTGAAACGAGAAGTCCTGAAGAGCTAAGAACAACCTAGTCACCCTGACGTTCTTACCCTTTTTCTCGCTCAACCATCTCAGCGGGGCATGGTCTGACACTAATTTAAATCTACGACCTAGAAGGTAGTACATTAGTGCATCTATGGCCCATTTTATGGCCAAACACTCTGTAGTGAAAATATGTATATATATGGCCGGCAGCTAACTAGCATCTGTCCTTAGGCTGCAGCTCTCACAAAGGTCATAACATATGTTTCCTGGTCTCAGGGTCCCCAACACCAGGGGGCATTCCTGAGAAGGCACAGAATTGGAAACATTTCACTCCTTCTGATGCATTTTAAGGGAAAAAGCCAAATGGGACCTATTTGCAGCCTGATAATTTCTATTTGCTATGAGATAGAAAGGTTACACAAAGAGTGTTTGGAGAAAAAAATAATGTATTCATTGGTAAAGTAGCCATGGTCCAGTCACAAACCAGGAATTAGAATATTAACATGAAAGGCTGGTCTAGAAATCTGATCTCCAGGCTAAATCTATAAATTAGGCCTTCCACAAAAAAAAGTTGTTCACAGATTGAGGGGCAGCCAAGCTGATGTGATACATTTTATATTTCTCCCCCCTCAGGGAGCAGAATACCCGACTGAAAAGTTTAGATATTTCTGTAAGTTTCTCCCTTTTATTTTATGACTGTTTTGCATATTTGTATGTCACTTTTATTTCCATATTTTTTATATCCTTTTATTGTAAGCACTGTATCTTTTCTATTAAAGCTTAAAACTTTAATAAGTCTGAACCTTGCATGCTCTAAAAGAATCCATAGCCTTAGAATGTGTGATCCTGGTGATTGGCAGACAGTGGTAGCAGTATTCCAGGACTCATTGCCCGTATGTTCGGTGAGTGGTGGCAGTGTGTGTGAAGCGGGGTGCGTGGTCTGTGTCGGGGTGTGATTTTTGCTCCCATTGCAGCATAGGACAGATGTTGAATGCTGGAGTGAGTGAGAGGGGATAGATTAACCCTTGCAGATGTGACCCCTAGTCACGTGCTGAGAAGCGGGTACGTGATACACTCCATCTCCACAATCACATAATTCTTCTGGCAAGAAGAGAGTTTTCGGCTCAGATACAGGATGGGATGCTCTTCTCTGTTTATTTCCTGTGAGAGTACTGCTCCTAATCCAGCCTCTGAAGCTTCGGTCTGTAACACAAACTCCTTCGTAATGACTGGTGCGACCAGGACCGGATGCCTGCACAGAGCCCGCTTGAATTCCTGAAATGCCTTCTCTGTGTCAGGAGCCCATTTTACTATAGACGGCCTGGTTTCGCCAAGGAGGTCTGTTGACGGTGTGACAATCGTGGCGAAGTTCGGGATAAACCACCGTAATATCCCACAATCCCAAGAAATGCCCTCACTTTCTTCTTGGACAGCGGTTGCGGCCATTCCTGAATTGCCTCTATTTTATTCCATTTGGGCTTAATTACGCCTCGCCCGACAATGTAGCCCAAATACCTGTCCTCCTCCTTCCCAATGGCACATTTCTTTGCGTTTATCGTAAACCCTGCTTTCCTCAAGGCATCAAGGACCACCTGTACTTTTGGGAGATGCGAGCTCCAGTCTTGGCTGACGATGACGATGTCATCCAAGTAAGCGGCAGCATACTTCCTATGTGGCGCCAAGACCCAATCCATCGCCCTCTGGAAGGTAATGGGGGCCCCCTGCAGACCGAATGGCATCCTGGTGTAATGGAAGCAGCCATCTGGCGTCGAGAAAGCTGTCTTCTCTTTGGCGCTCTGCGACATGGGAATCTGCCATTACCCCTTTGTTAGGTTGAGGGTCGTGATATGCTTCGCGGGTCCCAGTCACTCGATCAGTTCATCCATGTGGGGCATCGGGTGTGCGTCAACACTGGACACCTCATTGAGCTTGCGGTAGTCATTGCAAAACTGCCATTCGCCGCAAGGCTTTGGTATGAGGATGATGGGACTGGACCAGCCACTTTTTCATTCCTCTATTACCCCGAGGTCCAGCATCCTCTTCACCTCTTGAGAGATTATCTCCCGGCATGCTTCAGGGCTTCTGTAGACTTTTAGGTTCACCCGTACCTGCGCTTCCATTAAAATGTCGTATTCAACGACCTGTGTGCGCCCTGGCCATTCCAAGAATAGATCACAGTTCTGCTATAGCAGCTCTTATCATTGCTGCTTCTGGGCCGGCATTAACATCTCCGCAATCACAACCTACTCGACCTTGGCTTCAGGACGGGCCCCCAGGCAAGGAGCTTCCAGCAGTTCATGGTCCTGCCAGGGTTTGAGCAGGTTCACATGGTACACCTAGTATGGCTTCTGTACCTTATAATTCACGTCCCCAAGTTTCTCCATGACCTCATACGAGCCATCCTCTCCTGCAGCTGGGTGACATGCTCTATTACACTTCGGTGTGGTGTGACTTCCACTTCCCATGTTTCTTTGGCAATGTCCAGGAGTCCTCGTGGATGTTGGCCGTACAGAAGCTCAAATGGTGAGAACCCCGTGGAGGTCTGTGGAACTTCTCTAATGGAGAAAAGCAAGAACGGGAGCAGATAGTCCCAGTCTCGACCGTCCATCTCAGCGACCCTCGAGCATGGCCTTCAAGGTTTTGTTGAAGCACTTCACCAGTCCATCGGTCTGGGGATGGTACAGATCGCAGCTGAGCTATCTGGAGGACTATACACAGCTGCCGCATCACCTTGCTCATAAACGGCATTCCCTGATCCATTAAGATTTCCTTGGGCAAACCGTCCTGGCAAAGATGTGTACCAGCTCCCGGGCGATACTCTTAGCTGACGAGTTCCTCAGTGGCACTGCTTCGGGGAATCGGGTCGCATAATCCATCACAACCAAGATGTATTTGTTTCTGCTTGCCGACTTAACAAGAGGACCCACCAGGTCCATAGCGATTCTCTAAAATGGAATTTCTTTCACGGGCAATGGTACTAAGGGGCTTCTGAAGTGAAACACAGGGGCAGTTATATGGCAAGTGGGGCAAGACCTACAATAATCTAGAATCTCACGTTAACAACCTGGCCAATAGAATCTCTGCAGTACTGTCTCTTGGGTTTTCTCTACCCCTAGGTGACCACCCAGTATATGTGCATGGGCCATACCTAGAACCGTCCGCCAGTGCGATGTCGGAACTAACAGCTATTACACAATTTCTCCACTCCTCAATTTGGTCAGTAGCTCTCTAGTCACAGCAAAATGAGGGAACCTGGTGTCAGCCCCCCAGCTTTTCAGCAACCCCATTACAAACAGTGACATTTTCAAAAGCATATTTCAGCGTGAGGTCTCAAAGCTGAGCAGTCCTGAAGTTCTCTCGGAGCACCTCTAAGTCAGGGAAGCTGGGCTCATCTGGTACATTCTCATTCCTCTCTCCAGTGAGGACACAAAGGGGAAATTCCATCACCTCTGCCTCTGACTGAGTTACCTTCAAAGGGGCCTGGCTTTGTACCAGGACACTTGGTACAGCCCCCTTCTGCTACAAATCCCAGAATAGTGAAAAGTCACAACCCAGTATTATGGGATGGATCAAGTATCTCACTACACCAACCTCATGGTCTATTTACGACAGTCTGTCCCCACAGTTACTCTGGCATCAGGGTAGTCCTTGGCTTCTCCATGTATGCAGCGGACATCCACCAACTTATTCGAGATTAACTGGTGGGGTAGTGCAGCGCTGATTAGTGTCACCAGTAGAGTTGAGCGATACTTTCCGATATCCAATAAATATCGGATCGGAATGGTATCGCCGTTACACACAAAATATCGGCGATACCCGATACCGATACCGGAAATCCAATGTAAGTCTATGGGAACAAAATATCGGAATTAAAAAAAACCCATTCTTGGCTTGTTGGATAATTGTACATGAAGGAAAACAACAAAGAGTAATGTAGAATGTATTGGGGGAGGTTGAGGAGACATTAAAGGCATAGATGTTTAACCCAATCCAATGGAATAGCATTAATAATTTTTTTTTTAAAGACGTTCGGATTGACGAAGAAATTGACAATGTTGTTAACCTTTTTTCTATTTTGGCAAATATGTATGTTTCACAACTTCCATGCTCTTGACCTTTTTAACTTTTGCCACACTTTCACCTTCATAATCTTCAGCAGCATCATCTTTGTCATCTAATTATTCTTCATCTTCACATTCTTTATCTTCTTAAACTTCTTGTTATTCATCTTTTTGTTAACATTACTCATATTGTTCTTATTAAACTGTTATTCTTCTTCATATTCTACTTCTTCCTCTTCATCTTCTTCATCATATTCTTATTTGTGACAGAGATTCCTGTACTTGTAATCTGTAAAAGTATGAATTTTTCTTCCTTCCGTTCTTGCTGTCACAAAAGATTTAAATTACAACAGTATTTGTCCGTGTTCAGTTTAGCCTGCAGCAGCAGGCATTTTCCAGGGGCACCACGAGGAGGAACGGACTCACCCCCATACACTGCTTAGTCTTCTTCTGCTTATAATTTACAGCATATATTTTGCTCTTCATTTTGGTCTTATTTTTCATGTTCTTCTGCTTTTTGATCTTCTGCTTATTGTTCTTCTGTCTCTTGTTCTGTATCTTGTAGTTTGTCTTAACCTTCTTTGTCCTGTTGGTGATCTTCTTCTGGGTAATCTTTTATTTCCTCTTTGTGATGGTGTTCAGGCTGGTTGGCTTGATGCTCGTCGTCCTTGGGGTTGTCATCTTCTTCGGGGTGGTCTTTACGGTTGTCTAACTTCCGAGAACCAGCTGATGTTACTGGAACCCGGACGGGTATCAGATGGTACAAGAGACAATGGAAGTAACGAGGACCAGCTGACTGTGCTGGAACCCGGAGGGGCAGCAGAAGGAAAAGAGCCAATGGCACAACCGAGGACCAGCTGACGTTACTGGGACACGGTTACTAAGCAGGAGGTACCTGTGCTCAAAAGCACTACCAAGGACCAGCAGACGTTGCTAGAACTCGGATACCGAACTGGAGGCACCGAGGCCAAAGGCACTGCGGAGAACCAGTTGACAGTACTGGAACCCGGACGGGTAGCAGAAGGTACAAGAGCCAATGCAAGTAACGAGGACCAGCTGACTGTGCTGGAACCCGGAGGGGCAGCAGAAGGAAAAGATACAATGGCACAACCGAGGACCAGCTGACGTTACTGGGACACGGTTACTAAGCAGGAGGTACCTGTGCTCAAAAGCACTACCAAGGACCAGCAGACGTTGCTGGAACTCGGATACCGAACTGGAGGCACCGAGGCCAAAGGCACTGCGGAGAACCAGTTGACGGTACTGGAACCCGGACGGGTAGCAGAAGGTACAAGAGCCAATGCAAATAACGATTACCAGCTGACTGTGCTGGAACCCGGAGGGGCAGCAGAAGGAAAAGAGCCAATGGCACAACCGAGGACCAGCTGACGTTACTGGGACACGGTTACTAAGCAGGAGGTACCTGTGCTCAAAAGCACTACCAAGGACCAGCAGACGTTGCTGGAACTCGGATACCGAACTGGAGGCACCGAGGCCAAAGGCACTGCGGAGAACCAGCTGACGGTACTGGAACCCGGACGGGTACCATAAGGCACCCATGAAAATGTAAGTTGACAGGCCGCTAGCTGTCCGCAGTTACCGAATCACACAGTCCTACAGTGGGTGCTTGTCCTATTGTCACAACGGAAACAGACTTTATTTAGATATCCCACAGCACACATAGGAATCACCTAAACTGCAGGCACCATAGAGTCGGCTAACCCGAATGCAACACGACAGGACAACTTATTGGAGGCTAATTAACGTTGACACTGCCAGTAAACAGCTGTCGTGCTGTAACCAGGCTGGGCAGGAGTCAGTACCTGTGCCAATTACTTCCGAGCAACAACTGGCGGTGTTGGAGCCCAGGGATGAGAGGAGGACAGGGTGGAGGCAGAATGACTTTTTGGCGTACACACAGCAGGGGAACAGCTGACATTACTGAACCCCAGTAACACAGGAGCAAGTGTTGACTGTGCTAACAGCACTTCCGAGCGTTCCTTTATGTGCACTCTAGTAGGAGGTCGGCGTACCCCCCTGCTGCGGGAAGAACAAATTGAAGCCGTTGTTGCTTGGATGGCAGCCAATGCATCGACTTCAATTGCTTCCACCTCCTCTCAGGAACACAGCACTGTTGAGCAACCATCTGTCTCTTCACCGCCTGCCAAATTGCCCAGGCAGTCAGACAGTTCTGTACAGGATCCAACTGAGTCTCTCATTCTGTTCTCAGAATCTGTTGGCTTGCAAACAGGGGCCCAGCCAAGCAGCATTCTGGAATGTGAAGAAGAGGGAGTATGCAGTGATGCGCAACAGCTGTGTCTCTCAGAATCTGAAGAGGCGGGTGAGCCAGTGCCGATGCTCAGCACACCGCAGAACGCATCTGATGATGATGAGACTCAGGTGCCAGTTTCTGTTGAGCATGGTGCTGGCCAGACCACCCAACAGCAGCAGGTTTTGGAAGAGGGTAGTGGAGATGATGAGGTCCAAGTCCCAACATGGCGTGAGGAATAGGAAGGTGGTGGGAGCAGCTCTGAGGAAGAGATTGCCCCAACGGTACAAACAGGAGGGAGAGTTAGGCTGCAGACTCGGTTGACTGTAGCCTCCAGTTTGGAACCTGTTCGGAGCAGTTCTCTTCCAAAAGTCAAAACGGGCGCTCCCAGGACTTGCACTGCGTGGTCCTTTTTTGACACACTTGCAGATGATATTTGCTATGTGAAATGCAAGCTGTGTAATCTAAAAGTAAAAACAGGTAAAAGTGTCAGTAACGTCAATACCAGTAATATTATTATTATTATAGATTTTAATAGCGCCATTTATTCCATGGCGCTTTACATGTGAAGAGGGGCAAATATACACAATTACAGTAAACATGAGCAATACAAGGCACACACAAGTACAGAAGGAGAGAGGACCCAGCCCGCGAGGGCTCACAATCTACAGGGGTGGTTGAGGATACACTAGGAGAGGGAAGAGCTGATCGTGTGGTGGTTCAGTAGACTGATGATCATTGCAGGTTGTAGGCTTGTCGGAAGAGGTGGGAAATATGTGCAAACATGTGGGTACAAAGCACGTAGTTGAGTTACAAAGACACACTGGAGATGTAGGCCAACCTACAGCAGCACCTACATCTTCAGGTCGTGTCGGAGCCTCTTCCTCCAGCTGACTGTCACGACGTATAACAGATATATTCAAAGATAGCAACCTATATCTAATGTGACATCATTCTAACTTTCATATAATAGAGAAAATCAACATGTATACATAGTATCTGCCAGCAATGTCTTACCTGACATAATATCCTATGTATTGTGGGTCAATACTGTGTACGTGTCACGCTGTCTCTGGATAGAGGTGGACCGGGTCTATGCTGACCCTGAACTGGGGTCCTGACTAGTCCCTCTACCTGGAGGTACTGTTAATGGTACAGAGGTCCAGGCCGCCAGCGTAACCCTGTCTCCTGTAGATCCCTGACCACTGTAATCTAGTCCTGAGAAGGACCCTGATTACCACCACAGGGAATGGGCAGGTCACAGCTTACACACAGTCTAAGACAAACGAGACAGACAAGGGGTAAAGAAAACACAGCCTTGCATACAACACTTCCACTACAGAGGAACACAAAAGGTTAAGGAGATAAACAATAAGCGAGGAGAGGAAAAACCACAACAGGCACTCTTAGCTTAAGTCTTCTCAGAAACGATCCGCTCTGCTGGTCTGAATGAATGCTTTCAACCGGCAACTTCCCCAGCAGACCAGCAGGTATATGAAGGAAGCTAATTAACAAAACATCAATCGCAGCTGGGCGAGGCTGGTCAGCCCAGCACCGAGAGAGAAAGAATTAACTCCCTCAGTGCCGAAAAACACCCAGCACCAGAAACTCAGCTGTGCGAAGTCAGGGTGTGCAATCGCGACGATCTCCGCCGCGACACACCCGTGACAGTACCCCCCTTCTACGAAGGGCCTCTGGACCCTCAGGGCCTGGTCTATCTGGGTGAGTAGTGTGGAAGGCCCGAACCAAACGGTCTGCGTTAATATCCGACGCAGAAACCCACATCCTCTCCTCAGGACCATACCCCCTCCAATGAACAAGGTACTGAAGGGACCGGCGATTCAGACGTGAGTCAATGATCTTCGATACCTGAAACTCCAAATTACCATTGACCACCACTGGAGGAGGTAGAGGTGACGGTATAACTGGTGCCACGTACCTCTTAAGCAACGATTTGTGGAACACATTGTGGATTTTAAATGTAGGAGGGAGGTCAAGACGGAAAGCCACCGGATTAACTATTGAACTGATCCTGTATGGCCCGATGAATCTGGGACCGAGTTTCCAGGAGGGAACCTTAAGTTTTATATTCTTGGTAGACAACCATACCAGATCGTTCACACTTAGGTCCGGACCAGACACTCTCCTCCTATCAGCCATACGTTTGTATCGGTTCCCCATAGTGCTCAGATTATTAAGCACTCCTCTCCACACTGAAGCAAGTGACGACAAAAATCGTTCCTCCTCAGGAACCCCAGAAGAGCCCCCCCCATTGAAAGTACAAAACTGGGGGTGAAAACCATATGCCCCAAAAAATGGGGACTTACCAGTGGACTCGCTCCGCCTATTTTTAAGAGCGAACTCTGCCAGAGGCAAGAAAGAAGACCAGTCCTCTTGGTTCTCTGAGACAAAACACCGGAGATATGTCTCTAAGCTCTGATTCAGACGCTCTGTCTGACCATTGGTCTGCGGATGAAAAGCCGAAGAAAATGACAACTGCATCCCCCGACGAGAACAAAATGCCTTCCAGAATTTGGACACAAACTGAGACCCCCGATCCGACACCACATCGGAAGGCAACCCGTGAAGTCTCACAATCTCCCCAATGAACACCTGCGCCAGAGTTTTAGCATTAGGAAGAGCAGGAAGAGCAATAAAATGTGCCATTTTGCTGAACCTGTCAACTACAACTAGTATGACAGTTTTACCTGAAGACGGAGGAAGGTCCGTAATGAAGTCCATAGACAGATGGGTCCATGGACGCTCCGGGATTTTCAACGGTAAAAGGGCCCCAGACGGACGGGTATGTGGGGTCTTAGAGCGCGCACATACCCCACAGGACGCGACAAAAGTTACCACCTCTTTATTTAAGTTAGGCCACCAAAACCGGCGAGAAACGAGATCTACAGTTGCTTTACTCCCTGGGTGTCCTGCCAAAGCAGAATTATGATGTGCCTCGATAACCTTTTGTCTTAACTGATCTGGAACAAACAGTTTCCCTGGAGGTCCTACAGGGGCATCCCCCTGAGCCTCCAATACCTCCTCCTCAAGCTCAGAGCATACAGCCGACACCACAACTCCCTCCTGAAGAATAGGAACCGGTCATCCGTCTTCCCGGCCCCCGGGAAACTACGAGATAAGGCATCAGCCTTTACATTTTTTGACCCAGGACGATATGTGACGACAAAATTAAACCTGGTAAAAAACAACGACCATCTAGCTTGTCTGGAATTCAGACGTTTTGCAGACTCTAAATACAGCAGGTTCTTGTGATCAGTAATGACGGTGACCGGGTGGACTGACCCCTCCAAAAAGTGACGCCACTCTTCAAAAGCCAACTTAATGGCCAAGAGTTCCCTATTGCCGACATCATAATTCCTCTCGGCGGACGACAATTTTTTAGAGAAAAAAGCGCACGGATGCCATTTACCAGGGGACGGACCTTGAGATAATACCGCACCCACTCCTACGTCAGATGCGTCTACCTCCACAATGAACGGTTGTGATGCATCAGGTTGGATGAGTATGGGTGCTGAAGCAAAACATTTTTTCAAGGAGGAAAATGCTTGACAAGCTTTGTCAGACCACCTAGAAAAATCCGTCCCTTTTTTTTGTCATGTCAGTGAGAGGTTTGACAACAGATGAGAAATTACGAATAAATTTCCGGTAGTAGTTAGCAAACCCCAGGAAACGCTGCAGTGCTTTAAGATCCTCTGGCCGATCCCATTCAAGCACAGCCTTCACTTTCCCAGGGTCCATACGGAAACCGGAGGCTGACACCAAGAATCCTAAAAACTGAAGTTCTTGTACAACGAATACACACTTCTCCCATTTGGCGTACAGTTTATTATCTCGCAAGATCTGCAACACTTGTCTCACATGCTCCTGATGAGACACAAGATCCGGCGAGTAAATTAAGATGTCATCTAGATAAATGACAACAAACTGTCCCACTAGGTGGCGAAAGATGTCATTAACAAAATGTTGAAACACCGCCGGGGCAGTAGTCAGACCGAAAGGCATGACAAGGTTCTCATAATGTCCCTCCGGAGTGTTAAACGCCGTCTTCCACTCATCCCCCTCCTTTATCCTAATCAGATTAAAAGCCCCCCTGAGATCCAACTTAGAGAACCATTTGGCGCCCACAATCTGATTGAAGAGATCAGGAATAAGTGGGAGCGGATACGGATCTCGGACCGTAATCCGATTAAGCTCACGGAAATCCAGGCAAGGGCGTAGGCCTCCATCTTTTTTCTTCACAAAGAAGAACCCCGCGGCCACTGGGGAAGATGAAGGTCTAATATGCCCCTTGGCCAGACTTTCCGAAATGTAATCCTTCATAGCTTGCCTCTCAGGACCAGAAAGGTTATATAACCTAGATTTTGGCAACTTAGCATCAGGAAGCAATTTTATAGCACAGTCATATGCGCGATGAGGAGGTAATTCTTGACACCCTTCCTCTGAAAACACATCCTCAAAGTCCTCCAGAAAAGGAGGTAAGGTTCTAGGCACGACCGTACCGATGACGTGTTCATGCAGTTACTATTGCAAAATTCACCCCACTGACTTATCTCTCTGGATTGCCAATTAATAACTGGGTTATGTTTAGTTAACCAAGGAAGTCCCAACACAATAGGAGTGGGAAGGCCCTCCAACACATAACAAGACAATAGTTCTTTATGTATTGCCCCCACTCGAAGGTCTATGTTATGCACGGCTTGCACAAAGCTACCTTGACCGAGAGGCCTGGCATCAATAGAGAAATAGGGATAGGTTTGGCCAATACACTCAGTTGCATACCTTGCACCTGAGCAAACCGAGCGTCCACCAGATTAGCCGCGGCCCCACTATCCAGAAGAACAGAAATCCTCTCAGTTCTCGTACCTACCACCACCTCCGCTGGTACGAGAAACTGAGACGGACTTGGGGACGAAATACATACTCCCAGATTGTCGTCCACCACACAACCTGGGATTAATAGTTTTCCGGCGACTTCTTGCTCAGTACAGTACGGGATGGACACCCCTCAATAAAATGTCCCTCTCTCCGCAGAAGAAACACCTTCTTGTTTTGCGGCGCACCGCCGATCCCCTCCCTCGGAATGATGTCCCTCCCAACTGCATAGGTTCCTCGGAACAAACCAGGGGAACCTCAATATTAGGGACTTTAGGAGGTGGAGTCATCACAGGGGGCGGAGTTACCCCACACCTCTCCCGAAGCCGTCTATCAATGCGAATAGCAAGAGCCATAGCGGCCTCCAGTGACGGGGGAGAATCATACTGAGCCAACACATCTTTTAATTTGTCAGATAAACCTTGACAAAACTGGCTCTTAAGAGCCGGGTCATTCCACTGAGTATCCGTGGCCCACCTACGGAACTCTGAAGAAAATTCCTCCGCCGGACGATCTCCCTGCTGTATCCTACGTAACTTCATTTCAGCAAGGGAGACCCGATCCGGGTCATCATATACCAGACCCAGGGCTGTAAAAAATCGGTCCACTGACTGGAGAGCCGGGAGCCCGGGGGGAGAGAGAACGCCCAGGATTGAGGGTCCCCTTGTAAGAGCGAGATGACAATTCCCACCCTCTGATCCTCACTCCCCGACGACTGCGGCCGCAGCCGAAAATACAATTTACATGCTTCCCGGAAAGTAAAAAACTTGTCCCGCCCACCAGTGAACCTGTCCGGGAGAGCTACTTTAGGTTCAAATCTGGTTTGCTCCTGGGGGTACAAAACCTTGGATTTAACGTCCGTCAGCTCCATGGACAAACTCTGCAACTGCTGAGCTAAATGGGCTACTGGATCCATGGTGGCTGGGGAGAATCTTTAGATGGCCGGTGAAAATGTCACGACGTATAACAGATATAATCAAAGATAGCAACCTATATCTAATGTGACATCATTCTAAATTTCATATAATAGAGAAAATCAACATGTATACATAGTATCTGCCAGCA
The DNA here is from genome assembly GCA_033576555.1 of Oophaga sylvatica. Classification (NCBI taxonomy): domain Eukaryota; kingdom Metazoa; phylum Chordata; class Amphibia; order Anura; family Dendrobatidae; genus Oophaga; species Oophaga sylvatica. The sequence goes on along the minus strand of JARQOD010000001.1, from coordinate 161,784,719 downwards.
ATGTCTTACCTGACATAATATCCTATGTATTGTGGGTCAATACTGTGTACGTGTCACGCTGTCTCTGGATAGAGGTGGACCGGGGTCTATGCTGACCCTGAACTGGGGTCCTGACTAGTCCCTCTACCTGGAGGTACTGTTAATGGTACAGAGGTCCAGGCCGCCAGCGTAACCCTGTCTCCTGTAGATCCCTGACCACTGTAATCTAGTCCTGAGAAGGACCCTGATTACCACCACAGGGAATGGGCAGGTCACAGCTTACACACAGTCTAAGACAAACGAGACAGACAAGGGGTAAAGAAAACACAGCCTTGCATACAACACTTCCACTACAGAGGAACACAAAAGGTTAAGGAGATAAACAATAAGCGAGGAGAGGAAAAACCACAACAGGCACTCTTAGCTTAAGTCTTCTCAGAAGCGATCCGCTCTGCTGGTCTGAATGAATGCTTTCACCGGCAACTTCCCCAGCAGACCAGCAGGTATATGAAGGAAGCTAATTAACAAAACATCAATCGCAGCTGGGCGAGGCTGGTCAGCCCAGCACCGAGAGAGAAAGAATTAACTCCCTCAGTGCCGAAAAACACCCAGCACCAGAAACTCAGCTGTGCGAAGTCAGGGTGTGCAATCGCGACGATCTCCGCCGCGACACACCCGTGACACTGACACACAGCTGGTTCGGCTTTCTCACAGGATCGCCATGGAAGAACCTCGGTCAATGTTGCCCAGAGACAAAGTGTTATTCCACCCACAGCAGCAAGTTCCCTGTCATCCTCACACACCTAGGCCACAAAACAGCCATCGGTACCACAGGCATGGGAGAAAAGACGGCCATACTCGGCAAACCATCCACGAGCACAGGCTCTGAATGCTGGCATTGCAAAACTCCTGTCCCTTGAAAAGCTGTCATTCAGGCTGGTGGAGACTGACAGTTTCCGTAACTTAATGGCATTGGCAGTCCCACAATACAATGTGCCAAGCCGATTTTATTTCAGCAGGCAAGCCGTCCCTGGTCTGCAAAGGCATGTTGCGTGAAAAATTAAACATGCGCTACTAAACTTCGTCAGTAGCAATGTCCACCTGACCACCGCTGCGTGGACCAGTACCCATGGCCAGGGATGATACCTTTCCCTCACTGCCCATTGGGTCAATGTTGTGTAGCCGGGTACAGATCTTGCGAGTGGCGCTGTACGTGTTCAGCCAACTCCAAGGATTGCAGGAATCAAGTCTGTACACATTGACTCCTCCTCCTACTCCAGTTCCTCAGAAACATTGCTGCAGGAGCCGTCACGGTCTACCTCCACATAGACCAGTGAACGCTTAATAATAATAATAATAATAATCTTTATTTATATAGCGCAAACAGATTCCGCTGCGCTTTACAGTTTAACAGTTTCAGAACACAAGTAATAAGTAACAACGTTAACAATAAAATAATTAAAGCAATAGAAGCCGCCCCTGCTCTTGAGAGCTTACATTTTACAATGAGGTGGGGGAGCTACAAAGTACAGGTGTTTATATACAATGGTCTATTTACAATGATGGTCCAGCCATTTTGAGGGAGTGAGGGATGGATGGAGATAGTGAATGGGCTACACACACACACTTACACATAGAATTACTTTGGGCCTGGGGTCCGATATATGACCGCTACTCTGAGGGAGAGCATGATGGTGTGGACCTCAAAAGAAGGGAATGAGAGTGATGGAATTGGGGGGATGACCTGGAAAGTGCATTGTGGGGATAGGAGTATGCCGACTCCACGACCATGTCTGTTTGAGGGTCTCGGGGAATGTGAGAACTATAAGCCACCATAGGAAATGGCTGGAGGGGAAACCGTGTCAGAATCCTGAATCCAGGTTTCAGTCAGGGCCAACAGATGAAGAGAGTTGTTCAGAAAGTAGTTGCGCAGGAAGGTTAGCTTGTTGCATGCAGACCGTGGATTCCAGAGGGCACAGTTAAACGAAGGAGATGAGGGAGTGCAATTAATATTAATAAGATTATTATGGTTTCGATATGAGGTAGGGTAGGGATTGAGGTTGGGGGATGGTGGACCAGGGTTGGGGGAGATGTCCCCTGAAATCAATAGGAGTAGGAAGATAAAGAGCAGGTAGTTGTTGGTGTTGTAAGTTGGTTTTTTCAGTGATGTGTTTCGGCTAGATGGGCTGAGGTTTCTCAGGAAGGTGATGAGTGCATGGGAACTGTACATGGGAGAGGGAAGTATGGAGGGACTCATGTGTATGAGTCGTGATGAAGGGGGGATGGGGCGGTGTTTGTGGAAGGCAAGGGAACACAGGAGGATACAGTTAATGTACATAATTAAAAACATAACAAAAAACAAGAAACAAATATCCTAAAATATAATTTAAAATATATTGCAAAACATGCATGAGTTTGTAATAATAATAATAAGGGTATTTGATAAACATAATATTTATGAAAATGCTTTGTTCAGGATTAAAAATATAGCAAAGTGTGGACTACCTTATTCCAGCCCTGATTAACTGCCATGAATAACTGCCGTTTACTCAATGCTTGTCTTCTATGATGCTTTGCTTTCTGTGATGCGTGCACCCCACACATGCACCACACAACGCTTAGCTGTTGCGATATGAGCACTGCCGTGGGCAAACGTCAACAGGCCGTCCTGAAATTAATTTCCATGGGGAATCGAAGCCACACAGCGCAGGAGCTCTGGAATGCCATGAAGCAGGAGAGCGACGTGTGGTTTTTGACAGCGAATCTCCAGTCAGGCTTGGTAGTGTGTGACAATGGCCGAAATCTAGTGGCAGCTCTGGGCCTTGTCAACCTCACTCACATACCATGTCTGGCACATGTGCTCAACTTGGTCGTGCAGAGTTTTTTGAGGGACTATACGGATATTGATGCACTGCTGCACAAGGTCCGCCTACAGTGCGCTCACTTGCGACGTTCCAGCATGGTCAGATCGCGCATTGCAGCTCTGCAATGCAGATTTCGCCTTCCTGAACATCGCATCATATGTGACGTACCCACCAGGTGGAATTCCACGTTACATATGTTGGAGCGGTTGTGTGAGCAGCAGCCAGCAGTAATGGAGTATCAGCTGCATCAGGCGCAATCAACTCGCAATTTGCGCCGTTCACACTTCACCACTACTGAGTGGGCCTCTATAATAATAATAATAATCTTTATTTATATAGTGCCAACAGATTCCGCAGCGCTTTACAGTTTAACAGTTTCATAACAAAAGTCATAAGTAACAACGTTAACAATACAATAATTAAAGCAATATAAGCCGGCCCTGCTCGTGAGAGCTTACAATCTACAATGAGGAGGGGGAGCTACAAAGTACAGGTGTTTATATACAATGGTGTATTTACAATGATGGTCCAGCCATTTTGAGGGAGTGAGGGATGGATGGATGGAGATAGTGAATGGGCTACACACACACACACACACACACACATAGAATGACTTTGATTAGTGAATGTGATAGGCCGCTCTGAACAAATGTGTTTAGAGGGAGCGCCTGAAACCATGCAAATTGCGGATAGTCCTAATTTCTTGGGGTACAGCATTTCAGAGGATTGGCGCAGTGCGGGAGAAGTCTTGGAGTCGGGAGTGGGAGGTACGGATTAGTGCAGAGGTTAGTCCAAGGTCGTTTGCAGAGCGCAGCAGTCGGTTAGGCCGATAGATAGAAATGAGGGAGGAGATGTAGGGGGGTGCTGCACTGTGGAGAGCTTTGTGGGTGAGAACAAGTACTTTGAATTGGATCCTATAATGGATGGGCAGCCAGTGTAAGGACTGGCGAAGGACTCTATGAAGGACATCTGCCACGTTTTGCGTGCGTTTGATGAGTCAACGCGGATGGCGAGTGCAGATGGTGCACTAGTCAGCCTGACTGTCCCCCTTATCTGCCTGCTTGAAAAAACACTGCAAGCACTAAGGGATGAGGTTTTGGAAGAGGTGGAGGATGAGGAGTCACATATTCCATCACCTTATGTACAGTCAGCGCAACGTGGTTCCTCACAAAGGGCTGGGCAGGGCTCACTTTGTGAGGAGGATGAGGAGGAGTCAATGGAGGAGGAAGACATCGCTCCAGAGGGAGGTACACAACGCTCTAGTCAGTATGTAGAGCGAGGGTGGGGTGATGCAGAGCAGGCAGAGATGACGCCTCTTGCAGGGGACAGCGTTTCTTGTCCAGTTGGAAGTCTGCAGCACATGGTTGATTTCATGCTGCAGTGCCTGAGAAACGACCGCCACATCACCAACATTCTAACCACGTCTGATTATTGGGTGTACACCCTCCTAGACCCTCGCTACCGGGACAACTTTCAAAGCCTCATCAGACAGTTGAACCGGGAGCGTAAAATGCGGGAGTAACAAGACACACTGCTGCAATTATTATTATTATTATACATTTATATAGCGCCATTTATTCCATGGCGCTTTACATATGACAAGGGAAAAATATAGACAGGTACAATAAAGATGTGCTGGACAAGGGACACACAAGTACAGAAGGAGAGAGGACCCTGCCCGCGAGGGCTCACAGTCTGCAGGGATGGGTGAGAATGCAATAGGAAAGGGTAGAGCTGGTCGTACGATGGTTGAGTACACTGAGGATCATTGCAGGTTGTAAGCTTGTCAGAATCCATAATGTTCTCCATTCCAGCCGAGAGCACTGCTGCTGCTACTGCTTTACAAAGCAGCTCTGTGCGTCGAGGCAGTGGAGACAGCTCTGCAACAAGAGGGAGCACAAGCAGCGCCTCTGCACAGGGCAAGACCAGTATGTTACAAATGTGGCGAAGTTTTGTGGCAGCGCCACCAATGTCTACACCATCCGAGACGGCTCCAGTCAGCAGGAGGCAACGTTTCCGTAAGATGGTGACAGACGACATGTCTTGCCCTCTCAGTGTACTCCCAGATGGCTCTTCCCCATTCAAGTTTTGAGTCTCTAAGCTGGATACATGGCCAGAGCTTAGCCAGTATGCATTGGAGGTGCTGGCTTGCCCTGCTGGCAGCGTATTATCGGAGTGCGTCTTTTGTGCTTCAGGTGGTGTACTAACAGACCGTCGCATGCGACTATCCTCCGATAATGTAGACCGGCTTACTTTGCTGAAAATGAACAAGGCATGGATCACGCATGAATTTGCCTGTCCTGTTTCCGATTAAATAACTGGTTGGCAACGTTATACATGTATCCTGTTATGTTCATCTTTCTACCACCTGAACTGTACAGTCATGGCCAAAAGTTTTGATAATGACACAAATATGATATTTTCACATGATCTGCTGCCCTCTGGTTTTTATGTGTGTTTGACAGATATTTTTATCACAGACAGAAATATAATTGCAAACATATGAGTAACAAAAGCTTATATTGACAGTTAGAATGAGTTAATGCAGCAAGTCTAATTTTGCAGTGTTGACCTTCTTCTTCAGGACCTCTGCAATTCTCCCTGGCATGCTCTCAATCAACTTCTGGACCAAATCCTGGCTGATAGCAGTCCATTCTTGCACAATCAATGCTTTCATTTTGTCAGAAGTTTTAAGTTTTTGTTTGTCCACCCGTCTCTTGATGATTGACCACAAGTTCTCAATGGGATTAAGATCTGGGGAGTTTCCAGCCCATGGACCCAAAATCTGTATGTTTTGTTCCCTGAGCCATTTTGTCACTCCATAACTTAGGCAAATCAAACTCACATCATGCCTCAAAAGCTGCAATGTTGGAAGTGCATAATGTGGGTTGAACTTTGACAACAGCTGCAGTGCGAATGTTTGCCTTCATTGTTCTTGGCTTTTAAATAAAAGCATACAAGTAAATATAATAATACCTGAAAACCTCAGACTACAGTGAACACTTCACACAACTGTTCACTTGCTGTGAAAGGCCTTTTTGTGGACTTCTATTATGTTTGCAAGCAATGTATTGTATTTTGATGGAAGAGCGTCACACTAATAGATTTTAGTAAATTTAAAATAGAATAAAGCAGCACCAATTTTAGAAAAATGACAAGGATGAGCCAGTGACAGACGCTCAGCAGAGTACACGCAGCATTAGTTTAAGAAGTAACTGGAGCGTGATCTGCACTCAAAAAAAAAAAAATAATAACTCACAGACTGCAGTGAACACTGAAACACAACTGTTCACTATCTGTGAAAGGCTCCTTTGTGTACTTCTATAGTGTTTGCAATCAATGTATTGTATCAGGATGGAAGCACGTCACACTCATAGATTTTAGTTTTTTTCAATAGAATGGAGCAGCAACAATTTTAGAAAAATGACAAGGATGAGGCAGTGACACACGCTCAGCAGAGTACACGCAGCATTAGTTGAAGAAGTAACTGGAGCGTGATCTGCATTTAAAAAAAAAAAAAGTACCTCACACACTGCAGTGAACACTGAAACACAACTGTTCACTATCTGTGAAAGACTCCTTTGTGTACTTCTATAGTGTTAGCAACCAATGTATTGGATACGGATGGAAGCACGTCACACTATAATTTCAATTGAATGGAGCAGCAAGAATTACACTAAAGAAAAAAATAAGTCTGTGAGTGACACGTGCAGATGCCTACAAACAGCGTTGGATGCAGAGCAAACTGCAG
>JARQOD010000001.1:161749352-161778025 GCA_033576555.1 Oophaga sylvatica | reverse complement strand
AGGAAAAAAATCCAAAAAGTTTTTTTGTCAATTTTGTCCTATCCGATCCCCCAATTTTGGGGGAAACCACTGTTTGGTCAGGCAAGGGAAAGGGGAAAAGAGCCTTACTTTTTCAACCAAATTTGGCGGGAGTGTCTTTTTGGGAGCCCTGATTCCTAAACAGGGGAAAACCCCCCAAAATACCCTTTTGGAAACTAACCCCCAAGGGAACTTTCTAATTTGGGGAATTTAACCCCCCATGTTTCACAAAGTTTATAATAAGCCGAAAATAAAAAAACCTTTTTTTTACAAAAATGTTTTTTCCCCCAATTTTTTTTTCCAAGGGTAACAAAAAATTCCCAAAATTTTTTGTAATTTTTGCCATCCAACCCATTTTGGGGGAAAACACTGTGGGGCAGGGCAATGGAAGGGAAGGGCTTTTATTAAACAAATGGCGGGGGCCCCATTTGGAGAGCCCTGATGCACCTAACAGGGGAAACCCCCACAATGACCCCATTTGGCAAATAGACCCCACAAGGAACTTGTCTAGATGGTGGTGAGCACTTGAACCCCGAGTGCTTCACAGAATTTTATAACCCACAGCCTAAAAAATAAAAAATCTTTTTTTTACAAAAAGATTTTTTTTGCCCAATATTTTATTTTACAAGGGTAACGGGAGAAATGGACCCCAAAATTTGTTGTCCAATTTGTCCTAGTACGCTGATACCAAATTGGGATAAACTACGTTTGAACGCATGGCAGAGCTGAGAAGTGAAGGAGCACCGTTTACTTTTTCAACGCAAATGGCTGGAATTGGACAGATGCCAGCACATTGGAGAGCCCTGATTCCTAAAACGGAAACCCCCCAATTCTAACTCCCACCCCAACCCCAACACACCCCTAACCCAGTCCCAACCCTAACCACAAACCAACCCAACACCCCTAACCCCAAAACCCAAACCCAATCCTAACTTTAGCGCCAACCCTAACCCTAACTTTACCGCAACCCTAACCCTAACCCTAAGGAAAATGGAAATAATACTTTTTTTTAATTTATTATTTTTTCCCTACTAAGGGGGTGATAAAGGGGGTTGATTTACTATTTAAGCGGGTTTTTATGATGGCAGCTGTCACGCTAAAAGCCTTTTTATTGCAAAAATTGTAATGATTAGACAGCATATAGCGCTTGTGCTTGGGTCGTTTAAAACACAGGATCACAGGTTTATTTAGAAAAGTCCTGTATTACTTCATACAATTGGCAGAAATAGTCCACACAGTTTGCAGACACAGAAACAGAGACACAGCATAGCCAAGTAATCCAAGCTCAGCAATCACTCTCCAATACAATTCAGGATCTTCTTCCTGTTACCGAAGTCCATGCAAACGTGGTCTTTCAAAGAGCAGGTTCAAGTCCACAAGTGCTTCAGAGTTCCCTCAGTAGAATAGCTGGAGTACAAGGTCCAAGGCTTTACAGGAGTCAAGTCACAGGTTCACTGCAGGCTAGATTCTAAGCACGATTGCTCAGCTGTGGCTGCTTAAGAAGCAAAGGAGAGAATCAGGGCGGGAACATGCAAGCTGGAAACTCCCATTTTGACCGAAGCAAATAGCTGCAGCAAGACGGGAAAGTAAAATGGCTGACGAACAAACGATTTTCAGGAATATATACATAAACCTTACATTACTCCCCCTTAAGGACAACCTCCGGATGACCTCAGACCAGGCTTGTGTGGGTACCTCTGATGAAACTGACGGGGCAAGCGAGGACATTAAAAGTTATTGACCGTTCCCATGAGTTGTCCTCCACTGGTAGCCCTGCCATTTAATCAGATATTGTAACTGATTTCTATACAACCTGGAATCTAAAATCCTTTCCACCACAAATTCTTCCTGACCATCGACTAGCACTGGTCAGGGCAAGGAGAGGAACGTCCAGGAAACGTATTGGGTGTCGCAGCCTTTAGTAGGATACATGAAAGACAGGGTGGATTCTCATAGTTCTGGGGAGTTGAAGACGACAAGCAACGGCACTTATAATTTTACTGATTTATAGGTCCAATGTACTTATGTCCCAACTTAGACTGGAATCCTCAACTTTCTGGTTGACAGCCAGACCAAGTCTCCTACCTTGAAAGCTGGTGCAGTTTACGAAATTTATCTCTGCTTTCTTGTACCTTTCTTGAGCCGATTCCAGATTTTCCTTTAGAAGATCCATATTCTTCTGTAAAGACGTGAATTCTTTCAGCCACTGCTGTAAAGGCGTTTCTATGGGAAATCGTGGTAGAATGTTAGGATGATAACCTAATTAAGTAAAAAGGAGACTGTTTAGTGGAGGCACTCTGAGAGTTGTTATACGAGAACTCAGCTAATGGAAGTAGATCCACCCAATCAACCTGTAGGTGGCAGATAAAGCAGCGGAGATACTGCTCCAGGGTTGATTGGTTCGTTCGGTCTGTCCATTATCTGGGATGAAAAGCAGAAGAAAGGTTTACTTTAATGTCCAATCTGCACAGAAATTTTGCCAAAACCTAGAAGTGAATTGCACCCCTCGATCCGAAATAACCTCATCCGGTACTCCATGTAAGCGAAACACATCTTTAATCATCAAACTGATGTCTGTTTTTCAGTGGGTAAGCCGACACAAGGGATAAAATGAGCTGCTTTGTTAGACGGTCAACCACCACTAGAATGGGGTTCTTCCCCTGAAAGGTTGGTAACTCCACAATGAAGTCCATAGAAATGGATCCCCACGGGCGGGACGGGGGGAAAGCTGTAACAGACCAGTTGGGAGGAGCGAGTGTTTTTGCATCTTGCACAGACGTCACATGAAGTGACATAAAATTTAAAACATCCTTCCTGCAAGGGCCACCAAAAGAAACGAGAAAGAAATTCCTGTGTCCTTTAGAATTCCTCTATGCCCAGCTATCTTGGAATCGTGAATGAGTTGCAATACTCTTAATCTGACTGTTTCAGGAATATACAGACGTTGTCCCTGAATCCACACACCATTCTTAAAGACAAGACTTACGTCCCTTGGGGGGTTGTGCCAAAAAGGAATCCGCATGGTAATGCTTCCTTGATGTCCTTAAGTAGGTCTTGATTATGAATTACTCCTAGAATCTAGAGTCAGGAAGAATAGTCTTAGGAGGAGTAATTGGACGTGTCTCTGCTGAGTAAATCCTAGAGAGTGCATCAGCCTTTCATTGCGCGATCCTGGTCTATAAGAGATGATAAAATTAAATTGGTTTAAGAAAAGATTCCAGCGAGCCTGGCGAGGAGTCAGGCACTTAGCCGACCTGATAAACTCAAGGTTACGATGGTCTGTTAGGACGACTATTTGCTGTGCAGCTCCCTGAAGAAGGTGTCTCCATTCTTTGAAGGCGGCAATAATGGCCAACAACTCTCTATTGCCCACATAGTAGTTCCTCTCAGCCGAAGACAACTGCTGGGAAAAGAAGGCACAGGGATGCAAGACATTCTTCTCACCTGTTCTCTGAGAGAGTATAGCTCCAACGGCACAGTCTGAAGCATCCACCTCTATTATGAAGGCAAGCTCGGTTGGGATGTACTAGATAGGTGCAGTGGTAAATTTATCTTTTAGACGGGAAAATGCTTCCTGGGCTTGGGGAGTCCAGGAAAACCTAGACTCTTTCCGGTAAGTTGAGTGATAGGTGACACTACCTCAGAGAAATTTCTAATGAAACGTCTATAGAAGTTTGCAAACCGATGAAGCGCTGTACCTCCTTCACATTTCTAGGACTTGGCCAATCCTTGATGGCTTGGTTTTGCTTCCATCCATACTAATTCCTTGTGTAGACAGTACATACCCCAGAAATTGAATTTCGGTCCTATGGAATTCACACTTTTCAAGTTTGATGTAAAGATGATTTTGTCTTAGACGTTCCAAGACCATTCTCACATGTCCATGATGTTCCTCTGTGGAGTTAGAAAAAATTAGAATATCATCCAAATAAATTACCACGAATGTATCTAGGAGATCCCTGAAGATGTCATTCACCAAGTGTTGGAAAGTGGCTGGGGCGGTACTCAGACCAAAAGGCATAACTAGATATTCAAAGTGTCCATAGCGTGACCTGAATGCAGTCTTCCATTCATCCCCAGGTCTAATACGGACTAAGTTATAGGCCCCACGAAGATCTAGTTTAGAAAAATTTTTGGCATGTCGCACTCTCTCCAATAACTCAGGATTAAAGGCAATGGATAACGGTTTCTAATAGTAACCTTATTGAGTTCCCTATAGTCTACGCATGGTCTCAGAGATCCATCTTTCTTCTTTACAAAGAAGATGGGTGCACCTGCAGGAGATGAAGAGGGCGTATGAAGCCCTTGGCTAGATTTTCATCTATGTAATCCTTTAAAGCCTTTAGCTCGGGCCCCGCCAGGGGTAGATCTTACCAAAAGGTATCTCTGCTCCAGGCAATAATTCAATTGGACAATCATATGGACGGTGAGGAGGAAGCTGGTCAGCGTTCTTCTTGTCACATAAATCCACATAGTCCTGGTATACAGCTGGTAGTTCAGGGACTGACATGATTCCTTTAGGAACAGAGCAAGCTGAAACTTTTGGACTCATCTGTTTCTCTGGAAAGTGTAATTCCTTGGTCTCCCAGTTAATGGTAGGATTCTGAGCCTGCAGCCATGGTAGCCCTAAATAATGGGAAAGTGGGGAGAAGAGATAAGCATAAAGGACAGTTTCTCTTGATGATCTTTACCCATAAGAACCCTCAAAGGCTCTGTTTCCTGATCCACTGGTCCAGAGGTCAGCAGGGAGCCATCCACAGTTTCCATCTGTACTGGAGTAGCCTTCTTCACTGAACGTATTCCCTGTTTCAGAGCAAAGGAGACATCCATAAAATTTCCACTTGCCCCTGAGTCGATCATAGCAGAGCTAGACACCCAAGCTGAGTCAACCCAGAGTTTGATGGAAAGAAAGCAATGAGAATTGTTTTTCTTACAACTCAGCTGGGACAACCGCTGAGGAAACTTGAAAAATGGCAGCGTTTACACAGTCAACGTCCTCAGAGGTAACGGAGTTTAAGTCCAGAAATCAAGATCTGTTGCTGCAGATCTCTCTGGAGCCTGAGGCTCGGACCTGACAGATCCCCTCTCGCAACACTCACAATGAATGAGTGCTGCAGTAGTCTTACGAGAACGGCTGGGGCAGTTTATAATGAAGTGCCCTGACTTACCACAATAGAAACATAGATTCTCCTTAAAACGATGTTCCTTGCGTGCATCACTAACCCGTCGTTGTAAAGAGTCTACCTGCATGGGTTCAGGTTCAGGTTCCCGTGTAATCCTACTCAAAGGTTCCTTAGCTGGAGAGGAAGGTAGGAAAAGGTTAGTACGATTGCTTTCGAACCATCTCTCTTGCCTGCGTTCAGTCAGACGAGTATCAATACGGATGCAGTAGTTAATAAAGTCACCTAACGCAGTGGGAGGGTCGGCACGAGCAAGTTCATCCTTAATCAGTGGAGATAACCCCTTTCGAAAAATAGATTTTTTTGCGGAACTGTCCCAGGTGGTATCAAGGGCCCATCTCCTGAAATCCAAGGCATATTCAGCTACCGAGTGCTAACATGGCTGCTTCAGCTGTTGCACCTCGATTGGGGTCATCAAACACCTGCCCCATGGCTGAAATAAAATCATCAAGGTGATTCAAACAATCATCCTCAGTCTCAATCAGAGGGTTTGCCCACATTAAAGCCTTGTTGGTAAGCAACATAATTATAGTAAGCACCTTAGATCGTTCAGTGGGAAATTGTGAAGCATGTGCAGAAAAAAAAAGATTGCATTGATTAATAAATCCCCTGAATTTCTCACGTTCACCGCCAAAACGAAAAGGGGGCAACTTGGGAATCCCAGCACTCGGGGCTACGGCAGGAGCCTGGACTCGCCCCCTAGAACCTCAATCCTGGCTCGCAAATCCTGGGTAGTCTGTCCAACCACTTGCAAATTGTGATTATTGAGGTCCTGTAGATTTGTAAAACGGGTCTTTATATTCTGCAAATCTGCAAGGATATTATCAGTCACTCCGCAAAGTTCCTTTATGCGGGCCTCCATTTTCCAGATCTTTTAAGACAGGATTACTGGAAGAAGAGGAGAGAAAAAAAACAATAGTGTTCACCTGTGGCAACACTGCAGAGAGAAAAAAAAATTAAGGGAACTGCTCACCTGGAATGGTTGTGAGAAGTCACAACCACTATCATCACAGAAAGTTTCAACCAGACATCTGATATCCACAGTACAGCAGACACAGCCTTCCAGACCCACCAGACACTAACGTTTTGGCTTCAGAATCTTGTAATGTATGTAGTACAGTTCATATAGCGTCTTGTGCTTGGGTGCGATGAACATACATGAGACACAGGTTTGATATAGAAAAGTCCTGTATTACTTCATACAAGTTGGCAGAAATAGTCACACAGTTTGCAGACACAGAAACAGGAGACACAGCAGGCCAGAGCAATCCAAGCTCAGCAATCACTCTCCAATACAGATTCAGGATCTTCTTCTCTGTTACCGTAAGCCCATGCAAACGTGGGTCTTTCAAAGAGCAGGGTTCAGAGTCCACAAGTGCTTCAGAGTTCCTCAGTAGGAATAGCTGGAGTACAAGGTCCAAGGCTTACAGGAGTCAAGTCACAGGTTCACTGCAGGCTAGATTCTGAAGCACTGATTGCTCAGCTGTGGCTGCTTAAGAAGCAAAGGAGAGAATCAGGGCGGGAACATGCAAGCTGGAAACTCCATTTTGACCGAGGGCAAGATAGCTGCAGCAAGACAGAAAGTAAAATGGCTGACGAACAAACTGAGTTTCAGGAATATATACATAGAACCTTACAAAAATAGTTTTTGCATCATCACATTTTGAGAGCTATAATTTTTGCATATTTTGGCCCACAGAGTCATGTGAGGTCTTATTTTTTGCGGGACGAGTTGACGTTTTTATTGGTACCATTTTGAGCACGTGACATTTTTGATCGCTTTTTATTTCGATTTTTGGGAGGTTAGAATGAACAAAAATCAGCAATTCATGAATTTCTTTTGGGGGAGGCGTTTATACTGTTCCGCGTGTGGTAAAATTGATAAAGAAGTTTTATTCTTCGGGTCAGTACGATTATGGCGATACCTCATTTATATCATTTTTTCATGTTTTGGCGCTTTTATAGAATAAAAACAATTTTATATAAAAAATAATTATTTTTGCATCGCTTTATTCTGCGAGCTATAACTTTTTTATTTTTTCGCTGATGATGCTGTATGATGGCTCGTTTTTTGCGGGACAAGATGACGTTTTCAGCGGTACCATGTTTTTTTATATCGGTCTTTTTGATCGCGTGTTATTCCACTTTTTGTTCGGCGGTATAATGAAAAAGCATTGATTTTTTTGCTTCTTTTTTTTTTTTTTTTAAGGGGTTCACTAAAGGGGTTAACTAGTGGGACAATTTTATAGGGGGGGTCGTTACGGACGCAGCGACACCAAATATGTGTACTTTTATTGCTTTGTTTATTTTATTTACAGGAAGAAGTGAATTTATTGGGAATATCTTTTTTTTTTTTTATTTATTTTGGATTTTTTTTTTAAACATGTTTATTTTTATTTTTTTAACTTTTTTACTTTGTCCCAGGGTTGGACATCACTGTGTTTTGTCAGATCGCTGGTGTGACAGTGTGCACAGCACTCTGTCACACCAGCGATCGCTCAGGCAGTGCAGGACGCTTCCTCAGCGCCTGCTCTCGGCAGGCACTGAGGTAGCCGCCTCCCTCCAGTACCCCGGCGCTATCTTGGATCCGGGTCCTGGGGGGAGGAAGCCCTCAGAACAGCGCGATCACATCGCGCTGCTCTGAGGGTCTCAGGGGGCGCGCAGGGAGCCCCCACCCTGCGCGATCCTCCCCTGTGCCCCCAGTACACCGCGATCATGTTTGATCGCGGTGTGCAAGGGGTTAATGTGCCGGGAGCGGTCCATGACCGCTCCTGACACACAGTCATGGGTGTCAGCTGTGATAATCAGCTGACACCCGGCCGCGATCGGCTGCGCTCCCCCCGGAGCGCGTCCGATCGCACGAGACGTACTATCCCGTCCATGGTCATACGGGCCCAGGTACCATGGACGGGATAGTATGTCCGATGGCAGTAAGGAGTTAAAGGAAATCTGTGAGCAGGTTTTTGCTACATCATCTGACAGCAGCATGATGTAGGCAAAAAGACCCTGAAACCACTTAGATTACTGAGTGCAGCAGTTCTGACACAATCAGAGTATTTAAACTTTAAATGAAGCTGAGCTGAGAAAGCTAACCCTGCCCACATCAGGCTCTGTGTATAGAGTCTATAGACAGTGAGCTGCTTATCACAGGAGGGGGAGGAATCAGACCAGTGCTCAAAGCAGCCAGTTAGTTACAGCAATAGTAACATAGATATTAAGGTTGAAGGAAGACTTTAAGTCCATCTAGTTCAACCCATATCCTATCCTAACCTGCCCTAACATGTTGATCCAGAGGAAGGCAAAAAAAACCAAGTGGCAAACAGTAAGCTTCACATTGGGGAAAAAAATTCCTTCCCGACTCCACATACGGCAATCAGACTAGCTCCCTGGATCAACGCAGTATCTAGGAAACTAGTGAATATAGCCTGTAATATTATACTTTTCAAGAAAGGCATCCAGTCCCTTCTTAAATTTTAGTAAGTAATCACTCATTACAACATTAGACGGCAGAGAGTTCCATAGTCTCACTGCTCTTACAGTAAAGAATCTGCGTCTGTGATTATGGCTAAACCTTCTTTCCTCCAGACGTAGAGGATGCCCCCTTGTCCCCGTCACAGGTCTAAGAGTAAAAAGATCATTAGAAAGGTCTTTGTACTGTCCCCTCATATATTTATACATTGTAATAAGATCACCCCTAAACCTTCGTTTTTCCAAACTAAATAACCCCAAGTGTAATAACCTGTCTTGGTATTGCAGACCCCCTGTGAGGTCGAGACCGCCACCATCTTAGATAGGGCCTGTACCAGCCTCCATTTTGTCAGTTCACAGAGCCACAGATTGCTAACTACACAGGGCCTATTAGCATATCCAGTACGACCGGTTTTGATGTCCACTATGAATCAATAGGGCTTTAACATGCTAATTGGTTTAGGCCAGTGTCTGAATGGGATGGTCATTGGTATGTTGAATGGCTCGGACTCAGGCCAGTGTTTCCTGCTCCATATGAATTGCAGGCCAGTTAATATGCGTGCTTCAAAGCAAAGGGGAAGGACCTAGCAGTTTTAAGAATTGTAGCCATGAACAGGCGAGGGCATTCCATTTTACACACAGAAGCAAGAAGATGGTCTAGGAAGGACCAAGGGACTATCCAGCAACTGAAGACTGTTACCTGGGAATGGCAGAGCCCCTGCCTTCCCATGACCATACTACCCGGTAATATTGATCTATAGCTTATACCTTTAAGCCTTGTACATTATCGTTGTATTTTTTCTCTGACTGCAATTCCATTGTAATTACGTTGTATAGCTTTACTGTATATTTCTGTAATTATCTAGTGCACCCTTAAGGCAAATTAAACCATAAAATTAATCTTGGGCTGATGCTTTTACTCTGATCACGAATCTTAGAATACCCAGTGGGTAACAGGACACCCTCCCCGGCGGCCATTTGCTCTAGGTGCAGTTCCCTTACTGACCTGGGAGACAAAGGGGGCGCCGGAGAGCTGTACCTGTGGAGTTACGTCCCATTGGTGACGTGGGAGGAAAGGGGATCGTCCGTCACATTTGGTAGCGGCGGTAGTATCAGAAGCTGTGATACCCAGGCTACCATGTGGCGGTCGGCTTAGTTCCTCACAAATTGGTGGCAGCAGTGGGATCAGAGTAATAGTGTGCGTGGGACCTCTACTCCCAGACACTAGAGACTACCAGCGATACTTTCACTGCTGGGGTCTTAAGGTCAGCCCAGCACTAGACGGTCAGAGTGTAAATATAACAAGTTGTGTGCAAGGTCAGGGTTGCAGCTGTGTCAGTAACCAAAGGTTCCCAAGATGGCAGAAGGCACCAGGAGTAAGGCAAAGGGGGAGGCCAATGCTATGGTCTATGATGGGTTCGATACGACAGAGCGGAGGGGAGCTCAGCCAGGGCTCCCAAGAGCCCGACCCCGTGCTCAGTTTCACAGTGGACTGTCCACCCCCTGCCCGTCCCAGCCTGTCCAGCTCGGAGGCCCTCTTCCAAGCGGCTATGGCACAGCTCGAGGCTGGTAATGACGCCGCCTATGACAGACTCCTGGTGGCGGCAGAGAAAGCAGCGGAGCGGGAGCAAGCAGCGGCAGAGCGTGAGCATACAGAATGTGTGTTGCAGGCTACAGAACGCCGTGAAGCTGCGGAGCGCCGGCACCGACTGGAGATGGCTCAGCACGGGCCCCCGCTGGATGCACCAGGCCCACCGGAGACAAGGGCTTCCAAGGTCCGGGCGAGGACTTTCCCTTACTTGAAAAGGATGGAGACCTGGATTCCTTTCTGCTGGCTTTTGAGAGGACGTGCCTCCAACATCATATGGCCCCGGATCAGTGGGCAAGGTACCTGACCCCCCGTTTGAGGGGTAAGTCCCTGGAAGTTTTGGGGGACTTACCTGCCGGGGAGAAGCAGGACTACAACAGCATCAAGCGGGCCCTGATCCAGCACTACAACCTCACCCCGGAGTCGTACCGCAGGAAGTTCAGGAGCCTGCAGCGGGGTTCAAAGGACACCTGGACCGACCACATGCGGGCCCTGCTGAGAGCTGCGGAGCACTGGACCTCGGGTCTAGAGCTCACTACCCGCCAGGAGGTCCAGGAACTGTTTGTCATGGAGCAATTCTTGTGGAACTGCCCAGAGGACCTCCAGCAGTTCCTCCGTGACTGGAAACCAAAGGGGGCTTCTGCTACAGCCGCCCTGGCAGACGAGTATGCCAACAACAGGGCGCCAGAGCCAAAGAAGCCTGCCAGCAGCACCTGGAGAGGGGGTAAGCCCAATCCTGCCCCAGCCCCATATCCAGCCCCCAGAGTGCAAGGGGTGTACCCCCTGGCTGCCCTCTCCAGGCCAGGAACAGAACCCAGACGTTGTCATAATTGCAATCAGCCAGGACACTTTAAGGCTGCGTGTCCCAGCGCCAGAAGGCCCCATCCCTGTCCCAGAAACCGACCACTGTTTTGTGTGTGGGAGGGGGTGGTGGGAGGTCCCTAGACAATTACCAACCCGTCACCATCGGCGCTCAGCGGTCATGGGACTGCGGGACACAGGCGCTGAACGAACCCTGGTACGCCCTGAGGTGGTGTCCCCTCAAGACTTGGTAACTGGGAAAACCCTTTCCGTCTCCGGAATTGGAGGCTGTGAGACAGTGAGAGTATGTGTGTTGAATGGGGTGTACATTTCACCTAGATACTTTGCTGACTGGTATAAGGGAAATGTATGGCTTTGTAAACCTAGTGGTATAGAAAGGTCACTACACCTTACATTCAGTACACACTTGCAGCTCAGGCCTGAAACCACTCAGCTGTTAATTAGGAGACCAGAAGTAGGTGTCTGCGAACACAGACAGAGAGCTCGCTTAGTCTGGACAAGGAGTCCAGGCACAAGAAGGAGTCTCCAGGAGTATGAGCTGTCTCAGTCTGGGTGCTCGATGTACCCCGGACACAGGAGTAGTCTCTGTGAGAATCCATGCGGATAGCTGCTGAATAGGAGGGGAGCTCTCTCAAGTCTGGACGCTGGATATGCCTTCAGACACAAGGAGGAGACGCTGTGAAACTCCATGCTGGTAACTACTGAACATATGTGTTGTTTTGGGGACAGGCTGTTAGAGTCTGGACCCAGGATAGAGAGGGAAATCTATCTAAGTGTAGTAAGTGGCTGGACAAGCCCAGGGCTTATGTTTATGATTTGGTTTTGCTTATGTTCTGTTTGCTGTGGACTTTAATAAAACTTTGAGGCCAGTTTTTACCAGAACTGCTGTCTGTGAATGAACTGTTTCCGTGCCACTCCGTCTACCCGGACGGCGATCCCAGAGCTATATCCCCTGAAAAGCTTACAATTGGTGCTGGAATGTGCGTGCAGCACAGTGGCGAGAGACAGCAATAAAGGTGAAGTCTGTTGAAGCAGCAGCAAGAAAAAAAAAAGTGTGTCAGCAAAAACGTCTGATTGGAGCAGTCTTAAAGAGACAGTAGCCCTAATAGACTTTGCAAAGAAAAAAAAAAAAAGTGTGTCAATAAAGGAGAAACGTCTGTTGGAGCAGTCTTAAAGAGACAGTGGCCCTAATAGAGTTAGCAGAGAAAAAAAAAAAAAAAGAGTGTCTGCACAGCAAAGCTGAATTTTCTGTGGAAAAGACTGTGGAGTGTGTATGTCTTGAGTGAAGACTGCCGTTGTTGAGACAGAGAAGTCTGACAGCATGGATGACAGCATGGAGGCGCTGTTTGAACAAATGGCGCAAGTTAATGTGCAACATAAGACTGCCGTGGTTGAGACAGATAAGTCCGGCAGTATGGAGGAGCTCGTTGAGTACCTGGTCCAGGCCCAGCGGAGCATGCAGCAGAGCATGGAGCGGCAGCGCCTGCAGCACCAGCAGTGCATGCAGCAGGCCCAGCAGCAATTCCTGCAGCAGCAGCAGGAGAATAACCGGTTGTTTTTTGAGCAGGTTGCAGCACTACAAAAGACTTGCAGTGCATCGTCCCAAAGTAATGTTGCAAAGTCACCTGCATTGTCCGCTGTAAAGAAGGCGGTAAGACGGTCCCTGAAAAAGATGACACCTCGTGATGATGTGGAGGTATATCTCACTAGGTTTGAGGGACTGGCAGAGAAGGAGAATCTGCCCCTATCTGAATAGGCCATGATGGTCGCACCCTATCTGATTGGAGAACCCCAAAGGGCCTATGCTGACCTGAGCGAGCAGGACAGCCAAGACTATGCCAAGCTGAAAGCGGAGATTCTTACCCGGCTGGGTGTTACGGTGACAGCCCGTGCCAGGGGAGTTCATGACTGGAGATGCAGTTGGGAGTCTGCAGTCAGCAAACCTGATTATGGAGTTGAAAAGGTGATAGTGGACCACTACACCCAAGCACGTCCTCCTGAGGTACAGCCAGAGGTCGGACAAGAGACCACCAGGACGCCAATCGTCTGGTCAGCCTGATGGAGAGGGCCTTCGCCACCAAGGACTGCCTCCTGACCAGCCGTCTGAGAGGTCTCACTTCGGAGTTCCTGGACGCCGAACTCTCCCGGTAAGAGCGTTCCAGCTGTTGGGGTCGTGTGGGTGGGAGAGTGTGATGGACAGTGTTGGAGATGTCGTGAAATTGCAGCCAACTGTCCAATAGAGGGGGAGCCTATGTGTTGTGATGTTGGCGGATCCCTCTCTCCCTGCGCAGAGCCTGTGTGTGTCCACCTCAGCCGAAGAGACTGGACCACAGGGGTCCCCGGTGGTTGTAAATGACTGCCCAGCACAGGCCCTCTTGGACTCAGAGAGTCCAATGACTTCCGTATGGGACAGCCTGATTGATAGGGACTTCATCCCTGATAAACACCTGAGTGTGGTGTGTGTCCATGGAGACACCAAAGTCTACCCAGAGACTGTCGTGGACTTGATCCCCAAACGCGGGGAGGTTTCATGTGAAGTGGGGGTAGTGAAGAACCGGGTGCACCCCGTATATTGGGTAATGACTTTCCCCGATCTAAGGGTCTCTGGGGAAAAATGTTTCTGATGGACAGTGTGATGAAGCTCCTATTGAGGGTGCGCAGTCCCGAGGGGCGGAACACAATGCTAGTGGGCCGTTAAACTTAGTGTATGATGATGATGATATGAATGATAAAGATGATGATGATCATGATAATGATGATGACCATGATAATGATGCTGATGCTGATAATAATAATGATGATGATCATGATAGTGATGATGATACTGATCATAATCATGATAATGATATTGATAATAATGATGACTGTGATAGTGATGAAATTCCTTTGCAGGTGATGTTGGGAGACGAGGATGGTGGTTCTCGGAACCGAGTGTCCCTGACTTACCTGTGTCCTGTGACAATTTTGAGAGTGAGCAGTGGCGAGACCCCTCTCTTAAAACGGCCCAGGAAAATATAAATGTTCTAAATGAGGTTTCCCAAGAGCCTGGCTCTGAGGAGAGGTTTCCTCATGTTGCCATAAACACTCACCTGTTGTATAGGGACACTGAAGTCCAGGGAGAGGTCGTGAGCCAGCTCCTAGTACCTGAGCTATATGGAAGTATAGTGCTGGGGTTGTCACATAGTCACATACTTGAGGGACCGCCTGAGGGAAACCAGGGACCAGATGGTGAAGTTAATGTTGTGGATGACATGTTAACTAAGGTTCCAGATCAAGATGTGAATGAGAATGAATTGTATAACCCTGACAGTGAGCAGGATGTGAATGAAAATGAAGTGTATAACCCTGAAAGTGAGCAGGATGTGAATGAGAATGAATTGTATAACCCTGACAGTGAGCAGGATGTGAATGAAAATGAAGTGTATAACCCTGAAAGTGAGCCAGATGTGGCTGAGAAAAAGGGGTCAGACAGGGATAGTGGTAGTGATAGTGAATCATCTGATGACAATCAAGCAACCAGTGCAAATGAGGAAGGCATGGTAGCAGAGGAGGTTGAGAGTCCTGAGAGGAAGGCTGATGCTGACCTTGCAGTTCGGACAGAAGATGGCATCTGAAGATGTTTTACAGTTGGCCGGTTCCCTGGCGAAGACTAAGGTGAAAGGAGGAGAGCTGAGCTTTAAAGGCAGGACTCTGAAACTGAACACAGCCCAAGTAGATGCTGTTGGAAATGTGAAGTTACCAAGGTATGGTGTGGATCTGTATCGTGCCAAGGACTCTGAGGGAGATGCTGCAGAGGTGGAAAAAGCCATAGAAGTGGTAGTCACCAAGCCAGATGCCTCATCAGAAGCTGAGGTCTCAAGTGAAGCTGTGAGGAACAAGACTGAAGATATGGGGACTGACTCTGTCCAGGAATCTGTTTCTGCCAAGACAGCGGCGTGGACGGGTTGCGGTTCGGATCAGTAGCTGCAACTCGTGAAGCTCAGGCTGGAAGTTCGGCGCCCGGAGCCCCAGCGGTGTTCCGAGTGACACCAAGGATCTGGATAAGTCACAAGATGAGATTTTGAGACATCAGACTGGCGTTGGTGAGCTCAAGCGCACTTTCATGGAGTCTACATCGGAGCCACGTCCCAAAAATGGGAAAAGCGATGTGTCACTCCGTTGCCGCTGCAGACACACGGGAGCTCAGATGGGATGCAGAACGTGGTGGAAGAGAAGAATCCGCGGGTTCTGAGTATACAGATGCAGCTATCAAGGAGAACTTGAAAGCCGGAATAAATGGAAATATTGGAGACCATAATGATGTGACTGAAGAGGTAGAATGTAAGACTGACGGTAGGGCTTCTGAGCATGTTCTACCAGAAGAGCCTGAAGAAGGGGCCGAAGACATAAAAGACGTCCAACAGGTACCAGATGAATTGATGACTTCTCAGAAAAAACTCCAAACTGTGATGAAGGAGTGTGATGAAAGCCATGAGCATCTTCGTGAGAAGGTCAATGAAGTAAAAGGAAGGATACAGAGAATCTCTTCGTTGCAAGAGCAAATGCTGCTCAATAAGTCTAAGGCTCTATATAAGAATGCTGTTGTTACGGTAGAACATTACAATTCAGCTGGAGACTTAGCGGATGAATTATGTGTACTGCAAAAGAAAAACGATCAGCTCCTTCTACAGTCCCAATCATTTGAACAGTGTAGCTTAAAATGGTCAGAGACCATGGCAGAGGAGCTTAAGGTCTGTGAAATAGACTTTATGAGTCAACCGATATTCAAGAAAATAGATGTGCTAAAGAGGGTTCAAGGGGAACAGAGAAAAGTGAAAAACCCCCTATACCTTCTGTGATAGTTGGTGACACATGGTCAGTGCACCAGGACAGGAGGTACATGAGTTTCTGAGGAAGAGTCAGCAGAAGTGTTCTGATGTGCCGGGTCGTACTTCTCTGGCCAGGCACTATATCGAAACTGAGCCCGGCCCTAAGGTCAAGATGAAACCGTGCAGGATACCCGAGGCCCGCAGAGAGCATAGGCCTGGGAGGGTACAGGGTAGTGCGGATGCTTCAGATGAAGAGAAAGCTGATGTTGGCTATGGCTCAGGTGAAGATACAGATGACAGTAGTGAAGATGAAGCTGATGAGGGCCATGACTGGTCCAGAGTTCACTGTCTCTTTTGGATTGTTGACACCCTCGTTGGACCAGCCCTCCGGTCTGGAGAAGAGGGGGGGATATGTGAGACAGTGAGAGTATGTGTGTTGAATGGGGTGTACATTTCACCTAGATACTTTGCTGACTGGTATAAGGGAAATGTATGGCTTTGTAAACCTAGTGGTAGAGAAAGGTCACTACACCTTACATTCAGTACACACTTGCAGCTCAGGCCTGAAACCACTCAGCTGTTAATTAGGAGACCAGAAGTAGGTGTCTGTGAACACAGACAGAGAGCTCGCTTAGTCTGGACAAGGAGTCCAGGCACAAGAAGGAGTCTCAGGAGTATGAGCTGTCTCAGTCTGGGTGCTCGATGTACCCCGGACACAGGAGTAGTCTCTGTAGAATCCATGCGGATAGCTGCTGAATAGGAGGGGAGCTCTCTCAAGTCTGGACGCTGGATATGCCTTCAGACACAAGGAGGAGACTCTGTGAAACTCCATGCTGGTAACTACTGAACATATGTGTTGTTTTGGGGACAGGCTGTTAGAGTCTGGACCCGGATAGAGAGGGAAATCTATCTAATTGTAGTAAGTGGCTGGACAAGCCCAGGGCTTATGTTTATGATTTGGTTTTGCTTATGTTCTGTTTGCTGTGGACTTTAATAAAACTGTTTGCGGCCAGTTTTTACCAGAACTGCTGTCTGTGAATGAACTGTTTCCGTGCCACTCCGTCTACCCGGACGGCGATCCCAAGCTATATCCCCTGAAAAGCTTACAAGGCGTTGAACCGGCGCTGCCCGTTGCCAAGGTGTATTTGGACTGGGGCGCCGGGAGGGGGATGCGGGAGGTGGGAGTAACGCCGAATATTCCTGCAAATGTGTTGCTTGGGACCGATTTGGGGCGGCTAGTGTCCCAGTATGTAGCCACTGAACCCCCAAGTTCGGCTCCCCAAGAATGTCATGACTCTACTGTGAATGTTAATGTATTGAATGTGCCTCCAACAGTGGAGGAGGGAGTGAAACCTGATGGTAAGCCATGCACTGACACTACACACACAGGGCTCACAGTGAGGACAAGTGAGGAGGCTGCACGGGAGAGCTCAGAGGTGGGGGGAGGAGCTACTATGGGCAGTGTAGGGCCCCTAAGTGAACCCAGCCTGCTGAGTCTAGGGCCACTGCAGGAAGAGGAACAGGCCATGGGGGGGAGGGGGGTCCCGGGAGAGGAGCCACCAGGTAAGACCCCAGGGCAGGAGTTCCCCACATCCGGGATGTCAGGAAGTCAGGGAAGTCTGCCTGACCCGGCAACTCGGTCAGGGGACGAGGGAAAGCAGGCGCTACCCGTGGTCTCAGCGGTCGTGGCCGCTGTTACCAGGAGTGGGAGCGCTGAAGCCCAAGGAGCCTCGCGGAGGTCCGACGGTTTCCCCCTCTCCGACCAAGTGGCTGCCGAGTCCGACAGTAGCCAGGAGACAGATCCCGGGGAACTGACAGAGGACATGGCAGTTTCATCAATTCTTGCCACATCACGTCAGGGATTTCAGGCAGCGTTGGAAGCTGACACTAGCCTGAAGACTCTCAAGGAGCAGGCGGCACAGCCTCCCCTGGAGTCCGACCGCGAGCGAGTGGTCTGGGACCAGGGACGGCTGTACCGGGTAACGGTCCAGCAGGGTTCACCGGAGGCATGGCCCAGGGACCGACAGTTAGTGGTACCCCATCCGTTCAGGGCGGAATTGTTGCGGATCGCACACGAGATTCCAATGGCTGGACACTAGGGATCACTAAAACCAGGGCCAGGCTAGCTCAGCATTTCTACTGGCCTGGAATGAGGACCGAGGTGATAGCCTACTGCCGTTCGTGTGACACCTGTCAGAGGGTGGGGAAGGCGGGGCCGCGCCCCAAAGCCCCACTGGTAACTCTGCCCATCATCGAAGAGCCTTTCTCGAGGGTGGCTGTGGATCTCATTGGACCTCTGTCCACTCCCAGCCGCTCCGGGAAATGCTTCATACTAACGGTAGTGGACTATGCCACCCGGTACCTGGAGGCGGTAGCTTTGTCGTCCATTCGGGCCGACAAAGTGGCCACTGCCTTACTGGAGATTTTCTCCAGAGTGGGGTTCCCCAAGGAAATGCTCACCGACCGAGGGACCCAGTTCATGTCGCAGCTGATGGAGTCTCTCTGTAAGCAGGTACAGGTGCAACATCTGGTGGCCAGCCGTATCACCCACAGACCAATGGCTTGTGTGAGCGGTTCAATGGCACCTTAAAGCAGATGCTGAAGATGTTGGTCGACTCCCACGGGAGAGACTGGGAGCGGTATCTCCCACACCTGCTGTTTGCCTACCGGGAGGTCCCCCTTTGAGCTCCTGTACGGGCGACGTGTACGGGGGCCCCTTGCTCTGGTGAAGGAAGCATGGGAAGGGGATTTAGCCACCCCTGGAGTGTCGGTCATTGAGTATGTCGTGCGCTTCCGGGACCGAATGATGGCCTTGACGCGGCTGGTGCATGACAATATGGCCCAAGCTCAGGCTGACCAGAAGCGATTTGTACGACCAGAATGCTTGTGAGCGGACCTACCAGGTGGGTCAAAAGGTGTGGGTACTGGTCCCCGTACCACAAAACAAGCTTCAGGCGGCCTGGAGGGTCCATACCTCGTGCACGAGCAGCTCAACGCCGTCACCTACCTGGTCACCCTGGACCACGCCCGTGGAAGGAGGAAGGCCTTCCATGTGAACATATGAAGGCCCATCATGAGCGGGAGGCTTATGCTCACCCAGTGTGCAACCTTCCAGAGGAAGGAGAGGCAGAAACCCTCCTCGATCTGCTCACCCAAGCCAAGGTGGGTGGATCCATCGAGGATGTGGGGGTTGGCCACCAGCTCTCAGAGGACCAACGTTCCCAGCTGGGGGCCACCCTGCACCCCTTTTGGGAGCTGTTCAGCAGCCTACCCGGAAGGACTGAGGCAGCAGTCCATGACGTGGACACTGGCAACCACCCCCCAATCCGGCGTTCAGCATATCGGGTCTCTCTTGAGGTGCAGCAGCAGATGCGCCAAGAGATCGACGAGATGCTGAGGCTAGGGGTGATCCAAGCGTCCAACAGCGCGTGGGCTTCGCCTGTAGTCCTCGTCCCTAAAAAGGACCGAACTACGCGGTTTGCGTGGACTACAGGGGGCTCAACGCTGTGTCGGTCACCGATGCGTACCCAATGCCGCGCATCGATGACCTGCTCGACCAGCTGGCCGGGGCCAAGTACCTGACCATCATGGATCTGAGCAGGGGGTATTGGCAGATTCCCCTGACCCCTAGGGCACGGGAACGCTCTGCCTTTATCACCCCATTCGGACTGTACGAGTCCACGGTGATGCCCTTCGGCATGAAGAATGCCCCTGCCACTTTTCAGCGGATGGTCAACACGCTGCTCGAGGGACTGGAAAGGGTATGCGACCGCGTACCTGGATGACATTGCCATCTTCAGTCTCACCTGGGAGGATCACCTAGAGCACCTGGTGCAGGTGCTCGGGCGGATCCAGCGAGCAGGCTTGACCATTAAGCCGGAAAAATGCCAGCTGGGTATGAGTGAGGTCCACTACCTGGGACACCGGGTAGGTGGGGGAGCTCTGAAGCCAGAGCCCGGGAAGGTGGATGCCATCGCATCCTGGCCCACCCCCAGGACCAAGAAGCAGGTGATGTCCTTTTTGGGTACTGCTGGGTACTATGGAGGTTTGTTCCACACTATAGTGCCCTGGCCAAGCCCCTGACGGACCTCACCAAGAAAAGGCTGCCCGTCGCAGTCGACTGGACAGTCGCCTGCGAGACAGCTTTCCAGGCGCTCAAGACCGCCCTTTCTAGTTCTCCTGTACTACAGGCAGCCGACTTCACGCGGCCATTCTTAGTGCAGACCGATGCCAGCGACTTCGGCCTCGGTGCTGTGCTCAGCCAGGTTGACACTACGGGCCATGAACAACCCATTTTGTACCTGAGCAGGAAGCTCCTGCCGAGGGAAGTGGCCTATTCCACGATGGAGAAGGAATGTCTGGCAATTGTGTGGGCCCTGCAGCGTCTGCAGCCATACTTGTACGGACGCCAATTCACCGTGGAAACAGACCACAACCCCCTCAGCTGGTTACACCGGTCTCTGGGACGAATGGGAGGTTCTACGCTGGAGCCTCGCTCTCCAACAGTACCACTTCACCATTCGCCACAAAAGAGGCAGGGACCATGGTAACGCTGATGGGTTGTCCCGGCAAGGAGAGGGAGCAGTAGGGGCACGGGGGAACACAGGAATGTGATACCCCCTAGCGCCCTCAAAAGCAGGGAGGTGTGAGGTCGGGACCGCCACCATCTTAGATAGGGCCTGTACCAGCCTCCATTTTGTCAGTTCACAGAGCCACAGATTGCTAACTACACAGGGCCTATTAGCATATCCAGTACGACTGGTTTTGATGTCCACTATGAATCAATAGGGCTTTAACATGCTAATTGGTTTAGGCCAGTGTCTGAATGGGATGGTCATTGGTATGTTGAATGGCTCGGACTCAGGCCAGTGTTTCCTGCTCCATATGAATTGCAGGCCAGTTAATATGCGTGCTTCAAAGCAAAGGGGAAGGACCTAGCAGTTTTAAGAATTGTAGCCATGAACAGGCGAGGGCATTCCATTTTACACACAGAAGCCAAGAAGATGGTCTAGGAAGGACGAAGGGACTATCCAGCAACTGAAGACTGTTACCTGGGAATGGCAGAGCCACTGCCTTCCCATGACCATACTACCCGGTAATATTGATCTATAGCTTATACCTTTAAGCCTTGTACATTTCTTTGTATTTTTTCTCTGACTGCAATTCCATTGTAATTACGTTGTATAGCTTTACTGTATATTTCTGTAATTATCTAGTGCGCCCTTAAGGCAAATTAAACCATAAAATTAATCTTGGGCTGATGCTTTTACTCTGATCACGAATCTTAGAATACCCAGTGGGTAACAGGACACCCTCACCGGCAGCCATTTGCTCTAGGTGCAGTTCCCTTACTGACCTGGGAGACAAAGGGGCGCCGGAGAGCTGTACCTGTGGAGTTACGTCCCATTGGTGACGTGGGAGGAAAGGGGATCGTCCGTCACATTTGGTAGCGGCGGTAGTATCAGAAGCTGTGATACCCAGGCTACCGTGTGGCGGTCGGCTTAGTTCCTCACACCCCCCAGTTCTCTAATAACCTTGGTCGCTCTTCTCTGCACCCGCTCCAGTTCAGATATGTCTTTCTTATACACCGGAGACCAGAACTGCACACAGTATTCTAAGTGTGGTCGCACCAGTGACTTGTATAGAGGTAAAATTATGTTCTCCTCATGAGCATCTATGCTTTTTTAATGCATCCCATTATTTTATTTGCCTTGGCAGCAGTGCCTGACATTGGCCACTAAATGTGAGTTTGTCATCCACCCATATACCCAGGTCTTTTTCAGTGACAGTTTTGCCCAGTGTTTTACAATTAAGCACATAATTATACATCTTGTTTGTTCTACCCAAGTGCATGACCTTACATTTATCCCCATTAAAGCTCATTTGCCATTTATCAGCCCAAGCTTCTAGTTTACATAAATCCTCCTGTAATATAAAATTGTCCTCCTCTGTATTTATTCCTGCAGAGTTTAGTGTCATCTGCAAATATTGAAATACTTCTCTGTATGCCCCCTACAAGGTCATTAATAAATATGTTAAAGAGAAGCAGCCCCAATACTGACCCCTGTGGTACCCCACTGCTAACCGTGACCCAGTCCGAGTGTGCTCCATTAATAACCACCCTTTGTTTTCTATCCATGAGCCAGTTCTTAACCCACTTACACATATTTTCCGCTATCCCATTGTTCTCATTTTATGTATCAACCTTTTGTGTGGCACTGTATCAAAAGCTTTTGAGAAGTCCATGAACACCACGTCCATTGCATTCCCTTGGTCCAATCCTGAACTTACCCCTTCATAAAAGCTTATCAGATTAGTCTGACAAGAACGGTCCCTTGTAAACGCATGCTGATACTGTGTCATGAGGTTATTCAGCCTCAGATACTCCAATGTAGTATCCCTTAAAAAACCCTCCAGGATTTTACCCACATTAGATGTTAAGCTCACTGGCCTATAATTTCCAGGTTCAGTTTTTGCCCCCTTTTTGAATATTGGCACCACATTTGCTATACGCCAGTCCTGTGGTACAGACCCCGTTATTATGGAATCTTTAAAGATTAAAAATAATAGTCTATCTATGACTGTACTTAATTCCTGCAGTACTTGGGGGTGTATCCCATCCGGGCTGGGGATTTGTCAACTTTAGTGATTTTTAGACGCCGCCGTACTTCCTGCTGATAATGTACCAGTGATGAAACCTTAATTGTAAGTAAACAATAGCGCAAAGCCTGTTAAGAGATACATAATTGAAATCTGTGTTTTAAGCCCTACCTCATGCTGTCCTCAGATTAAGTAGAAAAACCCCTGCTGACAGATTCCCTTTAATTGTAACTTTTATTCTAAATAAATGTTCTTTTTTTCAAATCATCTGTGCAGACTGTACTTTATATGTGCTAGAGAAGACAGATTTCCATATCACTGTGCATCTGAAGGAATAATTGCCCCTCACTGTGCAACCTGCACAAATATTACCTCCACATTGTTCCTAATAGGATACATTGGCTCTCTCCATAATACCCTGTCCTAAATAATATTGCTTCAAGTCTTTCCAACTTTATTAACTAAAACCACCACACTGTCCCCAGTTATAAAATATAACTACCGCACTGTTCCACCATATTAACTACACTGTGTTCCAAATTATTATGCAAATAATATTTTCTCAGATTTTCCCAAATTACCTATATGAATTGCAGTCATTGTAATTTTCCAGTCAAATAACTATTAGAGTACAATTGAAAGGTTTTTGTACAAACTGCCTATAACAGTATATTTTTTAAAAAATAAAACACTCAAACTGCATTCAAAATGCATGTTCCAAATTATTATGCACAGCAGAGTTTTCAACCTTTTCATTTTAATAAAGAACAAAAAAATGGTCATTTTTGAAATTATAAGCATTAGCAGGTTATTACAAACTGAAATCAAACAGTTTTCAACTCAAAACTTTATTCTAAGTGATGTTACATTTGCACATAGGACCCCTTGTTCGAAAGGAGCTTCTGAACTCTCTCGTCCATTGAATTTGTCAGGTTTTGGATGGTTTCTGCTTCAATGGTTTTGCATGAGGACAGAATACCCTCCCAGAGCTGTTGCTTAGATGTGAACTGCCTCCCGCCATCATAGACACTCCTTTTGATGATGCTCCAGAGGTTCTCAATGGGTTGAGGTCAGGGGAGCATGGGGGCCACACCATAAGTTTGAACCCTTTTCCATAGCCAGAGATGCAGATGTGTTATGTGCAGCATGAGACGGTGCATTATCATGCATGAAAATGATCTTGCTGCGGAATGCACGGTTCTTCTTCTTGAACCATGGCAGGAAGTGCTGTTTGAGAAACTCAACATACACTATGGAGTTCATCTTTACCCCTTCAGGGATCCTAAAGGGGCCGACAATCTCTCTCCCCATGATTCCAGCCCAAAACATTACTCCACCTCCTCCTTGTTGGCGCCGTAGCCGTGTTTGCATGGGGTGTCCATCAACCAGCCATCCTCCACTCCATCCATCTGGACCATCGAGCGTTGCACGGCACTCATCGGTGAACAAAACAGTTTTGAAGTTAGTCTTCATGTATTGTTTGGCCCACTGGAGCCGTTTCTGCTTGTGTGCAGTGGATAGAGGAGGTCGACAGGATGGCTTACGCACAGCTGTAAACCTCTGAAGGACCCTGCATCTTGTTGTTCGGGGGACGTTGGAGGCACCAGCAGCTTCAAAAACTTGTCTGCTGATATGACAAGGCTTTTTTGCCGCTGCTCTTTAACCTGATGTAATTGCCTGTAGGAAAGAGTCCTCAATTTTCCCTTTTCAGCACGCACAAGTGTGTACTGTGAATCAGCTACATACTTCTTGATTGTGCGATGATCACGATGAAGTGTCTTGGCAATGTTGATTGTAGTCATGCCTTGACCTAAACACTCCACAATTTGATGCTTCTCAGCAGCCGAAACATCCTTTTTCTTTCCCATTTTGGGCAGAAAATGTAGGCTGCTTAATGTGGGACAGCCTTCTTAAGTAGTCTTGCCTTTCATTGGACACACCTGCCAAACTAATTAGCACAGGTGTCTGCAATTGCTTACAGTGATATAAAAGCCCTGACACACATCACCATCAATGAGTTTAACTGACAAACAAAAAAATTCTTACCTTATCACTCCTAAACAATTTTTGCATAATAATTTGGAACACAGTGTATAAACGACACACCATTCTCCCTTATAAACTATGGCCTCTACACAGTCCCACGCTGAACCCTTATTTTTTCAATAGGGGACTGGCCACCTACCAATGCTCCAAGCCGGTGTCCGTTCAACAACTCAATCTGACAATAGCTAAGTCACACTTGTGGGTTTCTGCGAAATGTCACCTCCTGGGAGATACTTTATACCACCAGCTGAGGGGAGATGCTTATTTTGTGGCCCTGCCTGTGTCTTCCATGAGGTCTTGGTTAGAATGGTTGCTTTATTTAAGTACATTCTCCCACAATGTCTGCAGCTGATGCTTCTGCTAAATTTGAAGATAAAACTGCAACAAAGAGAAGGATTGAAAGCAGGGCTGTCATCAGAGCATTTCTGCCACTACTGCTGTATGGGGCCTGGAGAGCAGAAGCAAAGAGGGGAGGCCTGGACTGGGTGAGACACGCTGCGCATCCTGTGCACAGGCAGCACAACCGAGCCACTGTATAAACGGCCTGGCAGACTGCATGGCACGCTAGAGCCAGGGGTAATTAGTTTACTTTGCTTTATTAAGCTCTAGGGCCACAGTCACTCAGTCGCAGTTGCTTACATTGTATGTGACATGGTAACTGCAACCTATTGCAGTCAAAGTAGCGCTCATTCCCTTTCCAGCCCTACCATGCGCCCAAGCAGTCGTTTTTCAACAAATATGGGGTACATGCGTACTTTGTAAAAATTATACAACAAATGTTGTCATCCCTTTTCTCCTGTTACATTGTGAAAATGAAAAAAAGGGGCTGACATTTGTTGGGAAAATGTTTTTTTTTTTTTTAATTTTCATGACTCAATATTATAAAATTCTGTGAAGCCACTGAGGGTTCAAAGTGCTCAGCACACATCTAGATAAAGTCCTTGAGGGGTCTAGTTTCCAAAATGGGGGCATTTGTGGTGGATTTCCACTGTTTAGGCACCTCAGGGGCTCTCCAAATGCGACGTGGTGTCGGCTATTGATTCAAGACAATTTTGTATTCCAAAAGTCAAATGGCGCTCCTTCCCTTCCAAACCCAGCCATGCGCCCAAACAGTAACTTTCCTCCACATATGTGGTACTGTATTAGTGTACTCAGGAGAAATTGCAAAACAAATTTAGGGGTCCATTTTTTCTTCCTACCCTTGTGAAAATAAAAAATTGAGACTCAAATAACATTTTTGTGGAAAAGAATGTGTTTTTTAATATTCATGGCTCAACATTATAAATTCTGTGAAGCCCCTGAGGGTTCAAAGTGACATCTAGATAAAGTCCTTGAGGGGTCTAGTTTCCAAAATTTGGTCATCTGTGGGTGGTTTCCACTGTTTAGGCACCTCTGGGGCTCTCCAAATGCAACATGGTGTTGGCTATTAATTCAAGCTAATTTTGTATTCCAAAAGTCAAATGGCGCTCCTTCCCTTCTGAGCCCTGTCGTGTGCCAAACAGAAGTTTTCCTCCACTTATGTGTATTGGCGTACTCAGGAGAAATCACACAACAAATTTTATGGTGCATTTTCTGCTGTTACCCTTGTGAAAATGAAACATTTGGCTCTAGAGTGACAATTTAACTTTTTCCCTTAAAAAATTTAATTTTTACCTTCCATATTCCATTAATTCTTGTGGAGCACCTGAAGGGTTAATAAACTTCTTGAATGTGGTTTTAAGCACCTTGAGGGATGCAGTTTTTAGAATGGTGTCACTTTTGGGTATTTTCTGTCATATGGGCCCCTCAAAGTCATTTCAAATGTGATGTGGTCCCTGGTTTTGAAATTTTATGTAATGATGAGAACTCGCTGGTCAATTTTGAACCCTTCTAACTTCGTAACAAAAAACATGTTTCAAAAATTGTGCTAATGTAAGTAGACATGTGGGAAATGTTATTTATGAACTATTTTGTGTGACATAACTCTCTGGTTTAAGGGCATAAAGATTAAAAGTTTGAAAATCGTGAAATTTTCAAAAGTTTCGCCAAATATCCAAACATGTTCAGTGGGGCTGGCCGCCAGCGGAGAATGGCAGCTGATCGGTGAGGATGCAGGGTGCCGAACCTCCACCGGTCTGATATTGATGGCCTATTTCATAGATAAGTCATCAATATCTCTTGCTGGACAACTTCTATAGGCCACGTTCACACGTTCAGTATATTTCTTAAGTATTTTACCGCAGCATTTGTAAGCCAAGACCAAGAGTGGCTGATAAATTCAGAAGTGGTGACGTGTTTCTATTAGGGTGCTTGCACACGTTGCAGTTTCTGCTGAGTTGTACAGTACCATTATAATCTATGTAAAAAAAAATAAAAAATCGCTGTGCACATGCTGCGGATTTTTCCGCATGTATTTGAATCCACAGCATGTCAATTCTTTGTGCGGAATCCACAGCGGTTTTACACCTGCTCCATTATAGAAATCCAGAGGTGTAAAAACGCATGGGAAATCCGCAGGTCATTTTACCTGTGGATTTAGCAAAATCTGCGCGGAAAAAGCCGCAAGTGAATCCGCAACGTGTGCACATACTCTTATACTTTTCCTCTGATTGTTCCACTCCTGGTTTTGGCTTACAGATACTGAGGTAAAATACTGACCATATACTGATTGTGTGAACGTGGTCTTAAGATGATTAACGAGAATGTATTCTGCCATTAATTGTAGCACTAGATTATGGATATTGAATTTTTATGCTTCTTTATACAGCTCATGAAAATTAATTAATAGATCACTGAATGTTTGTTTTTGTCAGAAAAATTACATTAGCGCGCTCTTAAATGATTGATTTTAGAGATTATAATTTGCATTTCTTGTATTATCGTTGAAAGTTCTGAGAAAACATATAGATTAGCTATTTTCCTATATTTTTTTAGGCAGTAATATGTGCAATTCTCAAAAGTGTCCACATGATGGCAAAAAAATATTGTGTATGAATCTGAGAACAGACAATGTGTAAAAAAAAAAAAAAAAAATCTGCTAGGGAACTTCATCTATAATATTGAATATATTCTCTTTTTATATGAAAGAGACAACTTCCAATGATGATAGCTTGCCAGCTTCTTAGAAAACTGTAAGATGTGTTGGTGCCAGACTCATTAGTTCAGTTCTATAATGTCAGGCTTAAGGCTATGTGTTCATAGCGGCACCAGAAAAGCACTACTTCACAGGATTGATGGTACATACTGCTAAGTGAGTGTTTTAGAAAATAAAGGTAACAATTTTCATCATAGCATGTTTTAAATGGTTATTCCCATCTTCTTAAATGGCTATTGTCAGATAATGCAGTGAATAAAGCACCTTTTGCAATTAACTTCTTGTTAAAATTTTCAGTTGTCCCTGAGATACTGTACAGTAGTAACACTTTTCCTTTGTTTACAACTCATTGCCTAGGAGATCGACCACCCCTGCTATCTAGCTTGTAAGCCCTGCGCTGAAGCCTGCATAAGAGGTAACTGCAAGCTGCACCAATTTCCCGGTCAGCTTCAAAATAATGATTAACCCCTTAACCCCAAAGGGTGGTTTGCACGCTAATGACCTGGCCAATTTTTACAATTCTGACCACTGTCTCTTTATGAGGTTATAACTCTGGAATACTTCAACGGATCCTCGCGATTCTGAGCTTGTTTTCTCGCGACATATTGTACGTCATGATAGTGGTAAAATTTCTTTGATATAACTTGCATTTATTTATGAAAAAATGGAAATATGGCGAAAATTTTGCAATTTTCAAACTTTGAATTTTTATTCCCTTAAAACAGAGAAATATGTCACACAAAAAAGTTGCTAAATAACAATCCCCACATGTCTGCTTTACATCAACACAATTTTGGAACTAAAATTTTTGTTTTGTTAGGAAGTTATAAGGGTAAAAAGTTGACCAGTGATTTCTCATTTTTTTACAACAAAATGTACAAAACCATTTTTTTAGGGACCACCTCACATTTGAAGTCCCTTTAAAACCCGGGCTAAAATGGCAAAAAATACCCAAAAGTGACACCATTCAAAAACTGCAACCCCCCAAGGTAAAGTTTTTTAACCCCTTTAGGTGCTTTCCCCCCCTGAAGCAACATGGAAGGAAAAAAAACATTTAAATTTTTTGTCAC
>JARQOD010000001.1:161687620-161749252 GCA_033576555.1 Oophaga sylvatica | reverse complement strand
TTTGGGCCCAGGGGCTCAAAAGGGAAGTAATGATTTTGGGAATCAACTTGATGGGTGTCATTTCAGTTTGTAGACCCCTGATTCCCAAAAACCAGGGAAAAACCCCCCCATAATGCCCCCTTTTTGGAAACTATCCCCCCTACGGAACTTATCTAGACCTTGGGAGCATTTTGAAACCCCCAAAGTGTTCACAAAAGTTTAAATGCCGGGGGCATGAAAATTAAAAATCCTTTTTTTTTTTCCCCACAAAATGATTTTTAGTCCCTTTTTTTATTTCCCAAAGGTAACGGGAAAATTGGCCCCCAAATTGTCCTTTGCCTGAGAAATGTGGAACCTATTTGGGAGAAAACACGTGGGGGGCACATTCGGGCTGGGAAAGAAGTAGTGACTTTTTTGTAAAGCACTTGATGGAATGGTCTGGGGGGTGTCAGTCGCTTTTGGAGAGCCCCTGATGTGCCAAATAGTGGAAACCCCCACAATGCCCCCTTTGGGAAAAACAAACCCCCCAAATAACTTTCTAGAGTGGGGTGAGAATTTGAACCCTAAAGTGCTTCAAAAATTTATAACGTAGAGCCATAAAAAAAAAAAATATATTTTTTTCCACAAAATTTATATTTTTCCCCCAAAATTTTTAATTGTTCCAAGGGTAACAAAAGAAATTTGCCCCAAGAGTTATTGTGCAATTTTGTCCAGAGTACCTGTACCCCATATGTGGGGGAAACCCTGTTTGGGCGCACGGCAAAGCTCAGAAGGGAAAAAGCACCGTGTGATTTTTTCAAGCGATTGGCGAATTGAGATCAACGCCATTCACTTTGAAGAGCCCCGATTCCCTAAAACTGAAACCCCCCCAAATTCTAATCCACCCTAACCAAAACCCCTAACCCAAAACCCAACCCCTAAAAACCCCCCAAACCCCTAACCCAACACAAGCCTAACTTTTGCCCCCCAAACCCCAACCCCAATGGAAAAAGGGAAAAAAAAACATTTTAAAATTTTATTTTTTTTCCCAACTAAGCGGGGGGGAAAGAGGGGTTTTTTTTTCTATTTTAAAATGGGGTTTTTTTGTTTTGGCAGCTGTCCACAGCTGTTATTGCAAAAAAAAGTTTTTGCATCACCACATTTGAGAGTTTTTTTTCCATTTTTTGGCCCCCAAGTCTTGAGGTCTTTTTTTTTGCAGGCGAGTTTTTCGTTTTTATTGTACAATTTTTTGGGGACTGACATTTTTTGACGTTTTTTATTACGATTTTTGGGGGGCAGAATGACCAAACCAGCAAATTTATGAATTTTTTTTGGGGGGGGAGTTTTTACCGTTCTAAAGGGGGTAAAACGATAAAGCGTTTATTCTTTTTGGGCGTACGATTACGGCGTCCCCATTTTAATAATTTTTTTAATTTTTTGGCGCTTTTATAAAATAAAAACAATTATAATTAAAAATAATTATTTTTGAAACGCTTTTTTCTGGAGCTATAACTTTTTTTATTTTTTTTCGCTGTGATGCTGTATGGCAGCTCTTTTTTTTTGCGTGACAAAAAGTTTTTAGCGGTACCAGTTTACCGGCCCCCCGCGCCCCCCAGACCTTTCTTTTCCCCGCAGCTCCCGCGTTTTTTAAAATGGAAAAGAAAAGGGGGGCGCATGCGCAGGCGCCCGCCGACCCCGGGATTTTCTGGGGGTTCCCATCCCCCCGCTTTTGCGATCACCGTTATTAACCCTATAACGGCGACGAAAAACAAAAAAAAAAGACCGATCCTGCGTGCAATTTCTCTCCCCTTAGTATCGCACATCAGGGGGGAGAAAAAGGGCCCCCAGGCCCCCCCGTCCCCCGGGGGTACAAAGGGTGTTCCCCTGGCCCCTCCCTTGCTCCTGCAGCGCCCCCTTCCCCGATCCCCCGTCCTCTTCATCCCGTAAAAAAAAAAGGCGGCCATGCGCTGCTCCCGCCCACTCTGCTGGGGGAGCAAAAAAATGAAAGTCCCTTCATTCTCGAAAACTTTTGATCACTGTAATAAACTATCACAGTGACAAAATAAAAAAAAAAACTAATAAACCCCCCTTATCACCCCCTTTGTTAGGGACATATAATAAAAAAAGAAATTTTTTTTTTTTTCCGTTGGGTTAAAATTGGGGTTTTAGGGTTACAATTGGGGTTAGGCGGGGTTATATGCGTTATGGCATCCGTTAACGATGCGTTACCCGCGGGTAACCAGCCCTTTAACGCTGCCATTCCCCCCATTTGAGGGCCATCGTGACGCATCCGTGAAGGGGATGCATTGCGACGTGCCGTCATTCATGAAAGCCTCGGACCGGCTGCAGCCCCTGGGTCCGTCACCGCTAGCGCAGATGAATCATTGCTTTTCCCCTTGCGCTAGCGGGTATACATCCCCAAACCCTTTAACTATACCGTTACCACCCTTCAACGCATGTGTTAAACGGGCGGTAAAATGAAAATAGATCCTAGCCTTGAGTTAGGTTAAAATTAGGGGTTGGGGTTGGAATTTAGTTAGGGTTACAATTGGGTTTTAGGGTTACAATTAGGGTTAGGGTTACAAAAGGGTTAGGTTGGGTTTTGGGTTAGGGGGGGGGGTTAGGGGGAGCTAGAATTGGGGGTTTTCCCCTATTTAGGGACATCGGGGGGTCCCCAAACACGAGGGCATTAAAAAAGTCAAATGCGCTCCTCCCTTCCAACCCTGCCGTGCGCCCAAACGGGGTTTTACCCCAAAAAATTGGGAACAGCGTACTCGGGAAAAATTGCACACCAAATTGGGGGGTTTCAAAATTTTCCTGTTACCCTTGGGAAAATAAAAAATAGCGGGCAAAAAAAAATCATTTTTAGGAAAAAAATTATTTTTTTATTTTTAGGCTCTAGAAAACTTTTGTGAACACTTGGGGGTCAGAGTACCACAACACTTCAGAAAGTTCCTAAGGGGGTCATTTCCCCAAAATTTTGTCATTTGTGGGGGGGGGGATTCCCCTGTTTGGCGTATCAGGGGGTCTCCCAAAAAGCGACATGGGGGGCCAATTCAAATTTTCCCCCATTTTGGTTTTAAAAAAAGTCAAAAAGGCGCCTTCCTTCCAAGCCCTGCCTGCGCCCAAACAGTGTCCCCCCCCCCATAGGGGGGATCACGTACCGGACAAATTTTGGGCAAATTTTTTGGGCTAAAAAATTTTCCCCCTGTTACCCTTTGGGAAAAAAAAAATTGGGGACTAAACGATCAGGTTTGTGGAAAAAAAATGATTTTTTATTTTTACGCCCGGCGTTAAAACTTCTGTGAACACTTGGGGGGCCAAAGTGCCACCACCATTAGATAAGTTCCTTAGGGGTCTAGTTTCCAAAATGGGGTCACTAGGGGGGTTTCCACGTTTGACCACAGGGCCTCACAAGCGCTGGGTCCAGCCATTCTGCGTTGAAAAAGTAAAAACGGCTCCTTCCCTTCCCAAAGCTCTGCCATGCCCCCAAAAAACAGTGGTTTACCCCCACATATGGGTACAGCAGCTCAGGAAATTGAAACAAAAATTTTGGGGTTTTGTTACCCGGGGGAAGAAAAAAATTGGGGTGAAAAGATCGTTTTTTTAAAAAAATATGATTTTTTTTTTTTAAACGGTTCATGTTTAAACTTCTGTGGCCTTGGGGGTTAAAAGTGCTCACCACACATCTAGATAAGTTCCTTAGGGGGTCTATTTTAAAAAAGGGGGCACTTGGGGGGGTTTTTTCCACTTTTTGGGCACATCAGGGCCTCTACAAAGTCACATGCATCCAGCCAATTCTGCTTGAAAAAGTAAAACGGTGCTCCTTCACTTTGCGCCTCTGCCGTAACCCAAAAAGTGGTTTACCCCCCCATATATGGGTATCGCGTATCAGGAGAAATTGCACAACAAATTTTATGGTTCATTTTTTCTTTAACACTTTGAAAAAAAAAAAAAATTTTGGGTTTCCCAAGTAAAGTTTTTCAAAAAAAAATTAAATGTTTAAATTTTTTTTTTCCACATTTCCCCAGTTCCTGTGAAACACTTTTAAAAGGGGTTTAAAAAACTTCTTTAATTTGGGTTTTTAGCACCTTTAGGGGGGCAGTTTTTAGAATGGTGTCACTTTTGGGGATTTTTTATCAAAGACCCCTCAAAATACTTCAAATGTGTGTGGCCCCAAAAAAAAAAATGTGTTTTAAAAAAAGAAAATCGCTGGTCTTTTTAACCCCAAGGCGGGGTCAACTGCGATAAAACGGCCGACACTCGCATGTGAAATTTTAGCTCGGCGCCGGCACTTTGAGTGGGGCGGCAGCTGCATATAAAACATGGAGCCGCTCGCTCCACTCCCGATCCGGCACCAAGCTGGGGTTTCACATGCGAGTGTCGGCCGATTTACTCCATGGTGATCCCGCCCTTTTAACTTTGTAACAAAAAAAAATTTTTTTCCCCAAATTGTGCGATGTAAAGTAGACATGTGAAAATGTTATTTTTTAAAAATTTGGTTGACATATCTCCTGATTTAAGGGCATAAAATTTAAAGTTTAAAAAATTGCTAAATTTTAAAAATTTTTCCCATATTTCCCCCTTTTTTTCATAAAAAACACAAGTCATCAAAAAATTTTTTACCTTTAAACGTAAAAGTACAATAGCACAAAAAAACAATTTTAAAATCAGCGGGTTTCGAAAAAGCGTTCCAGATTTATAACCTCAAAAGGACAGTGGTCAGAATTGTAAAAATTGGGCCCGGCTTTTAACTGCAAAATGGCTCTGTCCAAAGGGGGTTAAAAAAATTTAATTTTTTGGTGAATTTTTTTTTTTTATTTGGGAATTTTTTTTACACATGTTTTTTTTTTATTTTTTTTTTTTATTTTTTTTTTAATTTGCCCAGGGGGGACAGCACTGTTAATTTAGATCGCTGGCGACAGGCACGCTTCGTCAGACTAGCGACGACGGCACTGCTGGGGCTTTCTTAGCTCCTGGAAGGACCCCCCGGGAACTTTGGGTAAGGGGTCCTGCAGGGGGGGGCCCTCAGAAAAGTGTGATCACATTGCACTGTTCGAGGGTCTCAGGAAGCAGCAGGAGCCCCCTCCCGTGCGATGCTTCCCGGCCCCCTCACAGTCATGTTTGATCGCAGTGGCCGGGGGTTAATGGGCCCGGGGAGCAGCCCGTGACCGCTCCGGGCACATAGTGCCGGGTGTCAGCGTGAAAAAGGGATGACCCCCGGCCGCGTCACTGGCCCCCCCGGGAGGCAGATGATCGCCTAAATGTACACCCTTTCCCTTTGGGAAATAATCCCATGGCCATAAAACGGGATAGTATGTCGATGACAAAAAGGGGGTTAAAAGCTAAATAAAAAGAGTTGTATGCCTCCCCAAGTTCTGCTGTGTAGTAGGGGGTCGGTCCCAAGTCAGCAAGCTAAAATAAAAGTGTTGATTTTTAAGAACAGTGAACATTTTATAAGCATTAATGCAAAAAAAGCTTTATTTAAAAGTGTAAAAACAATACCTAATTCAAGATTGAAAAAACCCTTCAAGGAACATTTGTCAAGAAAATTAGGGCTAATTTCACACTGGCCTTTTTTTCCCTGCACACCATTGTTTTTTTTGTCTTCAGTTTTTTGTACTTTGCATGGTTTTTGGGACATAGAGCATGTCACTTCCAGCAGCGTTTTTTCAGCGTTTTTCCCATTGAATTGAATGAAAAAACACATGAAAAAATGCCCAAAACCGCGAAAAAAACCAGCAAAACTGTAGTCCTGCATATACAATGTACCAATCTTTAATGTTAATGCGCACCCGGCTGACTGGTCCCCTTTCGTCAGGTTTTTCCTTTCTTGGCTGCACCCTGTGCCCAAAATGAGAAAAGAAAAAGCCTTAAGAGCCGAAGATTATATGGGCTTTTATTGTAAATGATGGGTGTTTTTGAACACAAAAACAGTGGGCAGTTGCAAGGAGGAAATGTGGTTCAAGTGCGTTCAGATATATGGTTCTGGGACAACATTTTTTTTACATTTGGTTCAGTGCTGCATTTTCAATGGTGGATTCTCATGCAACATTTATGACTGACTGGTTAGTTTATAGCTGAGCTGGGGGCCCACGTGAAAGGGGAATCGTGCTTCATTTATTTTGTGAGGGACTATGGCCCATCAACTGTATATGGGAAAAGTGTTGAGCCATCAAACGGTCCCGTTTTGTATGCTAACGCACAATGTTTCCGTATTTGTCCGATGTTATCCGTTTTAGAGCGGGGAGGGCTTTCCTCGCATGTCAGGATCCGGGGAAATCCGTAGGCATCCGTATGGCATTTCATTTTCACTGTTTTTCCCCCTTTTGAATTTAATGGCTCAATGGACTGAAATGGGAAAATATTGCGTATTCTCGCAAGTCACAGTGGTAGTGGATTTCTTTTTTTTTGTCCCCCCCTAGACTTGCATTGGCGATTCTGACCAGATACACGTAAAACGAAGCATGCTGCATTTCCTCGGCGATAAAACGCGCGAGAAAAAATCGCTGAGGGGGACCTCCCCCCATAGTAAACTTTGGGACGAGTGCTATGCGATTTTTTATCGCCTAGCATCGCCCCGTATTATACGGTAGGTGACTCCGGCCTTGGGGAGTGGGGTTAAAATATTGTAATAGAGGAGCGACATTGGGGTAACTAGGGGACTTTTTAAAAGGGTTTAAAAAGCATTATGGTTATGGGGGCACCGATATTGTTACCAAAAGGGAAAATGGGATACTTTCTAGGCTTTGCACGGGCACTTTTTTTTCCCGGGAGTAATTTTACCAAATAGAGGGGACAAGTGAGGGGATTATAAATTTGAAGGGGCCAGTGATGGGAATATGTGGAGCATAAGAGGAGCTCGTTTTTGTATCCCCCCGAAGGGGCAGTAATGAGACCAAACACAGCACGGGTCTTTTTTGGGGATCGCAAGGATAAGGATTGCGATTTGGGTATAATAGGAATCCTGAAAATGTGAGAAGTCAAATGTTGTAATCTTTCAGATGAGTGGACTGGAAGAAGGGGTCAGTCGTCTGATGGAAAAGACGGGAAAAGGACTACTCCCCCAGAAAGAACATCGTTGTAAGTTTTTTAATAAAACTGTCTGAAAATTATATAGGGTCTCCCGGGTCTGGATCTACCACTTTGGGGCACCATTTGGGGGAAATTTCAGTGTTGGTCTTTGTTAGAGATCAAATTTTCGTAACAGCAGGGTATCTGCTGGGGTTTTACTGCATACCACGATGGGTTTTCTCACGATATTTGTACCATGTTAACGGGTTTAGGGGCCCATTTAAGGGTTTTGGCCCTTCAGGCAGAATAAAAAAAACAAAAATTTTAGCACCCATCAAGTTTTGGGTTTTTCCCAGCAGCAGTTCACATTATTAAAAGTGGCCCCAAAAAACAAATACCACTCTGTTTTCTCCGCCACACTCTTGGGAACAGACTAACCGCAGTTGTTTTTAAAGACCTGAAAAACCCCCGGCCTGGGGTTGATTTTCCCAGCAGGTTTTTTGGTTACCAAAAACTCGAGCTTAAAACCCCAGTCACCAAAACCCTCGCTAACCTGTGTTATTTGACAGCTCATTACCGATACATTTTTACCACCAGGACCATGATTGCTTTCCACAATTATTTGATGACTTTTTTTGCAAATAAAATAATCTTTAAAAAACCCAAAAAACATACGGAGGCAGGAGGATATCATATGTGGGGACGGTAGTTCCCCCGGATACCATAAGGGGTATTTAAAGGGCCCCTGGGGCTTGCAGCCACAGAGATAGCTGTGGTTGCAATCGAAAAAAAATAGTTTTTGGGCTTGGGCAAGCTATTTCCCATGGGAATTTAAGAAAAAACCCGGGAGGGCTTTTATTTTTGGGGCAAACTCAGGGTCGCTCCTCCAGGGCCCATCTTACAAGTGGCCCTTGGCCCCAGATTCCATTAAAAACCCCGCAGCAAAGGGGTTTGGGTAGTCAGCCTTGGTTTTCAACTGCAAGCAGTGCTCTGCAAAGGGTTTAGCCCGTGTAAACAACACAGATCCCAAACAAAGCCAAAAGGCCGTACCCCCACGTACACGGGGGTGTAGTCGCCCCCGGCAACAATCCGGGTTCGGGGCTTCTTGATTCCAAAGGAGCCATTTGTTTCCGTTTTTGAAACGTTGGACCCTTTAAACCCTTAAAAAACCCACCGTCAATACGCCTTTTAACGGCGGTTTAAGGGATTTAAACCACAGCGCTTGAGTTCACGGTTTGTGGAAAAAGTATATAGCGCCCCCCAGAGTCGGATTTTCCCCAGGCCCGGGCTCCCGGGGGTACCGAGACCCCAAGAACATGTTTCGGTCGGTTTTTCCACCCCCCGCTTTTGCGATCGCCGTTATTAACCTTTAAGGGTGCCGAAAAAAAAAAACCCGCGTTTCTGCTTTATCTTTTTCTCCTCTGATGTGACGCACATAAAGGGGAGAGAGAAAAGGCACCGTTTCCCTCCCAGTGCCCCCCGCCCTCCTGCCTCCCCCCGGTGGGTGCCGCCATTTTGGGTCCAGGAAGAAAATGGCGGGCCCATGCGCATGTGCCCGCTGAATCGCCCCCGGGCGATTCTTTCCCTTTCTTGAAGGTACATTTGATCACGTGATAGGGTTTTTATCACTGATCAAAAAAAAAAAATAGTAAAAAAACCCCCCTCCTTTATCCCCCCCCTTTAGTTGGGGAAAATAAAAAGAAAATATATTATTTTAATTTTTTCCCTTTGGGTTTTGGGTTAGAATTTGGGTTAGGGTTGGAATTAGAGTTTGAATTAAAGGTTTGGGTGGAAAATTGGGTTAGAGTTAAAGGGGGGGATTGGGTTAGAGTTTGAATTTGGGGGTTTGTGGGGTGTTGGGGGTTTGGGTTGGGGGCTAGAAAGGGGGGTTTCCACTATTTAGGCCATCAGGGGGCTCCAAAAACGACATGGGTCAAAAAGTCAAATGATCTCCCTCCCTTTCCCCCCTGCCGGTGCCCAAAAAGTGGTTTACCCCAACTATGGGGCATCAGCGTACTCAGGACAAAATTTAACCCAATTTTGTGGGTTTAATTTTTCCCTTTACCCTTGGGTGAATAAAAAAAAGGGGCTAAAAAAAATCATTTTTTAGGAAAAAAAATTAATTTTTTTTTTTTTTATGGCTCTGTGTTTATGAACTTCTGGAAGCACTTGGGGGTTTTAAAGTGCTCAACACCCATCAAGATGCCCTTGGGGAGTCTAGTTTCCAAAAGGGTTTTACTTGTGGGGGTTCTACTTTTTAGGCACACAAAGCTCGCAAACACAAAATGACCCCCGAGAAAATTCCATCAAAACTGCATTCAAATGGGGCTCCTCCCTCCAAGCTCTCCGCCCCAAACATGGTTCCCCCAATATGGGTTCAGCGACCAGAAAATTTGCACAACAACTTTTGGGGTCCAATTTTCCCTGTTAACCTTGGAAAATAAAAAGTAGCGGCAAAAAAATCATTTTTGGGGAAAAAAAGGTTTTTTTATTTTCACGGCTTACTAAAACTTCGTGAAGCATTTGGAGTTCAAAGTGCTACCCCC
Organism: Oophaga sylvatica; assembly: GCA_033576555.1. NCBI lineage: Eukaryota > Metazoa > Chordata > Amphibia > Anura > Dendrobatidae > Oophaga > Oophaga sylvatica. The sequence goes on along the minus strand of JARQOD010000001.1, from coordinate 161,739,734 downwards.
CACACTCTAGATAAGTTCCCAAGGGGGTCTATTTTTCCAAAAGGGGGTCACTTGGGGGAAATTTTCCCACTGTTTAGGCACATCAAGGGCTCCCAAAAGTGACATGGCGTCCAGCCAATTCGCTTGAAAAAGTAAAACGCCCCTTCCTTCCATGCGCCGGTTGTGCCCCAAAAAAGTGTTTACCCCAAGGGGTAACGCGATTCAGGAGAAATTGCACAACAAATTTTGTATTTCTTTTTTCTCTTAACACAGGAAAAAAAAAAAAATTTGGGTTTGATAAAATTTTTTGCAAAAAAAGTTAAATTTAATTTTTTCCCTTTCCCCCAATTGTTTCAGTTCCCTGTGAAGCACGTAAAGGGTTAATAAACTTCTTGAATTTGGTTTTTGAGCCCTTGGGGGGGGCATTTTTTAGAATGGTGTCACTTTTTGGATTTTCTTCTATGACCCCCAAGCGATTCAATGTGAGTGGCCCCAAAAAAAAAAAAAGGTGTTGTAAAAATAAAAATCGGGTCAATTTAACCCTTTTAAAATTCCTAACAAAAAAAAAAAATTTTTTTCAAAATTGTTGATGAAAGTAGACATGTGGAAAGTTAATATTTCGAAAATTTTTACCAATTTGTTTTTTCATAAAAAACGCAAGTCATATAAAAAAAATTTTTTTCCCCACGTAAGTACAATTTTTTCCGAAAAAAAAGTCCCCAATCAGTGGGGTTTTTCTAAAGCGTTTTCCCGAGTTTTTAACCTCATAAAGGACAGTGGTCAAATTGTAAAGTTTGGCCCGGTCATTAAGCTGCAAATGCCTGTCACTAAGGGTTAAAGAGACTTTTTTTGAAATTTCCTGTGGTCACTGTTGTTTACGCAATGCACCAACCCCCCTGCAAATACAAACATACTGAAAAACAATGGGATCCTTTTTTCATTATGAAAATAATGGGGCCAAAAAACCCGGTGACGTTTCACTGCTGCCAGTGGATTTACGAGAGGTACTAGGGTTTTTTCCACATCAGAAACCAGCCAAAGAGGAGCGGAAATTTCCCCTTCGTCTAAGCCCCACCCCCCTTTTGAGCCGTTCTTTTCCCGGGGGTGTTCGGCACCCCCGGAAAGAACGCAGGGCTACATAGCCCGTGCTAAATTCCGTTGCGGCGACGCAGCTGCCGCAATACGCTGGAATCGCGGCTGAAAAGACGCGCAGCATGTCCGGATACGCAGGTCTTCCCCTGCGTTTTTGTTACGCATATGGAGAGGGATTTCTTGAAATCCCCTCCACTATGCTGTAACACTGAACTCTCGGGGTTGGCGCTGCGCCAGCGCACAGGCCAAACACGCAGCTTTTCCCCTACCGGGAAACTCCCCCCTAGAGTGGTGTTTTAAAAGGGACCCCAAAACTGAAAGGGGGGGAAATGCCCCGATGGTTGTGAGCACATCAACATCAGTTGTCCCTATGCGGTTTGAACAACATGCTTTTTTAACCCCCTACATATACATACAGTATATCATATTTGTGCCCCCTACCTTTGATGCGAGCCCAGCCCAATTTTTCATGACATATACTGATTTAATCACCCCTCACCCTTCCATTTATTGTCTTTATTTGTATTAACAGTTTCACTGTTTTATTAGGGGGGTTCCACCCCTAGTTTTTTTGGCTGGGTGGGGTTTGGAAAAATGGAATTTAATTTGTTGATTCGAGCAATTAAGGACTGAGCAAAAAAGGGTTTTACCGAAAATTTTTTTTTTTATTTTTTTTTAGATTATTAATTTTTTATTTTTTAACTCTTAATAAAGCTAGTGGCCTTTTTTCACAAAGTTCATTGACATTTCTTTATTTTTTTTATTTAGACCGGGCCCAAATTTTTTGAAATTCTGACCAGTGTAAATTTTATGAGGTAACAACTCTAAATGCTTCAACGAACCCCAAATGATTCGAGAAAGTTTTTTCAAAACATATTGTACTCAGTCGGAAAATTCTTAGAAAAATTTTAAAATTTTAAAAAAAAAAAAAGGGAAATTTGGCGAAAATTTTGGGAAAATTTGCAGTTTTTAAACATAGAATTCTATGCCCTTGGGAAAATTTTCACAAAAGTTTTTAGTAATAACATTTCCCACAGCTACTTTTAAACAGACCCGACACTGTGGGTTTCTCAACCTATGATTAGGAAACGCCACTGTGCTGACACCCGTTTCCCGGGTTTGGGGTCCACTCACATGTTTGCATCCCCCCCCCTGAGCTAAACCCAGCTATGCCTCGCCCCCAATACTGTTTTTTGCTCAGGGGGTTATCGTCTGATACATCACTCTAGACAAACCTTCTTGGATTTTATATCATTAAACCCAGTTGGTAAAAGAAACAAAAAAAAAATTCTTCTTAAAGGTCAAATTCTTGTTGCTATGCAAATTGCCTCTTCAAACAAAGAGGATTGTACTCTAAGCGCCCCCTATTGGAAAGTAGCGTTTCCACAAGTACAATAACCCTTTAACGGCTCGTAATAGACTTAGGATAAAAGCCAAAATAGAATCTCCTTTTGCAGAACGGTGTTTGGGATTTTGGCCCTCGTCAGTGCAAAGTAGGAGAGATCTGTTTTTGGGTAGTGAAGGCCGGACTAAGGTCGGGGGGAAAGGGTTTTTCTCCTTGTGGAGAGTACTTTGCACTGCGAGGACCAATAGTCCGAAACACGTGTCGCAAATGGAGTTCTGTTTTTGGCTTTTACCCAAAGTCAATTACGTCTTTAAAAGGGGTTTTTTGGACTTGAAATTTGCTATTTCCCCAATAGGGGGCGCATAGAGTAAAATCCCTTTTTTTGAAGAGGAAATTTTGCAAAATTAAATTTTTCCCCCAAGGGGCATTGCAGGGCGAATAAGCCTCCTTACCTTGACACCCAGAGTGGATGTCACTCTCCACAAGGAGAAACCTTACCCCTAGACCTTTTTTAAACTAAACTTTCATTACTACATTAAAACTAATGGACGAACCAGGTGCTCGAAAAAGATAAAGATTGCTAAAGTCAGAAGCTAAAAGAAATCTTTTAAAAAAACCCTTTTATCATCAGGGGATTAAATATAGCATTTTCACTTAATAGCTAATATTTTTTTTAAAAATGGAATTTACTGAAATCAGCTGAGATTTAATATGGAGATTAAAACAACATAAAAAGCATCAGGGAGAAAACAATGGAAAACTTGAGCAGAAATTTCCTTCACTGAAACAAAATGACCTGGCATAAATTTTGGGTTTATATCCATTTGTCGGGTCATTTTCAACACCTAAAATCAAAGTTCCTTTTTTTGTTTCTGAAATATAGTACATCTGTTTCAGCACCCTTTCCCTAAAAACATTAAAAAATCTACTTTGAGGCAAAAGAGAATGGAATCGGGTCTGAAAATCATTTATCATAGTTAGTTTTTCTATGCAAAGAAAAATTTTAAAATTTATCATAAAATTCTTTTCAATTTTCTGGCAAGATCAGCTGAAAAAAAATTTTTATTTTATTTTTGGGGGAACAAACCCAGATTTATTTTTTTACTGGGATACCCGTTCATGCGGTTTAGCTATGAATCTGACAGCATTGATTAGCCAAAAAAAAACCTCTCTTTCCGGGATGTATCAATAAAATCCATTTTCTTTTCTGCAGCTCAGCAGAGCTTGAAATGCTGCCCCCTGTAACCACACCCCACATTGTTTCCCTTTTTTTTGTGTAATTTATATTAAAGAAAGAACTTATCAGTGGTTGGGTTTTTGGATTATATCACAAAACACCTTTCCTGAAAGATAATCTCCTGATGATTAAAAAAAAATGTATCATAGAATGGTAATTGGGGGGACTCCGGGGGCCATCTGGTCCACCCCCCCCGCGGACTCTAAATTCCCAGACAATTTCCTTCCAGCCTCGTTTGGATTTCCTTGAAGTGAACCACCACCTCTCGTGGCGCCTGTCCACTCATTGTCCCCCTAACTTCAAAAGTTTTTTTCTAAACTAATTGTGCCCCTTCATTCATTTTCATCCCATTGCTTCTGTGTTTTTCCCTTGGGGCAAATGAGAAAAAAGATGATTTTTCTACAATGGACACCCCTTTGAGTTTTTTGTAACAGTATTAAGTCCCCCTTCAGTTTCTTTTTTTGCAAGCAAACTTTCCCAAATCTGAACTTTCCCAAGGACGGGTTTGCGGCAGACCCCCCTTTCTGGCGCTCTTTCTGAACTTGCTCCAGTTTGTTGTGTCTTTTTTAAAAATGGGTCCCCAAAACGGAAAAAGTATTCCAGATGGGGTCTGCCCAAAGAGGGGAAAGGGGCAATAATACCCCCCATATCTGCTGTTTCGTTGAGACACCTAGAATTGTATTTGCTTTTTTGCTGCGCCACACTTTTCACTTTTGTTCGTCTGTGATCAATTTGATACCCAAGTCTTTTCCATGTGCTGTTACTTACCCTATTCCTCCCCTTTTGTTTTGCCCTTTTTTCATTTTTTTTGCCCAATGTAGTACTTTGCATTTTTCCCTGTTAAAACCATTCTGTTTGTTGCGCCCACTGCTCCCGTTTTTTTATATCATTTTGAATCCTCTCTCTCTCTTCTCATATTGCTACCCTCCCAGCTTTTGTCACACAAATTTGATCTTACCCCCAATTCCCTTTTCCAAATCTAAAAAAGATGTTGAACAAAACAGAGCCCAAAACAGAGCCTTGTGGACCCCCTTTAGACCTTCTTTCCCAAATGGATGTGCAGCCATTACGACCACTCTTTTTTTTTTCCGACACAAGCCCCTTATGAATCCACCTAACAGTTGTCTTTTCCAATTCCCCCCCCCTACTTTTAATTTTTCATAAGGATTTGTGAGTACTTGCCAAAGCTTTGCTAAAGTCAAGAAACAATTACAGCTTTTCCCCCTGATCCCCCAGTCGATTCTGTCAAAAAGGAAAATTTAAGTTAGTCTGACTGACTTATTATTTACAAACCCTGCGTTTTTAAAAATCCTTCCCCTTTTACCGGGTACTTACTACTGTTTTTTTAAATAATTTTTTTAAAGATCTTTCCTGGTATGAATCAGACTCACCGGGCCCGTTTCCCTGGGTCCCCTTCTTCCCTTTTAAAGATGGGAAAAACATTTGTCTTCCCCAAGTCTTCGGGATTTCTCCTTTTTAAAAGAATTTTAAAAGATTATGGACATGGTTAAAGAATTTTTCTGCTTTCTCCTTCATACCGGGGTGAATTATCTGGCCTGGAGACTGTATTCATTTAGGTTAGCTAAGTTTTTTTCCTACTGTCTTTTCTGTTTAGAGATACCCTGGATTCTTCACCCCTTAATGGGGACAGTGAATATCAGTTGATGTACTTTTCCCTTTTCAGAGAGAAAACGATCAAAATAGGAATTTAAAAGTTAAAGCCTTCTAAACATCCGTCTTACCATTTCATCTTTTCACCGTAAAAATCCTATAGCTTTTTGACTTTATTTTTTTTTTGACGTATCCCCAAAACCCCTTTTTTTGCTTTTGAGTTTTTGCAACCCTTTAAATTCTTGTCAGCTTTAGATAATCTTTTTTGCCTGCAGGTTCGCAGATGGCATTATATTCTTCTTTAGATATGCCCCCTCTTTCCATTTGATAAACATTTCTTTTTTCCTTTTAGATGTGTTTTAATTCTGTTTCATCTATCCTGGTTTCCTTAAATGTTTCCCCCTTTTTTCCCTCTTTTTGGAATTGTTAACGATTGTCTTGAAAATCTCATTTTTCAAGATTTTCCCCCCCTTCCGGGCATTTTTGTCCTTAAGGATATCCAGCCGGATCCCTCCATTTTCTTTCTGAGTCCCTTAAAATCTGCCTTTTTGAAAAACTTGAAGTCTGAGTCTTTACAGGTCTTCCCCCCTCTTGTTACCAAAATTTAAAAAAAGCAGGCACTACCTCCTAGGGCCCAAACCCCTCTTATTCCCAACCTTTCCTCCCCGTTTAAAAGGATTAGATCTAGTTAGCAGACCCCCCTTTTTTTCTCCCCTACCTTTTGGAAATAAAGTTTCAGCAAGAAGGACAAGAATTTCCTTGACCTGTTAACCCCCCCCCACATGCGTTCCTAGCGAGATCGCGCTGGGCATAGTTTTGTGACGCAGCAGCGAGTCACCAGCGAATCGCTGTGTGTGACATTCACGAGACGCCCCCCTCGGGGCGCGATCGCGTGAAAAGGGCCAGGCATTTTTTTTGATCGCGGTCTCCCCCGCGACAGGCAGCATCGCGGGTGTGACTGGGGGGAGACCAGCGATCCGCGGAAACCAAGGTACAAGCGGGTTTCCGGGCTGGGCTGTGCCAAAAACCCGCTGTGTACCTTGGATCCCAGCCCCCTGCACGGGGCGTGGTACCAAGGACCTGGGGAACTAAGCATTTACCCGCGTGTCGCTTGTATGATCGCTCCCAGCTTGTTTGGCACTCAGCAGCGTAATGTAGCGAACACCAGCGCCCCCCGATCTTTGTGGGGATGCGGGTATCGCTATTGAGAAACCCACCTTTAAGTTTTCCCTAGAGAGTTCCCAAAAAAATCTGGATATTTGAAATCCCCCATGACCATATTCATATTTTTTGGGAACTTTTGGGGGGCCCTTGAGCATAAAGAGTTCACCGATCTTCAGCTTGCATAGGTGGGCCTTTTATAAAAACCACAATGGTGTCCCTTTTCCCTTTTCTTCCTTGTATTCTTACCCAAAAATTTTTCCCCAGAAATCCCATCTCTGAAGCTCAAACTTGGCAAATGCTTTTCTAACATACAATGCGACACCCCTCCTCTTTATCAAGTTGTTTCTTGCAAATAATGTATCCTTTTAGCCTTGATTCCCAAACATGTTCTCATCCCACAAAATTTCAGCGATTTTTTTTAAAAAGACTCATATTTATTTTCCTAGTTATAGTTCCAGTTCCCTTGTTTTTTGCCCATGCTTTGTGCTTCGAATTTCTTTTCTTTTTTGTAAAATGAAAAATTTTGCTCGTCAAGAACTCTTTACCTTCCTTAATAGTTTTCAAAGTAGATAACCCCCCCAGATTTTTCAATTTTCTCAACATGGACACAAACTTGCATTTTTTCGCATGTGAAAATTTGGCTTTTCCCCCTGGGAAGTCTGGAAAAGTAGCAAGAAATGCAGCTCACCAAATGTCTCCCGGTCATTCCATTTCTTATTTTTCAAGAATATTCAAGCGGTGAAATATATGCCAAACTACAGGTGCGGTTTTACTGATTTCCCCCTGGAAAGCAAAATTTTCTCCTTGGGACTTTCCCCTGGTTTAGATGTCCTCCTTTCAGCTGCATCGGCCCAAAAACCGTGTTTCCCTTTCCCCGGGACTTTTTACTTTTTCCCAGAAAGGGCCCGGGGAAATCAAATTCTCTCCTCGGGACCTTCCCCCGGGTTTTTGATGCCTCCTTTCAGCGCAACGGCCAAAATCCAATTTCCTTGACTCCGGGGACTCTTCACTTACCCCGAAAGGACGGGGGAATATGCAAATTTTTTCCCCCTGGACTCTTCCCCCTGGGTTTTTGATGCCTCCTTTCAGCTGCAACGGCCAAAATCCCGTGTTCCTTGAGCTCGCGGAGACTTCACTACCCCGAAACCCTTGGGGAAAATGCAAATTCCCCTAGGGACCTTCCCCTGGTTTACTGATGTCCTCCTTTCAGCTGCAAGGCCCAAAATCCCTGTTCCTTTACTCGCGGGGACTTTTTATTACCCAGAAGGGACGGGAATATGCAAAATTTCCCCCCTCGGGGCTTCCCCTGGTTTTCGAGTCCTCCTTTCCTGCAACGGGCCCAAAACCAATGTTCCCTTTAGCTCACGGAGCTCTCACTTTTCCCCCGAAGGCACGGGAAATGCAAATTTTCTCCTCTGGACCTTCCACGGGTTTTTTGATTTTCCCCCTTTTTGCTGCAACGGGCAAAATCCAGTTCCTTTACTCGCGGAGACTCTTCACTTATCCAGAACGCTTGGGAATATGCAAAATTTTCTCCTCGGGGCCTTTCCCGGGTTTCTGATGTCCCCTTTAGCTGCAACGCCAAATCCTGTTTTCCTTAGCTCGCGGGGAACCCTTTACTTATCCCAGAAAACCCTTGGGAATATGCAAATTCTGTCCTCGGGACTCTTCCCCTGGTTTTTCGATGTCCTCCTTTAGCTGCAATGGGGAAAAACCCGTGTTCCTTAGCTCGCAGAGACTCTTTACTTTTCCCGAAGGCCTGGAATATGCAAATTCTCTCCTCTGAAATCTTCCCCCATTCTGATGTCCTCCTTTCACTGCAACGGCCAAAACCAGTGTTCCTTGAGCTCGGGGAGACTTTTTCCCTTATCCCAAAACGCCGGGGAAATATGCAAATTCCTCCTTAAACTTTTCCCCTAGTTTACTGGCCCCTTTCAGCTGCAAGGGCCAAAAATCCATGTTCCTGACTCGGGGAGCTCTTCACTTCCCCCAAACGCACTGGAATAGCAAATTTCTCATCGGGACTCTTCCCGGGTTTCTGATGTCCCCTTTCAGCGCAACGGAAAAAACCCAGTGTTCCTTGGCTCGCGGAGACCTTCATTTACCCTAAAGGGCATGGAATATGCAATCTCTCCTCGGGTTTTCCCCCGGGTTTAAAAATACTAATGTATTGAAACGAAAAACCACCCCAGTAAGTGCACATTGCTGTAGTCGGGGTCTCTCCCTTTATTTTATGTTGCCCTCACTTTAATAGAAAAAAACCTGCTGACATATTCACTTTAATCTTATAATTTCCCGGGCTCAAAAAGGGCCTTTGGGCTGAAAGAACGAAAATCTACTCAAGGGTAGCACAGGTGATGGTGGTGTATGCAAACATTTATTATTTTGGCAGCATATCATCTTTTACATCCCTTGCCCCTTTATTACCCCCATTGCTGAAATCATAGGGGGGCAATGTCTTTTTGCATTGCTTTTGGGCTTCCTCATAATTTTTGCAGATAACATCTAGGGATTATCATACCTTTACTTTTGAGGTCAGTCCCTGGCAATCACAGATAATGCTGCCCAAACGGAGCCCAGCTTGTATGTTATTTTCCGTCCCCGGAGCCCCAGGGGGTAAGTCTTTCTTTCGTAGTGTAAAAAGCTCTTAAAGTCAGCGGGTCTCTCCTCTTTTTTCGTAAGTTTAAAATTTTATGTTTAAACCCACTCCTTCTCTCTTTTCCAGAGTGAAAGCTTTTAAGCTCATGGCTCCTCTATCCGATGTAACTCTTATGCTCGTGGGCCCCTCACCGTGAAAGCCTTATCCAGGGGGCTCCTTTTCACCCCTCTAAGTGTGGCTCTATGGCCCAGGGGGTATTCTATCTCTTTTTTATCTCTCTTTGTCTCTTCTAAGTGTCACAGATTTTTAATTCCCCTTGTGTTTGTTTGGGGTTTCCTCACTTTCAAAAACATATGATAAAAAATTTTAATTTGGGCCCTTTCAAGGGACAAGCAAAAATAAAAAAAAAAAACCCCTATGCAATGAATTTCCTAAGCTCTTTCGCATCTTCCCGTTTTCTTCCCTTTTCCCCTTTTCCTTTTTTACATACGTCCTTGTACAGTGCTTTATCAGATGGTCTCTAAGGCCAAACCCCAATGTTTGAAAGGTCGCATGATCTATTTGGAACTTTGGGCCCGGGTAGCCCATTTACCATATTTTGTTTTTAAATACTGAGTCTTACAGCAGTGGTAACTCTACGGTTTTCTCTGAAAAAAGGGTGACGATTGTCACTTTCTTTTGACGTGCGTCATTTAGCTCTACTCTTACATTTACAAAAGTGGGGAAAAAAACCCCAGGACCACATCCATCATGTTCACTTGCCTTTGGGGGAACTATTATCTGAAAGCTATAGTCGGGGCCCCCCAAGGCAAAAAGGGTAAAATATAAGCGGGAAAAGGTTCACATCCATTTCACCCCACAACCAGCCCCCAAAAGGGGTTTATAAAAAATAAAAAACTGCATTAATATCAGTAGGTTGAGTTAATTTTTTAAATTTCCACCTTTAACTGTCCGGAAAACCCAAAATCATTAAATTTGTGGGAAAAACCCTACTCATGGGTTCTTTTGTACTGCTTTTCTTTTTTCCATTTTAATTGCATCTGGTAAGTATTTTTGAATATGCCAGATTAATGAGTCCAATAGAATCATAAAACTGAAAAATCCAAAATTTAATGCTGAAAATCATGGTTATGAAATGAGAGAATTAAAGAGGCAAGAGTTTTCGTTTATATTTTGTATATTGCTGATGAAAAGTTACTTTACTATAAAAAAATTTTGCTGAGGCAAATTTTTGAAACATTATTTCTTCAAAATCGTTTTTCCAAAAAGTTATTAAAAAGGAAACCATCAAAGGGGTCAAATATAAAAAGTTAAAAAAATTTATTAAATTAATTTTAAGAAAAATTTATAGTTGTAGTAGCTTTCAAAATTTTAAAAAAAATCAGGGGGAATCCTAAGGATGAAAACAATATAACTTTATAGGGGATCTTGTGTTTTTAACGTGATGAATCTGTATGCTAGGGTAGGATATACCCTTGTGATGTTTGGGGAACTCTTTAAAGAGGAAAAAAAAGAAAACCCCAAAATTTCAATTTTTGGTTCACTTGAAACCCCTGCAAAACACCACCTGCTAAAAAAAAAAACCCCCCACACAGACAGCTAAAAAAAAATTAGAAATGGGGGGCACAAAACCCCCAATTTTTTTTTTTTTTTCTCCGTATTTAAATTTTTTTAATTCACTAAGATTTTTAAAAAACAACGTTTGGGACCAGGGTGATCTGGGAAAACATGTTTCTTGTAGTTTTTTTCTGCCAAACAACATGAAAAAAAAAAAAAAAAAACAATGCAGAAATGGTTTTTTTCAACATTTCACCACATTTAGATTTTGTTTTCCATTTTTTCCCACCCTTTTTAAAGGTAAAATGAATGGGGCATTTCAAACTGAAACTCACTTTGCAAAAAAAAAAAGCCCCTTAGTTTGGCATTCCGATACCGCAAGTATCGGGGGATCGGCCCCATATTCGCGTAACGGAATTCCCCAACTTATTCCCATATTTTTTCCAATATCGATACCGGAAACGGGAATTCCCATAACTTTGAAGGGATTGGGATTTTAGTACCCAAGAGGGAACTTATGAAGTGGGGGGCACTCCTGTAATGTGCTATCTTTAAATAATGGGTGGGTGGAAATTGGGTGCTGAAATGGTTTTGAATGCACTATAAAAGGGGCCCGCCGCCATTTTCGTCACTGTGCGTGAAATCAGTTGGGGCGAACGCGTTCTGCTGACTTTGGGGACTTAGACATTTCGATTTGTGTACTGGTTTAGGCAGGCTAGTTTTCCAAAAGCTGTGTAATTTTTTTTAAAAAAAAAAATTTTTTTTTTGGGTTTTTTTGGGGGGGGGAAAACCCTTTTTTTTTTTGGGAGGAAAAGGGGGCCCCCTTTTTTTTTTTCCCCATTAAACCCCCCCCAAAAAAATTTTTTTTTAAAAAACCCCCCCCTTTAAAATTTATTTTTTTTTAAAAAAAAAAAAAAATTTTTTTTTTTAAAATTTTTTTTTAAAAAAATTTTTTAAAAAAAAATTTTTTTTAAGGTTTTTGGGGGAAAAGGGGGTTTTTTTTTCCAAAACCCTTTAAAAAAAAAAAAAAGGAAAAATTTTTTTTCCCAAAAAAAAATTTTTATTTTTTTTTTAATTTTTGGGGTTTTTTTTTTTCCCCTATTTAAAAAAAAACCCCCTTTAAGTTTTTTTTTTCCCCCCCCCTTAGGGTTATTTTTTTTAAACCCCAAAAGGTTTTTCCCTTTTTTTAAACCGGGGGAAAAATTAAAATTTTTTTTTTTAAAAAAGGAAAAAAATTTTTTAATTTTTTTTGGGGGGCCCCCAAAAAAAAAAATTTTTTTTGGGGGGGGTTTTGGGGAAAAAAGGGGGTTTTTTGGGGGGGGTTTAAAAATTTTTTAAAAAAAGGGTTTTTAAATTTGGGGGTTTAAATTTTTTTTTTCCCCTTTTTTTACCCAAAAAAAAACCCCCCCCGGGCCCCTTTTTTGGTTTTTAAAAAATTTTTAAGGTGGGGGGAAAAAGGGCCCGGTTTTTTTTTTTTTAAAAAAAAAAATTTTTTTCCCTTTTTTTTTTTTTAAATTTTTTTTTAAATTTAAAAAAAAATTTTTTAAAAAAATTTTCCCAAATTTTAAAAAAAATTTTTTTTTTTAAAAAAAAAAAGGGGGGGGAAAGGCCAGGGGGGCCCCCCGGGTTTTTTAATTTTTTTTTAAAAAACCCCCCTTTTTTTAAAACCCTTGTTGTTTCCAAAAAAAAAAAAAAAAAAAATTTTTTTTTTTAAACCCCCCCTTTTAAAAAAAAAAAAAAACCCCCCCCCCCCAAAAAAAATTTTAAAAAAAACCCAAAAAAAGGGGGAAAAAAAATTTTTTTAAAATTTTTTTTTTTTTGGGGGGGGGGGGGGGGGGTTTTTTTTTTTTTTTTTTTGGGGTTTTCCCCCTTTTTTCCCCCCCTTTTTTTAAAAATTTTTTTTTGGGCTTTTTTTTTTAAAAAAAAAAATTTTGTGGGTTTTTTCCCCCCAAAATTTTTTTTTTTTTTTTTTTTTAAAAAAAAAATTTTTTCCTTTTTTTGCCCCCCTTTTTTTTTTTTTTGGGGGGGGGGGGGTTTTTTTTTTTTTTGGGGGGGAAACCCTTTTTTTTTTTTAAAAGGGGTTTTTTTAAAAAATTTTTTTTTTTTTTTTCCCCCCTTTTTAAAAAAAAAAATTTTTAAAAATAAAAAAAAAACCCCTTTAAAAAGGGAAAATTTTTTTTTTCCTGGAAACAAACCCCCCCCAAAAACTTATCTAATGTGTGGTGAGAATTTGAACCCTCAAGGCTTCAAGAAGTTTATAACGTAGAGCCATAAAAATAAAAAATCATATTTATTTCCACAAAAATTATATTTTTGCCCCAATTTTTTAATTGTTCCAAGGGTAACAGAAGAAATTTGACCCCAAGAGTTATTGTGCAATTTGTCCAGAGTACGCTGATACTCCATATGTGGGGGTAAACCACTGTTTGGGCGCACGGCAAAGCTCAGAAGGGAAGAAGCACCGTGTGACTTTTTCAATGCAGAATTGGCTGGAATTGAGATCAGACGCCATGTCACGTTTGAAGAGCCCCTGATGTGCCTAAACACTGGAAACCCCCCAATTCTAACTCCGACCCTAACCATAACCCTAACCACAAACCCAACCCTAACACACCCCTAACCCTAATCCCAACACTAAGCCTAACTTTAGCCCCAACCCTAACCCTAATGGGAAAATGGAAATAAATACATTTTTAAAATTTTATTATTTTTCCCTAACTAAGCGGGGGGTAAAGAGGGGTTTGATTTACTATTTATAGTGGGTTTTTATGTTTGGCAGCTGTCACACGCTTGTTATTGCAAAAAATAGTTTTTGCATCACCACATTTTGAGAGCTATAATTTTTCCATATTTTGGCCCACAGAGTCATGTGAGGTCTTATTTTTTGCAGGACGAGTTGTCGTTTTTATTGGTACAATTTTTGGGCACATGACATTTTTTGATCGCTTTTTATTACGATTTTTGGGAGGCAGAATGAACACAAACCAGCAATTCATGAATTTCTTTTGGGGGGGGATGTTTATACCGTTCTACGTGTGGTAAAATCGATAAAGCGGTTTTATTCTTTGGGTCAGTACGATTACGGCGATACCTCATTTATATAATTTTTTTAATGTTTTGGCGCTTTTATACAATAAAAACAATTATATATATAAAAAATAATTATTTTTGCATCGCTTTATTCTGCGAGCTATAACTGTTTTAGTTTTTCGCTGATGATGCTGTATGGCAGCTCGTTTTTTGCGTGACAAGATGACGTTTTCAGCGGTACCATGATTACCGTGCCTCCCGGCGTCCCCCCAGACCTCTTATGTCTCCTGCAGCTCCCGGCGTCTTTATCCGGTAAAGAAAATGGCGGGCGCATGCGCAGTGCGCCCGCCGAGCCGGATTTTCTCCGGGGTCTCCCAGTCCCCCCGCTTTTGCGATCACCGTTATTAACCCTATAACGGCGATCGCAAAACAAAAAAAAAAGACGCGATCCTGCGTGCAATTTCTCTCCCCTCTGATGTGATCGCACATCAGAGGGGAGAGAAATAGGGCCCCCAGGACCCCGATACCCCCGGTACCTGAAGGTGTTCCCCATGGCCCCTCTGCGCTCCTGCAGCGCCCCCTGTCCTCCGATCCTCCGTCCTCTTCATCCTGTAAAAAAAAAATGGCGGGCGCATGCGCAGTGCTCCCGCCGACTCTGCCTGGCGGCAGATTCAAAAAATGAATGACTCCATTCATTCTCTGAAAGTACATTTTGATCACTGTAATAAACTATCACAGTGATCAAAATAAAAAAAAAAACAGTACATAAACCCCTCCTTTATCAGCCCCTTTGTTAGGGACATATAATAAAATAAAGAAATTTTATTTATTTTTCCGTTAGGGTTATAATTAGGGTTAGGGTTACAATTAGGGTTAGGCTGGGTTCATACTGCGTTATGGCAGTCCGTTAGACGGATTGCGTTACACCGCGGTGTAACGCAGTCCGTTAACGCTGCCATTCACCCCCATTTGAGGGCGCATCGTGACGCATGCCGTGAAGCGGCATGCATTCGCGACGTGCCGTCATTCAGTGACAGAGCCTCGGACACGGGCTGCAGCGCCTGGGCTCCGTCACCGCTAGCGCAGATGAATCATCTGCTGATTCCTCTGCGCTAGCAGGTATAGCATAACGCAATCACGTTATGCTATACCGTTACCAGCCTGTCAACGCTATGTGTTGAACAGGCTGGTAAAATGCAATATGATCCTAGCCTTAGAGTTAGGGTTATAATTAGGGTTAGGGTTGGAATTAGGGTTAGGGTTACAATTAGGTTTAGGGTTACAATTAGGGTTAGGGTTACAATTAGGGTTAGGGTTGGGATTAGGGTTAGGGGTGTGTTGGGGTTAGGGTTGGAGCTAGAATTGAGGGGTTTCCACTATTTAGGCACATCAGGGGGTCTCCAAACACGACGTGGCATTCAAAAAGTCAAATGGCGCTCCCTCCCTTCCAAGCCCTGCCGTGCGCCCAAACAGTGGTTTACCCCAACATATGGGGTATCAGCGTACTCAGGACAAATTGCACACCAATTTTGGGGTTCTAATTTCTCCTGTTACCCTTGGGAAAATAAAAAATAGCTGGCTAAAAAAATATTTTTGAGGAAAAAAATTATTATTTTATTTTCACGGCTCTACGTTATAAACTTCTGTGAAGCACTTGGGGGTTCAGAGTACTCACAACACTTCTAGATAAGTTCCATAAGGGGTCTAGTTTCCAAAATTGTGTCATTTGTGGGTGGGGGGATTCCACTGTTTAGGCGTATCAGGGGCTCTCCAAACGCGACATGGCGTCCAATTTCAATTCCAGCCAATTTTGGTTTGAAAAAGTCAAACGGCGCTCCTTCCCTTCCAAGCCCTGCCGTGCGCCCAAACAGTGGTCCCCCCCACATATGGGGTATCAGCGTACTCAGGACAAATTGGACAACTTTTGTGGTCTAATTTCTCCTGTTACCCTTGGGAAAATAAAAAATTGGGGACTAAACGATCAGGTTTGTGGAAAAAATATGATTTTTTATTTTCACGCCCGGGCGTTATAAACTTCTGTGAAGCACTTGGGGGTCCAAAGTGCTCACCACACATCTAGATAAGTTCCTTAGGGGGTCTAGTTTCCAAAATGGGGTCACTAGTGGGGGTTTTCCACTGTTTAGACACATCAGGGCCTCTACAAACGCGACATGGCGTCCAGCCAATTCTGCGTTGAAAAAGTCAAACGGCGCTCCTTCCCTTCCAAGCTCTGCCATGCACCCAAACAGTGGTTTACCCCCACATATGGGGTATCAGCATGCTCAGGACAAATTGCACAAAAACTTTTGGGGTCTTGTTACCCTTGGGAAGATAAAAATTGGGGTGAAAAGATCGTTTTTGTTGAAAAAATATGATTTTTTATTTTTCACGGTTCTATGTTATAAACTTCTGTGAAGCACTTGGAGGTTCAAAGTGCTCACCACACATCTAGATAAGTTCCTTAGGTGGTCTAGTTTCAAAAATGGGGTCACTTGTGGGGGGTTTCCACTGTTTAGACACATCAGGGCCTCTACAAACGTCACATAGCATCCAGCCAATTCTGCGTTGAAAAAGTCAAACGGTGCTCCTTCACTTGCGACCTCTGCCGTGCACCCAAAAAGTGGTTTACCCCCATATATGGGGTATCTGCGTATTCAGGAGAAATTGCACAACAAATTTTATGGTTCATTTTTTCTTTTAACACTTGTGAAAATAAAAAAAAATTGGTTCCGAAGTAAAGTTTTTGCAAAAAAAGTTAAATGTTAATTTTTTTCTTCCACATTGCCTCAGTTCCTGTGAAGCACGTAAAGGGTTAATAAACTTCTTGAATGTGGTTTTGAGCACCTTGAGGGGTGCAGTTTTTAGAATGGTGTCACTTTTGGGTATTTTCTATCATATAGACCCCTCAAAGTGACTTCAAATGTGATGTGGTCCCTAAAAAAAAAAATGTTGTTGTAAAAATGAGAAATCGCTGGTCAATTTTTAACCCTAAGGCCGGGATCACACATGCGAGTAAATCGGCCGACACTCGCATGTGAAATTCCAGCTCTGGCGCCGGCACTTAGGAGTGGAGCGCGCAGCTGCATATAAATACATGGAGCCGCTCGCTCCACTCCCGAGTGCCGGCACCAGAGCTGGGATTTCACATGCGAGTGTCGGCCGATTTACTCGCATGTGTGATCCCGGCCTTATAACTTCGTAACAAAAAAAAATTTTGTTCCCCAAATTGTGCTGATGTAAAGTAGACATGTGAGAAATGTTATTTATTAAGAAGTTTGTGTGACATATCTCTCTGATTTAAGGGCATAAAAATTTAAAGTTTGAAAATTGCTAAATTTTCAAAATTTTTGCCATATTTCCCTTTTTTTCATAAATAAACACAAGTCATATCAAAGAATTTTTACCATTAACGTGAAGTACAATATGTCACGAAAAAACAATCTTAGAATCAGCGGGATTCGTTAAAGCGTTCCAGAGTTATAACCTCATAAAGTGACAGTGGTCAGAATTGTACAAATTGGCCCGGCTATTAAGCTGCAAAATGGCTCTGTCACTAAGGGGTTAAAGAAATTAATTTATTGGTGAATTTTTTTTTTCTTTATTTAGGAATTTTTTTTTACACATGTTTGTTTTTATTTTTTTTTTTACTTTTTTACATTGTCCCAGGGTGGGACAGCACTGTATAATATCAGATCGCTGGTCTGACACTGTGCACAGCATTCTGTCAGACTAGCGATCTGACAGGCACTGCTGGAGGCTTTCTTAGCTCCTGGAAGGACCCCGCGGCCAACTTGGATAAGGGGTCCTGCAGGGAGGAGGCCCTCAGAAAAGTGTGATCACATTGCACTGTTCTGAGGGTCTCAGGGAAGCACGCAGGGAGCCCCCTCCCTGTGCGATGCTTCCCTGTGCCCCCGGTACACTACGATCATGTTTGATCGCAGTGTGCCAGGGGTTAATGGGCCGGGAGCAGTCCGTGACCGCTCCTGGCACATAGTGCCGGGTGTCAGCTGTGATAATCGGATGACACCCGGCCGCGATCAGCTGCGCTCACCCCGGGAGCGCAGATGATCGCCTATGATGTACTATCCTGTCCTTGGGAATTAAGTCCCATGGCACATGAACGGGATAGTATGTCAGATGACAGAAAGGGGTTAAAAGCTCAATAGAAAAGAGTTGTATGCACTGCCCAAGTTCTGCTGTGTAGTAGCGGTGGTCGGTCTCCAAGTCAGCAAGCTATAAATAAAAGTGTTGATATCTTAAGAACAGCTGAACATTTTATGAAGCAGTTAATTGCAAAAAAAGCTTCTATTTACAAGTGCTATAAAACAATACCTAATTACGAAGATTGAGAAAACCCTTCAAGGTAACATTTTGTCAAGACATTAGGGCTAACTTCACACTGGCCATTTTTGCATGCACACACATTGTTTTTTTTGTCTTCAGTATTTTGTACTTTGCATGGTTGTTTGGACATAGAGCATGTCACTTCCAGCAGCGTTTTTTCAGCGTTTTTTACCCATTGAATTGAATGGAAAAAACACATGAAAAAATGCACCAAAACCGCGCCAAAAAACGCAGCAAAACTGTAGTCCTGATCATATACAAATGTACCAATCTATAACTGATTATATGTCGTCACCCGGCTGACGTGGTCACCTTTCTGTCACTGGTTCCTTACTGTGGCTGTCACCCTGCTGCCAAAGTGAGAAAAGTAAGTGCCTTATAGAGCCGAAGATTATATGGACTTTTATTGTATATGATGGATGTTAATTTGAAGGCACAATATCATGTGGGCAGTATGCAGAGGAGGAAAATGGTGGTTCAAGTGCTGTATTCATGTACTGATAGTGGTTCTGGCACAACATTTATTTACCATTAGTGGTTCTAGTGCTGCATTCATGATGGTGATTCTCATGCAACATTTATGTACTGACAGTGGTTATGTTTATAGCTGAGCTGTGGGCCCACTGTGTATAGGGAATCTGTGCTTCATTATATTGTGTGTAGGGGAGCTATGGGCCCATCATACTGTATATAGGGAAAAGTGTTGAGCCATCAAACGGTCCGATTTTGTAATGCGATAATCGCACAACTGTTCTCCGTATGTTGATCCGTATGTTATCCGTTTTAGATGCGAGGATGCGATTTCCTCGCATGTCAGGATCCGTGTGACATCCGTATGGCATCCGTATGGCATTTCATTTCTCACTGCTTTTCCCCTTTGAATTTAATGGCTCAATGGACTGTAATGAGGAAAATATGTGCGTATTTCTCGCAAGTCACACTGATGGTACGTGTGATGTTCGTTTTTTTGTCGCACCCATAGACTTGCATTGGCGATTCTGAGCCGAGATACACGTACAATCGCAGCATGCTGCGATTTCACTCGCGCGTATAAAACGCGCGAGAAAAAATCGGCTGATGGGACCTGCCCCATAGTATAACATTGGGACGAGTGCTATGCGATTTTTTATCGCCTAGCACTCGTCCGTATTATACGGTAGTGTGACTCCGGCCTTAGGGAGCTGTAGGTTCACTATATTGTATATAGAGGAGCTGTACATTGGGGTACCTAGTGGACTTTATTAAAGGTTAAGAAGCATTATGGTTATAGGGGCACTCAGAGTATTGTTACCATCAAAGGGGTAAAATGTGGATACTTTTCTAGTGCATTTGCACAGGGCACTATTTTTTCCAAGGGAGTAATTTTACCAACTAGAGGGCACAAGTGAGGTATTATAACTTTGTAAGGGGCACAGTGATGGCAATATGTGGAGCAGTAAGAGGAGCTCTGTTTTTGTATCACCCAGAAGGTGCAGTAATAGAGACACATACGACAGCAGCGGCTCAGTATTAGGGTATCAGCAAGGATAAGGAGATTGCGCAGCTTGGGTATAGATAGAGACATGCCTGAAAATGTGAGAAGTCAAATGTTGTAATCTTTGCAGATGAGTGATGACTGGAAGAAGTGGTCATGTCAGTCTGATGGAAAAGACAGGAAAATGGACTACTCCACCAGAAAGAACATCAGTTGTAAGTTATTATATAAAACTGTACTGTATAATTACTAGTATGGTCTACCGGTCTGGTATCTACCACTATATGGTCACCATTTGGAGGTAATTTCAGTGTTGGTCTTTGTGTAGAGATCTAATTTCAGTAACAGCACGGTTATCTGCTGAGGTTACTGCATACCCACGATCGGTTCATCACGATAGTTGTACACATGGTTAACTGGTTAGGGGCCCACTTAGATGTTTTGGCATTCAGGCAGAATGAAAAAACATAAATTTAGCAGCCTCATCAAGATTGGTATTCCCAGCAGCAGTTCACACTTCTATTAAAAGTGGTCACCAAACAAATACCACTCTGTTTTCTCCAGCACACATCTCTTTGGAGAACAGACTAACCAGCAGTTGTTTTTAATAGACCTGTAAACCCCGGCCTGAGGTTCGACTTTTCCCATGCAGGTTCTTTTGGTTACTCCAAATACTCGAGCTTAAAATCCAGTCACCATAAACTCTCTCGCTAACCTAGTGTTACTTGTACAGCTTCATTACCGATACATTTTTACCATCCAGGACCTTATGTATTGCTTTCCTACAATATATTATGATGACTATTTTTGCAAATAAAATATATCTTAAGAAACCAAATAACATACTGTGAGGCAGTGAGGAGTATCATATGTGAGGGACGGTATGTGTCCCCCAGGATACGCATAGAGGCGTATTAAGGCCGCTGGAGTGCATTGCAGCCACAGAGATAGCTGTGGTTGCAATGCAGAAAAAAAGTAAGTTTGGTCTTGGACAAGCTATTTGCCCATGGCAGATTTAAGAAAACCCGGTATGGGCTTTTATTTTTGGCGCAAACTACAGGATCGCTCTCTCCAGGCCGGATCTTACAAGTGGCCCATGGCCACAGATTCCATTTAAAAGCCCTGCAGCAAAGGGTTGGATATGTCAGCCTTGGTTTGCAAACTGCAGAGCAGATGGCTCTGCAAGGTTCAGCCTGTGTGAAGCAACACAGATCCAAGCAAAGCCAAAAGGCCTGTCACCCCTCACGTGACACGGTGGTGTAGTCGCCCACGGCAACAAGTCTCGGGATTCGGACTGTCTTGATTCCCAAAGGATGCCATTTGTTTTCCGTTTGTGAGTACGTTGGACATTAAACCCTTAACGACCGTCAATACGCCTTTTAACGGCGGTAGTTAAGGGTATTTAAACCACAGCGCTGTGAGTTCACGGCTCTGTGGAAAAAGTATATAGCGCCCCCCAGAGTCGGATTTTCTCCAGGGTCTCGGCTGCCGGGGGTAGCCGAGACACCAGAGAACATGATTCGGGTCGGTTTTTACCATCCCCGCTTTTGCGATCGCCGTTATTAACCATATAACGGTGACCGCAAAAAAAAAAGCCGCGATTCTGCTTTATCTTTTTCTCTCCTCTGATGTGATCGCACATCAGAGGAGAGAGAAATAGGGTCACCGATTACCTCCCAGTGTCCCCAGACCCTCCTGCCTCCTCCGGTGGGTGCCGCCATCTTGGTCCAGGAAGAAAATGGCGGGCCCATGCGCAGTGTGCCCGCTGAATCTGCCGGCCGGCAGATTCATTCCTTCTTTGAAGGTACATTTTGATCACTGTGATAGGGTTTATCACAGTGATCAAAATAAAAAAATAGTAAATAAACCCCCTCCTTTATCACGCCCTTAGTTGGGGAAATATAATAAAGAAAATATATTATTTTAATTTTTCCATTAGGGTTAGGGTTAGAATTAGGGTTAGGGTTGGAATTAGAGTTAGAATTAAGGTTAGGGTTGGAATTAGGGTTAGAGTTAGGGTTGGGATTAGGGTTAGAGTTTGAATTTAGGGTTAGTGGTGTGTTGGGTTAGGGTTGGAGCTAGAAAGGAGGGGTTTCCACTATTTAGGCACATCAGGGGGTCTCCAAACACGACATGGAGTTCAAAAAGTCAAATGATGCTCCCTCCCTTCCGAGCCCTGCCGTGTGCCCAAACAGTGGTTTACCCCAACATATGGGGCATCAGCGTACTCAGGACAAATTGAACACCAATTTTGTGGTTCTAATTTCTCCTGTTACCCTTGGGTGAATAAAAAATAGCGGGCTAAAAAAAATCATTTTTGAGGAAAAAAATTATTTTTTATTTTCATGGCTCTGTGTTTATGAACTTCTGTGAAGCACTTGGAGGTTCAAAGTGCTCAACACCCATCAAGATAAGCTCCTTGGGGAGTCTAGTTTCCAAAATGGGTTCACTTGTGGAGGTTTCTACTGTTTAGGCACATCAAGAGCTCTGCAAACACAACATGACGCCCGCAGAACATTCCATCAAAGTCTGCATTACAAAATGGCGCTCCTTCCCTTCCAAGCTCTCCCATGCGCCCAAACAGTGGTTCCCCCCACATATGGGGTATCAGCGTACTCAGGAAAATTTGCACAACAACTTTTGTGGTCCAATTTCTCCTGTTAACCTTGGGAAAATAAAAAGTAGCTGGCTAAAAAATCATTTTTGAGGAAAAAAAGGATTTTTTATTTTCACGGCTCTACGTTATAAACTTCTGTGAAGCACTTGGAGGTTCAAAGTGCTCACCACACATCTAGATAAGTTCCCTAAGGGGTCTAGTTTCCAAAATGGGGTCACTTGTGGGAAGTTTCCACTGTTTAGGCACATCAAGGGCTCTCCAAAAGTGACATGGCGTCCAGCCAATTCTGCGTTGAAAAAGTCAAACGGCGCTCCTTCCCATGCGACCTGTGTTGTGCGCCCAAAAAGTGGTTTACCCACATATGGGGTAACAGCGTATTCAGGAGAAATTGCACAACAAATTTTGTATTTCATTTTCTCTTAACACTAGAGAAAAGAAAAAAATTGGTTCTGATATAAATTTTTTGCAAAAAAAGTTAAATGTTAATTTTTTCCTTCCACATTGTTTCAGTTCCTGTGAAGCACGTAAAGGGTTAATAAACTTCTTGAATGTGGTTTTGAGCACCTTGAGGGGTGCAGTTTTTAGAATGGTGTCACTTTTGGGTATTTTCTATCATATAGACCCCTCAAAGCGACTTCATATGTGATGTGGTCCCTAAAAAAAAAAAATGGTGTTGTAAAAATAAGAAATCGCTGGTCAACTTTTAACCCTTATAACTTCCTAACAAAAAAAAAATTGTTTCAAAATTGTGCTGATGTAAAGTAGACATGTGGGAAATGTTATTTATTATTTTCGAAATTTTCACCATATTTCCGTTTTTTTCATAAATAAGCGCAAGTCATATAAAAAATTTTTTTACCACTAGCGTGAAGTACAATTTGTCACGAAAAAACAGTCCCCGAATCAGTGGGATTTGCTAAAGCGTTCCAGAGTTATAACCTCATAAAGTGACAGTGGTCAGAATTGTAAAGTTTGGCCTGGTCATTAAGCTGCAAATTGGCTCTGTCACTAAGGGGTTAAAGAGACTTTGTTTAGAACTTTCCTGTGGTCACTGTCTGTTTATCGCAATGCACCAACCCCGCTGCACTACAATACATACTGAAATACAATGAGGATACCTTTTGTCATTATGATGTATATGTAGGGCAAAAACCTTGGTGAGCGTTTCACTGCTGCCAGTGGATTCATCGAGAGGTACTAGGCTGTGTTTCCACTATCAGGAAACACAGCGCTATTGACGGAGCGGAAATTCCGCTTCGTCTAAGCCCCACCCCCTTTCTGATGCTCGTTCTTTCCGGAGGTGTTCAGGACACCTCCGGAAAGAACGCAGGGCTACATAGCCCTGTGCTAAATTCCGTTGCGGCGACGCAGCGTCGCCGCAATACGCTAGGACATGCTGCGGTCTGAAAAGACGCGCAGCATGTCCGGATACGCAGGTCTTCCGCCTGCGTGTTGTTACGCATAGTGGAGATGGGATTTCTTGAAATCCCCTCCACTATGCTGTAACATCTGGACTCTGCGTGTGTGGCGCTGCGCCAGCGCACAGCGCCAAACACGCAGCGTTTCCTGACCGTGGAAACTCACCCCTAGAGTGGTGTTTTTACAATGGATCCCAAACTGCAAGGAGGAAATGACCCGATGGTTGTGAGCACATCAACATCATGTTGCTGCTATGCGGTGTTGACTACAACATGCTTTGTTAACCCCTACATATGACATACATGTATATCATATATTGTGTCCCTACCTTTGATGCGAGCCCAGCCCACATGTTTTCATGCACATGATGACTGATTTAATCAGTCCCCAGCTCACCCTTCCTATTTATTGTCTTTATTTGTATTAATTCATGTTGTCACTGCTTTATTAGAGGGGGTTCACACCTAGCTCTTGGCTGGGTGGTGGTTGGTCAAATGGAATGTTATATTTGTTGATTCGAGTCAATTAAGGACTGAGTCAATAAAGGTTTTACCGATTCATTATTTTTTTATTTTTTTTTATGATTATTAATTTTATTATTTATTAACCTCTTAATAAAGCATAGTGGCCTGTTTTCACAAAGTTCATTGACATTATCTTTATTTATTTACTTATGACCAGGCCAATTTTTGCAATTCTGACCAGTGTCAATTTATGAGGTAACAACTCTGAAATGCTTCAACGAATCCCAATGATTCTGAGAAAGTTTTTTCATAACATATTGTACTTCATGATCGTGGTAAAAGTTCTTAGAAATAAATTTTATTTGTAAAAAAAAAAAAGGAAATTTGGCGAAAATTTGGAAAATTTTGCAGTTTTCAAACATAGAATTCTTATGCCCTTGAGAAATGTGTCACAGACAGTTGTTAGTAAATAACATTTCCCACATGTCTACTTTAAATCAGACACAGACATCTGTGGTTTCTCTATACCTATGATTAGGAAACGCCACTGTAGCTGTACACGCCGTTACCTGGTTAGGGGTCCACTCACATGTTTGCACTCCCCCCTCCTGAGCTGAAGCCCTAGCTATGCCTCTGGCCCCCATATACTGTTTTGCTCAGAGGGTCTAGTCTGTCTGTATACATCACTACTATGAGCAAACCTTCATTTGGATTTTATAGTCATTTCATACCAGTTGGTAGAAGAAACAAAAAAAGATTTCTTCTTAAAGGTCAAATTCTTATGTTTGACTATGCAAATTGCCTCTTCAAACAAAGAGGACTTGTACTCTACAGCGCCACCTATTGGAAGTAGCGATCCTACAAGTCACAATCAACCTTTAACGAGTCTCGTAATATGACTTAGGATAAAAGCCAAATCAGAATCTCCATTTGCAGACACGGTGTTTCGGACTATTGGTCCTCGTCAGTGCAAAGTAGGAGAGATCTGATTTGGCTAGATGAGAGGCTCTGGACTAAGGTCTAGGGGGTAAGGTTTCTCCTTGTGGAGAGTACTTTGCACTGACGAGGACCAATAGTCCGAAACACCGTGTCTGCAAATGGAGATTCTGATTTGGCTTTTATCCTAAGTCATATTACAAGACTCGTTAAAGGGTTGATTGTGACTTGTAGGATTGCTACTTCCAATAGGTGGCGCTATAGAGTACAAGTCCTCTTTGTTTGAAGAGGCAATTTGCATATTAAAATTTCCCAGAGGAGCATTGCATGGCGAATAAGCCTCCTTACCTTGACACGCCAGAGCTGGTATGTCACTCTCCACAAGGAGAAACCTTACCCCCTAGACCTATGTTTGACTAAACATTCATTACTACATATAAAACAGTAATGGACGATACCAAGGTGCTCGATAAAGATAAAGATTGCCTAAAGTCAGAAGCTAAAAGAAGTCTTTGAACAAACACCTTTTTATCATCAAGGGTATTAAATATATGCATGTTTCACTTAATAGCTATATATTTTTTTAAAACTGGAATTTACTGAAAGTCATGCTGAGATTTAATATGAGAGATTAAACAACAACATAAATTAGCATCAGGGAGAAGATTACATATGGAAATGACTTGAGCAGAATTTCCTTCACTGAAGCAAAATGACCTGAGCATAAATTTGGCTTGATATCAATTTGTCTGGGTCATTTTCATACACCTATAAATCAAAGTGTCCTTTTAATGTTGCTGCAGAATATAGTACATCTGTTTCTAGCACCTGTTCCATGAAAACAGTTCAGAAATCTACTTTGAGGACAAAAGAGAACTGGAATCAGGTCTGAAAATCATTTATCATAGTTAGATTTTCTATGCTAAGAAAATATTAAATTATCATAAAATTAACATTTTCAATTTTCTGGACACAGATCAGCTGTAAAAAAAATTTTACTTTATAGTTGTGTGGAACAAAACCAGATTTATGTTTTACTGTAGGATATCCAGTATTCATGCAGGTTATGCTATGTAATCTGACAGCAGTTTGATGTAGACACAGAAACTCTCATTCCAGCGATGTATCAGATAAAATCCCAGTTCTCTTCTGCAGCTCTAGCAGAGCTTGAAATGCTGAGCCCTGTGTAACCACACCCACAGCATTGATTGCCATCTTTTTGTGTATATTGTATATTGACAGAAAGAAGCTTATCAGTGGTGTTGGTGTGGTTGGATTAGTATGCACGAAACACCTATTCCTGTAATGATAATCTCCTGATGATTAGAATAGAATAGTATCATAGAATGGTAGAGTTGGAAGGGACCTCCTGGGCCATCTGGTCCAACCCCCTGCTCAAAGCAGGATTCTCTAAATCATCCCAGACAGATGTCTGTCCAGCCTCTGTTTGAAGACTTCCATTGAAGGTGAACTCACCACCTCTCGTGGCAGCCTGTTCCACTCATTGATCACCCTAACTGTCAAAAAGTTTTTTCTAATATCTAATCTGTGTCTCCTCTCATTCAGTTTCATCCCATTGCTTCTAGTGTCTTTCCTTGTGCAAATGAGAATAAAGATGATCCTTCTACAATGTGACAGCCCTTGAGATATTTGTAGACAGCTATTAAGTCTCCTCTCAGTCTTCGTTTTTGCAAGCTAAACATTCCCAAATCCTGCAACTGTTCCTCATAGGACATGGTTTGCAGGCCAGACACCATTCTGGTCGCTCTTCTCTGAACTTGCTCCAGTTTGTTGATGTCTTTTTTGAAAATGTGGTGCCCAAAACTGGAAACAGTATTCCAGATGAGGTCTGACCAAAGAGGAGTAGAGGGCAATAATGACCTCACATGATCTAGACTGTATTTCTGTTGAGACATCCTAGAATTGTATTTGCCTTTTTTGCTGCTGCATCACACTGTTCACTCTTGTTCAGTCTGTGATCAATTAGTATACCCAAGTCTTTTTCACATGTGCTGTTACTTAGCCCTATTCCTCCCATTTTGTATATGCTTTTTTCATTTTTATTGCCCAGATGTAGTACTTTGCATTTTTCCCTGTTAAAAACCATTCTGTTAGTTGCTGCCCACTGCTCCAGTTTATTTATATCATTTTGAATCCTCTCTCTCTCTTCTCTAGTATTAGCTACCCCTCCTAGCTTTGTGTCATCAGCAAATTTGATCAGTTTACCCTCAATTCCTTCATCTAAATCATTGATAAAGATGTTGAACAATACAGAGCCCAAAACAGAGCCTTGTGGTACCCCACTTGAGACATTCTTCCAAGTGGATGTGCAGCCATTTACGACCACTCTTTTGGTCCGATCACTAAGCCAGTTATGAATCCACCTAACAGTTGTCTTGTCCATTCCATACTTTGTAATTTTTTCAATAAGGATTGTGTGAGATACTTTGTCAAATGCTTTGCTGAAGTCAAGATATACTATATCTACAGCATTTCCCTGATCCACCCAGTCAGTGATTCTGTCATAGAAGGAAATTAAGTTAGTCTGACATGACTTATTAGTTACAAACCCATGCTGACTCTGTTTAATCACTTCACTCTTATCCAGGTACTTACATACATGTTCTTTAATAATTTGTTTAAAGATCTTTCCTGGTATAGAAGTCAGACTCACCGGCCTGTAGTTCCCTGGGTCCACCTTCTTCCCCTTTTTGAAGATAGGAACAACATTTGCTCTTCTCAAGTCTTCTGGGACTTCTCCTTTTCTCCAAGAATTTTCAAAGATTATGGACAGTGGTTCAAGAATTTCTTCTGCTTTCTCCTTCAGTACTCTGGGGTGTAATTCATCTGGACCTGGAGACTTGTATTCATTTAGGTTAGCTAAGTGTTTCCTCACTGTCTTTCTGTTTAGAGATATCCTGGATTCTTCTATTCCTTTAATAGGACAGTGAATATCAGTTGATGTTACATTTCCTTTCAGAGAGAAAACAGATACAAAATAGGAATTTAAAAGTTCAGCCTTCTCAACATCCTGTCTTACCATTTCATCATTTTCATCCTGTAAAAATCCTATAGCATCTTTGACTTTTATTTTATTTTTGACGTATCCCCAAAATCCCTTTTTGTTGCTTTTGACGTCTCTTGCAAGCCTTAATTCATTGTCAGCTTTAGATAATCTGATTTGTGCCTGCAGGTTCTGCAGATGGCATTATATTCTTCTTTAGATATGCCTCCCTCTTTCCATTTGATAAACATTTCTTTCTTCCTTTTTAGCATGTGTTTAAGTTCTGTGTTCATCTATCCTGGTTTCCTTAAATGTTTCCCATTCTTCCCTCTTTTTGGAATTGTTAACGATTGTGCTTTGAGAATCTCATTTTTCAAGATTTCCCATCCTTCCTGGACATTTTTGTCCTTAAGGATATCCAGCCATTGGATCCCTCCAATTCTCTTTCTGAGTCCCTTAAAATCTGCCTTTCTGAAATCTTGAAGTCTGAGTCTTCACAGGTCTTCCTCCTCTTGTTATCCAAAATTCTAAAATAGCATGGTCACTACCTCCTAGGGTCCCAACCACTCTTATCTCCTCAACCATTTCCTCCCTGTTAATAAGGATTAGATCTAAGTTAGCAGACCCCCTTGTTTTCTCCCCTACCTTTTGGAAGATAAAGTTGTCAGCAAGAGAGGACAAGAATTTCCTTGACCTGTTAAGCCCCCGTCTCACATAGCGATATCGCTAGCGAGATCGCTGCTGAGTCACTAGTTTTGTGACGCAGCAGCGAGCTCACCAGCGATATCGCTGTGTGTGACATTCAGCGACGATCAGCCCCCCTGCTGGGTATCGCTGATCGTCGCTGAAAGGCCAGGACATTTTTTTGATCGCTGGTCTCCCGCTGACAGGCACGCATCGCTGCGTGTGACTGGCGGGAGACCAGCGATCCGCTGGTAACCAAGGTACACAGCGGGTTTCCAGGCGTGGGGCTGTGCCTAGAAACCCGCTGTGTACCTTGGATACCAGCTCCCTGCATCAGGGCGCTGGTATCCAAGGTACACTGCGGGTAACTAAGCGATGTTACCCGCAGTGTCGCTTGTACTGATCGCTGCCTGAGCTGCCTGTTTGGCAGCTCAGCAGCGATAATGTAGCGATACACCAGCGATCCTGATCGTTGTCGGGATCGCTGGTGTATCGCTATGTGAGACCCAGCCTTAAGTTTTGCCTGAGAGAGATTCCCAACAAATATCTGGATAGTTGAAATCTCCCATGACCACTATGTCATATTTTTTGGAGAACTTGGCCATTTGATGCATAAAGAGTTCATCCGTATCTTCAGCTTGCATAGGTGGCCTGTAGTAAATGCCTACAATGGTGTCCTTTCCATTGTTCTGTCCTTGTATTCTTACCCAAACAGTTTCCACAGAACTCCCAATCTCTGAAGCGTCAATCTCTGTGCAGATATACGCTTTTCTAACATACAATGCGACACCTCCTCCTCGTTTATCAAGTCTGTTACTTGCAAATAAGTTGTATCCTTCTAGCCTTGTATTCCAATCATGTGTCTCATCCCACAAGTTTCAGCGATTCCAATGACATCATATTTATTTTCCTATGTTAGTAGTTCCAGTTCTCCTTGTTTGTTGCCCATGCTTTGTGCATTCGAATTTCTTCTCTTTCTGTAACATGAAGAGATATTTCTGCTCTGTCTAAGAACTCTTCACCTTCCTTAATAGTTTTCAATGTAGATAACCTCTCTTCCAGATTTGCAACTTTTCCTCCAACATGGACACAAGCTTGCATTTCTCGCATGTGAAGTTTGGCTTTTCCACTGGTAAGTCTGTGAACATGTAGCAAGAAATGCAGCTCACCAAATGTCTCCTGGTCTATTCCATGTTCTTATTGTTCAAGAGATATTCAAGCGGTGAAATATATGCCAAAACTAGCAGCGTGCGGTTTACTGATGTCCTCCTGGGAATATGCAAATTCTCTCCTTGGGACTCTTCCCCTGGTTTACTGATGTCCTCCTTTCAGCTGCATCGGCCAAAATCCAGTGTTCCTTGAGCTCGCGGAGACTTTTTACTTATCCCAGAAGGCACTGGGAATATGCAAATTCTCTCCTCGGGACTCTTCCCCTGGTTTACTGATGTCCTCCTTTCAGCTGCAACGGCCAAAATCCAATGTTCCTTGAGCTCACGGAGACTCTTCACTTACCCAGAAGGCACGGGGAATATGCAAATTTTCTCCTCTGGACTCTTCCACTGGTTTACTGATGTCCTCCTTTCAGCTGCAACGGCCAAAATCCAGTGTTCCTTGAGCTCGCGGAGACTCTTCACTTATCCCAGAACGCATTGGGAATATGCAAATTCTCTCCTAGGGACTCTTCCCCTGGTTTACTGATGTCCTCCTTTCAGCTGCAACGGCCAAAATCCAGTGTTCCTTGAGCTCGCGGAGACTTTTTACTTATCCCAGAAGGCACTGGGAATATGCAAATTCTCTCCTCGGGACTCTTCCCCTGGTTTACTGATGTCCTCCTTTCAGCTGCAACGGCCAAAATCCAATGTTCCTTGAGCTCACGGAGACTCTTCACTTATCCCAGAAGGCACGGGGAATATGCAAATTTTCTCCTCTGGACTCTTCCACTGGTTTACTGATGTCCTCCTTTCAGCTGCAACGGACAAAATCCAGTGTTCCTTGAGCTCGCGGAGACTCTTCACTTATCCCAGAACGCATTGGGAATATGCAAATTCTCTCCTCGGGACTCTTTCCCTGGTTTACTGATGTCCTCCTTTCAGCTGCAACGGCCAAAATCCAGTGTTCCTTGAGCTCGCGGAGACTCTTCACTTATCCCAGAACGCATTGGGAATATGCAAATTCTGTCCTCGGGACTCTTCCCCTGGTTTACTGATGTCCTCCTTTTAGCTGCAATGGCCAAAATCCAGTGTTCCTTGAGCTCGCAGAGACTCTTTACTTATCCCAGAAGGCACTGGGAATATGCAAATTCTCTCCTCTGAACTCTTCCCCTAGTTTACTGATGTCCTCCTTTCAGCTGCAACGGCCAAAATCCAGTGTTCCTTGAGCTCGCGGAGACTCTTCACTTATCCCAGAACGCACTGGGAATATGCAAATTCTCTCCTCTGAACTCTTCCCCTAGTTTACTGATGTCCTCCTTTCAGCTGCAACGGCCAAAATCCAGTGTTCCTTGAGCTCGCGGAGACTCTTCACTTATCCCAGAACGCACTGGGAATATGCAAATTCTCTCATCGGGACTCTTCCCCTGGTTTACTGATGTCCTCCTTTCAGCTGCAACGGCCAAAATCCAGTGTTCCTTGAGCTCGCGGAGACTCTTCACTTATCCCTGAAGGCACTGGGAATATGCAAATTCTCTCCTCGGGTCTCTTCCCCTGGTTTAAATACTGAATGTATTGAAACAGCAAAACACAGCCCAGTAAGTGACACATTGCTGTAGTCAGGGTCTCTGCTCTTACTTTATGTTGCCCTCACATTACATAGCAAAACCTGCTGACATATTCACTTTAATCTGTCAGGTAATTCCGGGCTCAATAAGGCCTTTGGGCTGTAAGAACAGAAGATATCTAGCTCAAGGTAAGCACAGTGTGATGGTGGTGTATGCAAACATTTATTATTTTGGCAGCATATCATCTTTTACATCCCTTGCCCAGCATTATTACCCCCATTGCTGAAGCATCATAGAGTGGGCTAATGTCTTTTTGCATTGCTATGTGGGCTTCCTCATAATGTCTTGCAGATATGACATCTAGTGGATTATCATACCTTGTACATTGATGGTCAGTACCTGAGCAATCACAGATCAATGCTGTCCAACGGAGCCCAGCTTGTATGTTCATTTTCCGTCTCCGGAGTCATGGGTAAGTCTTTCTCTTCTGTAGTGTGAAAGCTCTTAAAGTCAGCAGGGTCTGCTCTCTCTTTCTTCTGTAGAGTTTACATTTTTATGATTAACAGACTCCTCTCTCTCTTTCCAGAGTGTAAGCTCTTATGCTCAGTGGGCTCCTCTATCCGAGTGTAAGCTCTTATGCTCAGTGGGCTCCTCTATCCGAGTGTAAGCTCTTATGCTCAGTGGGCTCCTTTATCACTCCTCTAGAGTGTGAGCTCTTATGGTCAGTGGGGTATTCTATCTCTTTTTATCTCTCTTTGTCTCTTCTAGAGTGTCAGCAGAGTTTTTAAGTTCTCCTTGTGTTTGCTTGGGTTTCCCTCACATTCCAAAAACATACTGATAAGAAATTTAGATTGAGAGCCTCAATGGGGACAATGCACAATAAATAAAATAAACCCTATGCAATGAAGTTCCTAAGCTCTTACTGCATCTTCCTGTTATCTTCCCTTTTCCTCTTTTCCTTTTTACATACGTCCTTCGTACAGTGCTTTATCAGAATGTGTCTCTAAGGTCCAGAATCCCAATGATCTTGAAAGGTCGCATGATCTATTTGGAACGTTGGAGCCGGTAGCACCATTTACCATATTTTGTTTTTAATACTGATGTCTTACAGCAGTGGTAACTACTACGTGTTTTCTCTGAATAAAGGTGACGATCTGTCACTTTCTCTTGACTGTGCAGTCAGTTTAGCTCTACTCTGTACATTTACAAAAGTGGGGGATAAAAGCCCAGGACCACTATCCATACATGTTCACTGTGCCTTTGAGGGAACTATTATCTGTAAGCTATGAGTCTGGAGGCTCCAAGGCGCAAAGGTAAAATACTAATGTCAGGAAAGGTTCACATCCACTTCATGCCCCACAACCAGTCCC
This sequence comes from Oophaga sylvatica, assembly GCA_033576555.1. NCBI lineage: Eukaryota > Metazoa > Chordata > Amphibia > Anura > Dendrobatidae > Oophaga > Oophaga sylvatica. The sequence goes on along the minus strand of JARQOD010000001.1, from coordinate 161,707,092 downwards.
AAAAGGGTTATAAAGAAATAAAAAATCTGCATTAATATCAGTATGGTTGAGTTATATTTTTTAATTTCCACCATTTAACTGTCTCTGTGATTTATCCAAATCATTAAATATTAGTGGGACATACCTACTCATCAGGTTCTATTGTACTGCGTTTCTTGTTTCCACTTTAATTGCATCTGGATAAGTACATTATGAATATGCCAGATTAATGAGTCCTAATAGAATCATATAACTGAAGAATCCAAAATATATGCTGAAAATCATGGTTATGAAATGAGAGTAATTAAAGCAGGCAATGAGCATTCAGTTATATTTTGTATATTGCTGAGTGAACAAGTTACTTTACTATAAGAAAATGTTGCTGATGGCAATTTATACTTTGTTAGACATTATTTCTTCATAATCTGATTTGTCCAAAAGTTATTAAAATAGGAAACCATACAAATGGTCAAATATATAAAGTTATCAAAATGTTATTAAATTAATATTACAGTAATCATTTATAGTTGTAGTAGCAATTCAAGAATATTAAAATAAATGCAGGTGGAATCCTAAGTGATGAAAAAGCAAGTATAACTTTATTAGGGTATTCTTGTGTTATAACGTGATGACATACTGTATGCTAGGGTAGGATATACCCTTGTGATCGATTGGTGAACTCTTTAAAGAGGAAAAAATGAAAACCCCAACATTTCAATTTTTGGTTCACTTGAAACACTGCAAAAACACCACCTAGCTACTAAAAAAAAAACCCTCACACAGATCCATGGCTAGAAAAATAAATTAGGAAAATGGAGGCACAAACCAAATTTTTTTTTTTTTTTACTCCGTATTGAATTTTTTTAATTCACTAAGATTGTAGAAAAACTATACGTTTGGTACCAGGCTGATCTGGAGAATCATGTTGTCTTGTAGTTTTTACTGCACAATCAACATGATAAAAATAAAAAAAAAAAACAATGGCAGAACTGTGTTTTCTTCAACATTTCACCACATTTAGATTTTTGTATTGCCATTTTCCCTACCTTTATATGGTAAAATGAATGGTGTCATTTCAAACTGAAACTCACTTTGCAAAAAAATAAGCCCTCATTAGTGTTGAGCATTCCGATACCGCAAGTATCGGGTATCGGCCGATATTCGCTGTATCGGAATTCCGATACTTAGTTCCGATATTTTTCCAATATCGTATACCGGAATCGGAAGTTCCCATAATTCTTTGAGAGGCATTGTGATTTTAGTCAGCCAATGAGGAATCTTATGAAGTGTGGGCACATCCTGTAATGCTGCGGTCATCTTAACTAATGGCATGGCTGTGATTGGCTGCTGAAATGATGTCAGAATGCACTATAAAAGGCGCCGCCGCCATTTTAGCGTCACTGTGCTGTGAACTCAGTTAGGGACAGAACGCTGTTCTGCTGACTTTGAGGGACAGTTAGACATTGCGATTTTGTGTACTGTGCTTTAGGCAGGCTAGTTTACCAAACGCTGTGTAAAGCTTCCTTTTGCCAGTGTTGTTTTAACAGCTCTGTGCAAGGTGTGTGTGAGAGTGCAGGTGACGCTGCAGTTTGCTCTGCATCCACAGCTGTTTGTAGGCATCTGCACGTGTCACTCACTGACTCTTTTTTTATTTTATTTTGTGGAATTGGTGCTGCTCCATTATATTTGAAAAAAATCTAATCTATTAGTGTGACGCGCTTCCATCCGTATACAATACATTGGTTGCAAACACTATAGAAGTACAGAAAGGAGCCTTTAACAGATAGTGAACAGTTGTGTTTCAGTGTTCACTGCAGTCTGTGAGGTTTTGATTTTTTGACTGCAGATCACACTCCAGTTAGTTCTTCAACCACTGCTGGTTGTAGTCTGCTGAGCGTGTGTCACTGCCTCATCCTTCACATTTTTCTCTAATTGGGTGCTGCTACCATTATATTTGAAAAAAATCTAATCTATTAGTGTGACGCGCTTCCATCCGTATACAATACATTGGTTGCAAACACTATAGAAGTACAGAAAGGAGCCTTTCACAGATAGTGAACAGTTGTGTTTCAGTGTTCACTGCAGTCTGTGAGGTTTTGATTTTTTGAGTGCAGATCACACTCCAGTTAGTTCTTCAACCACTGCTGGTTGTAGTCTGCTGAGCGTGTGTCACTGCCTCATCCTTCACATTTTTCTCTAATTGGTGCTGCTCCATTATATTTGAAAAAAATCTAATCTATTAGTGTGATGCGCTTCCATCCGTATACAATACATTGGTTGCAAACACTATAGAAGTACACAAAGGGGCCTTTCACAGCTACTGAACAGTTGTCTGCAGTGTTCACTGTAGTCTGTGAGCTTTTCATTTTTTGAGTGCAGATTACGCTCCAGTTAGTTCTTCAACCACTGCTGGTTGTAGTCTGCTGAGCGTGTGTCACTGCCTCATCCTTCACATTTTTCTCTAATTGGTGCTGCTCCATTATATTTGAAAAAAATCTAATCTATTAGTGTGACGCGCTTCCATCCGTATACAATACATTGGTTGCAAACACTATAGAAGTACACAAAGGGGCCTTTCACAGCTACTGAACAGTTGTCTGCAGTGTTCACTGTAGTCTGTGAGCTTTTCATTTTTTGAGTGCAGATTACGCTCCAGTTAGTTCTTCAACCACTGCTGGTTGTAGTCTGCTGAGCGTGTGTCACTGCCTCATCCTTCACATTTTTCTCTAATTGGTGCTGCTCCATTATATTTGAAAAAAATCTAATCTATTAGTGTGACGCGCTTCCATCCGTATACAATATATTGGTTGCAAACACTATAGAAGTACACAAAGGGGCCTTTCACAGCTACTGAACAGTTGTCTGCAGTGTTCACTGTAGTCTGTGAGCTTTTCATTTTTTGAGTGCAGATTACGCTCCAGTTAGTTCTTCAACCACTGCTGGTTGTAGTCTGCTGAGCGTGTGTCACTGCCTCATCCTTCACATTTTTCTCTAATTGGTGCTGCTCCATTATATTTGAAAAAAATCTAATCTATTAGTGTGACGCGCTTCCATCCGTATACAATACATTGGTTGCAAACACTATAGAAGTACACAAAGGGGCCTTTCACAGCTACTGAACAGTTGTCTGCAGTGTTCACTGCAGTCTCTGAGGAATAACCACACTTAGGCCTTATAACTTTTCTGACTTTCTTTATCAATCTACCAAGATGAAGAAGGCAGGGAGTAAGGCACGTGGTCGTGGCCGTGGAGTTTCAGCGGGAGAGGACGTGGGGATTCTGTGGCTGCTGCCGCACTCAGTGACACAGCATCCACCAGTTTTCCCCGTGAGCGTTCCTTTATGCGCACTTTTGTAGGAGCTCAGCGTACCCCCTTGCTGCGGGAAGAACAAATTGAAGCCGTTGTTGGTTGGATGGCAGCCAATGCATCGACTTCAATTGCTTCCACCTCCTCTCAGGACCACAGCACTGTTGAACAACCATCTGTCTCTTCACCGCCTGCCAAATTGCCCAGGCAGTCAGAGAGTTCTGAACTGGAGCCAGCTGAGTCTCTGCTTCTGTTCTCAGAATCTGTTGGCTTGCAAACAGGGGCCCAGCCAAGCAGCATTCTGGAATGTGAAGAAGAGGCAGTATGCAGTGATGTGCAACAGCCGTGTCTCTCTGAATCTGAAGAGGCGGGTGAGCCAGTGCCGATGGTCAGCACACCGCAGAACGCATCTGATGATGATGAGACTCAGGTGCCAGTTTCTGTTGAGCATGGTGCTGGCCAGACACCCAACAGCAGTAGGTGTTGGAAGAGGGTAGTGGAGATGATGAGGTCCAAGACCCAACATGGCGTGAGGAACAGGAAGGTGGTGGTAGCAGCTCTGAAGAAGAGATTGCCCCAACGGTCCAAACAGTAGGGAGAGGTAGGCTGCAGACTCGGTTGCCTGTAGCCTCCAGTTTGGCACCCGTTCGTAGCAGTTCTCTTCCAACAGCAAAAACGGGCGCTCCCAGGACTTGCACTGCGTGGTCCTTTTTTGACACACTTGCAGATGATATTTGCTATGTCAAATGCAAGCTGTGTAATCAAAAAGTAAAAAGAGGTAAAAGTGTCAGTAACCTTAATACCACAAATATGTGGAAACATGTGCGGTCAAAGCACGTGGTTGAGTTACAAAGACACACTGGAGATGTAGGCCAACCTACAGCAGCACCTACATCTTCAGCTCGTGTTGGAGCCTCTTCCTCCAGCTCACACACAGCTGGTTCGGCTTCCTCACAGGATCGCCATGGAAGAACCTCTGTCACTGTTGTCCAGAGACCCAGTGTTATTCCACCCACAGCTGCAAGTTCCCTGTCATCCTCACACTCCCAGGCCACAAAACAGCCATCGGTAGCACAGGCATGGGATAAAAGACGGCCATACTCGGCAAACCATCCACGAGCACAGGCTCTGAATGCTGGCATTGCAAAACTCCTGTCCCTTGAAATGCTTTCATTCAGGCTGATGGAGACTGACAGTTTCCGTAACTTAATGGCATTGGCAGTCCCACAATACAATGTGCCCAGCCGATTTTATTTCAGCAGGCAAGCTGTCCCCGGTCTGCAAAAGCATGTTGAGGGAAAAATTAAACATGTGCTACTAAACGCCGTCAGTAGCAAGGTCCACCTGACCACCGATGCGTGGACCAGTACCCATGGCCAGGGACGATACCTTTCCCTCACTGCCCATTGGGTCAATGTTGTGGAGCCGGGTACAGATCTTGCGAGTGGCGCTGTACGTGTTCTGCCAACTCCAAGGATTGCAGGAATCAAGTCTGTCCACATTGACTCCTCCTCCTACTCCAGTTCCTCAGAATCATCACTGCAGGAGCCGTCACGGTCTACCTCCACATGGACCCGTGAACGCTTACCTGATGCGACCGATATGAGCACAGCCGTGGCCAAACGTCAACAGGCCGTCCTGAAATTAATTTCCATGGGGAATCGAAGCCACACAGCGCAGGAGCTCTGGAATGCCATCAAGCAGGAGAGCGACGTGTGGTTTTTGCCAGTGAATCTCCAGCCAGGCTTGGTAGTGTGTGACAATGGCCGAAATCTGGTGGCAGCTCTGGGCCTTGGCAACCTCACTCACATACCATGTCTGGCACATGTGCTCAACTTGGTCGTGCAGAGTTTTTTGAGGGACTATCCGGATCTTGATGCACTGCTGCACAAGGTCCGCCTAGAGTGCGCTCACTTGCGACGTTCCAGCATGGCCAGATCGCGCATTGCAGCTCTGCAACGCAGATTTCGCCTTCCTGAACATCGCATCATATGTGACGTACCCACCAGGTGGAATTCCACGTTACATATGTTGGAGCGGTTGTGTGAGCAGCAGCCAGCAGTAATGGAGTATCAGCTGCATCAGGCGCAATCAACTCGCAATTTGCGCCGTTCACACTTCACCACTACTGAGTGGGCCTCTATGAAGGACATCTGCCACGTTTTGCGTCCGTTTGATGAGTCAACGCGGATGGCGAGTGCAGATGATGCACTAGTCAGCCTGACTGTCCCCCTTATCTGCCTGCTTCAAAAAACACTGCAAGCACTAAGGGATGAGGTTTTGGAAGAGGTGGAGGATGAGGAGTCACAAATTCCATCACCTTCTGGACAGTCAGCGCAACGTGGTTCCTCACAAAGGGCTGGGCAGGGCTCACTTTGTGAGGAGGATGAGGAGGAGTCAATGGAGGAGGAAGACATCGCTCCAGAGGGAGGTACACAACGCTCTAGTCAGTATGTAGAGCGAAGGTGGGGTGATGCAGAGCAGGCAGAGATGACGCCTCTTGCAGGGGACAGCGTTTCTTGGCCAGTTGGGAGTCTGCAGCACATGGTTGATTTCATGCTGCAGTGCCTGAGAAACGACCGCCGCATCGCCCACATTCTCACCACGTCTGATTATTGGGTGTACACCCTCCTAGACCCTCGCTACCGGGACAACTTACAAAGCCTCATCACACCGTTGAACCGGGAGCATAAAATGCGGGAGTACCAAGACACACTGGTGCAATCCATAATGTTCTCCATTCCAGCCGAGAGCACTGCTGCTGCTACTGCTTTACAAAGCAGCTCTGTGCGTCGAGGCAGTGGAGACAGCTCTGCAACAAGAGGGAGCACAAGCAGCGCCTCTGCACAGGGCAAGACCAGTATGTTCCAAATGTGGCGAAGTTTTGTGGCAGCACCACAAATGTCTACACCATCCGAGACGGCTCCAGTCAGCAGGAGGCAACGTTTCCGTAAGATGGTGACAGACTACATGTCTTTCCCTCTCAGTGTACTCCCAGATGGCTCTTCCCCATTCAAGTTTTGGGTCTCTAAGCTGGATACATGGCCAGAGCTTAGCCAGTATGCATTGGAGGTGCTGGCTTGCCCTGCTGCCAGTGTATTATCGGAGCGCGTCTTTAGTGCTGCAGGTGGTGTACTAACAGACCGTCGCATGCGACTATCCTCCGATAATGTAGACCGGCTTACTTTTCTGAAAATGAACAAGGCATGGATCTCGCCAGAATTTGTCTGTCCGTTTTCAGATTAAATAACTGGTTCGCAACGTTATCCATGTCTCCTGTTATGTTCATCTTTCTACCACCTGAACTCTACTCCTGGGCTACAACACTGCCAGTTGCTGCTCAGAAGTGTCGTGTCCACAGACCAATACACAAGCTATAGTGTTAGTGGGGTTCAGTAACGCCAGCTGTTCCCCTGCTGTGTGTCCGGCAAGAAGTCTCCTGTTCCCTACACATGCACAGAAAAACCCATGTCGAACATGCTCCAAATAGGGAAGAGCCGTCACCCTGATTGTTATGCTTAAAACAGGAAATTGTGAAGTTTTTCCAGGCCTAGAATGATAAATTTTTATGACAAATATGGACAAATAATAATTTGTCATCACAGCGCATATCTGCACATGTCTATTAGAAATGGTAACAAAAACTAAAACATAGTCTTCACTTTTTGAAATTAATGCATAAAAGTACATTTCATACTTATCAATTAATGCTTTTTAAGGAACTTTATCTGTACCTGTAAGATAATGCAGTCAATGGATGTACGAATCATAAAATCCTCATCATCATCATCACGAGTTTTATTTATGACAGACATTATAAAATACACATACTGATGCCAACTGTAACTTCACACACCATATATGAAATGGCCAGCATCTAAACCTGGTAATAATGTGCAATAATAAATTATTACATCTAGAAAGTGCATCATGCATACTGACAATAGGTAGTTATACCTGCAAGTGCTGTTGAAACAACCACAACAGATATAAATTAATAATGGTATATAGGTATCACAGTGCATAGTTACTCATGGACAATGTCGATGTAATACTGTACCTCAATAAAGTCAGCGTCAACCATTATGCTTGTTAGTCTTGTAGATTGTTAAAGAGGGAACGGTCTTTTTTTGTTGGTCATAGGTGGAGTATTAGACAGTAAATGATTACTGCTGTCGTATTTTTGGCATCCCTAGGGCGCAATAACGCTGCGTAACGTCACATTTTATAGAGTCATCTAATTGACACACGCTACCCTACCCTACGCGTGACAGTAGGAAGGTAGTGTTGACGGATAAAGCCTTGCGCAACCAGACATGCTTTTACCCTCTTCAACACTGTACAAGCAAAAATGCATGATTGCAGCCGCAGACTTTATTGACGTACAGTATAACATCGCCATTACCCATCAGAGGCTGTCCACTGTCTGATACAGACATAGAATATACCTTTGCTATCCGTAGCCTTTGTTTCACCTACACTTGCAGGCACACACTTAAATTGTGACAATGCATTATGTTTTTTTAAATGGTTATTTTTTATCGTACATTATTGTGTCATCACATTGATGAGTCCATGCTGGACATGTCATACATGCTGTACAAAGTAACGATTTATTAACTTAAATAATTGAAATGTCTGTGACTGTCACATCTAAATTGCAATGATGATGATGATGAGTGACTATTACAAAATCCATTGTCTTCACTATGTTATGGTTTAACATAGCGTTCCTTAAGCATTATTCATAAATACAAAAATGGACTTTTATTCTTAAATTTACAACACTATATTTTGTAACCAATTTTTTGGGTGGTGTGTTGTTCCATTTCTTGTTGGCATGTGCATATATGCGTTTATATTTGCAGTGTCTTTATTTTTATTCTTGAAGCTAGGAAACATGTGTATCTTCGTACCGTGTTAGCCAGTAGATAGAAAAATATTTAGACTTGAGAGTCCGCAGTGGTTGATACCTTTTAATGGATAACTGAAAAGATGGTAACAAATTGCAAGCTTTCGAGGCTACTCACATCTCTTCATCAGGCAAAGACTAAAACAAAAATGAAGCATCACATATTTCTATACACAACAGGACACAGGAATAGTGCAATAGGTAAGACAAGTAAGTGACGTGTAGCAGAACTGTCATTATCACAGAGGGATGAACATAAATATTGGAACAGTTCCTAGATAAGGATAGAAAGTTTTATTGCCCTCTGATTGGGGTCTGGTTTTGTGTTTTCATGCCCCTGGAATGGCAGAGACGCAGATTCCTTAATTGATATAGAATGACATAAATCCGTGTGATCTATTCATTCCATCACTAACAGTGTCAAAGGTCATGATGAGCTTATATTCTGAAACCTTTGTATCTTTCTCATATTTGAAGTTATATTTTAATACCAGTAATTCCATATCCATCATGCTATGACCGGGCATACAAAAGTGTTTTGCCACAGGTAAATCCATTATTTTTTCTCTTATTGTGTGGGCTGATAATTCATCCTTGTTCTCATTTTTTGGCCGGTCTCCCCTCACTTGTCCCTCCCTCACTTGTCTTACCTATTCCTGTGTCCTGTTGTGTGTAGAAATATGTGATTCTTCATTTTTTGTTTTAGTCTTAGCCTGATGAAGAGACCTGAGTAGTCTCGAAAGCTTGGAATTTGTTACCATATTTTCAGTTAGCCATTAAACGGTATCAACCACAGAGGACTCTCAAGTATAATAATTTTTCTATTCTTGGAATTGAAATTCATCATTTTATTGTCCTAGTAAAACTTCATTTATTCTTGTTTGAAGTACATACATTTGCAATGGCCACGTAACAAGGCAATAACTCAATATTTTATGCCTACACCCTCCTTGACCCTGGGCTTCAACACCGCCAGTTGCTGCTCAGAAGTGTTAGATGCACAGATGAAAACAATCGCTGATGTGTTTGTGGGGTTCAGTAACGCCTGCTGTTCCCCTGCTGTGTGTCTGGCAAAAATTACTGCTGCTAACTACAACTTCAACTTCAAACATCTCATACTAGGCCTCTGCCTACACCCTCCTTGACCCTGGCTTCAACACCACCAGTTGCTGCTCAGAAGTGTTAGATGCACAGATGAAAACAATCGCTGATGTGTTTGTGGGGTTCAGTAACGCCTGCTGTTCCCCTGCTGTGTGTCTGGCAAAAATTACTGCTGCTAACTACAACTTCAACTTCAAACGTCTCATACTAGGCCTCTGCCTACACCCTCCTTGACCCTGGGCTTCAACACCGCCAGTTGCTGCTCAGAAGTGTTAGATGCACAGATGAAAACAATCGCTGATATGTTTGTGGGGTTCAGTAACGCCTGCTGTTCCCCTGCTGTGTGTCCGGCAAAAATTACTGCTAGCTACCTAATCATGGTGAAAAAAACATGACATGTCAAAGTGTCTAGTGCTACACATAGATATGAGGCTACACCCTGATTTCTAAGCTGTAAACATTTGAAACGTCAACTTTAAAACCATAAAATGATTAGTCTTTGTCACAAATCTGTAACAAAATAATTGTGACATATTATTACAGATATGCACATGTCGAAAACAAATGCAAACACAAAAGCCTACTTATGCTATAGGATACTGATGGTCAACCTTGTCACTCCATAGCTTAGACAAATCCAACTCACATCATGACTCAAATGCTGCAATGTTGGAAGTGCATAATGTGGGTTGAACTTTGACAACTGCTGCAGTGCGAAGGTTATACTTCAGTGTTTCTTGCCTTTTAAATAAAAGCATACAAGTAAATATAATAATCCAATGTTGATTAAGGGACGTGATGTACACCTGTAATATTGTGCAAACAATGCATGTAGGAATAGTCCTCTTCAACATTACTTATATTTGTGTCATTTTAAAAAATACATATTTAATTAGAAAGTTAAAAGCCCATATCATAAAGGTCCTTCATGTAAACATGATAATCGCTAACAAAAATCATGCATTACCTTGGTAAAGTCAATAGTGCATAGTCACAGTAGCAAAATATATACCTGTAAGTGGTGCTGAAAGAACGACAACTGATAGAATAGGTGAACGATATCTATTTATCAGACTGAATAGCTACACCTGTACAATGTCGATATAATACTGTACCTTAACAAAACAGCTGTGTCACACCTCACACTCGTTTTTCTTGTAGCTTGTTATGTAATAGGCACATGCGTGTATGTTTCATCATAGGTGCATGTTTACTGAGTAAAGCAGTCATGACAACGCCTTTGTGTTGTCGGTACGCTTGCGATGATGAACGATGCGCACCGTGAATGTAAGTCTGCGTCATAAGACGTACAGACGCTCCAATACCCAACGGTCACAGCAGGAAGCAGTCTGTGCGTCCAAACAAAGGCGCAACCATACATGCACGTAACCTTTTATAAAGCTATATAAAAAAAAGGATGTAGTAGTAACGCACACTTTATTGAGGTACAGTATTACATCGCCATTCACCATCTGTGGCTATGCAGTCTCATCTATATATACCTTATCTATCCGTTGTCATGCTTGCAAGTCCACAGTCAGGCATAAATATCTGTTTTCACTCTGTACTATGCACTTTTTAAATTTTTTGTTTGTTAATATAAATGATTGGCACATATTATCAGTATTACATGATGGAAATTTTAGATATTTTTAAAAAATTTTTTAGTGATATTATTCACCAAATGTAAAGTTTTATGAATGTCAAAGATAACTTGTAATGTGATTATGTTTTTAAGTCAGCCATTCATTGTCTACACAATAAAAATGGTGTACATACTGTTACTTAGCCATCATTAATGGATTCTGATATGTACTTGTATGCTTTTATTTTAAAACCGTATAGCAGATTATTTAACCTATTTTAAATTGTGGTTTGCATTGCTTTTCAACATGTTAATGTATGCGTTTATGTTTGTAAATTATTAATTTTACATATATTTTTTTAAGTAAAATCATCATCTTATGGTACTAAAGGTTATATTTCTCTTTTTGGAGTATAGACATTTTAATTGACACGTAACAAGGAAAATACTTGATATAGTATTTAAACATCTCCTTGACCCTGGGCTCCAACACCGCCAGTTGTTGCTCGGAAGTGCTGTTAGCACAGTCAACACTTGCTCCTGTGTTACTGGGGTTCAGTAATGTCAGCTGTTCCCTGCTGTGTGTACGGCAAAAAGTCCTGCTGCCTCCACCATGTTCTCTTCTCATTCCTGGGCTACAACACCCCAGTTGTTGCTCGGAAGTGCTGTTAGCACAGTCAACACTTGCTCCTGTGTTACTGGGGGTTCAGTAATGTCAGCTGTTCCCCTGCTGTGTGAACGGCAAAAAGTCCTGCTGCCTCCACCATGTTCTCTTCTCATTCCTGGGCTACAACACCGCCAGTTGTTGCTCGGAAGTGCTGTTAGCACAGTCAACACTTGCTCCTGTGTTACTGGGGTTCAGTAATGTCAGCTGTTCCCCTGCTGTGTGTACGGCAAAAAGTCCTGCTGCCTCCACCATGTTCTCTTCTCATCCCTGGGCTACAAACACCGCCAGTTGTTGCTCGGAAGTGCTGTTAGCACAGTCAACACTTGCTCCTGTGTTACTGGGGTTCAGTAATGTCAGCTGTTCCCCTGCTGTGTGAACGGCAAAAAGTCCTGCTGCCTCCACCATGTTCTCTTCTCATTCCTGGGCTACAACACCGCCAGTTGTTGCTCGGAAGTGCTGTTAGCACAGTCAACACTTGCTCCTGTGTTACTGGGGTTCAGTAATGTCAGCTGTTCCCCTGCTGTGTGTACGGAAAAAAATTCCTGCTGCCTCCACCATGTTCTCTTCTATTCCTGGGCTACAACACCGCCAGTTGTTGCTCGGAAGTGCTGTTAGCACAGTCAAACACTTGCTCCTGTGTTACTGGGGTTCAGTAATGTCAGCTGTTCCCCTGCTGTGTGAACGGCAAAAAGTCCTGCTGCCTCCACCATGTTCTCTTCTCATTCCTGGGCTACAACACCGCCAGTTGTTGCTCGGAAGTGCTGTTAGCACAGTCAACACTTGCTCCTGTGTTACTGGGGTTCAGTAATGTCAGCTGTTCCCCTGCTGTGTGAACGGCAAAAAGTCCTGCTGCCTCCACCATGTTCTCTTCTCATTCCTGGGCTACAACACCGCCAGTTGTTGCTCGGAAGTGCTGTTAGCACAGTCAACACTTGCTCCTGTGTTACTGGGGTTCAGTAATGTCAGCTGTTCCCCTGCTGTGTGTACGGCAAAAAGTCCTGCTGCCTCCACCATGTTCTCTTCTCATCCCTGGGCTACAACACTGCCAGTTGTTGCTCGGAAGTGCTGTTAGCACAGTCAACACTTGCTCCTGTGTTACTGGGGTTCAGTAATGTCAGCTGTTCCCCTGCTGTGTGAACGGCAAAAAGTCCTGCTGCCTCCACCATGTTCTCTTCTCATTCCTGGGCTCCAACACCGCCAGTTGTTGCTCGGAAGTGCTGTTAGCACAGTCAACACTTGCTCCTGTGTTACTGGGTTCAGTAATGTCAGCTGTTCCCCTGCTGTGTGAACGGCAAAAAGTCCTGCTGCCTCCACCATGTTCTCTCTCATTCCTGGGCTACAACACCGCTAGTTGTTGCTCGGAAGTGCTGTTAGCACAGTCAACACTTTGCTCCTGTGTTACTGGGGTCAGTAATGTCAGCTGTTCCCCTGCTGTGTGAACGGCAAAAAAATCCTGCTGCCTCCCCCATGTTCTCTTCTCATTCCTGGGCTACAACACCGCCAGTTGTTGCTCGGAAGTGCTGTTAGCACAGTCAACACTTGCTCCTGTGTTACTGGGTTCATAATGTCAGCTGTTCCCCCCGCTGTGTGTACGGCAAAAAGTCCTCCGCCTCCACCATGTTCTTTCTCATCCCTGGGCTACAACACCGCCAGTTGTTGCTCGGAAGTGCTGTTAGCACAGTCAACACTTGCTCCTGTTTACTGGGTTCAGTAATGTCGCTTTCCCGCTGTGTGAACCCAAAAAGCCTGCTGCCCCACCATTTTTCTCTTCTATTCCTGGGCTACAACACCCAGTTGTTGCCGGAAGTGGTTAGCAATCAACACTTGCCCTTGTTACGGGGTTCAGTAATGTCATGTTCCCCTGCTGTGTGAAGGCAAAAATCCTGCTGCCTCCACCATGTTCCTTCTCATTCCTGGGCTACAACCCGCCATTGTTGCTCGGAAGTGCGTTAGCACATCAACACTTGCTCCTGTGTTACTGGGGGTTCAGTAATGTCACTTTCCCCCGCGTGTGAACGGCAAAAGTCCTGCTGCCTCCCCCTGTTGTCTTCTCATCCGGGCTTCAAACCGCCGTTGTTGTCGGAATGTCATTGCACGGGTACTCACTCCTGCCCAGATGTTACAGCACGCCATTGTTTCCTGTCAGTGTAAACGTCACTTAGCCCCAATAAGTTGTCCTGTCGTGTTGCGGTGGGTTCCGACCTATGGTGCTTGGATTTAGGTGCTTCCTTGGTGCGGGCGGGAAGCAAAAACGCTGTTTCCGTTGGAAAAGGACATCAACCCACGTGTACTGTGGGATTCGGTAACTGAGGCCGGCTGCGGCCTGTCAACTTAAATTTCCAGGGACCTTCTGCTACCCGTCCGGGTCCAGTACCGTCAGCGGTTCCCCAGTGCCTTTGGCTAGGTGCCTCCATCTCGACCAGTTCCAGCAACGCTGCTGGTTCTTGGTATGTTTGGGCACAGGTACCTCCGCTTAGTAACCTTGTCCATAACGTCAGCTGGTCCTCGGTTGGCCAATGGCTCTTTTCCTTCTGCTCCCCTCCGGGGTTCCAGCACATCATGGTCCTCGTTACTTGCATTGGTCTTGTACTTCTGCTACCCTCCGGGTTCCAGTCCTCAGTGATTCCCGCAGTGCCTTTGCCTAGGTGCCCCACTCGGTATCCGAGTTCCAGCAACGTCTGCTGGTTCTTGTTGTTTGGGGGCCAGGTACCTCCGCTTAAAACCGTTCCCAGTAACGTCACTGGTCCTCGGTGTGCCATTGGCTCTTTTCCTTTGCTGCCCCTCCGGGTTCCAGCCACACTGGTCCTCGTTACTTGCATTGACCTTTTTTACCTTCTGCTACATTTACCAAATTGAAGATTTTTTCAATGCTTTTTGGTAATCCCTCTGGACTCCAAAAAATAAGACGACGACCCTGGACCACCCCGAAGAAAAAGACACCAAAGGACGACGAGCATCAGCCACCCACCTAAACCCCCATCCCAAAGAAGAAATAAAAGATACCAAAAGGAAAGAATGTTAAGACAAAAACAAGATCAGAACAAGAGATTAAGAACAAAAGCAAAGATCAAAAAGCAAAGAACATGAAATAAGACCAAAATAAGAGCAAAATATATGCTCTAAATTATAAGCAAAGAAGCTAAGCAGGTATGGGGGTGAGTCCGTTCCTCCTCGTGGGCCCCGGAAAATGCTGCTGTGCAGGCTAAACGAACAGGACAAATATGTTGTAATTTAAATCTTTTGTGACACAAGAAGGAAGGATGAAAAATTCTACTTTGACAGATTACAAGTACAGGATTTCTGTCACAAATAAGAATTGAGAAGAAATAGACAATATGAATAAGAATTATTTAATAAGAAAATAGGTAATGTTAACAAAAAATGAATAGCAAGAAGTTTAAAAAGAAGTAAAGAAGGTGAAATGAAGAATAATTTATGAAAAAGATGATGCTGCTGAAGATTAAGAAGGAAAAGTGTGTCAAAGTTAAAAAGGGAAAGACAGGAAATTGTGAAATATACATAATTGCCCAAAATAAAAAAAACTTAACAACATTGTCAATTTCTTTCGAAATCCGAAAAACTTTAAAAAAAAAAAAATATTTATGCTTTCCTTTTGGGTTAAACTCTATGCCTTAAAAGTCTCTTCAAAACCTTCCCCAATACATCACATTACCTTTGTTGTTTTCCTTCATGTAAAATTAACCAACAAGGCAAGAATGGGGTTTTTTAATTCCGAATTTTGTTCCCATAGACTTACATGGATTTCCGGATCGGTATCGGGTACGCCGAATTTTTTTGGGTATCGGCGATACTTCCGATTCCGATATTTTGGATATCGGAAAGTATCGCTCAACTCTAGCCCTCATAGATCTAGCTTGGCTATTTGAAAGAACAAAAATGAAAACCCAAAACGAAAATTGTTGCGTCCTTAAACAGAATACAATTTAATGTAAGGAAACCCGATAGACAACCTGCGATTCTACCAGTTTTCTGAACAAAAAAAAAAAAAAAAGAACGGTTGAAACCATTCCGTTGGACGAAGAAAGTGTCTTAGATTGGGCCATAGAGGAGGGCTCAGTAGTCAAGATAAAATTTACAAGGGCATTACCTTACTCAGGGCAGGAAAGGGCGGAATCTGGAAAGTTTTTGAGTTGAGGGTTAAGCAACAGTTTGTGAAACAGAGGAAAATTAGTCGTACGGTGATATAATTCTGGGGGGTAGCTACCGTAAGGAAAGGATGAAAGAGGATGATTTTCTGTTTCAGCATCTTAAATAACCGTCACAGGATTGTGCTGAGTAACCTACAACAGTGTCAGGTCGGCATCGTTATACTGATTAAAAGATACCTTGTTGATCCCCTTTGGTTGTTTTAACTTTATTTGTAGTTTTTCAGTTAATGAATTCTCGTCTTGGGGGGGGATGGGTATCCCCAGTGACCTGCCCCCTATTTTACATACTGCAAGAATTATGGTTTGAAAAAAAAAATTCACATTCATCAGGTGGCGCTGGCTTGCTGTACATGATAAGGTGGATAATATGACGTTTTCAAGTTATTTAAAATTAGTTTTGTTGTAAAAAAAAAAATTTTCTTAATCAAAAAGGCGTGTTTCCGATAGATGTTTTCTACAGGCCCACGCCGGTGCCATTTGTAGAAAAAAAAAAAATAGGCCCTCAAGTAAAATAAGAAAACTTAACATCTGGGTATGGACATGGATGACATCTGGGACATAAAGGTCTACATAGAGGTAGATTGAATGTCATCAACTATCAGGGTTTACTGGAAGCCATGGGATTTTATAGGGCAATTCATCAAAGTTTTTAACCAGATTACATTTTTTGCAACGGAAAGTTGCACGAAACTTTTACTACTTTGAGTTTTATGCCAGTTTGAAACAGCTCGCCAAAAATAAAAAGTCATTGACATGGGGGGCTAAAAACGATTAAGCAGCCTTGATCTAAAGCCACATACTATAAGATGGGTGCTACTGGTTCTATTGAGTAGTAGAGATTTCTAATAAAAAGTGTAAAAAATGTTCATGTCAGACAAATAGTACAAACAAGCTAAACTTTCCCCCATTTTGTTTGAAGGCACTACGTCTGCAAAGTCACACCATCTCATCTCCAAGTCACACTAATCTTGACCTTTACAAGGTGCTCCACAATGGCATTGCATGGCTACATTTCAGATAATTGCATGCTTCAGTCTTCCTACTTATTTAACCCCTTTACCCCCAAGGGTGGATTGTACGTTAATGACAAGGCCAATTTTTACTTCTGACCACTGTCTCTTTATGATGTTAAATTCTGGAACGCTTCAAAATCTTGGAGATTCTGAGAAATTTTTAGTGACAGGTACTTCACATTAGTGGTAAAATTTCTTCAATAACTTGTGTTTATTTGGAAAAAAAGGGAAAATTTTTGGGAAAAATTTTTCACAATTTTCAAAATATTTATTTTTTTGCCCATAAATCGAGAGTTAATACACAAAATAGTTAATAAATAACATTGCCCATTTCGCACAATTTTGGAACCAAAATTTTTTTTGTTAGGATTTTTAAGGGTTTTCTCTTTTTAAACACCAAAGTGATGTGGTCCCTGTGAGGTGGGACCGCCACCATCTTAGATAGGGCCGTACCAGCCTCCATTTTGTCAGTTCACAGAGCCCAGACTGCTTACACACAGGGCCATTACATATCCAGTACGACCGGTTTTGATGCCACTATGAATCAAAAGGGCTTTAATATCTAATTGGTTTAGGCCATGTCTGAATGGGATGGTCCTTGGTTGTTGAATGGCTCGGACTCAGGCCAGTATTTCCTGCTCCATAGAATTGCAGGCCGGTTAATATGCGGCTTCAAAGCCGGGGGGCCAGCAGGTTTAAGAACTGTAGCCATGAACAGGTGCTGGCAATCCATTTTACCACAGAGGCCAAGAAGTGGCAGTAAGGGCCAAAAGAAAAGGATTGTTTGCCAGGGAGCAGCCGACAGCTTTGGGACTGTCCCACAAAAGAAACTTTACGGGGAGCAGGCTCCTGCCTCCCCATGACCTAAACCCGTAAATATTGATCTATAGCTTTTACCTTTAAGCCTTTACATTATCGTTGTATTTTTTCTTATGCAAATCCATTGTAATTACTTTATAGCTTTATGTATATTTTGTAATTATCTAGTCGCCCTTAAGGCGATTAAACCATAAAATTAATCTTGGGCTGAGCTTTTATTGATCCGAATCTTAGAAACCCTTGGGTAACAGGACCCCTCCCCCCGGGCCATTTGCTCTAGGTGCAGTTCCCTTACTACCGGGAGACAAAGGGGGCGCCGGAGCGTACCGTGGAGTTACGTCCCATTTGGTGCGTGGGAGGAAAGGGGATGTTCCCCCACAATTGGTGGCAGCGGGGGATCAGGGTGAAACCCGGGCACCGTGTGGCGGTCGGCTTAGTTCCTCCCCAATTGGTGGCAGCGGTGGGATCAGAAGCGTGATACCCCCCGGGGGTACCATGTGGCGGTCGGCTTTTTTCCTCACAATTGGTGGCAGCGGTGGGATCAGGTAATAGTGTGGTGGACCCCTACTCCCAGACACAAAAGACTACCAGCGTACTTTCACTGCTGGGGTCTTAAAAGGGCACCCAGCACTAGACGGTCAGAGTGAATAAACAAATTGTGTGAAAAGGTTTTAGGGGCAGCAGTGCCCCGAACCAAAGGTTTTCCCAAAGGGGAAAGGGGACCAGGAGTGGGCCCCAAGGGGGGGGCCAAAAGCGGGGCTAGGGGGTTCGATACCGATGGGGGGGAGCTCACCCGGGGTTTCCCAAAAGGAAAACCCGACCCCCGTGTCAGTCCCCACAGGGGACTGCCCCTTTCCCCCGCCCGCCCCCCCCGGCCAGATCGGGGGCCCTTTTTTAAGCGGCAGGGGACACTCGAGGCTGGTAAGGACGCCCCCAAAAAAAAACCCCCGGGGCGGCAAGAAAGCACAGGGGGCGTGACAAGCAGCGCAGAGCGTGAGCAAAAAGAACGGTGTTTTTTTTTTTTCCCGGGGACAGAACGCCGTGAAGCTGCGGAGCGCCCCCGGCCCCCGACTGAAGATTTTTCAGCACGGGCCCCCCCCCGGACCCCCCCAGGCCCACCGGAAACAAGGGCTTTTTCCAAGGCCGGGGGGAGGACTTTCCCCCCTTCTTGAAAAGGGGGGGGACCTGGGGTTTCCCTTTTTGCTTTTGGTTTTGGGGGGGCCGCCCCAACATCATCTGGCCCGGATCAGTGGGGGAAAGGAAAACCGAAAACCCCCCTTTTTGGAAGGGGGGGAATCCCTGGAAGTTTTTGGGGGGGTTACCTGCCGGGGGGGGGCAAAAGGCTACAACAGCAACAAAAAGCCCTGATCCACACTACAACCGCACCCCCCCGGGTCGTAAAACCCAGGAATTTTTGGAGCCGCAGCGGGGCTCAAAGGACACCTGGCCGACCACATGCGGCCCTGCCCCAGAAAATGCAGAGCAAAAGGACCCCGGGGGAAAAACTCACTACCCCCCCCGGAGGGGGAGAAAAAGGGGGGTTTTTTGGGGGAATTCCCCTTTTGGGGAATGCCCAAGGAAAACCTTTTCCGCAGTTTTCCCCGTGACCAAAACCAAAGGGGGGGTTTTGCTACAGCTGCCCTGGCAGCCCCAATAGCCAAAAAAAAGGGGGCCCGGGGGCCCAAAAAAGCCTGCCAGCAGGGGCCTGGAGAGGGGGGAAAACCCCAACCTGCCCCAGGGGCCCCATATCCACCCCCCCAGGGCAAGATTAAAACCCCCCGGCTGCCCTCTCCGGCCAGGGGAAAGGAAAACCCGACTTGTCATAAGCAAACCCCCAGGACACTTTAAGGCTGGGGGTCCCCAGCGCCAGAAGGCCCCATCCCGTCCCGAAACCGACCACTGTTTTGTGTGTGGGGGGGGG